>CP136891.1:24930000-26180000 GCA_034359265.1 Canna indica
CTACTTGGATCATTGTCCATACATCCATGCCTAGTGATTGAAGGAAGTCATTCATGTGTATCTTCCAATAGGCATAGTTGTTTCCATCGAACAATGGTGGAGTATGAGAAGAGGACCCTTGAGCTAGTTGAATTTCACTAGAAATTCTAGATTATAGGGTAGATGGTTAAATCTAATCCTACGACCTTGCTCTGATACAAATTGTTGAGTGATCCACACTAGAAGAGGGGGTTGAACAGTGTTGGTGAATTTTAACTTCTATTCGAGTTCTTTCGAGTTCAATTTCTAATGCAACCAAATTGATCACTCAACTAAATTACGATGCTTGACAAGAAATAATTAGACAATAAGCACAATCAAGCAAGCAATGCAAAGACATGTAATTATAGTGGTTCGGCCAACCGCCTATTCCACTTCCTTGGCTCCACACCAAGGATTTCTAACCAAATCCTTTAAAGACATTGTGTTTCCCTTTGAATACAATCGAGGACTCGCTTCTCAACCCTTTGAGAATTTCTCAAACATATTCACCTAGGCAAAACATAATTCTATGAAGGAAACCCTAAGTGTTTACACTAGCATACCTAGCAAGTTAACAATGAAGAAACAAGTTCAAATAACAAATAAAATTACAATGAAAAGAGCTAAAGAGTAAACCACAACTAAAAGCTCTTTTCCAAGCCTTCATTGCCTCCAACTCCACAAGATGTTAAGGTCTAATCGAAGCCGAAGTTGAGGGAAGATGAGCGCTTGAGAGAAATCGTTGATCAGAGAAGCAATCCCAGCCGTTTGCAGTAATCACAAAACTTCTTGCACCTATTCAGAGGCTTATTTTATTCGAAACTTTGTTGGTAATTCTGGTTCTGATAGCTGCTATTTAGAGCTACACTCTCAATTCCTTGGCTTAAGCCTGCTGCGACAAGCCTCTGTGTCTCTTCCTGCTCAAGCATGGAGTACACTTGAGCAATTGACGGCAGTGGCTTCATCAATAGGATCTGGCCCCTAATTCCTACATAAGACTCGCTGAGCACCATTAGAAATTGTCTAAGTCTAGCATTTTTCATGTTTTCCTTGCCTTCTTTGCAATTGCAATATGAACCCGCGTCAACTGCGTCAAGTTCATCTCAGAGCCCTTTCAGTTTAGTATAGTACATGAAGATGGTCATGTTGCTCTGTCGCGTATTGCTTATCTACAGTTGTATGTCGAAAACTCTGGGTTCATTGCAACGAGCACCGAATCGATCCTCTAAATCTCTCCACATAGCATGAGCCGATTTGGCGTAGATTACGCTCGGGCTTAATTAGGGACTAATTGAATGCAGGATCCACGAACGGACCATATCGTTGCATCTCCTCTAGAGCTTATGTTGATTTGAACTCTCGTCCGGTTCTTCGATGGCCCCGGTGACGAACCCTAATTTATTTTTCACCGAGAGGGAAATCAACATTGATTCCTTCCACGGCAGGTAATTTTCATGACCCTTGAGTTGAATTGAAACCAATGACATACCCGGATGATCATTGCCTTGTAGATAATACGGATTGTCTTCGATTTCTACGTCATCTGATTGAGTTCTGCTTCCCCGAATGCTCTGAGATTCTCCCACAACTGACCTAGTAGCAGATCCTCTACGATTTCTGGCCATTTGTGTGGATCAATCATCTAAACCGTCTTAGGTGTGCGTCTTTGGATGGGTGATGAGCTTCGATCGATTATAGCTTCTCTGATACCATGATAAGATTTGGATCATAGAATTTGAAGACATGGCAAGAAGAAGAAAGAAAGGCTCACACAGATCTTTTATTCAAGAAACAAAAGTAATCACCTATTACAAAACTATATCAATTATCAAGTAAAAGTCATTAAGCTAAAACTTAATACCATCAGCTTTATAAAGCTTCGATGGTTATTTAACTGTCATCAGAGAAATGTCACTTATGCCCTTTTCATTTATAACATGTTTGGACATTTATTCATGGCTACATATGTAATTACACTAAAGAATACAACTCCAGTGAACTAATACAAATACATTGAATTGATGCTCCGATGATTCAGTACTATGCCTCAACAGTATATGCAGATTAATTCATTACGTGTTGTATAGATGGTGCATATACATAGAGGATATTGTCTATAGACATTTGTGATTCTCCTGATATGTTGCAGTCTTGATTATTGTAATTGCTAGTGATGGTAGCAGGTGAAATATGTAATGAAGCTTACCAGCAAGAAAAGAAATTGGGTACTGGCATATGGCAGTTTGCAATCTGCATAGTTGCCTACTGAAGAATGTCAAATTGCTCATTTTTGTTAGAATGGCCAAAGACAGTCTCTGCACTGGGTAGCACAGTTTTAATTTTATCCTAACTTAATAATCTTTATTATACTCTATTCTTTTATTTCTTAGATTCATCTATTTACCATGTAGAGTTCTGGGGTTTTCGTTGGCTACTAATTATTTTCTCTTTTCAATCATCCTTTTGGAGGGAATAAGATATCAGTTGAGTAAACAAATTAATAAACTTTCCCAACCTTATATTCTGACATCCTAAGTAGATGTAATAACAATTGCAAGACTTTAAACAAGTGTAGAGCTATAGAACCAAAATTAATACTTTGTTTAATTAAGAATACAAGTAAATGTGGTAGAACTTAGTTAAAGATAAACCTAATTAAGCTTGACCTACTCTAATCCTGTCAGACCTACTTGCATCATATTCTTTTTGGGCAGATAAGCTCTGAAATATATTTATATTAAAATTCATTTTATGCCATTTATTTTTTTGTAGTTCATATATGTGAGTATGTGACAAGTAATTCTGTAATTGTCCTAATTGTTGGCTTTAGGTTTTCAACCTTAGCTTTAATCTCGATCTTGATGGTTTTGATGATAACAAACATGGAACTAATGATTTCATTGAGAATATCTTTCAGGTTCCATATCCACTAGCGTTCGATGTCCTCAATTGAAAAAATTGGAGAAAATGATAAATCGGAAGGACATTGATCGTCGCGCTCGGGTTCGTCGTGAAGTTTCCCGAAGATCGATGAGTGCTCCAAAGACGAATTGGATGAGCTCAAATATCACATGAAAGGTCTCCAAGTTGACCGTCATTGAATGCCGGAACCCGAAATCGAAGCACGAAAGAAATAGGCTGAAGAAATAACATTCAGCCTAGGTTCGGTCGACCAGTCGGTCGATCGACCGAAGGTAAAGAAAGTAGCAGAGGTACTTCGGTGGAATGAGCGGTCGATCGATGGAAGCCCATAACGGGCAGTAGCTCGGGCGGTCGACCCGTCGGTCGACCGACCTGATGATACCCATGACAAAAGATCCCATCGATCGATCGACGAGTCGACCGAATGGAGGCAAAATCTGCCCGAAGCTGGCGGTCGACCGACCTACATATAAGCGCGACACGTGATCACGTCGGTCGGGTCGATCGAAGATCACGGATCATGCGATCCATGTTTGGCGGTCGACCGACCACAGGGTAAATAGTAGCGGTCAAATGACCGGTCGACCGATGCTTCGATCGGCGCTTCGACCGACGGCTGTAACAGATAGATTTTTATCTGTTTAATAGTCGTTGGTTCTCGAGGGTACAAATACACCCTGTGATACTTCATTTATTTTTATTCTCCCAATCTTACAGTGATCATTGAGCATTCTAAGGGAGATTTAAAGACTTCCAAGGAGTAATCGCGCGCGCTCTGCTTCTACGTCGAGTTCATTCTACAAGCGCCAGCGGCTGCCTGAACTCGGAAATTGTTCAAGCTTCATGACTTGACGAGTTGGAGGATTCAAGGCTTGGAAAAGAGTACGAACACTTGGTTTCACCTTTAGCTCTTTCTGTTGTATTTTTAATTGTTATTAAACTTGTTTTGAATTTGTGTTTGTGAAGACCTGGGTGTTAGGTCTTGTTGTATGAAGTGGTATCTTGGTATAAGAGTAAAGCCACTTGTGTAAACGTTGTTGTTACTAGGATTAGTTTAGTTGTCCCTTAAGGTTGAGGTGGGATAAGTGCTCTAGACAAGAAGGCGGAGACTTCCGGGTGTGGAAGTACCTTAGGTCGAGAGTGAGACTTTCCGGTGAAAAGTCCTCGTGTATAAGGGAAACTCAAATTAATCTAGTAAAGCTAGTTCGGAAATCCTAAGCGGGGTGCTTAGGTAGTGGAGTAGGCATTGGGGCCGAACCACTATAAATTGCGTGTTTGCATTGCCTTATTGTTTTGTGTTAATTGCTTTATCATTTATCTTGCTTCTGCATCGCATAAGTGTAATTCGCCTAAACGAGTTAAGCAATCGATTAAAATTGAAATTAGGCGAATCATATAGTAAACACACTATTCACCCCCCTCTAGTGTTGCCATTTCGCCAACACTAATAGCATTGCAAAAATAAATATTGCATCGCTCAAAAGCGAAGTCATATTTCAAAAATGTTACAAGGTGGTCAATCTGTTCAGCTCTAGACTTCTAGTTAGGGACACAAACCATTAGGTCATGTTTGCTTTGCACGATATGATTTGGATGGGATATGATTTAAGGTAGATAAGAGTGGGATAAAAATCTAAGAGGATTTCTAAAAATCCTATCCTATGTTTGTTTGGCATAGGATAAGAAGCGTTGATAGAATATAAAAATTCATATCCTATGGATTTGGGCTCTAAACCCACCCCTTCCTAGGATTTCTAAATCAGGCCAGTGGTGGATTTGGGCTAAAATAAATCCACCCAATATCCGGCCCAATTCATATCCATTGCTGCAGCACTACAAGAAAACACAGCATCACCGATGGACTAATTACTGAAGGATTCAATTTGTTGGTATTACCAACAAATTTACCGACGGATTAAAAAATCGGTTGGTAAATCAGCATATAAATCCCCCCCCCCCTTTTATTTCAGCCAACCAAATATTTCCCTCCTTACTAACAAATATTTTCCACATTCTTATCAACCAAAATATATTTCCCCGCCTTATTTTCCTCACCCGACCCGGACAAATCCCTCTTTTCTTTTTCGCAGCCGACAAAGTCCCCGTGCCTCGCGACACCTCTCTCCCCACACGACCTCTCCCCACGACTCCCCCCTGCTCCCTGCGACACCTCTTTTCAGTTTGGCCAGTGCTACTGATAATTTATAATTTGCCACTGTTATCCTTCTTTTGATGATTATTCTGGGTCGTAAGGGTCCTCGAAAAGAAATTGACCTGTTTCTCAGATAGATAAATTAAAAACATTGTGGACTGAGGGAGCTGTCACTTATGATTTTCATCGGAAGCAAAACTTCAATTTAAAGGCCGCGATCTTGTGGACAATCAATGATTTACCGGCATACGACATGTTGTCTGGTTGGAGCACTCACGGCCGACTCTCTTGTCCATATTGTATGGAATACTCTAAATCAATTAGTCTTCAGAACGGATGAAAAATCTCATTCTTTGATTGTCATTGTCGATTCCTACCGGCTAACCATCAGTATCGAAGGAATCGTAATAAATTTACTAAGGGCAGAGTCGAAAGAGATGAGCCACCACCGATGTTGTCTGGTGAACAAATGTTATCACGTGTTTTAGCACTTCCAGAGAAAGTATTTGGTCGGAATGAAAGAGTGTTAGGCTTAGGTCAAACACATAACTGGGTGAAAAAATAGTATCTTTTGGGAATTGCCCTATTGGAGTTCATTACTGATTCGACATAATTTAGATGTCATGCACATTGAAAAAAATGTGTTTGATAATATTTTCAACACTTTGATGGATATTTCCGGAAAAACTAAAGATAATGTCAAAGCCCGACATGATCTGAAAATACTTTATAAGAGACCAGAGTTGGAGCTACAAGAGGTCAACAGACGATATCTGAAACTGAAGACCCCGTATGTGTTAAATAAACAACAGATCAAATATGTTTGTCAATGGATAAAAGAACTCAGATTACCCGATTGATATGCTTCAAACTTATCTCGATGTGTGAATGTCGATGATTGCAAAATATCAGGGATGAAGAGACATGATTGTCTTGTATTCATGCAGAGATTGCTTCCGATCGCATTCCGAGATCTTCTACCTCATAATATTTGGGGTCCGTTGACTGAATTAAGTATGTTTTTTAGAAACATTTGTGCAAATGTCCTTCGAATCGAAGATATGTCAACACTTGAAAGTAATATTGTTGAAATCATATGCAAGCCGGAGCAGTTTTTCCCTCATGCATTTTTTGACTAGATGGAGCATCTACCGATACACTTGGCATACGAGGTATGAGTTGATGGCCCCGTTCAATATCGGTGGATGTACTTATTTGAAAGATACATAAATCATCTAAGAAAAAAGGAAAGAACACTGCAGCTGTAGAAGCATCAATATCTGAATTGTATATCATCCAAGAAATTTCAACATTCTGCTCAATTTACTTTGAATCGATAGTACAGACATGATTTGATCGTCTTCCACTTAACGACGACGGGGGAGTTCGACATTAGATGGATGTTTAAATATATTTTGTCACTCTGGTCGTGCTTTTGGTTCTCGTCCATCTCGACACTTAAGCGAGGAAGAGTATCATTTGGCACACTTGTATGTATTACTCAATTGTCCAGAGATTGAACAATTCATTAAAATATTTGACATTGAGATGGCGCAAAAATACTATATTCACAACGATCAAGAATTAAAGAGATTACGAAATCATGATTTCCCTACATGGATTCAAGCTTACAGCAAAGATCATCGAGCTGAAATAGATGAAAGAATATTTGAGTTTGTTAGTGGACCATCGCGACTAGTGTCCTGTTATAGCGGATATTTTTTTAATGGATACAAATTTCACACGGTGGAATATGCATTTACAAAGATGACGATGAATGCCGGGGTCTGCGTGAAAGGGACAACCTATGTTGAATGTGATATGGATTTTTATGGACTGGTGGAAGAAGTGATAGAGTTGCACTACTTCGGCTTAAAATCAGTGATCCTATTTAGATGTCATTGGTTCGATACAACGGAAAGGGGCATGAAAGTTCATCCAAAATACAAACTTATTGAGGTTAATTCCAAATCGAAATTGGCAGCAAATGAGCCTTTTATATTGGCATCACAAGCTGAACAAGTATATTACGCGATTTATCTGGCTCAAAATAAAGATAGAGCAGATTGGCGTGTAGTCTGTAAGACTAAAGGTAGAGGAAAAATTGATCCAATAGCAGGAGAAAATGACTCGATACCGATGTGACAGATGGTTTCTATCAAGAAGATGATCCTCCTGCTTTAGATCGTATTATTCCAATACTCGAGGATGCAGACACAGCGCCAATTCAATTAGAAGTTGAATATGCTGATGATGACGATCATGAAATTGAGGAAGTTGGAGATGAAGAAGATGAAGAAGAGGAAGAAGAGGAAGAATTCGAAGACTATTACTCAGATGATGAGGAATAATTGTAAACTATATCTTATATTAAATATATCTCTACTATATATATAATAATCTAATTATATGTCAATTCGACAGATATGTTTGGTCGTGGTTATCGTCGCATGAGAGCTTCGGAGTCTCCAATCGATGAGACTCCAGCACTTACTCATGCTGTTGATTCTCCTGTTGTTGATCCTCCTGCCGATGATACTGCTGAGGCTAATACATCCAAACGTAGGAGGCCACGCGGGCCGAATAGGTGGCAGCCTCCACCAGCCGCAGAGTCACGCAAATTCATTAGCGTGATTGGGGAGCGGTAATATATCATGAATTATGAATCATTAAAAATTCATTATATCATAATATAATATTAAATTTTATTTTTGTTGTGCAGTTTTGAGTAAGAGGAAGTGCCAAGGAGCATTTCTTCTACCATTCAACGATATATGCACAGGGCATGGCCCACGTGGTCTCACGTACCCAGTGAGCATGTCGATATGCTATGGCGCGAGTTTGAGGCACGTATTAATTTTTTTTTTATACATGCATGATGATTAATATTGGTACTGATATTATTATTTTACAGGCTCGCTATACATGGGTCGAGGACTAGAGGCCCTTTATTTACGCTGCATGGGAGGCTATTTCCCGAGCGAGGTACAACGGGCAGCGGGGGCAGGCCCGGTCCTAGGCGATGGCCCTAGCTGGGACCACTAACATCGCGGAGACTCGGGGATATGGCCCCGATTGGATTACTCCGGATATATGGGACCAGCTCGTGGCATTATGGTCGACGGATCGATGGTAGGAGGTTTCTAGGATTGCGGCTAGAAACCGCATGTCGGGGGGAGGAGCACGTCACACTGGCGGCTTGGTTGCATTTGCTGTGCACGCGAACCGTATGGTAAGTATTCCTTAATTTTAATTATATATTTTATTTGTTACTCTGTGTACTAATTAATCTATTTATTTTGTAAATGTAGATGACGGTGTTGGACAACGGGACTGTCCAATGACCCTCCCCGATGGTGGTGTTTGAGCGGACTCATCGTCGAGGGCATGGGACGGGGGAGTACGTCGACAACTTCGCTGCATATATTATGGTAAATATATTTGTTTAAATTATTCATTATTTATTTATAATTTAAGATTTATGAAAAATATTAAACAAAAAGTTAAACTCGAGTAGGAGACCTACAGTCAGACGGTGATATAGCGCGGAGGCACCCCCGAGGACTTTGACGCAAGAGCGTGCGTCGAGGCTGCAGGTGGCTGGGACCACGGTCGCGTGTATGGTTTTGCAGATAGTGGTCATGCGCGAGCCGTGCTAGGCTCGCTTGGGGCACCGACCCCTCCACATGCTGGTGAGCGGCCGTCCACCTCCAGGTCCAGTTCTGATCATAGTACCAGGATAAGGACACTAGAGGAGACGGTCGCGCAGCAGAGTCAGATGATGGAGGAGATGCATGCTATGCTACGCAACATCTCAGCTCATACCGGAGCAGGCATCCCCTTAGCATCATCTGATCCATCATCCTCGAGTCAGTCCATGCCGGTGTATACCCAAGCACTCCAAACCCCGCCATATGATCCAGACCATCCTCCATCGTAATCGTGAGATTTATTGTTTTTATATATATTGACTTTGTTACATAGATACTATACTTGATTAATTTGTTTTGTTTGGATATTGATACTTCAAATTTGCATTTGAATAGTTTTTATACGATTGTGGATAATTATAAATATAAGTATAATTATTTTGATGTATATCTTGGTGTATTTGTGATGTGTGAATGAATGTATGTATGGGTGTATGGGTGTGTGAGTTAGTATCAGATAATGTATCAATGCATTAAATGGAAATTTAGAATTTGAGATTTTTTCGGTTGTAGGTTGTACTCATCAGCAACAGCTTTCCCACGGTCGTTCGTGGGAAAGCTGTTACTAAAGTGTATCGTAATCCGTTGCTGATGTCATACAGCAACGGCTTAGCAACGGTTTTTCACTAATGGTGTTGCTACGGACACGTGGGTCGTTGCTAATAATTGTTATCAGCAACGGGACCGGGTTCGTGGCAAACCCGTTGCTGATAATATTATTAGCAACGGCGCGAGTGACCGTTGCTGATTCGTTGCTAAATTATCAACAACACGTCTTTCTGCCACGGCTCCGTTGCAACGGATGGGGCCGTTGCAAGCCGTTGATGATCGTTCTTGATCCGTTGCTGATGATCGTTCTTGATCCGTTGCAAAGTTCAATGTGCAGATAGTCTTGACTAGGCCTATCAGGAGATGCTTGACAAATGGATTGAAGTGGCGAAACTTAACAAGTCTCTCGGCGATCAGAACAAGTTTATGGTTGAAGAAAAGAAGACCCTTAAGGAGAGAGTTCAAACCCTTCAAAGAAAGATTATTCAAAAAGGTAAAGAAGGAAGTTAGAATGATGAATTCTATAGGTACTCTTAACAAAATTTTGATTGTAGGAAAAATACCTTCTAATCATAAGGGACTAGGGCACACTAGTTTATGCCAATTGAAACCACGGTCTCAACTGCCTACTCAATCGAGGAACTTTCATAGAGGCTCCTCAAGTCATGAAAAGCTTGCTATAAGAAAGGGAAATAGGGTGCCCATATGCTACTACGGCAGGTGCAGATGACACATTATAGCAAATTGCTTCAAACTCTCCAACAAATTGAGGAGAAAGAATCATATAAATTACCCAAGGCAAAAGGTTAAGCGAATTTGGGTAAGAATGATGACTGTATTCCAATTGTGTGATGAATTTGGGTAAGAATCATATAAATTACGACAGGTTAATCTTGTTAGTATAGGCCAATTGTGTGATCAAAATTTAAATGTTCAATTTACTAAAAATAGTTGCACGGTTCTTGATAAGGATGATGACTGTATTCTTAAAGAGAATAGATCTAGAGTCAACTGCTACAAAATTATCTATTCTTCTATTTGTCTTTCAACTGTCTCTTTTGACATTAATCTGTAGCATCGACGATTAGGTCATGTTAATTACAGAGATTTGAAGAAACTTGTAAATGCTGAAGCGGCCAGAGGCATTCCTAAACTTTCAGGAGAACCTAAAGCTGTCTACGGTGCTTGTCTAGAAGGAAAGCAGACTAGGCAGTCTCATCAGCAAGACAATTGGTAGTTACTTCTAAACCTCTTGAGATTCTTCACTTGGATCTTGTCGGTCCTATGCAGGTTGAAACTATTGGTGGTAAAAAGTATGTTTTTGTATGTATAGATGATTTCTCACGTTTCACTTGGACATAATTCCTAAAGGAAAAATCCAATGCTTTTAGCATTTTTAAATCTCTATGTTTGAAACTTCAGAATGAGCATGAATTTCATATTCTGAAGGTGGTCAGAATAAGGAGTGATCATGGAAGAGAATTTGAGAATATTTATTTCTCTAAATGCTGTGATGAGAATGGTATATCACATTAATTTTCTACTCCAAAGACTACTCAACAGAATGGTGTAGTTGAAAGGAAGAACCATACTATTCAGGAGATGGCTCGTGTTATGCTTAATTCTAAGCAGATTTTTGAAAGATTTTGGGCTAAAGCCATCAACATAGTTTGCTACATCGTAAATTGAGCTTATCTCAGACCAAGATATTTATTTTTCTAAATGCTGTGATGAGAATGGTATATCACATTAATTTTCTGCTCCAAAGACTACTCAACAGAATGGTGTAGTTGAAAGGAAGAACCATACTATTCAGGAGATGGCTCGTGTTATGCTTAATTCTAAGCAGATTTTTGAAAGATTTTGGGCTAAAGCCATCAACATAGTTTGCTACATCGTAAATTGAGCTTATCTCAGACCAAGATATTCTAAAACTACTTATGAATTATAGAAAGGTAGAAAACCTAACCTTACATACTTTCATGTTTTTGGTAGCAGGTGCTATGCTCTAAATGATAGAGAATACCTTGGAAAAATGCAAAGCAAAAGTGACGAAGCCATATTTCTTGGCTATTCCAAAAATAGCAAGACTTATAGAGTCTATAACAAACACACTCAAACTATGATGGAATCAAAAACATGAGGGTTGATGACCCTCAAATATACGAGACCCTGCTGACTGATGAGAAGACAGTCTCAATTGTTGATAAGACTGCCCAGAATTCCGCCAAGGTTATTGAACAGTCAGTTGAAACTGCTAATTCAACTAACCAGGAGACAAACACTGAACATGAAGATGAAAGGGATGACTCCATAGCTGAAAAATCTGCAAGATCTCTCAAGAATCATACTATACAAAATGTAATTGGAGATGTACATGATGGAGTTAAAACTAGAAATCAATCCAAGAAAAAGCACAAGGATATGATTAGATACTCTTGCTATATGTCAACTATTGAATCTAAAAATGTCAAAGAAGTCTTGAAGGATGAATTTTGGAATTCTTTTATGCAAGAAGAGTTACAGCAGTTTGTCCAAAATGATGTTTGGGAACTTTTCTCAAGACCATAAAATGTGAATGTTGTTGGAACTAAATTGGTATTTAAGAACAAGGCTGATGAAGCTGGAAACATTACAAGAAATAAAGCTCGTCTTGTTGCTCAAGGCTTTAACCAAATTGAAGGTTTGGACTATGATGAAACCTTTGCAACAGTTGCAAGATTGAAATCCATCAAGTTACTTCTAGCCTTCTCCTGCAGTATGAAGTTCAAACTTAGCGAAAAGCTGGTGATCTCTAAGGGTCCTCAAGACCACCCTCAGATGCTCAACATGCTCCTGCCCACTCTTGGAATATACTAGTATGTCATCTATGAACACAATGACAAACTTATCCAAGTACTCTTTGAACGCCATGTTCATCTGATCCATGAAAGTTGCTGGTACATTTGTCAACCCAAAGGACATCACCAGAAACTCATAATGCCCATATCTCATCTTGAAAGCAGTTTTCGGCACATCCTGGTTTCGGATCCTCGACTAATTTGACAATATATATAGGTCTCTTGGGGAACTTCTATAAAAGGATAGTTTCTTAGGAAGTTGTAATTGCTCTAATACTAGCCTATTGTAGCAAAGTAAGAATCAAAACAAAAGGGCAATGGAAACACAGGATTTGTTTACACAGTTCAGTGACAAACCAGTCATCTAATCTGCAGGGCACTAACCGGACAGATGCCCAATTCACTCTTTATAAGTACAATATAAGCCCTTTGGATTTCGCACCTGAAATCTAACTACCAGTACTACAGTGAATCGAAAATAACAAAATCATATTTGCTATTATAAGTAAATACCAACTTGCCTCTCTATGACATCACAGCTACAAAGTTCTATCCTCCACATAGCCTCGTGTTGTAGTGTGTTATCCGCCCGATATCCAATCTTCTCATCGAAGATAAAAGGTTGTTGCCTCTTCTGCACTTGGCAGTATGCACTCGGCAATTTCAACTCCTCTATAGATGTCAAGATCATTTCCGCGCAATGGAGTTGTTGACAATAAATCTCTTCTCTAGTATTTTTAGGTGTCACTGAAAGATTACTGGAAGATCTAAATAAATGATGACTTCAATCATATTAATAACCCCCGTCTTCAATAGAAACCATCAGCATAACTTAGGCATTTTACAAAAGATCTTTTATGTAAATAAGAAACGCCTAAGAAATAATTGAAGAGAAACTCTTCGAATCTAAATTGATCAGGAAGAAAAATAATGATGATTTAAATGTCCAAAATCAGTTAATAAAATCATCATTAAACCAGAAGTCCATCAGTCATCAAGATCGTATCAAGCAACCCATCCAGAAATTTTTTAAGACTATAAGCAGTTAAGACCGCGTCTTCACACTTGAAACTGTCATCATCGCATAAGTAGAGCTTTTTCGTTGTTGAATTTGAGAAAACACCAGAAGCTTCTTTTGCCAAATATAGCCAGTAAACAAAAGCCAAATACTAACATAATGATATGTGGATCACAAGTCAATCTTTGAGACCCACTGAGCCCCTTGTAGAAGGTCAAATAAATTATAAATCCTCGGCAGTGGGCAATGGTTCTTGATCGTCACCTTATTCAACTATTTGTAATTGATTCACAACGCATGGACTCATCCTTCTTTTTCACAAATAGTATAGGTGCTCCCCACGGAGACACACTCGGGCAGATGAAGCACAAATCCAATAACTCCTGCAACTAAGCCCTAAGCTCCCTCAACTCAGCCATAGCCATCCGATATATGGGGGAATCGAGGTTGGCTTCAACCCCTGATGCTGATGAAAACATAGCTCGATCTCTCGCTCAGGCATCAATCCTAGAAGCTCATCCGGAAAGACATCGGGGAAATCACAAGCTCGATGCATCTCGTTGACTTTCTTGGTCGTCCCCCTCGGCATTCGCCACAAAAGCTAGAAAGGACTGACAACCATTGTCAAGAAGTCTCTGGGCCCTAAGAGCCAAAATTATTCTCAAGTATTTACGCTTCCCTTCACCCTAAAAGGTAAACTGCGATAGCTCATGCTTATTATAGGAGACACTCAATGAGTGGATAACCAATCCATCCCCAAAATCATATCAAGCTCAAGAGATGACAACAACACAAATTCAACCTCTAGCATGTATCTACACACTGACACATCACAATCTAGAAAGGTCACCTTTACCAAGAGGGCATCTCCGGTAGGCGTCGATACCACTATGGGCGTCTCAAACAAACTCTCTTTCCTACCCTTCAAAGAAGCAAACAAAGAGGATAAAAAACGAGTGTGTAGCACTCAGATCAAAATAGTAGAATGCCATAAAGGAACATACTACTAAAGTACCTTGGTTGAGGCATTCCACCGAACACGTAGAGGTGGCTCAACCTCTACCAGTATATTCAACACATGCAATCCCCTAACCAAGTGAATCTCAATTATAAACATCAAGGGACATGGTCCACATGGCGCTCTAACCTCGCCACGAATGAGGGTATAAACTATTCTAAGTAAAACATGAATTCCAACCATTTAACTACAGAATTTTAGATTGAGCAGCCCCTACACTTAACCATTATTCCAATCACGATTACCACTTTAAACCATGTTTATTATCGATCATAACAAGTCACATGGTCTGGCCACAACAACCCACACCTTCTCTGCAAGTTTCTACTTGAGTAGGATCAGGACTCAACCTCTAAACATCTTGTTAAAATCAACCAAGACTACGGCTAAGGTAGTCGTGTAAGTCATTAGGTTGGCCTCTCAAATATCATTTCAAACATGAAGTTTTAGCCCTTAAGCTCGGCCAACTCGGCCACTCTTGGTCTCTCTAGATAGGTCCGACCCAAACTTGAGGTTCTACTATCAAATAGATAAGATTAAGCATAAGCAGGTTGATGAGACATTTTATCAGACACTTGGTGGACATGCCCATGCCGCGCCAAGCTCCATGCGCCCCTAAACCCAAAATTTAAGCATGGAGACTTCACAATTCCTACCATCTTCGGCCCTCAACTCTCGGATCATTCAAGACCCCAAAATCAAGACAAAAACTAGTACCCAAACATTACAAAATCCTTCCAAAATTTGCCCACAACATAATATCGTACCTTAGTTTAGTCCCCTTTCAAGAGTATATTGAATATTGAGTTGGACAATATGGTGTGATGGGTATATTTACTGCCATCGTCTTTAACTGAAGTTTTCTGATTAAGATATTGGTTTGAGCAAATGAAATTGATGGCCTAGGTATTCCATTGAATTAATCGATCGTTAGATACTGAACTATAAACAAAGAGGTGAGAAAGATAAATCTTGCTTTCTTATCTTTATTTTAAAAAATTGAAATGAAGTCATTTACATACGTTTGTAAAAATGATGACAAGAATGTTTTTGAATTACTATGGTACACTTCGTATTCTTAAAACAATGCATTAATTTTTTATAATTTTTCAAACATATTATGTAATTAGTCATAGGTAGCATGATTATCAAAATATTTGTATTTTGCTAATAATTTAAATTTATTATTACTTTGTTTTATTTATTGTGTTGAACATACATACTTTTTGATTGAATACAATTGTCATATTATTAATGATGATAACATACACGACCATGACAATATAGTGGAGGTGGAATGTACAATGGTGGAAGAAATCCAAGCTTCTTGTCTTGAGCTCTTTCATTGTGAGCAATGTTAGTATCTTTGAGCATATTGTCTGAAAGATAGAAACATTATAAGAGATATTATCAAAATTAAAATAATAAAGTTAATATAATTGTAATTATTTAATTAAGTATCAATATCAATGCATCGGTTGTGATAGGCAGCTTAAACAAAAGAGTAATTAAAGATTTCAGAAATGATTATTGAGATGGGATATATAAATTTTAAATTTAGTTGTTAACATATTTCTTATATTTATGATCCATAGATATTGTAGAAGATAATTATTTAATAAATATATATGAATAAATCAAATATTTACAAGAATCAAAAAAATTACTTACATAATTTCAAAATCAACTCATCGGAGTTTGTTGGTTTTGTAGGAGCGATCTCACTAGTAGCTACTACTGGAGATGAAATCAATGACATAGATAAGAAGAAAAAAATAGCGAAGAGACTTAGAAAAAAGCTCCTTGCATCCATTTTGACCAATTCTTTTTGACAAAAGATTATTTCTGTTTTCAATGACTCATTACCCTTCTATTTGGTTAAAATAAATATAGAATAATTTTGTTAACGCTAAACGAGCCTTTAATACAAGGAATATGCTTTATAGTCTTTTAGTTCAAATTTATGAAATTTAAATCGTACAAACATAGACTAACGTACATTTGCCAATCTAGACTAACGTACAAACTCCATCCCGAGTCATGATGTACTCTACAAATCCCACAATTTCAAGTCAAAATTCACACTCGAAAACTTATCGAAAAGCTGGTGCTCTCTATGGGTCCTCAAGACCACCCTCAGATGCTCAACATGCTCCTGCTCACTCTTGCAATATTCTAGTATGTTATTTATGAACTCAATGACAAACTTGTTGGTGAAATGGCCACACTAGAGGGGGTTAAATAGTGTGTTATCTAGATCTTTCGTCTAATTCTGGTTTTAATCGTTTACTTGATTACTTAGGTAATTTACAAATCGAGTAATAGCTGAAGCAAAATATAAATGATAAGTAATAAGAAACGCAAGGTAAACAATGCTAACACAATTATTTATAGTGGTTCGGCCCCAATGCCTACTCCACTACCTAAGCACCCCACTTAGGATTTCCAAACTAGTTTTACTAGATTATATCATTTCCCTTACAAAGAGGACTTATATCGAAAAGTCCCCGCTCTCAAACCGAAGGCACTTCCACACCTGGAAGTATCCCGCCTTCCTACCGAGAGCACTCTCCCACCTCAACCCAAGGGACAACTCAACTAATCCTAGTAAACTAAGTTTACAAAGGTGGATTTAAACCTTAACACCAAGGCAACCACCCAACTCAATCAAACCTAGCAACCTAGGTTTATACAAATGATATACAATGAAAATAAACTACAATGTACACAAACAATGGAGCAAATAAATAATACAATAAATACTTAGCTCCAAACACGAGTCCTAGTTCCTCTTGATGGCTCAATGATGAATCAATCAAAACTTTGAAGGCAAAATCAAGTTTGTATCATGAGAACTAGGGTTTGTAAAGGAATGCCTCAAGAAAGGCTTTTGCAAAGATAAAAAATGTCCAAATGGAATGATGGATCATGGGAGGAAGGCTCTCATGGTCTTGTATTTATAGACCATGAAGAGTTGGCCTCAAACAACCAACTCAACAGCTAGAAAAATAGCTGTTTCCATCGTCTAAATAGCTAGAAAAATAGCTGTATTTATAGACCATATTTATGTTGAAATATAAATGTTATATAAGGATTACTTCCCATTTGGATTCAACAAAAATATCTAAAAAATCAAAATTCTTCAGAATCAAAATCTAGTTTTTGGGGTCTAGTACAAATTTTCGAAAATCAGAAATTTTATAATCCTTAAAAATATCTCATTCTCTAGTTTTTACCTAAGGAACAATTATCGGGACTTTTGGTGCCAAGAAAATGTCTAGGTCATATAGCTCTCCAAGAAGCTCCCCAGGCTTAGTGAATTTCAGGGCCGTTTATGGTTTCCATGTTTTGGGGTTCATGTTTGTTTCTGGATTCTTTGCATCATAAAAGAGGATTACATATTCATTCTATGCACTCTAAAGCTAAACTCTATCTCTCTGAAGAAATCAATCGTCAATGAGCATCCTTGCTACCATAAAAGAGGATCAGGGACGTCGAGCGCTAACTGACTTAGAACCTAAAAATATTTCTCCATGCAAACATTAGTTCCATGTTTGTTACCATCAAAGCCGATATTAAGACCAAGGTTGAAAACCTTAGGCTAACAAAACTTATCCAAGTACATCACCAAAAACTCATAATGCCCATATCTCGACTTGAAAGCTGTCTTGGGCTCATACTGGTCTTGGATTCTCGGATCCTCTAGTATGTCATTTAAGAACACAATGACTTGAAAGTTGTCTTACGTTCTTGAAAGCTATCTTGCTCGCGTAAACTATCACTCTGCCACGCTGTATCAATACACATCCTAGGTCAATCTACGAGGCATCACAAAACACCATCTACAAATCCACCCAAACCCAACGGCAACGCTAACACTAGTATCGACGTCAAACAATCGTTGAGCTTCTGAAGGCTCTTCTCACAACTATCATCCCACACAAACTTGACTTTCTTCTGCATAGGTCGAATCAAAGGTGCTACAATCTTCGTAAAGTTCTCCATGAACTTCATAGTAACCTGCTAAGCCCAAGAAACTACACACCTCAATCATGTTGGTTGACTATATCGAGTTCCGTACAACCTCCACCTTGGCCAGATCCACTCTGACTCCATCCCGAGTCACGATATTCTTGAGAAATCTCACAATTTCAAGTCAAAATTCACACTTCGAAAACATAGCGAAAAGTATGTCATCTAAATGAAATTGATGGCCTTGGTATTCCATCGACTGAATTGATCATTAGATACCGAACTAGAAACAAAGAGGTAAGAAAGATAAATCTTGCTTTCTTATCTTTATTTTTGAAAATTGAAATGAAGTCATTTGCATACGTTTGTAAATACACTTTGTATTCTTAAAACAATGGATCAATTTTTGATAGTTTTCCAAACATATTAAGTAATTAGTCATAGGTACCATGATTATCAAACTATTTGTATTTTGCTAATAATTTAAATTTATTATTACTTTATTTTATTTATTGTGTTGAACGTACAAACTTTATGTCTGAATACAGTTGTCACATTATCAATGATGATAACAAAGACGACCATGACAATATAGTGGAGGTGGAATGTACAATGGTGGAAGAAATCCAAGCTTCTTGTCTTGAGCTCTTCCACTATGAGCAATGTTAGCATCTTTGAGCATATTGTCTGAAAGATAGAAACATTATAAGAGACATTATAAAAATGAAAATAATCAAGTTAATATAATAGCAATTTTCTAATTAAGTATCAATATCGATGCATCGGTTGTGATAGGCGGCTTAAACAAAAGAGAAATTTGAAGGTTTCGGAAATGATCATTGAGATGAGATATATAAAATTTAAATTTAGTTGTTAACTTGTTTCTTATATTTATGGTCCATAGTTATCTTAAAAGATACTTTATTAAATAAATAAATGAGTAAATCTAATATTTATAAGAATCGAAAAAATTACTTACATATTTGTAAAATCAACTCATTAGAATTTGTTGGTGATGTAGGAGCGATCTCACTAGTAGCTACTACTGGAGATGAAATCAGTGACATAGATAAGAAGAAAAAAATAGCGAAGAGACTTAGAAAAAGGCTCCTTGCATCCATGTTAATAAAAAAAATTTGTCAAAAGATGATTTATATTTTCAATGACTCATTATCCTTGTATTCGGTTAATATAAATATAGATTAGTTTTGTTAACGCTAAACGCGCCTTTAATACGAGGAACATGCTTTATAGGCTTTCGGTTAAAATTTATGAAATCTAATTTTTATATAAACACATTAAATGATGGACTTTATTTGAAGCAATGTTTGCACACATAATGACATAAGGGTATAATATCACCGAACAAACATGGATTAACGTACATTTGCCAATCTAGAATACATGTTATTAAAATAATTATAGATATTTTATTAAATTTTCAGATACATATATTTACATGTTGAGTTTTTAAGATTTATTCTTCTCGATGTAATACACTAATTTTAATTTAGTTTTTGAATTTCAGCGTTAAACCCCCGATGTGCGTCATATTGGTCTAAAGTTTTCATCTTTGGTCAATCTCAGTTTTGATTATAACAAACATGGCACTAATGTTTGTGAAAAAAATATTTTTCAAGTTCCAAGTTAATTTGCACGCGACTTCTACGATCGACAACTGACAAAAAATATTTGATTGTAAATCCTTTTTATGATGCAAAGAAACCCCAATGCTTGAAACCAAAACCCAAAAACCATGAAATCAACAACTGACAAAACATTAGCTAGAATGCTAGTTTCAGTCGAATCTCGACCAATCCTCGGGCGACTATCCTCGAGCGACTATCCTAGGTTCTGGATAATTTCCAGAAGCTATTCGGCCATCCCGCGGACGAACCTCAATCAACCGAGGGTCGCCTGGCGATCGATCAAATAGTATAAGTGAAACCTAGTGTTGTTAAGACACTTTGGGTACCTGAGCCCATTGACCCCAAGGACCCAAAGTCATTTGGGTACCAAAGGTCTCTTGCTCTATTGTAGGGGGAGCTACCACACAAGGGTGAGATTGATGAAGTTGGTTGATTGAAGTTGGTTGATTGAAGTTGCTTGAGGATTCAAAGATTGTACCATTTCAAAGTTACAACTTCAAGTTATCATGATGCCTTGGGTAATGAAATTATTGACATCAAACACTTCGGTATCATCTCATATACTTACTTATTTTAAATTATAGTTGGAGTATTGATACACGTTTAATATTAGTAGATTCCCCGCTCTTGATCAGAGGTTTTTTTTGAAAAACAATTTTATTTTTGATTTCTGGTCTCGTCGGAGACCTATGTGGCCTGTAATGGGCCTAAGAGACATTATGGTTCTAAATCGTAGACTCATTATGGTCTTTCGATTTTCAACCAATAGGAAGGGTTGGAGATCATGTTTTCAGTTATATTTCTCTTGTGATCTCTTAAAGTTCGTTTTGATATCACTTGATCTCTTTGCTATTTGGTTTGGTTAGCCTGCTAGTAGCCTTAATTTCATTATCTACTTATGGAGTCTACTTGCAAGTTAAAAATGTTGATGGAAGACTAGTAGATTGAATTTGGAAAGAAAATGAAAACTTCGGGAAAATTTATAAGAATGAGGTATGAGCTCGTTTTTGCAAAAATCTTAATATAATACTTGAATATTCATGCTTTAATGATGTCTCTGTACTCATGATTGATTTTGCATGACAAATCTATGAAATTTCATGAGTAGGTAAAATTTTGATAACTTAGGAAATTTCATGATATCTTGATTGAATGAAATTTGCTCTAGGTTGATATTCATATTAGAGACCTCATTTTGAGTTAGTAGTTAGAAAACATATTTAGATACACACATGACATGATTCTAGGTGATAACTAGATCGCTTTAGGAAACTTAAGTTTGAAAAAGTTTGACCCAAGTCAATAAATCGACTTGGACACTTCATTTTAAGTCCAAACTTCATAAACATATTTAGGAATAGGTATGACATGTTTCCATGCATTTAGAATGAAAAATTCATATGGATATGGATAAAATGATATAGAGGCCATTTTATGATAACCTCTTTAGAATCAAGTTGACCCAAGTCAACAAATTGACTTAGAGGTCTCATTTTCAATGCATATTTGAGGAACATGTTTAGATTTACTCATGTTAGGTGACCATAGGTTTAAGTTTGAAAAACCATGAGTAAATGATAAGATTGACACTTAGAAAGATTCATGATAATTAGTTTAGTTTTGAATAAAACCATGCTAGGTTGATATCTTGACTTAAGGAAATAATTTTTATTTCAAACTTGACATACACTATTTACATGACCATTATGTGGTGTCATAAAAGTTTGAATGAAAACTGAGCACTTTTTGAAAATAACTAAAAATTACGGAAATACCATTAAAATCTCAACAAGAAAGGCAAGCTGCCGGCCGTGTAGGGCTACCCTACATTAAGGGTATGGCTGAATAGTTTAGGCCGTGAAAAATCATAGAAATTCAACATATATTCCTTATGTTGTTTGTATTAAATTGTTTGAAATTGGGATTTTATAGGGTCAGCTACACTAGGACTACCTAGAGATTAATGGTAGGCCAAGTAGGGGTATTTTCATAATTTTGGAGACAACTACGACATCGTAGGTCCTTAGCAGACCTTGTAATGACATTATACTCTCAAGGTAGATTATGAAAAATATTTGTAGGGCCGCATGTATGCAAAATCCTTAGGTTCTACCGTATACTTTAGGGTCGATACCGTAAAACATGAGTTATTGGAAGAACGGTAAAAAAGTTTAGTCCCATATCAAGAGTATATTGAATATTGTGTTGGATAATATGGTATGATGGGTGTATTTACTGGCATCAACTTTAACTCAAGTTTTGAGGAAATGAAATTGGTGGCCTAGTAATTCCATCGAATGAATCGATCGTTAGATACCGAACTAGAAACAAAGAGGTGAGAAAGATAAATCTTGCTTTCTTAACTATATTTTTGAAAATTGAAATGAAGTCATTTACATACGTTTATAAAAAAGATGATAGAATGCTATTGAATTACTATAATATACTTCGTATTCTTAGAACAATGGATCAATTTTTGATAATTTTTCAAACATATTAAGTACTTATTCATAGGTAGCATGATTATCAAACTATTTGTATTTTGTTAATAATTTAAATTTATTATTAATTTGTTTTATTTATTATGTTGAACGTACAAACTTTATATCTAAATATAATTGTCACATTATCAATGATGATAACATAGACGACCATGGCAATATAGTGGAGGTGGAATGTACAATGGTGGAAGAAAACCAAGCTTCTTGTCTAGAGCTCTTCCACTGTGAGCAATGTTAGCATCTTTGAGCATATTGTCTGAAAGATAGAAACATTATAAGAGACATTATTAAAATAAAAATAATCAAGTTAATATAATAGCAATTTTCTAATTAAGTATCGATATCGATGCATGGGTTGTGATAGGCGGCTTAAACCAAAGAGCAATTACAGGTTCCGGAAATGATCATTGAGATGAGATATATAAATTTTAAATTTAGTTGTTAACTTGTTTCTTATATTTTTGGTCCATAGTTATCATAAAAGATACTTTATTTAATAAATAAATGAATAAATCTAATATTTATAAGAATCGAAAAAATTACTTACATATCTGTAAAATCAACTCATTAGAATTTGTTGGTGATGTACGAGCGATCTCACTAGTAGCTACTACTGGAGATGAAATCAGTGACATAGATAAGAAGAAAAAAATAGCGAAGAGACTTAGAAAAAGGCTCCTTGCATCCATGTTAATAATTTTTTTTTGTCAAAAGATGATTTCTATTTTCAATTACTCATTACCCTTCTATTCGGTTAATATAAATATAGAATAGTTTTGTTAACGCTAAACACACCTTTAATACGAGGAACATGCTTTATACGCTTTCAGTTAAAATTTATGAAATCTAATTTTTATATGAACACAATAAATGATAGACTTTATTTGAAGCAAAGTATGCACACATAATGACAAATGGGAATAATATCACCGAACAAACATGGATTAACGTACATTTGCCAATCTTGAATACATGTTATTATAATTATTATAAATATTTTATTAAATTTTCAGATACATATATTTCCATGTTGAGTTTTTAAGATTTATTCTTCTCGACATAATACGCTAATTTTAATTTATTTTTTGAATTTCAGCGAGAAACCCGCGATGTTCGTCATGTTGGCTTAGCATTTTCAACTTTAGTCAATCTCAGTTTTGATGATAACAAACATGACACTAATGTTTGATCAAAAAATACTTTTCAGGTTCCGAGTTAATTTGCACACGACGTCCGCGATCGAAAAAATCATAGGAATCATAGAAATAGAAGGACGATCGTCGATGCTCGAATTTCGTCGAGACGATAGAGTCTAGGTTTGGGGTGTCTAGTGTGTGAGAAAACTATGGATTATGAGAAAACATGAATTCCAACCATTTAAGTATAAAGTTTTAGATTGAGCAGCCCCTACACTTAACCATTATTCCAAGCACAATTACCACTTAAACCATGTTTATTATCGCTCATAACAAGTCACCTGGTCCTGCCACACCAACCCACACCTTCTCCCCAAGTTCCAAGTTGAGTAGGATGAGGACTCGACCTCTAAACATCATGGTAAAATCAACCAAGACCACAACTAAGGTAGTCATGTAAGTCATTAGGCAGGCCTCTCAAGTATCATTTTAAACATGATGTTTCGACCCCTAAGGTCGGCCAACTCGGCCACTCAACGTATCCGTACATAGGCTCGACCCAAACATGATGTTCTACTATCAAAGAGATAAGATTAAGCTTAAGCAGGTGGACGAGATATTTTATCAAACACTTGGTGAACATGCCCATGCCGTGCCAAGCTCCATGCGCCCCTAAACCCAAAATTTCTGCCTGGTGACTTAACAATTCCGGCCATCTTCGGCCCTCAACTCTCGGATCATTTGAGACCCCAAAATCAAGACAAAAAACTAGAATCCAATCGTCACAAAACCCTTCCAAAATATCCTCCAACATAATATCATACCTTAGTTTAGTCCCATATCAAGAGTATATTGAATATTCCGTTGGACAATATGGTGTGATGGGTGTATTTACTGTTATCAACATTAACTGAAGTTTTTTTGACCATGATATTGGTTTGAGAAAATGAAATTGATGGCCTAGGTATTCCATCGAACGAATCGATCGTTAGATACTGAACTAGAAACAAATAGGAGAGAAGGATAAATCTTGGTTTCTTATCTTTATTTTTGAAAATTGAAATGAAGTAATTTCCAGACGTTTGTATGATGACAGAATGCTTTTGAATTAATATGGTACACTTCATATTCTTAAAACAATGGATCAATTTTTGATAATTTTTCAAACATATTAAGTAATTAGTCATAGGTAGCATGATTATCGAAATATTTGTATTTTGCTAATAATTTAAATATATTATTACTTTGTTTTATTTATTGTGTTGAACGTACAAACTTTATGACTGAATAGAATTATCATATTATCAATGATGATAACATACACGACCATGACAATATAGTGGAGGTGGAATATACAATGGTGGAAGAAATCCAAGCTTCTTGTCTTGAGCTCTTCCACTGTGAGCAATGTTATTATCTTTGAGCATATTGTCTCAAAGATAGAAACATTACAAGAGACATTACCAAAACAAAAATAATCAAGTTAATATAATAACAATCTTCTAATTAAGTATTAATAACAATCTTCCAAGTCGGTTAGTGCTCAACGTCCCCGATCGAAAAAATTGGAGAAATCAACAAGGACGCTCGTCGACACTTGGATTTCATCAGGAAGATAGAGTTTATGTTTACAGTGTCTAGAATGAATATGTAATCCTATTTTATGATTCAATGAACCCAAAAACCAACCCAAACCCCAAAACATAAAAACCTAGAAATGACCCTGAAATTCACTAAGCCTAGGGAGCTCCTTGGAGGGCTATAGGACCTAGACAAGTTCTTGGCACCAAAAGTCCCGGTAATTGTTCCTTAGGTAAAAACTAGATAACGAGATATTTTTAAGGATTTTTTGGAAGCCTTTAACATATGCATATTTGACCCGGGAGATTATAAAATATTTGGTTTTTGAAAATTTGTACTAGACCCCAAAAGCTAGATTTTGATTATTAAGGATATTGATTTTTTAGATATTTTTATACAATCCAAATGGGGGGTAATCCTTATATGATATTTATATTTTATCTTAACTTTAGGAAATGTTATATAAGAGGACTTAGCGAAGGCGGAACCCATAAATGAACAAACGAGCAGAAAAATAAGCAAACTGGGCTAATTTTCTAGTTTTGGTCGACCGAATTTTGCCCAAAAGTGGCATAATGCATTCGATCAGTCGGCGGTCGTTCGGTCGGTTGACCGACGATTGACTAACAAATGATCGAATGATGGAAACGACTATTTTTCTAGTCGTTGAGTTGGCTGTTTGAGGCCAACTCTTCATGGTCTATAAATACGAGACCATGAGAGCCTTCCTCCCATGATCCATCATTGCATTGTGCCATTTTTTATCATTGCAAAAGCCTTTCTTGAGCCATTCCTTTGCAAACCCTAGTTCTCATTATACAAACTTGATTTTGCCTTCAAAGCTTTGATCGATTCAACATTGATGGATCAAGAGGAACTAGGACTCGTGTTTAGAGCTAAGTATTTATTGTATTATTTATTTGCTCAACTGTTTGTGTATTTTGTGGTTTATGTTCATTGTATATCATTTGTATAAACCTAGGTTGCTAGGTTTGATTGAGTTGGGTGGTTGCCTTGGTGTTAAAATTTAAATCCACCATTGTAATCTTAGTTTACTAGGATTAGTTGTGTTGTCCCTTAGGTTGAGGTGGGAGAGTGCTCTCGGTAGGAAGGCGGGATACTTTCGGGTACGGAAGTGCATTCGGTTTGAGAGCGAAGACTTTCCGATGTAAAGTCCTCTTTGTAAGGAAAACGATATAATCTAGTAAAGCTAGTTTGAAAATCCTAAACGGGGTGCTTAGGTAGTGAAATAGGCATTGGGGCCGAACCACTATAAATAATTGTGTTATCATTATTTATCTTGCATTTCTTATTGTTTATCATTTATATTTTGCTTTCGCTTACTACTTGATTTGTGAATTGTCTAAGTAATCAAGTATACAATTAAAACTGGAATTAGGCGAAAGATTTAGATAACACACTATTCACTGCCGCTCTAGTGTGGCCATTTCACCAACACTTAGTATCAGAGCGGGTCGTGGATTGAGATTTCACCATCTCGTCTACATCTTGCCATGATCCAAAAAATGGCACTAGAGAGTATAACATTTTCACCACCTTGGTTTGATGATGAAAATTTTGGTGTTTGGAAGAGTAAGATGTATACATTTCTTAAAACACAAAGTTTAGATCTATGGTGCATGCTAAAGAATGAATATGTTGAGCCCATCATTGACATTAATGATTGGACTCAAGAACAAGTTAGATTGTTTGAATTGAATACTAAAACAACGCACTTTCTATATTGCTCATTCTCAATTGACATACTTGAAAAAGTTATGCATTGTTCATTAGCATTCGATATTTGGGCTTGTTTAAACATATTTTATGATTATGCAAAAACCGAGGAGCTTATTACTTTAAATGAAGGAGGTGATGTCAATTGTCATACCTCTAGTCCTAATGAAGTTTTTGATGCCCAAAGCTCATCTAGTCAAAGGAACACCAAAAATCGGAAAAAAAAACTTAGGTGCTTCCTTTGCCAAGAGAAGGGACACAAGAAGAAGAATTGTCCTCTCTTGAAGAAGAAACCAAAAAAGAAGAATTGTGCTTCCTCATCCACATCCAAATCAAGTGAAGCCACATCGAGACATGACGATTAAGCTACATCAAATGTTTGCCTCATGGGTCTTCGAGATGAGGTATATTCTCCATCTTCTAGTCATGTTCAAAATGTTAATGATAGTGATTATAGTAGCTCTAAATCTCTTGATATGTCGTATGAAGAACTACTAGAAGAATGTAAAAAGATGTATGACTTGCTCATGAAAAGATTAAGGAAAATAGGAAATTAAAGAAGGAAAATTTAAGGCTTAGTTCTCATGTGCATGAATTAGAAAATGAAAAATTAAATACTAGCTCTTTTGATTGTTGCCACGATGTTTTAAAACTTGAAATTAAGGACTTGAAACATAGAAATGAAGAATTAGAAATTGAAAATGATGAGTTGTTAAATTAAGATTTCAAAAATTAGAAATGAAAATGAGAACACGAAAAATAATGTGAATCTCATGATTTGAGCATGATATTTTGAGAAATTTCATGAGTAGGTATAATTTCGATACTTGGACGATTTCATGATGTTGCTATTGAATGAAATCGGACTAGGTTGAAATTCTTTATTAGAGACCTCATTTTGAGTTAGTAGTTGGTAAACATATTTAGATACACATATCACATGATTCTAGGTACTTAAACTTGAAAATTCATGTGTAGATGAACAAAGTGATAACTAATTCACTTTAGGGGCCCTAAACTTGAGAAAGTTTGACCTAAGTCAACATATTGACTTAGTCACTTCATTTTAGGACCAAACTTTATAAACATGTTTAGGAATAGGTATGACATGTTTCCATGCATTTAGAATGAAAAATTTATATGGATATGGATAAAATGATATAGATGTCATTTCATGATAACCTCATTTTAACCAAGTTGACCCAAGTCAACAAATTAACTTATAGGTCTCATTTTCAATCCATATTTGAGAAACATGTTTATAGTTACTCATGTTAGGTGTCCATAGGTTTAAATTTGAAAAACCATGAGTAAATGATAAGATTGACACTTAGCAAGTTTCATGATAACTAGCTTAGTTTTGAATGAAATCATGCTAGGCTGATATCTTGACTTAAGGACATAATTTTCATTCCAAACTTGACATACACTCTTTACATGACCATTATGTGGTGTCATAAAAGTTTGAATGAAAACTGAGCACGTTTTGATAAATAACTAAAAATTACGAAAATGCCATTGAAATTTTGTCATTTTGAGTTAATTTTAGAAAAATGTAAAAAAAATTAATTCTTGAAACTGCATCTTCATTGAAAAATCTAGTTTATTCACTAAAAATTATAGAAATTTTCGTTAAGAATCTGATTATAGTCTAATTTTGAAGTTGGATTTCAAAAATGCAAAGTATCACCCTCTTGAAATATCAATCTTTCTGATACTTTGATTTTTCGTTAAAAACTTCAAATGAAACTTTATGCATACTATTTTGATTCCATTTCTAATATCGTTCTCACTATTCTTTGAGTGAAATCATTTATAAAAATGATTTTGATACGTTGAGCGATATCTTGAAAATGAGTTTTTGGTTAGAATCAAGATAGGATGAAAAATGAACTTAGAGAATTCATTTTGAGTTCAAACTTGGCACATGCATTTCAAATGATCATTCAGTGATATCTGGAAAGTTTGAATAAAAAATGATAACTTTTGGAAAAACACTTGAAATTTACAAAAATGCCCCTAGATTTTTAGGAATTTTATGAATTTATAAAAAATTGATTTTGACTAGTTCTTGAACCTGTAGATTCCTTGAAAAATCAAGTTTGTGCAGTTAAAGTTTCAAAAGATTTCGTCAAGAATATGATTTTATATGAATTTAAAAGTTTGATGTTTGTAAACTTGAAGTATACTTTGACCTAAGTCAACAAAGTGACTTAGAAACCTCATTTTCAGCCCAATCTTGATTGACATGCTTAAATTCACTCATGTTAGATGTCCAAGTGTCTAAGCTAGAGAAAACATGAGTAGATAACAAAATTTGATACTTAGCCATTTTCATGTTTTCATGCATACTTTGAATGAAATCGTGCTATGTTCATATTTTGATCAAACGATATTGTTTTCACTTCAAACTTGATACACATGCTTTAGATGACCGTATCTTGGTATCTGGAAAGTTTGAATGAAATCTGGAAACATTTTGAAAAAATTCAATTATTTACAAAAATGCTACTAAAGTATCGCTCCTCTCAAGTTGCTCATTTTTCTGATACTTTAAATTTTCATTAGATTTTGAAATGAGACTTTGTTGGCTTAAGGGTCTCTCTTAAGCCTCGATCTTTATTTTGATAATAACAAACATGTATTTAATCCAAGTGTGAAGTTTTTAGTTCAAGTTTAGGTTGCGATAAGCATGCCAAGTCCGTTCAAACGAGACGAGAGAAAAGATTGTCAAAGAAACGGAAAAAGAAAACATCGAAGAAAGACTCGGGATTAGATCAAGTATAATTCACGCAATATACCCCTAAGACAATCTTATCCCAAGCCTAATTGTATAGTTATCCAAGTTAGAACTTGGTAACTAAATCCACAAAAAAAGCATGTAAAAATTTCAAGAAGAAATCAGCCTCAGCCTGCATTCGGTCGACCGAACAAGGCAGTATTCTACTAAGCAGCCTGTTCGATCGACCGGTCGATCGATCGAATGACAATAAAATTGGGCAGTAGCCATTCAATGCTACGTCGGTCGATCGACTGATGTAAAAAAGAGGCAGAATGCTTAGCGGTATTCGGTCGACCGTCTGGTCGACCGAATGTGGGATCAACATCTTTTCGTCAGCCAGTCGACCCGTCGGTCAACCGAGCTCTCTCATCCAGCTAGCGGTCGCAGTGGCGGTCGATCAGTCAGTCGACCGACCAATCGACCGGCCAGCGTTTGAACGGCTTCAACGACTTTTTTTTTAACAGTTGAACGGGCCGTTCGAGTGAGGGGTTATAAATACCCCTCACCTAACTTCTTCACAACCTCTTAGAAGTTTCATTGAGCATTAAAGAAGTTTTCTTAAGGCTTAAAAAGAGCGAAATCTGTGCGTGCCCTCTGCTTCCATCTACGACTCATTTTAGGCGCTGATTCCCTGCTTCTTCAACTGTGCTGCAACTCAAGAGCCATCTTCTTGCAAGTTGGAGACCCGAAGGCAGTGGAAAGAAGCCTGGGTTCATTTTTTATTCTTAAGCTCTTTCCTTTATAATTGACTTTTATTGCAAACTTGTTGTCAAGTTGAGATAGCTGCTAGGTGTGCTAGGAAACACTTAGGGATAGTTTTATAGAATTGTGTTTTGCCAAGGTGAATATGAGTGAGGTGTTCTCAACGCGGTGAGAAGGGTGTCCTCATTGTATTCAAAGGGAAACATAGATTCTATAAAGTAGTGGTTAGAAATCCTTGGTGAGGAGCCAAGGTAGTGGAGTAGGCAGTTGGCCGAACCACTATAATTACCCTTGTTTCCATTATTTATTTTCTTGTCTATCATTGCTATTTATATTTGGTCATATTCACCATTAAGAAACAATTGCATTAAGTGAAGCAAAAATTGAGTAAGAAGAAAACATAGGAAAAGGGGATAGACACTATTCAACCCCCCTTCTAGTGTCGGATTTCACACAACAATTGGTATCAGAGCAAGGTTGTAGGTCAAGATTTAACCATCTTTCCTACAAGTCAAGATATCTAGTGAAATCCAATTGGCTCAAGGGTCCTCTACTCATACTCCACCACTATTTGATGGAAACAACTATGCCTATTGGAAGATCCGCTTGAATGGCTTCCTACAATCTTTAGGCATGGATGTATGGAGGATGATCCAAGTAGAGTATAAGCAACCCACTAAGGACATGGATGAGTGGGACCAAGAAGAGATTAAATTCTTTAATGCAAATGCAAAGGCCATCAATGCATTATATTGCGGCCTAGAGACCACCCATGAAGGGACTTCACAAGTAAAGGAATCCAAAATTAATTTACTCATGCATGATTATGAAATGTTTAAGATGCTTTCACATGAGTCTATTGATGCCATGCATGCTAGATTTTAAAATATTACGAATGGCTTAGCTAACCTTGACAGGGAAATACGGGAAGAGGAGAAGGTAAGAAAGCTCCTCCGTTCCCTTCCAAAATCTTGGGAGTCCAAAGTGACAGCCATCATGGAAGCCAAGGATTTGAGCACTTTGAAGATCACCGAGCTCATTGGGTCCCTCATGACACATGCGACCCGCATGAAGCAATACCAGGAGGAAGATGCCCCCAAAGGCAAGACCATTGCCTTAAAAGCATCACATCGAGCAGAAGAATCGTCGTCATCCGAGGAAGAGACGGATGATCTTGAAGAAATGGCGATGCTCGCAAGAAGATTCATGAGCTTCATGAGGGGAGGCATGAGGAAGGAAAGAGGAGGCCACACTTGCTACCATTGCAACAAGACTGGGCACCTAAGGAAGGATTGCCCACTTCTCAAGATGGCCTCCACCTCCAACCCTCACAAGAAAGAAAAATACAAGAAGAAGAAGAAGGCAATGATGGCCACATGGGATGAAAGCGAGGCCTCATCGAGTGAAGAAGAAGCAAAAAGTGAAAAGATAAATCTTTGCTTGATGGCAAAGGATGATGAGGTAAAATTTATTTTTGGTGAAGTTTCATTTACTCAAGAAGAGCTAGAAAATGAACTTGAGCAAATGCATGATGAACTCAATGCCATTAGGAGAAAGTTTAGAGATCTCAAAAAGGACAATAGATCTTTAGAACTTGAGAATGATAGTCTATTACTTTCATGCAATGCCATAAGGAAAGAAATAGACACTCTTAAGAAAGAAACATGCACCCTAGAAAAAGCTAAGAAGGACTTAGAGATTGACAACCAAAAACTAGAGAATGAAAATAAGTATTTATGTGATAAAGTAGAGCATCTAAATGATAGCATGCTAACATTAAAAAAGGAACTTTGCATGCTTAATGAAAAAATGACAACCATTCAAAATGTCATGCCAAAGGTTGTTCGGTATTTTGCTAAGAAGCTTGTTCGATCGACCGGTCGTTGACCAAATGATGGTAAAATCGGGCAGTAGCCATTCAAGGCTGCGTCGGTCGAACATTGGATCGACCGACCGAAGTGAAAAAGAGGCAAAATGCTTAGGAGTCGACCAATCGGTCGATCATATTGGAGATAGCCTATCGCGCGACCCTGGCTCTAGGTATTCTGTCAACCGGTTGACCCGTCGGTCGACCGAGCTCTCTCATCCAGCCAGCGGTCACAGTGGCAGTCGATCAGTCGATCGACCGACCGATCGACCGGCCAGCGATCGAATGGCTTCAACAGCTATTTTTTTAACCGTTGAAGGGGCCATTCGAGTGAGGGGTTATAAATACCCCTCACCTAACTTCCTTACAACCTCTTAGAAGTTTTATTGAGCATTAAAGAAGTTTTCTTAAGCCTTCAAACGAGCGAAATCTGTGCGCGCCCTCTGCTTCCATCTACGACTCATTTCAGGCGCTGATTCCCTGTTTCTTCAATTGTGCTGCAACTCAAGAGCCATCTTCTTGCAAATTGGAGACCTGAAGGCGGTGGAAAGAAGCCTTGGTTCATTTTTTATTCTTAAGCTCGTTCCTTTGTATTTGACTTTTATTGTAAACTTGTTATCATGTTGAGATAGCTACTAGGTGTGCTAGGAAACACTTAGGGATAGCTTTATAGAATTGTGTTTTGCCTAGGTGAATAGGATTGAGGTGTTCTCAGAGCGGTGAGAAGGGTGTCCTCATTGTATTGAAAGAGAAACATAGATTCTATAAAGTAGTGGTTAGAAATCCTTGGTGAGGAGCCAAGGTAGTGGAGTAGGCAGTTGGCCGAACCACTATAATTACTCTTGTTTGCATTATTTATTTGCTTGTCTATCATTGCTATTTTTGTTTGATCACATTCATTAAGAAACAATTGCATTAAGTGAAGCTAAAATTGAGTAAGAAGAAAACATAGGAAAAGGGGACATACACTGTTCACCCCCCCTTCTAGTGTCAGATTTCACACAACATACTTGAAGTATGATATTTTAAATTCACTTATGGAATTTTTCTAATCATTTGATGAGAAAAATCATTTCTGAAGTGATTTTTGACTATTTGACCGATACTTGAAAATATCAACACTTAGTTATTACATGATTCTTGATTTTGGATTTCATTTATCATTTCACGATATCGTGTATGACTTAGTCTCTTATTCGATGTTTGGTTTTCATCACTTGAGTTGATACTTTCGCGGTTTTGAAAAATCTTTTAGAGTTTCAACTTTGACTTTTGATTGACTTTTCATGCCCTTTTTGAGTGATGTCAAAAGGGGGAGAAAAATATATGTAAAATGGAAGAAAATATAGGAAAACCATGCATATAGATAGGGAGAGTTTATTTTCATAGATATGCATGTTGATAGGGGGAGAAATCCTATGATTGACTTCCTTAATGCTTTATTGGAAATATTTTCTTAAGCTTGTTTGTCATCATCAAAAAGGGAGAGATTGTTGGCCTAAGGTTTTCAACCTTGATCCTAATCTCGATTTTGATGATAACAAACATGGAACTAATGTTTGCATGGAGAAATATTTTCAGGTTCCAAGTCGATTAGCGCTTGACGTCCCTAATCGAAAAAATAGGAGAAATTGGAGAAATAAGCAAGACGCTCGTTGACACTTGGATTTCATCGGGAAGATAGAGTTTAGGTTTAGAGTGTCTAGAATGAATATGTAATCTTCTTTTATGATGCAAAGAACTCAAAAACCAAACCCGAACCACAAAACATGAAAACCATAAACGACCCTGAAATTCACTAAGCCCAAGAAGATCCTTGGAGGGCTATATGACCTAGACATTTTCTTGGCACTAAAAGTCTCGGTAATTGTTCCTTAGGTAAAAACGAGATAACAAGTTATTTTTTAAAAAAAATTGGAAGCCTTTAGTCTATGCATATTTAACCCGGGAGATTATAAAATTTTTTATTTTCGAAAATTTATACTAGACTCGAAAAGCTAGATTTCGATTCTTAAGGATTTTGACCCTTAAAATTGGCCAACTCCACCACACTTGGATGCTACACACATACCCCAAACCAACATGAAATTATAGTAAAGAAAATTCAGATTTATACATAAATTAAGTAGATGTGGTATTTCACCAAACACTTGGTGGGTATACTCATGCCACACCACACTCTTCTTCATGCAGCTACTTACAACGGGGTTTTGGCCACCCCTAATTGATAACAACAACCCTTAAGTTTAAGGGTCAAGAATATTGGGAACCTTGCTTCCCTACTAGGGCTGCATGCCCTAACAGATGTATGGGTCTAACTTCCCCTATTTCTCAACCAAACTCAACTTCAAGCATCCAAAGAAAAACTTTTGCTATTTATCAAAAGGGAAACGATCCCATAACCAAAACAGTCCCTAAAATCCCTTACCCTTAGGGTTTTCATCTGGCCAAACCCTCTCATAGGGTTGCCTTAAAACATCCGCACCTATTCAAGCATCAAACAACGAAAAACTTTGGGAAAACGTGTAAATCAAAACCCGAATTTGGTTTGCATCAAACCCCGTTCATATAATTCCATGAGATTGCCCTAGAGAACGCAAAACCCTAAAGTATTTGTGCCACTCACATCAGGTCAGAGTCCAGTCAACACTTGCGGAGAGGATTTTGACGATCTCCGACGAACAACGATCTCTCGCACTGGATCTCGTTCTCCATAATGTCACCCCTTCCTCCTCCTCAGGTATCCCAAATTTGAACCATCCAAATCAGATCGCCACCGTTCATATTAAGAAACAATGAGTCTTAGACATGCTCACAAAAAATAGTTTGATTAGATCCCAATCGGATGGTGTCCGGATTGCTCAATTGGATGAAACAAGTCATTGCAAGAATCTGCTGAAGAAAACCAGGAACAAGGCATCGGTTTTCTATCAGAATCACAAATTCTGCCATCAAAAACCAATCCCCACCAACAAGAATCCACAAAAAATGAAGTCTAATACTCACTGACCAAGTTTCGGCAAGATCGTATCACGAATGCCCCTCTGATCGTGACGTTTGATGAAGTCCGTCGCTGTAAGAACAACATGCCAAAAATACAATTCTTAGGATGCGTACAAGTAATTTTTGGGCCCCACTTTTCTTTTTTTATTAATCGCTTAATGCGAAATGACCTCCGTGTCGCTCACGCGAGTCTGCACCTAATTTAGCCCATCGGCTCGACTAAACCACACCCAAGGTAAACACTAACTCGACTCAAACAAGAAACTAAAATTTCCTACTTTACAACAATCATATTTTGCGCGCAAAAGCCTGACCTCCGATTGCATTATCAGGTGATCCACTTGGCTCACTTTAGCGCACATTCTAAGCTTCCCGTTGAAACACCAAAATCGATAATTATAAACATGAGTATTACCATCATTCCCATTTAAAAAATCATCCGTGAATTTAAGGATAAGCTAATAAACTCATCAGATCATAATACAGGTATGGATACTTCTCGTGCATATCATGCGTAGCCTCCAAGGTGGCCTCCTGCTCAGAGTAGTGCTCTCACCTCACCTTCACCAAAGGAAAATCCCTGGACCTCAGTTCCTCATCTGACGATTCAAAATTTCAACAGGTCTCTCCCCATATGTAACAACTGAATTGACCTCCACTGTAGTGGGCTCTAAAACATGGGATTCATCCCTCATGTATCCCCTAAACATGGAGACATGAAACACTAGTTCGGTCCCAACAACTAGGGCTCTCGAGCCTCAAATCACCCAATTAGTGATCTGCACCTCCGCCCATACACCTCAAACAGAGCCATACCAATGCTGCCCTGGTAACTATTGTTGTATACAAACTCCACAAACGGTAGGTGCTTCTGCCAATTCCACTAAAGTACCTCTAGATCCTGGAGTAATCCTGCTAGCCTCAAATGCTCAACCTAGACCTCCTGAAAAACAAAACATTTGGATACTATTTTTTTTGCCACCTCCCATTTCATTTCTTTTCACCACTAATGTTTTGTCATATCAAGGTACATATTTGTATCTTCTAGATGGATGGTGCAAGTGCACCTATGCACCATCTCTTGTACCCGCCTCTGAACCTATGCCATCTATGGTACCACAATCCTATCCCTCAACCTCAGGACACCCTCATTGTCCACTCTGAACCCGTCATTACATCCCCTCTCTCTGCTAAGTCCTTAGTCAGAGCTCAAAAGACATCCTGACCCTGAGCTCTCAGGAGCATGCCAACCAAAGCGGACTGTACCCGTATGTGTGCAACTAAACTGTCCAAATCAAACACTGTCAGAACAGTCACATCACCCAAACAACAAGTGAGTGGCAGCCAAATGTGCCAAACTTCCTATAGACTTCCTGATCAAGCCAGATCCACTCTGACTCCATCCCGAGTCACGATATACTCGAGAAATCCCAAAATTCACACTTGGAAAAGCTAGATAGAAGTTGGTGCTCTCTAAGGGGCCTCAAGACCACCCTCAGATGCTCAACATGCTCCTGCTCACTCTTGGAATATACTAGTATGTCATTTATGAACACAATGACAAAATTATCCAAGTACTATTTGAAAACTTTGTTCATTATATTTATGAAAGCTGTTGGTGCATTCGTCAACTCAAAGGGCACCAACAGAAACTCATAATGCCCATATCTCGTCTTGAAAGCTGTCTTGGGTACATCCTAGTCTCAGATCCTCAGCTGATGATATGTGGACCGCAAGACAATCTTTGAGAGCCACTTAGCCCCTTGTAGCTGGTCAAACAAATTATCAATCATCGGTAGTGGCTAACTATTCTTGATTGTCAGCTTGTTCAACTATTTGTAACTGATGCACAACGCATGGACCCATCCTTCTTTTTCAGAAATAGTAGAGGTGCTCCCCACGGAGGCACACTCGGACAGATGAAGCCCAAATCTAATAACTCCTGTAATTGAGCCTTAATCTCCCTCAACTCAGCCAGCGCCATCTGATGTGCGGGAATCGAGGTTGGCTTGTCCCCGTAAAGCAGATGAACATAGAACTCGATCTCCCACTCTAGCAACAATCCTGGAAGCTCATCCGGAGAGATATCGGGAAAATCACAAGCTAGACGCATCTCATCGACCTTCTTGGTTGTGCCCCTCCGTATACATCACAAAAGCCAAAAAGGACTAACAACCTCTATCAAAATATATCCGAGCTTTGAGAGCCAAAATAATTCTCAAGTAATCACCTTCCCTTCACCCTCGAAGGTAAACTTTAACTTCCCAAAGAATCCCGAGCTTCGACGAGCGTCCTTGTAGATTTCTTCGATTTTTCCGATCGGGGACGTCTAGCACTAACCGACTTGGAACCTGAAAGTATGTCTCAATGAAATCATTAGTTCCATGTTTGTTATCATCAAAACCGAGATTAAAACCAAGGTTGAAAACCTTAGGCCAACATCCTCAACACCAGATTTGAGAATCTAAAAATGGGAGAAGATGAAAGTATACAAGACTTTCATGGGCGTATCAAAGATCTCATGAATAATGCTACCAACCTTGAGAGTCATTTTTTGAAGAAAATGTAGTAAGGAAGGTTCTGAGATCCATGCCAACCAAATTCAATATGAAAGTTGCTATCGTAAGTGAAGTTCATGACCCATCTACTATTACTCTTGACACTTAGATGGGAAAACTTGAAACTTATGAGTTAGAACTATTTGAAAAAATTTCTCACAGAGAAAAGAAGAAGAATCTTGCCTTCAGAGCTACCGAGGACGAGATCAAGTCAGAAGATTGTTCTGAAGAAGAGATGGATGCTGTTCTGGCTCTTATGACAAAGAATTTTAAGAGATTTCTGAGAACTAAGAATAGGATAAACCAGAACTCTTAATCAAATATGCAGTTCAAACAGCAGTTTCAATCGCTTGAGTCTACTAGTTCAAAATCAAACTTCTCTGCTGGAGAAAATAAAAGAAGTCAATTGTCTAGACAAAAAGATGATCTCAAATAGAAGTACAAAGGTGTCCAATGCTTTGAATGTGAAGGATTTGGACATATGAAATTAGAATGCCCAAATCTTCAGAAGAAGATCAAGAAGTCATTCATTGCTATTTGGAGTGATGATGATGAAGAAACTGACTCAGAAGAGCATGAACGAGGCAACTTTAAAGTTTTCATAGCCTACGTAGATGACATAGTTAAGACTACCGACATCTTCAATCACTACTAGAAATTGGTTCTTCAGCAACGGCTATTAGCAATGGCCGCTCAAGCCATTGATATTTGTAATGGCGTTCTTCGGTCGCTCAAGCCGTTGCAGATATGTTGTATCTGCAATGGCGTTCTAACGGACACGTGAGCCGTTGCACATATTTATTACCTCAGCAACGGCATTCTAACAGACAAGTGAGCCGTTGCTGATGATTAACTTATCAGCAATGGCTTTCTAATGGCAAAGTGAGCCGTTGCTGATAAGTTTATATAGGGCACGCGATCGCGCCCACCCCCTTCTTCCTCTTCCTTTGCCTGCCGTCGCTGCTCTCTTCCAACACCACTGCCGCCGAGTTGCCGCTGTAGATGCCGCCGCCCCGTCCTCGACCTCTGGTTCCGACCTCCGCCTCCCGTTCGATTCGAGGTATTTCTCACCACCTCTGACCCCCTATTTGTTAGAGCCGGCCGAAACCCTTAAAATAGGGAGATGCTATGTGTATTCAGAGAACTGTAGAGAGATGCTGCCGAAATTTAGAATGAAGTTAGCGGTTAAAAGAAATACTTAGTGCAATATAAATAATATAAATCCTGAATGGAATAGGACCATCTCACCTAAAGACATTAACGTAAGAAATTGTTGTTGATTGATAGAATCATGTCGGCTGATCGAAGTTGGATGTACCGACGTCTTGATCGTGGAGCTTTAATAAATGAGTTTCGATTAGGCATAACTTACTTCCTAAATTTTGCCTATTCAAATCGGAAATTCGTTAGCGTCGGTTATAAAATCCGATGTCCCTGCAGCATTTGCTTGAATGGACGATTTTTGGATCGGGAAACTGTCACTCTGCATCTATATAGCAAAGGATTTGCACCAAGATATTTTCTATGGACTTGTAACGGGGAGTCACGTGAAGTCGGGACGTCGAGCAATCCTGTCGTTCAGACACATGGTGAATCTTCCTCTGCTAGTGTTTCTTCATCCAGTCAATCTAATCCCTATAGAACTATGATACTTGATAGTCTTCGGGGTCAATTCCACCTGAATGATAATGTTGATCGGCCAGTTACTGAGATGTCAATCGCACCAGATGCTACGGCGGTTGATATCACAGAAGTACAAACCGCGGTAGAGATTGAATTGCCGAATAAAGAAGCTGTAGAATTTTACGAGATGTTGAAAGCTGCCGATGAACCTTTGTATGAGAATTGTCCTAAATACACTAGGTTTTCAGCAATGACGCAGCTCCTAAACATCAAGGCCAATTGTAATATCAGCGGGGTTGCGTATGATCAGATTGTAGGATTGATTAATGGAATGCTGCCTACTGATAACAAGTTTGAGCCAACTTTTTATAAAACTAAAAAACTGATGATAAAATTGGGGATGGGTTACGAAAAAATACACGCGTGCCAAAATAATTGCATTTTATATTATAAAGAAAATGTGCAGTTGGATAAATGCTCTGTATGTCAACATCCTCGTTACAAGGAGAAGAAATCCGTCCGACAGAAAAAAATATCTTGTTTAAAGTGCTTTGGTATTTTCCACTAACATGGAGGCTTCAAAGATTATTCATGTCGGAAAAGACGGCCCCCTACATGAGTTGGCATGCAAGAAGTCGTGATGATACAGTAATGACTCATCCATCCGACAGTGAAGCATGGAAACATTTGGATTCATGTTATCCTTCATTTGCTAGGGATACTAGAAATATTAGATTGAGATTATGCACAGTTGGTTTTAATCCGTTTGGACATTCTGCAACTCCTTATTCAGTTTGGCCAGTGCTACTGACAACTTATAATTTGCCACTGTCAATGTGTATGAAAGATGAATTTATTTATCTTTCGATGATTATTCTGGATCCTAAGGGTCCGCGGAAAGAAATTGACGTGTTTCTCAGATAGATGAATTAAAAATATTGTGGACTGAGGGAGCTGTAACTTATGATTTTCATCAAAAGCTAAACTTCAATTTAAAGGCCGCGATCTTGTGGACAATCAATGATTTCCCGGCATACGACATGTTGTCTGGTTGGAGCACTCACGACCGACTCTCTTGTCCGTATTGTATGGAATACTCTAAATCAATCAGTCTTCAGAACGGAAGAAAAATCTCATTCCTTGATTGTCATTGTCGATTCCTACCGGCTAACCATCAGTATCGAAGGAATCGTAATAAATTTTCTAAGGGCAGAGTCGAAAGAGATGAGCCACCACCGATGTTGTCTGGTGAACAAATGTTATCACGTGTTTTAGCACTTCCAGAGATAGTATTTGGTCGGAATGAAAGAGTGTCAGGCTTTGCTCAAACACATAACTGGGTGAAAAAAAGTATCTTTTGGGAATTGCCCTATTGGAGTTCATTACTGATTCGACATAATTTAGATGTCATGCACATTCAAAAAAATATGTTTGATAATATTTTCAACACTTTGATGGATATTTCCGGAAAAACTAAAGATAATGTCAAAGCCCGACATGATCTGAAAATACTTTATAAGAGACCAGTGTTGGAGTTACAAGAGGTCAACAGACGATATCTGAAACTGAAGGGCCCGTATGTGTTAAATAAACAACAGATCAAATATGTTTGTCAATGGATAAAAGAACTCAGATTACCCGATTGATATGCTTCAAACTTATCTCGATGTGTGAATGTCGATGATTGCAAAATATCAGGGATGAAGAGCCATGATTGTCTTGTATTCATGCAGAGATTGCTTCCGATCGCATTCCGAGATCTTCTACCTGATAATATTTGGGGTCTGTTGACTGAATTAAGTATGTTTTTTAGAAACATTTGTGCAAATGTCCATCGAGTTGAAGATATGTCAACACTTGAAAGTAATATTGTTGAAATCATATGGAAGCCGGAGCAGTTTTTCCCTCATGCATTTTTTGACTCGATGGAGCATCTACCGATACACTTGGCATACGAGGTACGAGTTGATGGCCCCGTTCAATATCGGTGGATGTACTTATTTGAAAGATACATAAATCATCTAAGAAAAAAGTAAAGAACACTGCAGCTTTAGAAGAATCAATATCTGAATCGTCCAAAAAATTTCAACATTCTGCTCATTTTACTTTGAATCGACAGTACATACAAGATTTGATCGTCTTCCACTTAACGACGACGGGGGAGTTCGACATTCAGATGGACGTTTAAATATATTTTGTCACTCTGGTAGTGCTTTTGGTTCTCGTCCATCTCGACACTTAAGCAATGAAGATTATCATTTGGCACACTTATATGTATTACTCAATTATCCAGAGATTGAACAATTCATTAAAATATTTGACATTGAGATGCTGCAAAAATACTCTATTCACGACGATCAAGAATTAGAGAGATTACGAAATCATGATTTCCCTACATGGATTCAAGCTTACAGCAAAGATCACCGAGCTGAAATAGATGAAAGAATATTTGAGTTTGTTAGTGGACCATCATGACTAGTGTCCTGTTATAGCGGATATTTTGTTAATGGATACAAATTTCACACGGTGGAATATGCATTTACAAAGATGACGATGAATGCCGGGGTCTGCGTGAAAGGGACAACCTATGTTGAATGTGATATGGATTTTTATGGACTGGTGGAAGAAGTGATAGAGTTGCACTACTTCTGCTTAAAATCAGTGATTCTATTTAGATGTCATTGGTTCGATACAACAGAAAGGGGCATGAATGTTCATCCAAAATATAAACTTATTGAGGTTAATTCCAAATCAAAATTGGCAGCAAATGAGCCTTTTATATTGGCATCACAAGCCGAACAAGTATATTACGCGATTTATCCGGCTCAAAATAAAGATAGAGCCGATGGGCGTGTAGTCTGTAAAACTAAAGGTAGAGGAAAAATTGATCCGATAGCAGGAGAAAATGAGTCGATACCGATGTGACAGATGGTTTATATCAAGAAGATGATCCTCCTGTTGTAGATCGTATTATTCCCATACTCGAGGATGCAGACACAGCGTCAATTCAATTAGAAGTTGAATATGCTGATGATGACGATCATGAAATTGAATAAGTTGGAGATGAAGAAGATGAAGAAGAGGAAGAAGAGGAAGAATTCGAAGACTATTACTCAGATGATGAGGAATAATTGTAAATTATATCTTATATTAAATATATCTCTACTATATATATAATAATCTAATTATATGTCAATTCGACAGATATGTTTGGTCGTGGTTATCGTCGCATGAGAGCTTCGGAGTCTCCGATCGATGAGACTCCAGCACTTACTCATGTTGTTGATTCTCCTGTTGTTAATCCTCCTACCGATGATACTGCTGAGGCTAGCACATCCAAACGTAGGAGGCCACGCGGGCCGAACAGGTGGCAGCCTCCACCAGCCGCAGAGTCACGCAGATTCATTAGCGTGATTGGGGAGCGGTAATATATCATGAATTATGAATCATTAAAAATTCATTATATCATAATATAATATTAAATTTTATTTTTGTTGTGCAGTTTTGAGCAAGAAGAAGTGCCAAGGAGCATTTCTTCTACCATTCGATGATATATGCACAGGGCATGGCCCACGTGGTCTCACGTGCCCAGTGAGCATGTCGATATGCTATGGTGCGAGTTTGAGGCACGTATTAATTTTTTTTATTATACATGCATGATGATTAATATTGGTACTGATATTATTATTTTACAGGCTTGCTATACATGGGTCGAGGACTAAAGGCCCTTTATTTATGCTGCATGGGAGGCTATTTCCCGAGCGAGGTACAACAGGCAGAGGGGGCAGGCCCGGTCCCAGGCGATGGCCCTAGCTGGGACCACTAACATCGCGGAGACTCGGGGATACGACCCCGATTGGATTACTCCGGATGTATGGGACCAGCTCGTGGCATTATGGTCGACGGATCGATGGTAGGAGGTTTCTAGGATTGCGGCTAGAAACCGCATGTCGGGGGGAGGAGCACGTCACACTGGCGGCTTGGTTGCATTTGCTGTGCACGCGAACCGTATGGTAAGTATTCCTTAATTTTAATTATATATTTTATTTGTTACTCTGTATACTAATTAATCTATTTGTTTTGTAAATATAGATGACGGTGTTGGACGACGGGACTGTCCAGTGACCCTCCCCGATGGTGGTGTTTGAGCGGACTCATCATCGAGGGCATGGGACGGGGGAGTACGTCGACAACTTCGCTGCATACATTATGGTAAATATATTTGTTTAAATTATTCATTATTTATTTATAATTTAAGTTTTATGAAAAATATTAAACAAAAAGTTAAACTCGAGAAGGAGACCTACAGTCAGACGGTGATATAGCGCGGAGGCACCCCCGAGGACTTTGACGCAAGAGCCTACGTCGAGGCTGCAGGTGGCTGGGACCACGGTCGCGTGTATGGTTTTGCAGATTGTGGTCATGTGCGAGCCGTGCTAGGCTCGCTTGGGGCACCGACCCCTCCACATGCTGGCGAGCGGCCGTCCACCTCCAGGTCCAGTTCTGATCATAGTACCAGGATAAGGACACTAGAGGAGTCGGTCGCACATCAGAGTCAGATGATGGCGGAGATGCATGCTATGCTACGCAACATCTCAGCTCATACCGAAGCAGGCATCCCCTTGGCATCATCTGATCCATCATCCTCGAGTCAGTCCACGCCGGTGTATACCCAAGCACTCCAAACCCCGCCATATGATCCAGACCATCCTCCATCGTCATCGTGAGATTTATTGTTTTTATATATATTGACTTTGTTACTTAGATACTATACTTGATTAATTTGTTTTGTTTGGATATTGATACTTCAAATTTGCATTTGAATAGTTTTTATACGATTGTGGATAATTATAAATATAAGTATAATTATTTTGATGTATATCTTGGTGTATTTGTGATGTGTGAATGAATGTATGTATGGGTGTATGGGTGTGTGAGTTATGTATCAGATAATGTATCAATGCATTAAATGGAAATTTAGAATTTGATATTTTTTCGGTTGTAGGTTGTACTCATTAGCAACAGCTTTCCCATGGTCGTCCGTGGGAAAACCGTTACTAAAAGTGTATCGTAAGCCGTTGCTGATGTAATACAGCAACGACTTAGCAACGGTCTTTCACTAACGGTGTTGCTACAGACACGTGGGCCATTGCTAATAATTGTTATCAGCAACGAGACCAAGTCCGTGGCAAACCCGTTGCTGATAATATTATTAGCAACGGCGCGAGCGACCGTTGCTGATTCGTTGCTAAATTATCAACAACGCATCTTTCTGCCACGGCTCCATTGCAATGGTTGGGGCCGTTGCAAGCCGTTGATGATCGTTCTTGATCCATTGCTGATGTCCATTATTCCAGTAGTGGATGTAGATAATAATCACTACAAAGTTCAATGTGCAGATAGTCTTTACTAGGCCTATCAGGAGATGCTTGACAAATGGATTGAAGTGGCGAAACTTAACAAGTCTCTCGGCGATCAGAACAAGTTTATGGTTGAAGAAAAGAAGACCCTTAAGGAGAGAGAATAATGGATAAGAAAGAATCATATAAATTAGCCAAGGCAAAAGGTTAAGCGAATTCGGGTAAGAAAGAATCATTTTAAATGCCATGTTGCTTTTATGTCAAAGATTGTTTCTTCTCTTGGATCTTGGTACTTCGACAATGGATGTTCTCAGCATATGACTGGAAGTCCTAAAAATTTGAAAGATATTCAGGAACATGGAGGTGCAACTGTGACTTTTGGAGATGGAACTCTAAATGTTCCTAAAATTCCTAATATGAAAAATATCCTGCTTGTAAGAGGTCTCAAGGTTAATCTTGTTAGTATAGGCCAATTGTGTGATCAAAATTTAAATGTTCAATTTACTAAAAATAGTTGCACGGTTCTTGATAAGGATGATGACTGTATTCTTAAAGGGAATAGATCTAGAGTCAACTGCTACAAAATTATCTATTCTTCTATTTGTCTTTTAACTGCCTCTTTTGACATTAATATGTAGCATCGACGGTTAGGTCATGTTATTTACAGAGATTTGAAGAAACTTGTAAATGCTGAAGTGGCCAGAGGCATTCCTAAACTTTCAGGAGAACCTGAAGCTGTCTGCGGTGCTTGTCTAGAAGGAAAGCAGACTAGGAAGTCTCATCAGCAGGACAATTGGTAGTTACTTCTAAACCTCTTGAGATTCTTCACTTGGATCTTGTCGGTCCTATGCAGGTTGAAAGTATTGGTGGTAAAAAGTATGTTTTTGTATGTATAGATGATTTCTCACGTTTCACTTGGACATAATTCCTAAAGGAAAAATCCAATGCTTTTAGCATTTTTAAATCTCTATGTTTGAAACTTCAGAATGAGCATGAATTTCATATTCTGAAGGTGGTCAGAATAAGGAGTGATCATGGAAGAGAATTTGAGAATATTTATTTCTCTAAATGCTGTGATGAAAATGGTATATCGCATTAATTTTCTGCTCCAAAGACTTCTCAACAGAATGGTGTAGTTGAAAGGAAGAACCATACTATTCTGGAGATGGCTCGTGTTATGATTAATTCTAAGCAGATTTTTGAAAGATTTTGGGCTAAAGCCATCAACATAGTTTGCTACATCGTAAATTGAGCTTATCTCAGACCAAGATATACTAAAACTACTTATGAATTATAGAAAGGTAGAAAACCTAACCTTACATACTTTCATGTTTTTGGTAGCAGGTGATATGCTCTAACCCTGAGACTGCCCAAAATTCCGCCAAGGTTACTGAACAGTCAGTTGAAACTGCTAATTCAACTAACCCTGAGACAGACACTGAACATGAAGATGAAAGGGATGACTCCATAGCTGAAAAATCTGCAAGATCTCTCAATAATCATACTATACAAAATGTAATTGGAGATGTACATGATGGAGTTAAAACTAGAAATTAATCCAAGAAAAATCACAAGGATATGATTAGATACTCTTGCTATATGTCAACTATTGAACCTAAAAATGTAAAGAAGTCTTGAATGATGAATTTTGGAATTCTTTTATGCAAGAAGAGTTATAGCAGTTTGTCCAAAATGATGTTTGGGAACTTGTCTCAAGACCATAAAATGTGAATGTTGTTGGAACTAAATTGGTATTTAAGAACAAGGCTGATGAAGCTGGAAACATTACAAGAAATAAAGCTCGTCTTGTTGCTCAAGGCTTCAACCAAATTAAAGGTTTGGACTATGATGAAACCTTTGCACCTATTGCAAGATTGAAATCCATCAAGTTACTTCTAGCCTTATCCTGCAGTATGAAGTTCAAACTATTTCAGATGGATGTTAAGACTGCCTTCCTCAATGGATATCTCAATAAAGAAGTCTATGTTGTACAACCTAAGGGCTTTGAAGATCTTGCTCATCCTAACCATGTGTACAAATTGAAGAAAACTTTATATGGGCTTAAACAGGCTCCTAGAGCATGGTATGAGAGACTCACCCAGTTCCTGCTCTTGAAAGGCTACAAAAGAGGAAGCGCATACTAGACTTCATTCATCAAAAGAAAGGAGTCTCAATTTGTAATTGTTCAAATTTATGTTGATGATATAGTTTTTTGTTCAACCTCTGAAATTTATGTTAAATAATTTGTGGATGTTATGAAATCTGAGTTTGAAATGAGTATGGTTGGGGAAATGAGTTATTTTCTCAGTCTTCAAGTAAAGCAATCTAAAGAGGGCATTTTTATCTCTCAGAGTCAATATGTAAGAGATCTTATTCACAAATTTGGTCTAGACAGTTCTAAGGCAGTTAGAACTCCTATCTCTACTCATGAAAAACTAAGTAAATATGATGAAGGCAAGAAAGTTGATCATAGTCTCTACAAAAGTATGATTAGCAGTTTATTATATCTGACTGCTAGTAGACCTGACTTATGTTTCAGTGTTGGATTATGTGCCAGATATCAAGCTAATCCGAAGGAGTCTCATCCACAGGCAATTAAACGGATTAACAAATATGTTAAAGGTACTCTAAATTTTGGTATTTGATATTCTATTAATTCTAGTCCATGTCTAGTAGGATTTACATATGCAGATTGGGTTGGCAATATTGATGGCAGAAAAAGTACTTCAGGTGGTTGCTTCTATATTGGAACAAATTTAGAGGCCTAGTTAAATAAAAAGCAAAATTCTTTTTCTCTTTCTTCAGCAGGAGCAGAATACCTAGCAGCAGGAGTTGCAGCACACGACTGATTTGGATGAGGAATATATTGATTGATTATAGTTTCAAATAGGAAGAAATGATTCTATACTGTGATAATACCAATGCTATAAATATCTCAAAGAATCTTGTTATGCATTCTCACAATAAACACATTGATATCTGTTTTCATTACATCAGAGAGCTAGTCGAAAGAAAGGAGTTGCAACTGGAATACATTCCTACAGATAAACAAGTTGCAGATATCTTCACAAAGGCGTTAAATATCTCTAACACATGGGCCTCATCCCTCATGTATCTCCTAAACATGGACACATGAAACACTGGTTCAATCCAAACAACTAGGGCTTTTGAGCCTCAAATCACCAAATTGGTGATCTGCACCTCCGCCCATACACCTCAAACAGAGCCATACAATTGCTGCCCTCGTAACTATTGTTGTATACAAATTCCACAAACGGTTGGTGCTTCTCCCAATTCCACTACGGTACATTCAAACCCTGGAGTGATCCTGCTAGCCTCAAATGCTCAACCTAGACCTGTTGATAAACAAAACATTTGGATACAATTTTTTTTTTCCACCTCCTATTTCATTTCTTTTCACCGCTAATCTCATATCAAGGTACATATTTGTAGCTTCTGGATGGATGGTGCAAGTGGAGCAATGTGCCATCTCTCGTACCCGCCTTTGAACCTACGCCATCAATGGTACCACAATCCTATCCCTGAACCTCAACACACCCTCACTGTCCACTCTGAAGTCGTCATCTGTATCCGCTCTCTCTACTAAGTCCTTAGTAAGAGCGCAAAAGACATCCTCACCCTGAGCTCTCTGGAGCATGCCAACCAAAGTGGATTGTACCCGTATGTGTGCAACCACACTATCCAAATCAAACACTGCCAGAACAGTCACATCACCAAAACAACAAGTGAGTGGCAACCAAATGTGACAAACTTCCTATAGACTTCCTGATCAAGGCGCCCGCCACCACGTTCACCTTCGTAGTGTGATACAAAATGGTGTAGTCATAATTTTTCGGGAGCTCTAACCATCTCCTCTTTCCCAAATTCATCTACTTCTGTATCAACAGATACTGGAGGCTCTTATGATCCGTGTAAATGTCACAGGACTCCCTGTACAGATAATGCCGCCACAATTTCAATGCGAACACAGCTCCCGCCAAGTCCAGATAATGCGACGGGTAGTTATTTTCATGGTTTTTCAACTGCCCGGACGTGTAAGTTATCACTCTGCCACGCTGCATCAATGCACATCCTAGGCCAATTTGGGAGGCATCACAATACACTAGAAATCCACCCGAACCCAACAGCAATGCTAACACTGGTGTCGACGTAAAACAATGCTTGAGCTCCTGAAAGCTCTTCTCACAGCTATCATCCCACACAAACTTCACTTTCTTCTGCGTAGGTCAAATCAAAGGTGCTGCAATCTCCAAGAAGTAACCTACCAAGCCCAAGAAACTACGCACCTCAATCACACTGGTTGGCTGTATCGAGTTACGAACCACCTCTGTTGGCTTTAGGTTTTCAACCTTAGTCTTAATATCAGTTTTGATGGTTTTGATGACAACAAACAAGGGACTAATAATTTCATTGAGAATATGTTTCAGGTTCCATATCAATTAACGTTCGATGTCCTCGATCGGAAAAATAGGAGAAATCAGAAATTGGAAGGACATTGATCATCGCGCTCGAGTTCGTCACAGAAGTTTATCGAAGATCGACGAGTGCACCAAAGTCACTTGGATGAGTCCAAAGATCAAGTCAAAAGCTCTCCAAGATGATGCTCATTGAAAGCCGGAATCCGAAAACCAAGCGCGGAAGAAATAGGCTGAAAAAAACAATTTTAGCTTATGTTCGGTCGACCGGGCGGTCGATCGAATAGGGTAAGAAAAAAGGCCCAGCCATTTCGATCGACCAGTCGATCAATCGAACACTGCCAAAAATCGGCAGTGGGTGCTTCGGTCAACTAGTCGGTCGACCGACAGTGGCTGGATTTGGGCAGTAGGCTCGGCGGTTGACCGACCAGCGTATAAGCCTAAGACGCAATCGTGTCGGTCGACCGACGGATCGATCGAAGATCGCGGATCGTGCGATTACGTCTGGCGGTCAACCGACCAGAGAGAAAGAAGGAGCTGTCAACCAGTCGGTCGACCGACCATTCGACCGGCGCTCTATAACGGATAGAAAACTATTCGTTGACCTGTCATTTCTTCAGCAAGGTATAAATATACCCTGATATAAATCTTTTAACCTGCTTCCTTAACTCCTACATCTTTTATTGAGCAATCAAAAGGAAGATTTAAAGCCTTCCAAACGATCAACTCTTTTTCAAGCGCATAAGCTGGGCTCAACTCGGGTGTTGATTCAAGCTCTACCTCTTGACGAGTTGAAGGCACCAAAGGCTTGCAAAGGAGCTATTACTATTGGTTTTATGCTTAACTCTTTTGATTGTAATTTTACTTGTTATTTAAACTGTTTGTGGATTTGTGTCTGTGTAAAGACCTAGGGCTGTTAGGTCTTGTTGTGTGAAGTGGTATCCTTGGTGTAGAAGGAGTAAAGCCACTTGTGTATACTTAGTGATTACTAGGATTAGTTCTAGTTGTCCCTTAGGTTGAGGTGGGAAAGTGCTCTCGGTAGAAAGGCGGGATACTTCCGAGTGTGGAAGTGCCTTCGGTTGGAGAGCGGAGACTTTCCGGTGAAAAGTCCTCGTTGTAAGGGAAACTCTAATTAATCTAGTAAAACCTAGTTTGAAAATCCTAAGCGGGATGGTTAGGTAGTGGAGTAGGCATTGTGGCCGAACCACTATAAATACCCGTGTTTGCATTATTTAAATTGTGTGTGCTTAATTGATTATATCGCTTTCGCATTTAAATCACATAATTGCATCTTGCCTAAACAATCCAAGAAACGATTAAAATTGGAATTTAGTCTAATTGAATTAGTAAACACACTATTCACCCCCCCTCTAGTGTCGCCATTTCGCCAACAATTGGTATCAGAGTGGGTCGTGGATTGAGATTTCACCATCTCGTCTACATCTTGCCTCGATCTAGGAAAATGGCACTAGAGAGTATAGCATGTGCTCTACCTAGATTTGATGAAGAGAACTTTGGTGTTTGGAAGAGTAGGATGTATACCTATCTTAAAACTCAAGGTTTAGATCTATTGTGCATGCTAAAGAATAAGTATGTTGAGCCCACCATTGACATAAATGATTGGACTCAAGAACAAGTAAAATTATTTGAATTGAATGCCAAAACAACGCATCTCCTTTATTGCTCATTTTCAAATGAAATACTAGAAAAGATTATGCATTGTTCTTCGGCTTTTGATATTTGGGCAACATTGAATATGTTATATGATTACGCTAAAACCGAATAGCTTAGTACTTTCGTTGAGGGTGGTGATGACAATGGTCATCCCCCAAGTACTAACCTCGGTTTTAATGATCTTAGTGCTTTTAGTCAAAGAAGCAAATCAAGAAGCCGAAAAAGAAAGGTGATATGCCATTTGTGCAAGGAGAAGGGGGCATATCAAGAAGAATTGCCCATTATTGAAAAACAAAATAAGGAAGAGGTCAAATGCTTCTACATCGTCCTCTGATTCCCTCGAAGCATCCTCTCATCATGACAATAGAGCTACTTCTCAATTGTGCCTCATGGGATTAAAAAATGAGGTAAATCCTTCCACCTCTTGTCATGATAAGGATTTTATTGATAATGAAAGTCATAGCTCTTCTAGTTCATTTGACATGCCATATGAGGAACTAGTTGAGGAATATCAAAAAATGTATGCCTTGCTTGTGAAAAAGAATAAAGAAAATAAGAAATTAAAGAAAGAAAATTTAAGGCTTAGCTCTCATGTACATGAATTAGAAAATGAAAAATTGAATACTAGTTCTTTTGATTCTTGCCATGATGCTCTAAAACTTGAAATTAAGGACTTGTAACATAGAATTGAAGAATTAGAAATTGAAAATGATGAATTATTAAACAAGACATCCAAAATTAAAAATGAAAATGAGAGCTTGAAAAATATATTAAAACTTAAGGATAATGAGTCTTCAAATGATTTCAAAATGGGAAATAAGAATTTGAAAAATGAAAGTTGTTTCTTGAAATCTCAATCTCATGCTTTACACAAATACATTAATGATTTAAAGAATGAGGTTGTATTCTTGAATGGGAAAATAAATGATTTATCAAATATGTCCTCCTTCAAGAACTCTAGAAATACAAATGCTCATGTAAAGAATGCAAAAGTTCATCATCATTCTCATGTTAGGCATTCCACATTTAAACCTCATGTTCAAAATAAAAATGCTTCATCTAAGAATGCCCATGCTCATCATGCCTCTCATGTCAAGCATTCTTCCTTTAAACTTCATGCCCAAAAGAAGAAATTTCATGAAAATTGTTTTTGTTGTGGTATATATGGCCATGCTATCCATGATTGCGCATTCAAGAAGAATCCAAGTGTTGTCAAGACACTTTGGATACCTAGACCAATTAACCCCCAAGGACCCAAAGTCATTTGGGTACCAAAAGTCTCATTTTCTATTGTAGGGGAAACTACCACACAGGAACAAAGAAAGATGGACTATTGAAGTTGACCATGAACTTAAATGAAGTATGATTCCTTGGTTGCAACTTCAAACCATTATGATGCCATAGGTATGGAAATTGGCATCCAGGTATACCTTTTTATCATCTCCTTACTTTGGCTTCTCTTATTTAAGTTGGAGTTATGATGCATGCCTAAAATTGATTGATTTTCCCCGCTCTTAATATCTTTCAAAAACATTTTTGATTTTTTGATTTCCGGTCTCTTCGGAGACCCCAGTGGCCTGTAATGGGCCTAAGCGACCTTGCGGTTCTAAATCGTAGGTTTTTTGTGACTTTCGATTTTCAACCAATAGGAAGGGTTGGAGATCTTATGTTTCAAAATTTTATATTTTGAGATCTCTTGATTCATTTTGTTATCATGAATAATTTCTTTGAAAATGAATCAACGCTATTTAGTGAAGTTGAAGTTGATAAATGATACTTGTTTTTTCTCTTCACTATTTAGTTTAATAGCTTGCATGTAGAATTGGTTTCATTTTCTACTTAAGAAGTACACTTGCAAGTTATAAGTTTTTAGGAAGACTATTTAGGAAGAAAAATATTAGTTTGGCTAAATCATCATGAATAGGGTATAACCTTGATAATTTCAAAATCTAAGTGTTATACCTCATTGGTTAAGATAAAATCATGTCTCTATACTCATGACTAGAATTGCATGTAAAATCCTCGAATTCTCATGAGTAGGTAGAATATTAGCACTTAGGCAAATTTCATCAGACGAAACTTACTCTAGGTTGATACTTGCTATTAGAGACATTTCTTTAAGTCCAAACTAGTTAAACATAGGTAGAGATCTTATTCCTCAAATGTTTCACATCTTAGTATCTCTTAGATTCATTTAGATATCATGAAAACTCATTAAAATGAATCTTCACTATCTAGCATAGATTAAGGTTTTAAAATGAAACTTTGCATTGAACCTTGCTATGTAGTATGTTAGCTTGCTAGTAGTCATATTATTTCATTATTATGCTAATGAAGTCCTTTCAATGCTATCTAAAAGAAAATGAAAAGTTGGGCAAATTTTCAAGAAATAAGGTATGAATTTAATTTTGCAAAAATCTTAGTAAAATAATTAAAATTTCATGCTTAAATGATTTCTCTATGCTCATGATTGATGTTGCATGATAAATACTTGAAGTTTCATGAGTAGGCAAAATTATGATAACTTAGCTCATTTCATGATATCTTGATATTTATGAAATCGAACTGGGTTAAAATTCTTCTTTAGAGACTTCATGTTAAGCTAAATTTGAAATGAAATTAAATTTCTAAAAATAAGGTATGAATTTAACTTTACAAAAATCTTAGTATGATGATTGAATATTAAATGATGTCTCTATATACTCATGATTTATTTTGCATGATAATTGTTTGAATTTCCTTGAGTAAGAAAAATTTGGATAACTTAGGCAATTTCATGATATCTTGATTGAATGAAACTTGCTCTATGTTAAAACTCATATTAGAGACCTCATTTTGAGTAAACATTAAACAAACATGTTTAGACACACATAATATGACTCTAGGTGTTCGATCTTGAAAATTCTTGTGTAGATGAAAATGTGATAACTAGATCACATTAGTGGACTTAAGCTTAAAAGATTTGACCCAAGTCACCAAATTGACTTGGACACTTGATTTTAAGTCCAAACTTAATAAACATGTTTAGAAATAGGTATGACATGTTTTCATGCATTTAGAGTGAAAAAATTCATATGGATATGGATAAAATGACATAGAGATTAATTCATGTTTACCTCTCCTTGAACTATGTTGACCCAAGTCAACAAGTTGACTTAAAGGTCTCATTTTCAATCCATATTTGAGAAACATGTTTAGATTTACTCATGTTAAGTATCCATAGGTTTAAGTATGAAAAATCATGAGTAAATGTTAAGATTGAAACTTAGCAAGTTTCATGGTAACTAGCTTAGTTTTGAATGAAACCATGTTAGGTTGATATCTTGACTTAAGAATATAATTTTCATCTCAAATTTGACATATACTCTTTACATGATCACATTATAGTGTCATGAATGTTTGAATGAAAATTGAACAAGTTTTAAAGAATAACCAAAAATTACAAGGATTGCCATTTGTTCAACAATTGGTATCACCAATTTCAGTTATTTATAGAAAAATATATAAAAATCCTTTTTAGATGATTCTTGAAACTACACATTCACTGAAAAATCTAGTTTTATTAGTAAATTTTTCAAAAAGTTTCATAAAGAATCGGATTTAAAGTGAATTTTTGAAGTTGGATTTCAAAACATAAAGTATCATCATTCTTGAAACGTCAATCTTTCCGATACTTTGATTTTTCTTCGAAAACTTCATATAAAAACTCATGTACACCATTTGGATTCCATTTCTAATATCATTCATACAAATTCTTGAGTAAAATCATTCCTAGAAATGATTTTGATATTTTGGATGATAGCTAGGATCCATTTGTTTATTAAAATGAACTTAGAAAATTCATTTTGAGTTCAAACTTGATACATGCATTTCAAATGACCATTCAATATTTGGTATCAATTTTTTTTTTCTTTCATCAAAAAATTGGTTTCAAAAATATTTGTCAAAAACATGATTTTGTGTAAACTTAAAAGGTTGATTTTTGAAATCTTGAAGATAGGTTGACCTAAGTCAACAAAATAACTTAAAAAATTTCATCTTAAGCCCAAACTTAATTCATAGACTTACATTATCTCACATTTGATGTCTAGATGCCTAAATATGAGAAAGCATGAGTAGATAGCAAAACTTGAGACTTAGCATTTTCATAGTTTTCATGCTTATTTCAAATGAAAACATGCTAAGTTCATATTTAGAACAAATGACATTTGTTTCACTTCAAACTTGATATACATGATTTAAATGTCTATATCTTTGAATTTTGAAAGTTTGAATGAAATATAAAAATGTCATGAAAAAGATAAACTACAACATTGGTACCAGACTTGAGTGTACATGATTTAGGCTTGAATTGTATCTATCACTCCTTGATATCATGTATGATTTAAGTTGCTATCATGTTAAATACTTGTTTTCCATCCCTTGAGTTGAGATTTTCATGTTGCATGAAAATACTCCTTAAGAGTCTCAACTTCATAAAAAAATCTTTTTGTATCTCATCCCTTAGACTTGATTGAACTTTCTTGCCCTTTTTGATTGATGTCAAAAGGGGGAGAAGAATATAAGAAAAAGGGGGAGAAATGTATAGTTAAAATGGGGAGAAAAGTATAAGAAAATACATTAAAGCATATAAGGAAAATATAATCATTGTAGGTAAAGGGGAGGAAACTATAGGAAATCCATGCATATAGATAGGGGGAGTTCTATTCCATAAATATGCATGTTGATAGGGGGAGAAATCCCTTAGTTGATATCCTTGTGTCTTTAATGATATATTTTCTTATGGATGTTTGTCATCATCAAAAGGGGGAGATTGTTGGCTTTAGGTTTTCAACCTTAGCCTTAATCTCAGTTTTGATGGTTTTGATGATAACAAACATGGGACTAATAATTTCATTGAGAATATATTTCAGGTTCCATATCAATTAGGGTTCGATGTCCTCGATCGAAAAAATCGGAGAAGTCGGAAATCAAAAGGACATTGATCGTAGCGCTCGGGTTCATCGCGGAAGTTTATCGAAGATCGACGAGTGCACCAAAGTCGCTTGGATGAGTCCAGAGATCAAGTCAAAAGCTCTCCAAGATGATGCTCGTTGAAAGCCGGAACCTGGAAACCAAGCGCGGAAGAAATAGGCTGAAAAAAACAATTTCAGCCTATGTTTGGTCGATCGGGCGGTCGACCGAATAGGGTAAGAAAAAAGGCCCAGCCATTTTGGTCAACCAGTCGGTCGACCGAACACTGCCAAAAATCGGCAGTGGGTGCTTCGGTCAACCAGCCGGTCGATCGACAGTGGCTGGATTTGGGTAGTAGGCTTGGCGGTCGACCGACCTGCGTATAAGCCTAAGACGCAATCCCGTCGGTCGACCGTAGATCGCGGATCGCGCGATCGCGTCTAGCAATCGACCCGTCGATCGACCGACCAGAGAGAAATAAGGAGCGGTCGTAGGACCGATCGACCAATCGGTCGACCGACCATTCGACCGATGCTCTGCAACAGATAGAAAACTATCCGTCGAGCTACCATTTCTTCAGCAGTGTATAAATATACCCTGATATAAATCTTTTAACCAGCTTCCTTAACTCCTACAACTTTTATTGAGCAATCAAAAGGAAGGTTTAAAGCCTTCCAAACGATCAACTCTTGCGCTCCATTTCCTTCCGCGGCAATCTTTTTCAAGCGCACAAGCTGGGCTCAACTTGGGTGTTGATTCAAGCTGTACCTGTTAACGAGTTGAAGGCGCCAAAGGCATGCAAAGGAGCTGTTACTATTCATTTTATCCTTAGCTCTTTTGATTGTAATTTTACTTGTTATTTAAACTATTTGTGGATTTGTGTCTGTGTAAAGAGAAACTCTAATTAATCTAGTAAAACTAGTTTGGAAATCCTAAGCGGAATGCTTAGGTAGTGGAGTAGGCATTGGGGCCGAACCACTATAAATACCTATATTTGCATTGTTTTAAATTGTGTGTGCTTAGTTGATTATATCGCTTCCGCATTTAAATCGCATAATTGCATCTTGCCTAAACAATCCAAGAAACGATTAAAATTGTGATTTAGGCTAAACGAATTAGTAAACATACTATTCACCCCCCTCTAGTGTCGCCATTTCGCCAACAACCTCCACCTTGGCCGGATCCACTCTCACTCCATCCCGGGTGACGGCATACTCGAGAAATCTCACAATTTCAAGTCAAAATTCACATTTGGAAAACTTAGCGAATAGCTGGTGCTCTCTAAGGATCCTCAAGACCACCCTTAGATGCTCAACATGCTCCTTCCCACTCTTGGAATACACTAGTATGTGATCTACGAACACAATGATAAGCTTATCCAAGTACTCATTGAACACCCTATTCATCAGATCCATGAAAGCTGCTAATGCATTCGTCAACCCAAAGGACATCACCAAAAATTCATAATGCCCATATCTCGTATTGAAAGAAGTTATAAACATCAAGTGACATGGACCAAATGACCCTCTAACCTCACCACGACCAAGGGTATAAACTATTTTGAGTAAACATGAATTCCAACCATTTAACTACAAAATTTCAGGTCGAGCAGCCCCTATATATAACCATTATTCCAAGCACGATTACCACTTTAAACCATGTTTACTATTGATCATAACAAGTCACCTGGTCCGACCACAACAACCTACACCTTCTCCCCAAGTTCCTACTTGAGTAGGATGAGGACTCGACCTCTAAACATCATCTTTAAATCAACCAAGACCACGACTAAGGCAGTTGTGTAAGTCATTAGGCTGGCCTCTCGGGTATCATTTCAAACATGAAGTTTCAACCCCTACGGTCGACCAACTCGGCCACTGTTGGTCTCCGTACATATGTCACACCCCAAACTTGGTATGACCAGCCAGCCAGGATTTTTTTTTTTTTGAAAAGAATAGATATGACATCACGTACCAAACCAAATCAAAACTCAATATGAACACACTGAACAAGTTATTAAAAAGAAGTTCAAACAAATAAATAAGACTCCCCAAATAAAAATAAAATGCGGAAACCACGACCCAAGTCAACATGACTCAACAACTCAAGAGACACTAAAATGTCTCAGGTATCCTCCTCGATCACGACATGTCCCGAGACCCGCCGCCCTGCCGCCACCAGTCGCACCACTGTACCTCGGTTCCTCTCTGATCTTACTCAGGTGCTGCAAAACAATAGTAATGAGGGGTAAGTCCAACTAAGACTTAGTGAGCAAATCAGTCCTCAATTCATCAAATCAATCATCATGCATAAAAACACAAATAGCAGATATAAATAACATAACAATAATGTCAGAAGAAATCAACAATAATATATCCATAGCTCTATGCATGAAATCAACATCCATCAACAAGTATTAAATACCTTTAAAAATGACGGAAGAAGCATCGATAACACATCCACTACCCTACTCACATCCACAACAATAACTATAAGCATCCATCAATAAGTATAAACATATCCACAGTAATAAAACAGGATGAATGCAACACCTCAATCTAATGCATGCAATGCAACACCTCATTCATATGCATGCTCCCCGGACCCCGGCGGTCCCACATAGCCACATAGGGTAGGTAGACGAGTGTCCGCTAAACTACCACCCAGCTCAGTGTCGTCTCTTTGGGGCATGCCCTCCCCTCACCGTCATTGGCTCTTCCGAGATAGCATGTTGGAGCATACGTTCCCCTCACCTGCTAGGGTCTCTGGACTGTCTCTTTGGAGTATGATCTTCCCTCGCACAAAAGAAACTCCAACTATAAATCAATGAACTGGAACATGATAAAATAACTCGGTATAGCAATCGCTGATCTAGGATAAAATTAACCTCATTAACTATTATATCCATGAATCATCTCAGATCGAATCATAAAAATATATAAAATATGATTTTTCAGCTTGGCACACAAAATGTGGCGACACCCGGCTACTGTTTTCAAAATCTGAAGGTCTGATGGTGAAACAGACCTCACCAATGAATCTGGAACGTCGATTAGGTGAAAATTCATATATAACATGAATAATTTTGCTAACTTTAAGGCATCCAAATAATTATTTAGAATAATGAAAGAAATACCTTAATTTATTTAATAAATCGCTGGTATAAATAAATATAATGGTGTTACAATCAATAAATCAGTAATGAAATCTCAGCCTTTCATCTAAACATGATCACATCACAGTCTTCCATCTAATATGATGCAATCACAGCCCTCTATTTAACATGATGCAATCTCATACTTACATTTAACCAGATGCAATCACTACCCTCCATCTACATGATGAAATCATAACTTTACATCAAATCATATGCAATCACAGCGCTCCATCTAACCAGATGCAATCACATCTCTCCATCTACATGATGCAATCACAGCCTTACATCTAACCAGATGCAATCACAACCCTCCATTTAATCAGATGCAATCACAGCTCTCCATCTTACATGATGCAATCTTCACCCTCCATCTACATGATGAAATCATAACCTTACATCTAATCAGATGCAATCACAGCCCTCCATCTAACCAGATGCAATCACAGCTCTCCATCTACACAAGATCAAATCCCTGTCCTGCATCTCAACCACTTCAATCCAGCCCTTCATCTCACCCAAATTAATCTCAGCCCTCCATTTCAACTCATCTCCTTAGGTCATCTTCCCCACCTCCTCCCCAACCTAGCCGTCGTCACCGCCTCCCTTCCCCGGCCGCCAGCGACACTGGCGCCGACGCCGGCATTGACCGATTGGGCCTAAATGACCAAAATACCCCTACCTAAGATATCTGACATAAACAGCACATAACTCATTCGATCTAACTCTGATTCGAGATCCAATTGCACCGCCAAATTCGCCTCGAGATCCTCTATCATCCTAGCATGCTAGATCATGGAGATAAGGCAAATAAAATTTCTCTTAATTTTTCTACATTAAATGCTTTCTCGGGTATAATCCCGAAGCTTCCCGACAATCCGTGCTAACTAGGGCCCACGATCCCCGCTCAAGAATAAAATATTATTATTAAGATTTTTTGGTAGTACAACATAGGCCGACCCAAACATGATGTTCTACTATCAAAGAGATAAGATTTAGCATAAGCAAGTGAACAAGACATTTTATCAAACACTTGGTGGAAATGCCCATGCCGCGCGAAGCACCATGCTCCCCTAAACACAAAATTTCTGCATTGAGGCATCACAATTTCGGTCATCTTCGGCCCTAAACTCTCGGATCATTCGAGACCCCAAAATCAAGACAAAAACTAGAATCCAATCATCACAAAACCCTTCCAAAATCTGCCCACAACATAATATCGTACCTTAGTTTAGTCCCATATCAAGAGTATATTGAATATTGCGTTGGACAATATGGTGTGATGGGTGTATTTACTGGCATCAAGTTTAACTGAAGTTTTTTTATTAGGACATTGGTTTGAGCAAATGAAATTGATGGCTTAGGTATTCCACTGAACAAATCAATCGTTAGATACTTAACAAGAAACAAAGAAGTGAGAAATATAAATCTTCTTTTCTTATCTTTATTCTTAAAAATTGGAATGAAGTCATTTACATATGTTTGTAAAAAAGATGACATAATTCTTTTGAATTACTATGGTACATTTGATATTCTTGAAACAATGGATCAATTTTTGACAATTTTCCAGACATATTAAGTAATTAGTCATAGGTAGCATGATTATCAAAATGTTTGCATTTTGTCTATAATTTAAATTTATTATTACTTTGTTTTATTTCTTGTGTGGACATACAAACTTTATGACTGAATACAATTGTCATATTATCAATGATGATAACATAAAGGACCATGGCAATATAGTGGAGGTGGAATGTACAATTGTCAGATGCGTATATTTACTCGTTGAATTTTTAAGATTTAGTCTTCTTAATGTAATACATGCACTAATTTTAATTTAGTTTTTGAATTTTAGCGAGAATCCTGGGTTATCCGTTAGAGTGGGTCGAGTGGATCACCGGAGGTCACGATTGAAGGTATGACCCATTTGCGTGGAAAACTCTTCATATTATGGTAGGATTTTGAATTTGGGTTCGAGTCGGGTTCAAGGGTAGCATTGGGTGTGATCTGGTTGAACCATGGGCTAACTTAAGTTTAAACTAAGCTAGGGTAATAAAGAAATTTCATCCTTAAATGAATAAATAAAATAAAATAAATAAAAATAAAAGGGGGGAAGAAGCTCCGCACGGAATACCTAGGGGAGGAGATGCACGAGTTCTAACATTACTACAAGTATGATCCTAATACAATCATAAAGCTAAATGCTCATCTAAAACATAGATATATCAGTACAACTGCCACAGATATATCAGTTCACCAACATTGAATTATACTAAAGAAAATTCTTATTTAAATATAAATTAAGTGGATGTGGTATTTCACCAAACACTTGGTACGTGGGTATACTCATGCCACACCACACTCTTTTTCATGCAGCTACTTACAATCGGGTTTCAGATACCCCTAATTGATAACAATAGCCCTTTAGTTTTAAGGGTCACGAGAATTGGGAACTATGCTTCCCTACTTGGGCCACATGCCCTATGAGAAGTATGGGGTCTAACTTCCCCTATTTCTCAATTGAAATCAACTTCAAGCATCCTAGAATAAATTATGTAATTTATCAAAAGGGAAACAATCCCACAACCAAAATAGTCCCTAAAATCCCCTACCCTTAGGGTTTTCATCTGGGCAAACCCTCTCATAGGGTTGCTCTAAAACATCTGCACCTATTCAAGCATCAAACAACGAAAAACTTCGTGAAAACATGTAAATCAACACATGAATTTGGATTGCATCAAACCCAATTCATATAATTCCATGGGATTGCCCTAGAGAAGGCAAAACCCTAAAGTATTAAGGCCACTCACCTCACATCGGCGTCCGACCAACACTTGCGGAGAGGATTTTGACGATCTCCGACGTACAACGATCTCTCGTGCTGCATCTCGTTCTCCAAAATGTCACCGCTTCCTCCTCTCAGGTATCCCTAAAACAAACCATCCAAATTAGATTGCCATCGTTCAGTTTAAGAAACAAGGAGTCTTAGACATGCTCACCAAAAAGAAGACCGATCAGATCCCGAATGGTGTCCACGAATAAGGGTTGAATTTTCCATCAGAATCTGCTAAAGGAAACCCAGAACAAGGCTTCGATTTTCCATTAGAATCATAGATCCTGCCATCAAAAGCCAATCTTCACAAATAAGAATCCAGAAAATAAAGTCTAATACTCCGTACGACATTTTTGTCATGTGTAGAAATGAGCAGATTCACCTAACCCTCTTATTAATACATAAATCCTTCAATTATCAGTTTGTAATCTACTAAAATGAGATATTGGGGTTGTACATATGCCTTACAAACTAATCCCGGTATTTCACTCGAGTCGGATGACACATCGGCCTCCGAAACACATACCAAACATGTCTACCAAAATATTTGGGCAGACTTGAGTTCTCTTAAGCCTTTCACCCAAATAACTCTTAAACACGGGATTTTAGCCCTCTAATACTAAAGAAAATTCAAATTTAAAAATAAATTAAGTTGATGTGGTATTTCACCAAACACTTGGTGGGTATACTCATGTAGATGTGGCAATGGGTCGTGCTTGGGCCGGCCCAGGCCTGACCCGATAATTCAGGGGGTAGGCCTAGCCCGGGCTTGAGCCCGCCCCTTCGGGCTTGGGCTGGTCTCGTGTTGGCCCAAAACTTCTGAAGCTTTAAAAATAAAACTTAGAATTAAATAACCGACAATAAGTTTCAAACCACCAACCTCTAGTTTTATTTGAGATGGCTTAACCATTGTGCTAAGCTTTATTATATGTTTCCAAACACATTTTTGATATGTAAAACGGTTCAGATTAATAAAAAGATTTAAAAAATAATTCAAATTATAGTTAAATTTTTATAAATAAATTTTTTATTTATCTTGAATACAAAAATATTCATAAAATGATAAAATAATTTTTTTTTATATTATAATAGACCGCACCTTAAAAGGTTGCCTACGTACCTTCTATAGTTAAAATTGTACTTCCCAGTGATTAAACTATAGAACGATCACGTCTACTGAGTTTTTTTTACATTTTTAATCATCCGTAGTCCCTGATGATTTAACTTGTACTTGGACTAGCAGCACCAATTTCGCTTGTTTGAGCTTCCTCCTCTCCCGGTGATGAAGTAACGTGTCCTCCTTTATCTTGTAATCTATCTTCAGCATCCAACTAGTCATTTACGCAAATGTACATTTCAACCGTTTATGCACTAGTTCGGCTCCTTCTTTTGTCGAAAATTCTATTTCATGCACTAAAACAAGACTTGGAAGCTACTGTAGACACATGTACAGTTAGTATATCACGTGCCATGATGGAAATAATAGGATACACATTTTCTTGTTTTTTCCACCATGCTAAAATTTTCATTATCATATATTTCTTCAGAATGAGTATGATCTAGAAAAAAAGCCAATTCATTGAAATTAGTAGATTTAGTTTTTTTTATCCTACGACCAAGTTGAGAATTAATACTATTTCCACTATCATATCTGAATCTAGAAGAGAAAGATGTTGGCTTATTTATAATTGTATCACCAAATTTTGATGCGTAAAATACAAACATAGAATTTAATACATTCAAAATTCTAGATTTTTTTCTTCAACATTATTTAATTCCATATTCAAAATTCTAGAAACAATGAGTCTCATTCATGCTCACTAAAAATCAATCCAATCAGATCCCGGATGGTGTCCGGAGTGCTCAATTGGATAAAACAAGTAGTTGTAGGAATCTACTAAAGAAAATCAGGAAAAAGGCTTCACATTTCTATTAGAATCACAGATATTGCCATCAAAAGCCAATCTCCATGAATAAGAATCTTGAAAATGAAGTCTAATACTCACTGACCAAGTATCGACAAGATCAGATCACAAATGCCCCTCTGATCACGACGTTTGATGTAGTCCGTCGAGACAAGAACTGCATGTCGAGAATACTCTTCCGCACTCTCCTTGGGATGCATGCAAGTGAGTTCTCTTCACCTCTTTTCTCTTTGTTTTATTAATCACTTCATGCCAAATGACCTCCCAGCCGATCACTCGAATCCGAACATAATCAAGCCCTAAGGCTCAACCGAACCACACCCAAGGTAGACCCTGACTCGACTCAACCAAGAATTTAAAATTTCTTATTTTACTACAATCACATTACTCACGCAAAAGTCGTACCTCCGATTGCATTCTCTGGTGATCAACTCAGCTCACTTCAGTGCGCATTCTGGGCTTCCCGCCAAAACACCAAAATCGATAATCATAAACACGGATATTACAATCTTGCCCCCTTAAGAAAAAATCATCCTCGAATTTTAGGATAAGCTAATAGTGTCATTAGATCACAATACATGTATGGATACTTCTCGCACATATCGCGCTTAACCACTCAGATGGCCTCCTGCCCAGAGTGGTGCTCTCACCTCACCTTCACTAAAGGAACATCCCTCTACCTCAGTTTCCTCATCTGACGATTCAAAATCTCAACTGGTCTCTTCCCATATGAAAGGACTGCATCGACCTCCACTGTAGTGGCCTCTAAGACATGGGACTCATCCCACATGTATTTACTAAACATGGACATATGAAACACTGGTTCTGTCCCAACAACTGGGGCTCTCCAGCATCAAACCACCCAATTGGTGATCTTCACCTCTGGCTATACAGGGCCTCAAACAGAGCCATACAAATGCTGCTCTGGTAACTATTGCTGTATACAAACTCCACAAATGGTAGGTGCTTGTCCTAATTCCACTGTGGTACCTCCAAACCCTACAGTAATCCTACTAGCCTCAAATGCTCAACCTAGACCTACTAACATTGAAAACATTTGGATACTATTTTTTTTTTTGCCACCTCCCATTTCATTTATTTTCACCACTAATTTTGTCTCATATCAAGGTACATATTTTTAGCTTCTCGATGGATGGTGCAAGTGGAGCTATACGTCATCTCTCGTACCCGCATCTACATATGAAATGATTGCAGCGACCTCCACTGCAGTGGGCTCTAACACATGAGACTCATCCCTCATGTATCTCCTAAACATGGACACATGAAACACTAGTTCAGTCCAAACAAGTGGGGCTCTCGAGCCTCAACTCACTCAATTGGTGATATGCACCTCCGCCCAAACACCTCAAACAGAGCCATACCAATGTTGCCCTCGTAACTATTGTTGTATACAAACTCCACATACGGTAGATGCTTCTCCCAATTCCACTATGGTGCCTTCAGACCTTAAAGTGATCCTGCTAGCCTCAAATGCTCAACTTAGACCTGCTGACAAACAAAACATTTGGATACTATTTTTTTTTCCTACCACCCATTTCATTTCTTTTCACCGCTAATGTTATCTCATATGAAGGTACATATTTGTAGCTTCTGGACTGATGGTGCAAGTGGAGCAATGCGCCATCTCTCGTACCTACGTTTGAACCTACGCCATCAATGGTACCACAATCCTATCCCCGAACCTTAGGACACCCTCACTGTCCCGTATAAACCCATCATCTGCATCCCCTCTCTTTGCTAAGTCCTTAGTCAGAGCGCAAAACACATCCTCACCTTGAGCCCTCTAGAGCATGCCAACTATCATGGACTGTACCCGTATGTGTGCCACCACACTGTCCGAATCAAACACTGCTAAAATAGTTACATCACCCAAACAAAAATTGAGCTCTCTCGCTAAGGGTCTCCTCGCGGCAGCCAAATGTGCAACACTTCCCATAGATTTCCTACTCAAGGCGCCCGCCGTCACGTTAGCCTTTTCAGAGTGATACAAAATGATGCAGTCATAATCTTTCAGGAGCTCTAACCATCTCCTCTTTCTCAAATTCATGTCCTTCCCTATCAACAAATGATGGAGGCTCTTATGATCCGTGTAAATATCACAGGACTCCCAGTACAGATAATGGCACCATAGTTTCAGTGCAAACACAGCTGCCGCCAAACTCCAGATCATGCGTTGGGAAGTTATTCTCATGGTTTTTCAACTGCCTGGACGCGTAAGCTATCACTTACCACACTGCATCAATACACATCCTAGGCCAATCCGTGAGGCATCACAATACACCATGTATAAATCCACCCGAACCCAACGGCAATGCTAACACTGGTGTTGACGTCAAACAATCTTTGAGCTTGTAAAAGCTCTTCTCACATCTATCATCCCACACAAACTTGACTTTCTTCTGCGTAGGTTGAATCAAATGTGCTACAATCTTTGAGATGTTCTCCACAAACTTCTTGTAGAAACCTGCCAAGCCCAAGAAACTGCTCACCTCAATCATGCTGGTTAGCTATATCGAGTTCCGAACCACCTCCACCTTGGTCGGATCCACTCTGACTCCATCTTGAGTCACGATATACCCATGAAATCCCATAATTTCAAGTCAAAATCCACACTTGGAAAACTTAGCGAAAAGCTGGTGCTCTCTAAGGGTCCTCAAGACCACCCTCAAATGCTCAACATGCTCCTGCCCACTCTTGGAATATACTAGTATGTCATCTATGAACACAATGACAAACTTATCCAAGTGCTCTTTGAACGCCATGTTCATCTAATCCATGAAAGTTGCTGGTGCATTTGTCAACCCAAAGGACATCACCAGAAACTCATAATGCCCATATCTCATCTTGAAAGCAGTTTTGGGCACATCTTGGTTTCGGATCCTCGACTAATATGACAATATATATAGGTCTCTTAGGGAACTTCTATAAAAGGATAGTTTCTTAGGAAGTTACAATTGCTCTAATACTAGCCTATTGTAGCAAAGTAAGAATCAAAACAAAAGGGCAATGCAAACACAGGATTTGTTTACACAGTTCAGTGACAAACCAGTCATCTAATCTGCGGGGCACTAACCGGACAGATGCCCAATTCACTCTCTATAAGTACAATATAAGCCCTTTGGATTTCACACCCGAAATCTGACTATCGGTACTACAGTGAATCAAAAATAATAAAATCATATTTGCTATTATAAGTAAATACCAACTTGCCTCTCTATGACATCATAGCCATAAAGTTCTATCCTCCACATAGCCTCGTGTTGTTGTGTGTTATCCGCCCGATATCCAATCTTCTCATCGAAGATAAAAGGTTGTTGCCTCTTCTGCACTTGGCAGTCTGCACTCAGCAATTTCAACTCCTCTATAGATGTCAAGATCATTTCCGCGCAATGGAGTTGTCGACAATAAATACCTTCTCTAGTATTTTTAGGTGTCACTGAAAGATTACTGGAAGATCTAAATAAATGATGACTTCAATCATATTAATAACCCCCGTCTTCAATAGAAACCATCAGCATAACTTAGGCATTTTACAAAAGATCATTTATGTAAATAAGAAACGCCTAAGAAATAAGTGAAGAGAAACTCTTCGAAACTAAACTGATCAGGAAGAAAAATAATGATGATTTAAATGTCCAAAATCAGTTAACAAAATCATCATTAAACCAGAACTCCATCAGTCATCAAGATCGTATCAAGCAACCCATCCAGAAATTTTTTAAGACTATAAGCAGTTAAGATCGCGTCTTCACACTTGAAACTGCCATCATCGCATAAGTAGAGCTTTTTCGTTGTTGAATTTGAGAAAACACCAGAAGCTTCTTTTGCCAAATATAGCCAGTAAACAAAAGCCAAATACTAACATAATGATATGTGGATCGCAAGTCAATCTTTGAGACCCACTGAGCCCCTTGTAGAAGGTCAAATAAATTATAAATCCTCGGCAATGGGCAACGGTTCTTGATCGTCACCTTATTCAACTATTTGTAATTGATTCACAACGCATGGACTCATCCTTCTTTTTCACAAATAGTATTGGTGCTCCCCACGGAGACACACTCGGGGAGATGAAGCACAAATCCAATAACTCCTGCAACTAAGCCCTAAGCTCCCTCAACTCAGCCATAGCCATCTGATATATGGGGGAATCGAGGTTGGCTTCACCCCCTGATGCTGATGAATACATAACTCGATCTCTCGCTCAGGCATCAATCCTAGAAGCTCATTCGGAAAGACATCGGGGAAATCACAAGCTCGACACATCTCGTCGACCTTCTTGGTCGTCCCCCTCGGCATTCGCCACAAAAGCTAGAAAGGACTGACAACCTTTGTCAAGAAGTCTTTGGGCTCTAAGAGCCAAAATTATTCTCAAGTATTTACCCTTCCCTTCACCCTAAAAGGTAAACTGCGATAGCTCATGCTTATTATAGGAGACAACCTTCGCTCTATAATCCACCAACACATAATGAGTGGATAACCAATCCATCCCCAAAATCATATCAAGCTCAAGAGATGACAACAACACAAATTCAACCTCTAGCATGTGTCTACACACTGACACATCACAATCTAGAAAGGTCACCTTTACCAAGAGGGCATCTCCCGTAGGCGTCGATACCACTATGGGCGTCTTAAACAAACTCTCTTTCCTACCCTTCAAAGAAGCAAACAAAGAGGTTAAAAAATGAGTGCGTAGCAATCAGATCAAAATAGTAGAATGCCATAAAGGAACATACTACTAAAGTACCTTGGTTGAGGCATTCCACCGAACACCTTGAGGTGGCTCAACCTCTACTAGTATATTCAACACATGCAATCCCCTAACCAAGTGAATCTCAATTATGAACATCAAGGGACATGGTCCACATGGCCCTCTAACCTCGCCACGACTGAGGGTATAAACTATTCTAAGTAAAACATGAATTCCAACCATTTAACTACAAAATTTCAAATTGAGCAGCCCCTACACTTAACCATTATTCCAATCACGATTACCACTTTAAACCATGTTTATTATCGATCATAACAAGTCACATGGTCTGGCCACAACAAACCACACCTTCTCTGCAAGTTCCTACTTGAGTAGGATCAGGACTCGACCTCTAAACATCTTGTTAAAATCAACCAAGACTACGGCTAAGGCAGTCATGTAAGTCATTAGGTTGGCCTCTCAAGTATCATTTCAAACATGAAGTTTCAGCCCTTAAGCTTGGCCAACTCGGCCACTCTTGGTCTCTCTAGATAGGTTTGACCCAAAGTTGAGGTTCTACTATCAAAGAGATAAGATTAAGCATAAGCAGGTGGATGAGCCATTTTATCAGACACTTGGTGGACATGCCCATGCCGCGCCAAGCTCCATGCGCCCCTAAACCCAAAATTTAAGCATGGAGACTTCACAATTCCTACCATCTCCGGCCCTCAACTCTCGTATCATTCAAGACCCCAAAATCAAGACAAAAACTAGTACCCAAACATTACAAAATTTTTCCAAAATTTGCCCACAACATAATATCGTACCTTAGTTTAGTCCCCTATCAAGAGTATATTGAATATTGAGTTGGACAATATGGTGTGATGGGTATATTTACTGCCATCGTCTTTAATTGAAGTTTTCTGATTAAGATATTGGTTTGAGCAAATGAAATTGATGGCCTAGGTATTCCGTTGAATGAATCGATCATTAGATACTAAACTAGAAACAAAGAGGTGAGAAAGATAAATCTTGCTTTCTTATCTTTATTTTAAAAAATTGAAATGAAGTCATTTACATACGTTTGTAAAAATGATGACAAGAATGTTTTTGAATTACTATGGTACACTTCGTATTCTTAAAACAATGGATTATTTTTTTATAATTTTTCAAACATATTAAGTAATTAGTCATAGGTAGCATGATTATCAAAATATTTGTATTTTGCTAATAATTTAAATTTATTATTACTTTGTTCTATTTATTGTGTTGAACATACATACTTTTTTATTGAATACAATTGTCATATTATCAATGATGATAACATACACGACCATGACAATATAGTGGAGGTGGAATGTACAATGGTGGAAGAAATCCAAGCTTCTTGTCTTGGCTCTTCCATTGTGAGCAATGTTAGTATCTTGGAGCATATTGTCTGAAAGATAGAAACATTATAAGAGATATTATCAAAATTAAAATAATCAAGTTAATATAATAGTAATTATTTAATTAAGTATCAATATCGATGCATCGGTTGTGATTGGCAGCTTAAACTAAAGAGCAATTAAAGATTTCAGAAATGATTATTGAGATGGGATATATAAATTTTAAATTTAGTTGTTAACCTAGGTTTGATTTATTATATAAGTTAAGAAATATTATATAAGTTAAGAAATATTTTAAATTTAGTTGTTAACCTAGTTAAGAAATATTATATAAGTTGTTTGATTTATTGCTCCATTAAGTTGTGTGTTTTCCTATTTATTTCATTGTATTTGAGCTTGTGAAAACCTAGGTTGTTAGGTCTTGAAATTGGGTGGTTGCCTTTGTGTTTGAGGCTTAATTCCACCGGTATAAACGTAGTTTACTAGGATTAGTTGAGTTGTCCTTAGGTTGAGGTGGGAGAGTGCTCTCGGTAGGAAGGCGGGATACTTTCGGGTGTGGAAGTACCTTCGGTTTGAGAGCGGACACTTTCCGGTGTAAAGTCCTCATTGTAAGGAAACTAATTAATCTAGTGAAGCTAGTTTGGAAATCCTTAGCGGGGTGCTTAGGTACTGGAGTAGGCATTGGGGCCGAAGCACTATAAATAATTGTGTTAGCATTGATATATTGTTTTGTGCTAATTGCTTCATATTTATCGCTTCCGTTTGCTATTAATATCGTGTTTAGCCTAACTTAACTAATCAAGAAACGATTAAAACCGAAATTAGGCGATAAGACTAGTTAACATACTATTCACCCCCCCCTCTATTGTGGCCATTTCACCAACAATTGGTATCAGAGCGGGCTTGTAGCTTGAGATTTCACCATCTCTTCTACACCTTGTCTCGATCCGAGAATGGCACTAGAGTTGGTAGCGTCTTCACCTCCTAGGTTCGATGAGTCTAACTTTGGTGTTTGGAATAGTAGAATGTATACTTTCCTAAAGACTCAAGGTTTAGGTGTATTTGACATGGTAAAGACAAAATATATTGAACCTAAGGAAAATATGGATGCGTGGACCCAAGAACAAATTAATATGTTTGAATTAAATGCTAAGGCAACAAATTGCATTTATTGTTCTTTGAAAAATAATATATTTGAAAAGATCATGCATTGTACTTCCGCATTCGACATTTGGGCTTGCTTAAATGTCTTATATGATTATGCTAAAACCGAGGAGTTAGAAACTTTTAATGAAGGTAGTGATGACAAGGGTCATCCTTCCAATACTAACATGGTTTTTGAAGCCCAAAGTGTCTCTAGTCATAGGAGCACTAAAAATCGGAAAAGGAAGGTGATTTGCCATGTGTGCAAAGAAAAAGGGCATGTGAAGAAAAATTGCCCTTCCATGAAGAACAAGGCAAAGAAGAGGTCAAACGTTTGCACATCATCATCTTATTCAAATGAAGCATCCTCTTGCCATGACTATGAAGTCACTTCAAAAGTTTGCCTCATGGATGCTAATGATGAGTTACACTCTTCTTCTTCTAGTCATGATAACAAAAATGGTAGTATTAATTCATCTAGTTCTCATGATTTGCTTTATGATGAATTAATGGATGAATATAAAAGCATGTATGCCTTGCTTGTTAGAAAAGATAAAGAAAACAAAAAATTGAAGAAAGAAAACTTAAGTCTTAGCTCTCAATTACATGATGTAAAATTAGAAAATGAGAGGCTAAAAATTAGTGTCTCCAATCCATGCCATGATACCTTAAGTGTTGACACTAACGAATTGAAAACAAAAAATGACATCTTAAAGAATGAAAATAGCATGTTAAAAAATCAATTGCATGCTATTCATAAATCCATGAACGACTTGAAAAATGAGTTGTTTTTCTAGGTAAGAAAGTTAATAATCTATCTTGTAATTCATCATCTAAGAATTCTAGAAATACAAATGTTTCTTTCAAGAATGCTTATGCACATCATGCTTCTCATGTCAAGCATTCTAACATTAAACCTCATGTTCAAAAGAAAATTGTTTCCTTCAAGAATGCTCTTGTTCATCATAGTTCACATGTCAGGCATTCTAATGATAAACCTCATGTCCATAATGAAAAGAAGAAATTTAATGGACATTATTTTTATTGTGGTGTATATGGGCATGTCATCTATGATTGTGCTTTTAAAGTGAAACCTAGTGTTGTTAAGACACTTTGGGTACCTGAGCCCATTGACCCCCAAGGACCCAAAGTCATTTGGGTACCAAAGGTCTCTTGCTCTATTGTAGGGGGAGCTACCACACAAGGGTGAGATTGATGAAGTTGGTTGATTGAAGTTGCTTGAGGATTCAAAGATTGTACAATTTCAAAGTTGCAACTTCAAGTTATCATGATGCCTTGGGTAATGAAATTATTGACATCAAACACTTCGGTATCATCTCCTATACTTACTTATTTTAAATTATAGTTGGAGATCTCTTGTGATCTCTTAAAGTTCGTTTTGATATCACTTGATCTCTTTGCTATTTGGTTTGGTTCGCTTGCTAGTAGCCTTAATTTCATTATCTACTTATGGAGTCTACTTGCAAGTTAAAAATGTTGATGGAAGACTAGTAGATTGAATTTGGAAAGAAAATGAAATGTTCGGGAAAATTTCTAAGAATGAGGTATGAGCTCATTTTTGCAAAAATCTTAATATAATACTTGAATATTCCTGCTTTAATGATGTCTCTATACTCATGATTGATTTTGCATGACAAATCTATGAAATTTCATGAGTAGGTCAAATTTTGATAACTTAGGAAATTTCATGATATCTTGATTGAATAAAATTTGCTCTAGGTTGAAATTCATATTAGAGACCTCATTTTGAGTTAGTTGTTAGAAAACATATTTAGATACACACATGACATGTGTGTATCTAGGTGATAACTAGATCAGTTTAGGGAACTTAAGCTTGGAAAAGTTTGACCCAAGTCAATAAATCGACTTGGACACTTCATTTTAAGTCCAAACTTCATAAACATATTTAGGAATAGGTATGACATGTTTCCATGCATTTAGAATGAAAAATTCATATGTTTTTGTTAAAATGATATAGAGGCCATTTTTATGATAACCTCTTTAGAATCAAGTTGACCCAAGTCAACAAATTGACTTAGAGGTCTCATTTTCAATCCATATTTGAGGAACATGTTTAGATTTAATCATGTTAGGTGACCATAGGTTTAAGTTTGAAAAATCATGAGTAAATAATAAGATTGACACTTAGAAAGATTCATGATAATTAGTTTAGTTTTGAATAAAACCATGCTAGGTTGATATCTTGACTTAAGGAAATAATTTTTTTTTCAAACTTAGACATACACTCTTTACATGACCATTATGTGGTGTCATAAAAGTTTAATGAAAACTGAGCACTTTTTGAAAATAACTAAAAATTACGGAAATACCATTAAAATATCAACAAGAAAGGCAAGCTGCCGGCCGTGTAGGGCTACCCTACATTAAGGGTATGGCTGAATAGTTTAGGCCGTGAAAAATCAAAGAAATAATTCTTAGAAATTCAACATATATTCCTTATGTTGTTTGTATTAAATTGTTTGAAATTGGGATTTTATAGGGTCAGCTACACTAGGACTACCTAGAGATTAAGGGTAGGCCAAGTAGGGGTATTTTCATAATTTTAGAGACAACTACGACACCGTAGGTCCTTAGCACACCTTGTAATGACATTATACACTCAAGGTAGATTATGAAAAATATTTGTAGGGCCGTATGTATGCAAAATCCTTATGTTCTACCGTATACATTAGGGTCGATACCGTAAAACATGAGTTATTGGAAGAACAGTAAAAAAGTTTAGTCCCATTTCAAGAGTATATTGAATATTGTGTTGGATAATATGGTATGATGGGTGTATTTACTGTCATCAAGTTTAACTCAAGTTTTGAGGAAATGAAATTGGTGGCCTAGTAATTCCATCGAATGAATCGATCATTAGATACCGAACTAGAAACAAAGAGGTGAGAAAGATAAATCTTGCTTTCTTAACTATATTTTTGAAAATTGAAATGAAGTCATTTACATACGTTTGTAAAAAAGATGATAGAATGCTATTGAATTACTATAATATACTTCGTATTCTTAAAACAATGGATCAATTTTTGATAATTTTTCAAACATATTAAGTAATTATTCATAGGTAGCATGGTTATCAAACTATTTGTATTTTGTTAATAATTTAAATTTATTATTAATTTGTTTTATTTATTATGTTGAAAGTACAAACTTTATATTTGAATACAATCGTCACAATATCAATGATGATAACATAGACGACCATGGCAATATAGTGGAGGTGGAATGTACAATGGTGGAAGAAAACCAAGCTTCTTGTCTAGAGCTCTTCCACTGTGAGCAATGTTAGCATCTTTGAGCATATTGTCTGAAAAATAGAAACATTATAAGAGACATTATTAAAATAAATATAATCAAGTTAATATAATAGCAATTTTCTAATTAAGTATCAATATCGATGCATTTGTTGTGATAGGCGGCTTAAACCAAAGAGCAATTAAAGGTTCCGGAAATGATCATTGAGATGAGATATATAAATTTAAAATTTAGTTGTTAACTTGTTTCTTATATTTTTGGTCCATAGTTATCATAAAAGATACTTTATTTAATAAATAAATGAATAAATCTAATATTTATAAGAATCGAAAAAATTACTTACATATCTGTAAAATCAGCTCATTAGAATTTGTTGGTGATGTACGAGCGATCTCACTAGTAGCTACTACTGGAGATGAAATCAGTGACATAGATAAGAAGAAAAAAATAGCGAAGAGACTTAGAAAAAGGCTCCTTGCATCCATGTTAATAAATTTTTTTTGTCAAAAGATGATTTCTATTTTCAATTACTCACTACCCTTCTATTCGGTGAATATAAATATAGAATAGTTTTGTTAACGCTAAACACACCTTTAATACGAGGAACATGCTTTATAGGCTTTCAGTTAAAATTTATGAAATCTAATTTTTATATAAACACAATAAATGATAGACTTTATTTGAAGCAAGGTATGCACACATAATGACATATGGGAATAATATCACCAAACAAACATGGATTAACGTACATTTGCCAATCTTGAATACATGTTATTAGAATTATTATAAATATTTTATTAAATTTTCAGATACATATATTTCCATGTTGATTTTTTAAGATTTATTCTTCTAGACGTAATACGCTAATTTTAATTTAATTTTTGAATTTCAGCGAGAAACCCGCGATGTTCGTCATATTGGCTTAAGATTTTCAACTTTGGTCAATCTCAGTTTTGATGATAACAAACATGGCACTAATGTTTGAGCAAAAAATATTTTTCAAGTTTCGAGTTAATTTGCACACGACGTCCGCGATCGAAAAAATCATAGGAATCATAGAAATGGAAGGACGGTCGTCGACGCTCGAATTTCGTCGAGAAGATAGAGTCTAGGTTTGGGGTGTCTAGCGTGTGATGTAAATCCTCTTTATGATACAAAGAAATCCCAATACTCAAAACTAAAACCCGAAAACAAAGAAATCAACAACTGACAAAAGATCAGCCAGATTGCTAGTTTAAGTCGAATCTCAACCGAGGATCAACTAGAGAGGTTCTATATAATTTCCAGAATATATTCGTCTGTCCCACAGCCAAACATCAATCGATCGAGGGTCACCTGGCGGTTGACGGAATAGTCTAACAGATCTATTTAGATCCGTTGAACGGCTCTTTTTAAGCTCCTACACCCGGCAAAATCGGCAACCAAAAAACCAATTAAATCGAATGATGCATTACATGGATACCATAATCCTAAGTCAACCGTGCCTTTCAAATATCTCAATATGTGTTTGACCTCACTCAATACTTTCACAAGGTGAAGACGCTCTGCCGGGAGATTACAGAGTTAGATCCAAAAGCTCTGATTGGGGAATCCAGGATGAAGAGGATTATCATCCATGGTTTGAGGCTTGAGTTCAGAGGCTATGTAGCTGCAGTTCAGGGATGACAGAACCAGCCATCACTTGTTGAGTTTGAGAATTTGCTTGCAGGTCAGGAAGCGTTGGTCAAGCAAATGGGTGGAATTTCGCAAAAAGATGAAGAGGAAGCGCTCTACTCCAAGAAAAGCTAAAGGAATTCCAAGCAGTATACCGATGGAGGATCTAAGAAGAATGAAGGTAAAGCAAAAAGTCGTGAAGGAGAAGGGAGCACTCATGCAGGGGGAGCATCGAAGAAGCATGGCAACAAATTTAAATGGAACTGTTATAATTGCGGCAATATTGGTCATATGGCAAGAGAATGCCAATCGAAAAAAAAGCTAGAGGAAGGTAATGCTCTTACTTTCAAAGAGGAGGAATAGTGGGATGCTGAGGAGGTAACTCTCACAACTATAGTATCCGATCAAGTAGAGGATGATTGGATCGAAAGCTCAGCTTGGTAAAGGAAGCTGGTGTTGAGGGGGAGTGTTGAAGATAATGCAACACCTAGCTTCATGTTCGTATTTATCCTTTAGACTAGTTTGATCTATCACATAGTTAGCATTTATCCTTTTATTTAGTGGGTATTTATCATGTTAGCTTAGTAGGTAATTATCAGTTAATTACCGAGTCTTTAGAAGTTATCGTTGTATCCTGTAAGCCTATAGAAGGCCACTTATTTTATGAATGGAAGCATCTCTCCATTGAGCATCTCTCTCGTGTTTATCCTAGTATGTTCAACATTGGCATCATAGGAACTTGATCAAAAAAAATCACTCCAAAGCCTAGATTTCAAAAACCATCAAGATCTTCTCTTAGGCATTTCATCGAACACCTTGAGAGCGACCCTATTCCCACCTTGGCTGAGCACCCCTAGGGTAGTCCTAGGGCTACCGAGCCCCTTACGGGGGAGGTCTTCGGGCCCCTCTTTCACGACAATAAGAGAAATCGGCAAGAACTTGAGAATCGACGAAAACCCGACAAGAAACATGGCAATCTTCAAGATCGGCTCAAGAAATACGAAAGAAACCCAAGACAATGAGAGGTAAACCACTCACCTGATTTAGAAGAAGAAAAAGATATTTTTTCCGATCGACGGCTTCCAAATCCGGCCTCAATCAAGCGGCCGCGGCTCAGCTCCTCAAAGGAAAGGGGGCGGCGGCTCCCACCAAGCCGGTGGCTTGGCTTCCAAGGGAAAGGAAGGAAGAGGGGCGACGTCTTGCAGCTCCTCTTTCTCCCTCGGCTCGGCTTCACAAGGGAGGGGGGATGAATCGGCTGCTGGCGACTTGGCTCCAAGAGAGAGAGGGAGAGGGGCGGCGGCTTGGTGGCTCCTCTCTCTCTCTCTCTCTCTCTCTCAGCGGCTTGTGCGGCTCTAACAAGGAGCCGCCTAGCCCTATGGGGGGATTTTATAATCCTCTCCCAAACCTCATCCAAATACTAACCCCTTTCTAACCCACATCCACCTCAAGCTCGGATCGAACCCGCTAACTCCTCAACCCAAACTAATCCCATGCTAAATACAAACATCAATCACATGCACACCCATGCAATACAATTTAATAAATTAAGCACATAAAATATAAAATCCACAGATCAACTTACCCGAGCTCCCAAGCTCGCACCGGACCATGAGTTGACTCGGCTCGACCGCGAACTAGCCCACTAGGCTGGCAACACAAAACAAATAATAGGAACAAAATAATATCTAGGATATTACATACACCATCTTCATCTTTATCAAGCTTAATGGATGTGCTCATTGGTGTAGAAGCTATCTTGGCTTCATTCATCCCAAACCTTTTGATTAGCTCCTTTGTGTACTTGACTTGATTTATGAAGATCCCTTTGTTGGTTTGCTTGATTCAGAGACCAAGCCTGAAAGATAGTTCTTCCATCATGCTCATCTCAAACTCCTCTTGCATGCATTTTGCAAACCACTCACAAAGCAATTCATTAGTAGCACCAAATATTATATCATCAACATAAATTTGCACGAGTAAAATATCATTTTCATTATTTTTTATAAAAAGAGAAACATCGGCTTTTCCAATGCTAAAGCCTTGATCAATCAAAAATATGGAAAGCCTTTCATACCAAGCCCTAGGGGCTTATTTTAAACCATGCAAAGCCTTTTTAAGTTTAAAGACTTGATTTGGAACTCAAAACATTCAAATCCGGGGGGTTGTTCAACATAAACTTCTTCATCGGCTTTTCCAATGCTAAAGCCTTGATCAATCAAAAATATGGAAAGCCTTTCATACCAAGCCCTAGGGGCTTATTTTAAACCATGCAAAGCCTTTTTAAGTTTGAAGACATGATTTGGAACTCAACACTTTCAAATCCGGGGGGTTGTTCAACATAAACTTTCAAGTCCTAAACTTCATTCCTAACAAATTGATTAAGTTCCTCTTGCATAGAAATTTCCCAAAATTCATCTTCTATTGCTTCCTTAATATTTTTTGGCTCTACTTGAGATATGAATGCTACATATTGACAAATATTCTTAAGTTTAGAGCATGTTACCACTCCCGTTGATGGTTCTCCAATGACTTGATCCACTGGATGATCTCTTATCAATCGGTACCCTTTGGAGAGAGGTGGTAGAGCTTCCTCTTCTTCTTCTTCATCTTGAGGTAGAGTTGAGGATGAAGGTTCTTCATGGTGAGTTTCCTCATTGTTTTCATCTTCAACCTCTTTGTCATGAAATGTTAGTTCCTCAAGTTGCTCACCTACATTCACAATCTTAACATTTTTAGAAGAATCATTAGTTTCATCCAAAGTAACATGCATAGATTCTTCAACAATCATAGTTCTACGATTATAAACTCTATAGGTCTTACAACTATGAGAGTAACCTAGGAAAATGCCTTCATCAGATTTAGAATGAAATTTTCCCTGATGCTCCTTAGTGTTTAAGATAAAGCATTTACACCCAAAAACACGAAAATATCCCACACTTGAGATTTTACCATTCCAAAGCTCAAAAGGTGTTTTCTTGATTTTAGGTCTTAATAAAACACAATTAAGTACATAACAAGAGGTATTTATGGCTTTGGCCCAAAAATACTTGGGCAAATTATTTTCACAAAGCATGGTCCTAGCCATCTCTTGTAAGGTTCTATTCTTCCTCTCAACCACCCCATTTTGTTGAGGGGTTCAAGGGGAAGAAAATGTATGCTTAATATCCAATTCATCACAAAATTCAGAAAACTTTTTATTTTTAAATTCTCCTCCATTATCACTTCTAATTTTAAAAATTGAAATTCCTTTCTCATTTATAACTCTCCTAGCAAATTTTTTAAAGAAATCAAAAGTTTTATTTTTCTTAGCTAGGAAGAAAACTCATGTAAATCTTGAAAAATCATCAACCAAAACATATCAATATAATTTTCCACCTAGACTAGCCACATCACAAGGACCAAAAAGATCCATGTGCACAAGTTCAAGTGTTCTAGATGTACTCACTTGATTAATGCTATGAAATGAAGACTTAACTTGTTTTTTATGTTGACATGCGTCATAAAGTTTGTTTTTTCAAATTTTATCTTAAGTATTCCTTTAACTAAGTCCTTCTTAGATATTTCTTGGATGAGGCTCATGCAAGCATGTCCTAGCCTTCTATGCCACAACCAAGAATCATGTTCCATGGCAATGTACTAAGCATCTAACATGAGGATTAGGTAAAACATTTAAAACTAGTGTGTAAACATTTTCTTGCCTATTTCCAATAAACACAATATCATTAGATGGCGCACATCTAATGATGCATTTAGATGCTTTGAAAATGACTACATATCCATTATCACATAATTGAGATATGCTAATCAAGTTATGCTTTAACCCATCAACTAGTAAAATATTTTTAATGCATGGGTAGGGAAGTATACCTATATCACCAATGCCAACAATCTTACCTTTGGCATTGTCTCCAAATGTCACATGTCCATCATCCTTGCTTGATAGGGTTGCGAAAAGATTGATATCACCTGTCATGTGTTTTGAGCAACTGCAATCCAAGATCCATGTGCTTCTACATGCTTGAGGATGCTTCTCCATCTACAAAAGGAGAAGAGACAATTTTAGGTACTCAAAACTTCTTGGGTTCTTGAGTGTTAGTCATCTTTGGAACCCAAGTGAATCTAGCTTGAGGGTTCCTCCTTAGTGCACAATCTCTAGCCATATAGCCAAAAATACCACATGAAAAGCAACTTCCATTAAACTTTCTTGGGCTATGTGTGTGAGCATGGAAGTGTGCATGAGCATGATTGTTTGATGACTTTCTAGCATGTACAACCTTAGGGCATGGCATTTTGTAAGGTTATCATTTTTTCATTTAGCATGCAAAGTTTCTTTTTTAAGTTTAGCATGCTATCATTCAAGTGCTCTACTTGATCACTTAAGAACTTATTTTCATTCTCCAATTTTTTGTTTTCATTTTCTATGTTTTTCTTAGCATCATCTAAGGCATCCTTTCTTCCTTAAGGATATCTACTTCTTTTCTTAATGCATTGCATGGAAGTAGCAAGTTATCATTTTCAAGCTCTAAAGATTTGTTGTCCTTTTTAAGCTCTTTAAACATTTTCTAAATAGCATTAAATTCATCATGTATTTGATCAAATTCATTTTTTAGTTCTTCTTGCGTAAATGAAAGCTCGCCAAAAGTAAATCTTACCTCGTTATCATTTGCCATGAGGCAAAGATTTGTCTTTTCACTTTTGGTGACTTCTTCACTTGACGAAGACTCGCTTTCATCCCAAGAAGCCATCATCGTCTTCTTCTTCTTCTTGTATTTGTCTTTCTTTTGAGGGTTGGAGGTAGAAGTCATCTTGAGAAGTGGGCAATCCTTCCTTAGATGCCCAGTTTTGTTGCAATTGAAGCATGTGTAGCCTCCTTTTCCATTTCTCATGCCTCCTCTCATGAAACTCATGAATCTCCTTGCCAACATTATCATTTCTTCAAAATCATCCGTCTCTTCCTCGGATGATGAGGGTTCTTCACCCTAATGTGATGTTTTTAAGGCAATGGTCTTGCCTTTGAGGGCATCTTCTTCCTTGTATTGCTTCATATGGGTCTCATATGTCATGAGAGACCCAATGAGCTCGGTGATCTTTAAGGTGCTCATATCCTTTGCTTCCATGATTGCGATGACCTTGGGCTCCCAAGCTTTTGGAAGCGAATGAAAGAGTTTTCTTACTTTCTCCTCTTCCCTTATGTCTCTACCAAGGTTAGCTAATCCATTTGTAATATTTTGAAAGCGAGCATACATGGCATCAATAGATTCATGCGATAACATCTTGAATATTTCATAATCATGCATGAGTATGTTTATCTTGGATTCATTAACTTGTGAAGTCCCTTCATGTGTAGTCTCTAAGACTTTCCAAAGTTCATATGCCGACTTACAAGCGGAAATCCTATTAAATTCATTAATTGATAGGCCACAATATAGTGCATTGACGGCATTTGCATTTGCATTAAAGAGTCTAATTTCTTCTTGATCCCACTCATCCATATCTTTAGTTGGTTGCTTATACTCTACTTGGATCATTGTCCATACATCCATGCCTAGTGATTGAAGGAAGTCATTCATGTGTATCTTCCAATAGGCATAGTTGTTTCCATCGAACAATGGTGGAGTATGAGAAGAGGACCCTTGAGCTAGTTGGATTTCACTAGAAATTCTAGATTATAGGGTAGATGGTTAAATCTAATCCTACGACCTTGCTCTGATACTAATTGTTGAGTGATCCACACTAGAAGAGGGGGTTGAACAGTGTTGGTGAATTTTAACTTCTATTCGAGTTCTTTCGAGTTCAATTTCTAATGCAACCAAATTGATCACTCAACTAAATTACGATGCTTGACAAGAAATAATTAGACAATAAGCACAATCAAGCAAGCAATGCAAAGACATGTAATTATAGTGGTTCGGCCAACCGCCTATTCCACTTCCTTGGCTCCACACCAAGGATTTCTAACCAAATCCTTTAAAGACTTTGTGTTTCCCTTTGAATACAATCGAGGACTCACTTCTCAACCCTTTGAGAATTTCTCAAACATATTCACCTAGGCAAAACATAATTCTACGAAGGAAACCCTAAGTGTTTACACTAGCATACCTAGCAAGTTAACAATGAAGAAACAAGTTCAAATAACAAATAAAATTACAATGAAAAGAGCTAAAGAGTAAACCACAACTAAAAGCTCTTTTCCAAGCCTTCATTGCCTCCAACTCCACAAGATGTTAAGGTCTAATCGAAGCCGAAGTTGAGGGAAGATGAGCGCTTGAGAGAAATCGTTGATCAGAGAAGCAATCCCAGCCGTTTGCAGTAATCACAAAACTTCTTGCCACTATTCAGAGGCTTATTTTATTCGAAACTTTGTTGGTAATTCCGATTCTGATAGCTGCTATTTAGAGCTACACTCTCAATTCCTTGGCTTAAGCCTGCTCCGACATGCCTCTATGTCTCTTCCTACTCAAGCATGGAGTACACTTGAGCAATTGACGGCAGTGGCTTCATCAACAGGATCTGGCCCCTAATTCCTACATAAGACTCGCTGAGCACCATTAGAAATTGTCTAAGTCTAGCATTTTTCATGTTTTCCTTGCCTTCTTTGCAATTGCAGTATGAACCCGCGTCAACTGCGTCAAGTTCATCTCAGAGCCCTTTCAGCTTAGTATAGTACATGGAGATGGTCATGTTGCTCTGTCGCGTATTGCTTATCTGCAGTTGTATGTCGAAAACTCTGGGTTCATTGCAACGAGCACCGAATCGATACTCTAAATCTCTCCACATAGCATGAGCCGATTTGGCGTAGATTACGCTCGGGCTCAATTCGGGACTAATTGAATGCACGATCCACGAACGGACCATATCGTTGCATCTCCTCTAGAGTTTATGTTGATTTGAACTCTCGTCCGGTTCTTCGATGGCCCCGGCGACGAACCCTAATTTATTTTTCACCGAGAGGGAAATCAACATTGATTCCTTCCACGGCAGGTAATTTTCATGACCTTTGAGTTGAATTGAAACCAATGACATACCCGGATGATCATTGCCTTGTAGATAATACGGATTGTCTTCGATTTCTACATCATTCGATTGAGTTCCGCTTCCCCGAATGCTCTGAGATTCTCCCACAACTGACCTAGCAGCAGATCCTCTGCGATTTCTGGCCATTTGTGTGGATCAATCATCTAAACCGTCTTAGGTGTGCGTCTTTGGATGGGTGATGAGCTTCGATCGATTACAGCTTCTCTGATACCATGATAAGATTTGGATCATAGAATTTGAAGACATGGCAAGAAGAAGAAAGAAAGGCTCACACAGATCTTTTATTCAAGAAACAAAAGTAATCACCTATTACAAAACTAACTCAATTATCAAGTAAAAGTCATTAAGCTAAAACTTAATACCATCAGCTTTATAAAGCTTCGATGGTTATTTAACTATCATCAGAGAAATGTCACTTATGCCCTTTTCATTTATAACATGTTTGGACATTTATTCATGGCTACATATGTAATTACACTAAAGAATACAACTCCAGTGAACTAATTCAAATACATTGAATTGATGCTCCAATGCTTCAGTACTATGCCTCAACAGTATATGCAGATTAATTCATTACGTGTTGTATAGATGGTGCATATACATAGAGGATATTGTCTATAGACATTTGTGATTCTCCTGATATGTTGCAGTCTTGATTATTGTAATTGCCAATGATGGTAGCAGGTGAAATATGTAATGAAGCTTACCAGCAAGAAAAGAAATTAGGTACTGGCATAAGGCAGTTTGCAATCTACATAGTTGCCTACTGAAGAATGTCAAATTGCTCATTTTTGTTAGAATGGCCAAAGACAGTCTCTGCACTGGGTAGCACAGTTTTAATTTTATCCTAACTTAATAATCTTTATTATACTCTATTCTTTTATTTCTTAGATTCATCTATTTACCATGTAGAGTTCTGGGGTTTTCGTTGGCTACTAATTATTTTCTCTTTTCAATCATCCTTTTGGAGGGAATAAGATATCAGTTGAGTAAACAAATTAATAAACTTTCCCAACCTTATATTTTTTAGTCTGACATCCTAAGTAGATGTAATAACAATTACAAGACTTTAAACAAGTGTAGAGCTATAGAACCAAAATTATAACTTTGTTTAATTAAGAATACAAGTAAATGTGGTAGAACTTAGTTAAAGATAGACCTAATTAAGCTTGATCTACTCTAATCCTGTCAGACCTACTTGCATCATATTCTTTTTGGGCGAATAAGCTCTAAAATATATTTATATTAAAATTCATTTTATGCCATTTATTTTTTTGTAGTTCATATATGTGAGTATGTGACAAGTAATTCTGTAATTGTCCTAATTGTTGGCTTTAGGTTTTCAACCTTAGCTTTAATCTCGATCTTGATGGTTTTGATGATAACAAACATGGAACTAATGATTTCATTGAGAATATCTTTCAGGTTCCATATCCACTAGCGTTCGATGTCCTCAATTGAAAAAATTGGAGAAAATGATAAATCGGAAGGACATTGATCGTCGCGCTCGGGTTCGTCGCGAAGTTTCCCGAAGATCGATGAGTGCTCCAAAGACGTATTCGATGAGCTCAAATATCACATGAAAGGTCTCCAAGTTGACCATCGTTGAATGCCGGAACCCGGAATCGAAGCGCGGAAGAAATAGGCTGAAGAAATAACATTCAGCCTAGGTTCGGTCGACCAGTCGGTCGATCGACCGAAGGTAAAGAAAGTAGTAGAGGTACTTCGGTGGAATGAGCGGTCGATCGATGGAAGCCCATAACGGGCAGTAGCTCGGGCGGTCGACCCGTCGGTCGATCGACCTGATGATACCCATGACAAAAGATCCCATCGATCGATCGACGGGTCGACCGAATGGAGGCAGAATCTGCCCGAAGCTGGCGGTCGACCGACCTACATATAAGCGCGACACGTGATCACGTCGGTCGGGTCGATCGAAGATCATGGATCATGCGATCCACGTTTGGCGATCGACCGACCATAGGGAAAATAGTACCGATCGAATGACCGGTCGACCGATGGTTTGATCAGCGCTTCGACCGATGGCTGTAACGGATAGATTTTTATCCGTTTAACAGTCGTTGCTTCTCGAGGGTACAAATACACCCTCTGATACTTCATTTATTTTTCTTCTCCCAATCTTACAGTGATCATTGAGCATTCTAAGGGAGATTTAAAGACTTCCAAGGAGTAATCGCGCGCGCTCTGCTTCTACGTCGAGTTCATTCTACAAGCGCCAGCGGCTGCCTGAACTCGGAAATTGTTCAAGCTTCACGACTTGACGAGTTGGAGGATTCAAGGCTTGGAAAAGAGTACAAACACTTGGTTTCACCTTTAGCTCTTTCTGTTGTATTTTTAATTGTTATTAAACTTGTTTTGAATTTGTGTTTGTGAAGACTTGGGTGTTAGGTCTTGTTGTATGAAGTGGTATCTTGGTATAAGAGTAAAGCCACTTGTGTAAATGTAGTTGTTACTAGGATTAGTTTAGTTGTTCCTTAAGGTTGAGGTGGGATAAGTGCTCTAGACAAGAAGGCGGAGACTTCCGGGTGTGGAAGTACCTTAGGTCGAGAGTGAGACTTTCCGGTGAAAAGTCCTCGTGTATAAGGCAAACTCAAATTAATCTAGTAAAGCTAGTTTGGAAATCCTAAGCGGGGTGCTTAGGTAGTGGAGTAGGCATTGGGGCCGAACCACTATAAATTACGTGTTTGCATTGCCTTATTGTTTTGTGTTAATTGCTTTATCATTTATCTTGCTTCCGCATCGCATAAGTGTAATTCGCCTAAATGAGTTAAGCAATCGATTAAAATTGAAATTAGGCAAATCATATAGTAAACACACTATTCATCCCCCTCTAGTGTCGCCATTTCGCCAACACTAATAGCATTGCAAAAATAAATATTGCATCGCTCAAAAGCGAAGTCATATTTCAAAAATGTTACAAGGTGGTCAATCTGTTCAGCTCTAGACTTCTAGTTAGGGACACAAACCATTAGGTCATGTTTGCTTTGCATGATATGATTTGGATGGGATATGATTTAAGGTAGATAAGAGTGGGATAAAAATCTAAGAGGATTTCTAAAAATCCTATCCTATGTTTGTTTTGGCATAGGATAAGAAGCATGGATAGAATATAAAAATTCATATCCTATGGATTTGGGCTCTAAACCCACCCCTTCCTAGGATTTCTAAATCAGGCCAGTGGTGGATTTGGGCTAAAATAAATCCACCCAATATCCGGCCCAATTCATATTCATTGCTGCAGCACTACAAGAAAACACAGCATCACCGATGGACTAATTACTGAAGGATTCAATTTGTTGGTATTACCAACAAATTTACCGACGGATTAAAAAATCAGTTGGTAAATCAGCATATAAATCCCCCCCCCCTTTTATTTCAGCCAACCAAATATTTCCCTCCTTACTAACAAATATTTTCCACATTCTTATCAACCAAAATATATTTCCCCACCTTATTTTCCTCACCCGACCTGGACAAATCCCTCTTTTCTTTTTCGCAGCCGACAAACTCCCCGTGCCTCGCGACACCTCTCTCCCCACACGACCTCTCCCCACGACTTCCCCCTGCTCCCTGCGACACCTCCGCGATACCTATCTCCCCTTCTCTCCCTGCAGCACCTCCGACACAAACTCTGCGCCCCTTTGTTTTCTCCAACCGTGCCATCTCCCCCGATTCAGCGTGCCCGAGCGCCCCTTTCTTCTGCAATCTCCCCTGCCAACAGAAGTCCTACGTCAACTCTTCCCCGACATAAACTCTCACGGAGGCCCGTCGCCAGGCCCCTTTCTTCCGCAAGAGGGCTGCAGGTAAGAAGAAAAAGACGGAATAGAAACTGGTATTTTGGAGCGGGGCGAGACCTTCCATTCTCTCCTGCCATTCGTGATGGTTTGACTATAAATTTTTTGGAAGTTTTCTTCCTCTGCCGGATTTGTTGCAAGGTTGTCGAAGCCGCGTGCGAGAGCGAGGAGGGACCTAACTGGTGATCACAGAGCCGGAGCGGGAGTTGGTCGTCAACGAAGTTGTCGCCAGAGGTAGGAGTCTCTACTCTCTTTCCTTTCTTGTAAGTCGTGATAACGATTCACGGAGAGATGGTGAGAGTGAGCTCTTCGAGGTGAAAGGAGGAGGCGTCGGTTGGTTCCCGACGAAGTTGGGCTACACGGGCGCAGAGACGCCGTACGGCGGGGGGTGGTTTCAGGCCCTCAGGCGATGTCTGGAGGTAGTGCGCCGAGTTAGGGATAGGAGTAGGTGTAGACGGGACCGATTGGTCGGGCCATCGGATGGATTTGTGGCAAAGAGGTGTCGGTATTTGGGGCCTCCGAGCCGCCAGGAGCGCTGCCGTTTGGTCTTCGGCAGTGCGGGAGTGAGGATTTACACCCATGTTATGCATGCTCTTCACAAGTGGAGCTATCTTGCTGCTCAGCTCTTTGTTGTTTGCTTCATTTACTTCTTGAAACACTAGAATGTATTTGTTGGCACACAAGGATGTAGTACTTGTACGATTAATGTTTATGATAGAAGTTTATTTCATTACACATGATTTATTTATCTACTTACATGTGAGGTGAAATTGGTAGGGTGTGCATGTATGGATGTCGGATCTTGATTGGGAAAGGGTGACATCTGGAAATGCATTGAGCATTTGATAATCATTTTGTGGCATGTTGAGGTTTAAGCCATCAGGTGGGGAGTATTTTGCAGCATGTTAGACCTTAGGGAGTCCTCATGTGGGGATATTGTTCATTCGTGGATACACTACAATTTGGAGGCATTTGAGCAAAGCCTCGGAATATTTTTGGATAGTCGTTCTCTAGGTTAACTCATTTTGCTTGGGCTGCACATATCTTTTATCTTATATCATTTTCCTTGTCTATATAAGAAGTATATAAACCTATACTTTATTGATTAAGAATTGTGCTGATATTTGTTGTTTCATTTTATATGAATTTCTTTAGTTTATTGAAACTTTTGCGAAAAAAATCACAATTAGTCCAAACAACAAATGACAGGATGTTCATTTAAAGAAAGAATGAAAGACTAAATTACTAAGGAAACATGCACATACCTCTTCACAGATTTCCTTGCAACTTGGTTTTGTTTCTTTTGTTATGTCTTAGTTAATCTATATATCGTGAATGCTTTTAGGTTTTTGCCATGACAAAGAGCGTTTCTGCAAGTTGGTTGTACGTGTTTGTGCACACTCAATGGTGCATGTAGTTTTATACATCATTGCAACTATGCTTGGGGTTGTAGTATGTAATTTGAATTCAGTATTAAGAGTGTATACCAACATTCGTCTTCATGCTATTGCTTCTAATGATCTTCGATAATTTTATTTGCTTCTAATGATGCCAACATTCATCTTCATGCTATTGTCATTAAAGGATGCCAACATTCAAATATTGAATGTGTTATTATATTGAATATATTAGTAGTCTTACCCATTTTGTTCATAGTGGCTTATTATATTGAATTTATGGAAGATTTATCTTATAATTATGTTCTGCCATGGGTGGTAAATTGCAACTCTACCCCTTAATTTCGTCTATTTCCAGCTAGATCACTTTGCACTTGAAACCTACAACTTCTACACCCTTGAATGACAAGTTGGCAAAATGATATCATGTTGTTAAGCTATTCTAACTTTTGAGTATTCAAATTGTTTCTTTTTAAAAAGGATGGTTGAGCATTTATAGTTAAATAGTGATGGAAGCATGGTTGAGCATTAGATAATTTAGTTACAAACTTGGTATTCCTGTCATTTCATTGCCTCATTGTTTCTTTTATTTTTACATGCAGGTAAAAAGGATGAAGTGCAAGGATCTACTTCTTGGAAAAAATTATCTTATATGTATTTTTGAAACAATCTTAATGCATTGAAACTTTGAAACAATGTAAATATTTGACTAGCACAATGTATTTCGAAATTAGTTGTATACAATGGTTTCCTTAAGTTTATGCGTGTGGATTTAGAAATATAATGGTTCATGTGTGATTTCAAAAATTATTTTTATGATTTTGTGTGAATTATCATGGTTTGAGGATTGATTCAGGTACACAATAATGAGCAACTGATAGATTCTGTTGATAATTCCAACAGATATACTAACAAAAATTATTTGTTGGTAATACCAACGCTATCGAACATTGTTGGTATTACCGACAGATATTTATCCGTTGGTAATACCAACGGATATATGTAATTGTTGGTAATACCAACAAAAGAAAAAATCTGTCGTCATTACCGACAGATTAATTAAAACCGTCGGTATTACCGAGGAGCCATTTACTGACGAATTTTACCGACAGATACTCCGTCGATAATAGTATTACCGACGGATTTTCGGGTATTATCGACGGATTTGGTCCGTTGGTGATACCCTATTTTCTTGTAGTGCAACAAACAATTGGTTGGATTTTAAAATCCAATCCACCTCCTAAATTCATCAAAGCAAACGAGGCCTTACTGTATTCCTAAATTCCTCTACTTATGTTGATAGATTTGTGTTTGAACAATGGGTGAAAAAAAAAAATCATGACTAGGGGTGGCAATTTTATCTGCATCCGCCAACTAAAAATTGCATCCGCACCATATTCGATCCATATCCACAAGTAAAAACAAATATGGATACAGATACAGATTTAGAAAAGTTATATCCCCGCGGATACAGTGCGGATAATGATATGACTGTGGATCCGCACCACCTATCCGCGTCTTTGAATTACTATTTTGCCTATATAAGTTATTAATATATATAAGAGCTCTATGGTAATTTCATGTCAAAATGAATTTTGAAGTATATTATATATTTGGTTTTGTTCAATGAATTGATAATTTATTGATTTTTTAATTAAATATATTATTTTAATATTTTTTAAAAAAATACGTTGCGGATACGGATGCAATGTGGATATTCGCATTTGAAGCAGTGCAGATATGGATATCCATATTCACATCCGTAGCGGATACGGTGCGGATACGGATGCGTGAATATGGGGTGCGGTGCGGATACGGATAATGCAGTATCCGCACTGTATTCGATCCATTGCCCGCCCTAATCATGACATAGTTCTCTAGATAATTATAGGATAACAATAGTCAATTGTGATGAAGATGTGAGTTGTAGGAAAGGAATAAAGACATCATACTTATCTTATAATATAATTATTAGATACTTCTTTTTTCCTAAATCCACTATAATAAATGTCTAGAAACTCTTGTATCATAGGATTTGTTAACCTTGGTAAAGGCATACATGATTTAATTTTCTTCTTACTGTATTTTCTCAAGATAATTGTTGCAAGGTAGATATAAACTATTTATCAGAAATATTTGATTCAAACTTTCTCAATCAAGCTTTCTCAAAGTTTCATAGTAATAACTTCTTAGCTTAGTTTCTCTATGGTAATAACTTATATTTCCTTATTATAAATTAGTGCAAAAAAGATCTTCAATTTTTAGCATTTTGATATTGTATTTTTCTTTTAACTTTAAAGTTGGAGTTACTTCTCTTTCATATGAGTTACAAGATACTGTCTTATATAAAAATATCTAATCTAAACAGTCTTTTGATGGACATATTTTTTTTTCATCACTTTCATTACTGAGCAATAGCACTTTGATTAAGTTTATTTGCTTCTTTTTTGAATGGATTTTATTTATGTTGTTTGATATTTTTTGTCAGCTTTTAGGGTCATATAAAGTTATAATGGTAGTCGGAATGTGCAGATCTCCTAGAACACACATCACTCTGGGGTTTCATATGTTCTAAGCTTTCTATCAATCCAATATCAGGTCTCATAGGAACGATTTCAAAACTTATTTCCTATACTAGTTCTTGGGATTTTGTCCATTAAACTGCATTAACTCAATATATAAATGCACAATGTTAATGCAGTTTCAGTATACACAAGGAGCAATGGATCTCTTTATCAACGTACAAGACAACATTACACTCAATAAGTGTCCGTTAATTCCTATGAATGGAGGTACTCTTAAAGATTAACAATCATACACAAGCTGACTATGATACTGTAATATCCAATCTAATGGATTTCTTTGGCAGGGTATATTTAATCTACTTCCAAACCTTAATGTGAATGAGTTGATCAAGGAATTTTTAGGTAACGGGAATTCATGTGCAGCAAAGTCATAAGATACAACAAGAAGGACCACTTGTTTATAGAACAGGAAGGACCCAACTATCTTTTTTAAAGTCAAATAATAGCTTTCATTTTCTATTTGCATGCTAGTGTAGTTTCTTAGACCATGTTAAGACTGTTGGTCATGTTGAGACGGGAATCCTGAAGCCTAGTATGGTTGTTACCTTTCGTCCCTCAGGCAATTTTATCCGCATCTGCTAACTAAAAACTGCATCCGCGCTGTATCCGATCGATATCCGCAAGTAAAAATGGATATGGATATGGATATGGATTTAGAAAATTTATATCTGCGCGGATATGATGCGGATACGGATATGACTGTGGATCCGCCATCTTTGAATTACTATTTTGTTTTCATAATTTATAAATATATATAAGGGCTTTATAATAATTCATGTCAAGATAAATTTTGAAGTATATATTATAAACTTGTTAATTTATTAATATATTACTATTTTGAAGTAATAATTCATGTCAAGATTGGTAATTTATTAATTTTTTAATGAAATATATTATTTTAAATATTTTTTATTAAAAGCGGTGCAGATACGGATGCGGTGCGGATATCCGCATTTGAAGTTGTGCGAATATGGATATCCATATTCATATCCGTGGCGGATACGGTGTGGATACGGATGTGCGGATATGGGATGCGGTGAGGATACAGATAATTTAGTATTCACATCGTATCCGATCCGTTGCCAACCCTACTCAGGTCTGACTAGTCAAGTTAAGTCTGTTGGTCATGTTTTTTATGATATTATTCTATTGTTATGAACTTCTACTGACCTCAAGTTTGTATATCCTAGTTTATTTACCATTGATAGGTGTTGCAGCGATGAAGTGTGTATTCATAATGGTTTTGATTTTTCATCTACTTTTGTAATATACATATTTTTATTATTGGGTTGTAGCATCACTCTGATTTCATTATATTTTATAGGATTACTTGATGAAATTTGTCAAATAGTAGAGGCTTTCTCAATAATAGATAGGCCATGCTTGCTTTGCAGGATATGATTTGGATGGGATATGATTTAAGATGGATAAGGGTGGGATAGAAATCCAAGATGATTTTTTGAAATCCTATCCTATGTTTGTTTTGGCATAGGTTAAGAAGCATGGATATGATATGAAAATTCATATCCTATGAATTTGGGCCCTAAATCCATCCCCTCCCTAGGATTTCTAAACTAGGCCAGCGATGGATTTGGGCCAAAATAAATCCATCCAATATTTGGTCCGATTCATATCCATTGCTGCAACAAACAATGGATTGGATTTTAAAATCTAATCCACCTCCTTAATCCATCAAAGCAAACGAAGCCATATAGTTTGTTGGGATTGAGTCAGTCATAACCTCCAATGTGGTAAAATGTTGATTCTTAACACCAAAAACATTACCCAATCCTTATATTTTGCAATTCATTTTGATAAGCTGAGTTGTGGGACCATCATGCAATAAGTTGACTTGTTTGCTATGTTGTGCCATTATAAATAAATGACCTCAATGTTGGCCTAAGATTTTCTACATTGGTCTTAATCTCAGTTTTGATAACAAACATGGAACTAATATTTTATTGAGAAATATGTTTAGGTTCCATATCGATTAGCACACGACGTCCGCGTTCGGAAAAATCAGAGAAATCGGCAAGGATGCTTGTCGACGCTCGGGATTCTTCGGGAAGTTAGAGTTTAGGTTTAGGGTGTATAGCATTTGTTGTAATCATCTTTTATGATGCAAAGAACCCAAAAATCAAAATCGAACCCCAAAATATGAAAACTCGAAAACTGCACTGAAATTCACTAAGTCTAGGGAGCTCCTTGAGGGCTATATGACTTGGACATTTTCTTGACACAAAAAATGCCGGTAATTATTCCTTAAGTAAAAACTAGATAACGAGATATTTTAAAGGATTTTTTGGAAGCCTTTAGCCTACCCGTACTTGATTTGGAAGATTAAAAAATTTTCGTTTTTCAGATATTTGTACTAGACCCAAAAGTTAAATTTTGATTCTTAAGAATTTTAATTTTTTAGATACTTTTATTGAATTCAAATGGGGGGTAATCTTTATATAACATTTATGTTTAAAGTTAAAGTGAAGAAATGTTATATAAGTAGACATATTTGAAGACGGAACCCCAAAAATGACCAAACAAGCAAAAACTCAGCCAAACCAAGCAGTGCAGTTTGTCTAGTTTCGATTGATCGGTCGATCGACCGAATACTGCCAAAAATTGGAAGTAGGCAAGTCGGTCGACCAAAGTGTGCCAGAAAGTGGCGGTATGCCTTCGGTCGCTCGGCGGTCGCTCGCTCGGTCGACCGACGATCGACCGGTAAGCGATCGGGCGTCGCCAACGGGCAGAAAAATGCCCGTTAACAAGCCATTTGGTTGGGGGGTTATAAATACTCACCCCAAACTCTCTTCCCAGCCAATGTTGATGCTTCTAAGCTTCCTTTGATCCAAATTTGATTATCTCCAAAGCTTTTCTTGAGCCATCTCTTTGCAAACTCTAGTTTCCATGATAAAATCTCGATCTAGCCTTTGAACCTTCAAGATTCATCTTCTCAAGGCATCAAGAGGACTAGGGAGTTTTTTTTGGAGCTAAGTATAGTTTGATTTGTTTATTGCTCCAATTGTTATTGTATTTTCTTGGTTATTTTCATTGTATATCAAGTATGTAAATCTAGGTTGCTAGGTTTGATTGAGTTGGTGGTAGCCTTGGTGTTAAGGCTTAAATCCACAATTGTAAACTTAGTTTACTAGGATTAGTTGAGTTATCTCTTAGGTTGAGGTGGGAAAGTGCTCTCGGTAGGAAGGCGGGATACATTCGGGTGTGGAAGTGCCTTCGGTTTGAGAGCGGATACTTTCCAGTGTAAAGTCCTCTTTGTAAGGGAAACGATATAATCTAGTAAAACTAATTTGAAAATCCTAAGCGGGGTGCTTAGATAGTGGAGTAGGCATTGGGGCCGAACCACTATAAATTATTGTGTTAGTATTGTTATCTTTGTTTGTGTTTAATTATTTTATTATTATTTCCGCATTTAGTTGATAAATTGCAACTTGCCTAAGTAATCAAGTAAACGATTAAAATCGGAATTAGACGAAAGATTTAGATAATACACTATTCACCCTCTCTAGTGTGGCCATTTCACCAACATCGTACAGTGTTGTAAGTTCAAAGATTGGTTCTTATTTCCATGAACTTAGTATTTAAATCAATCTCTTGTGAACTTGGCCTTTTAGATAAATTTTTTTCAATGTTTAGTTCAAGGATTGATTCTTATAGTGCTATAAGTTCAAGTATTCTTCATTTGGATGAAGGATATCTCTAGCTGATCGTGAACTCTTGATCTCTCTATTAAATATAGCTTCTTGCTTTGCATAAGGTAGAGTTAACCAGCATTAAGGAAAAATAATTTCATTGGAGTTTGGTTAATTGATCATGACTTGGTATTTCAATTGAAGTTATTATTGAAAAGAACATATGCTCAAGTTGCTCCCTTTGTTCAGTTCCCGAAACAATGTACATTGTTTTATAATGTGTTCTTGATGTAGTAAAATTTTATGTAAAATTACAAATTTAAGTAATAACTATTCTAGCTCTACGTCATGGTCTTTTTCCCTTTTAATGCAAATCCTTTTAGAAAATGCAAATGATGTTTAGTGAATAATATATAATGCACTAATGATGGAACATAACCATGGAGAATTCATCACAGCAACAATAGAATGGATAGAGAAGAGCATCTCTATACAGTATATCAATTTTTTGATAAAGATATAAGTGGGTGAGTGTAAAAATAGATTGGTTGTATAATGTAACTAGTTTAATTACCCGTGAATATAAAATACATGATATAAAAAACTAATTAAAAAATTGAATAAATTTAAATTGCATATACATAAAGTAGACAAAAGATAAAATACTAAAAGTAATTATCATATAATAAAAAAAGTTCAAAACATATAATAAAAAAAGAAAAGAAATGATAATCTAGATTTAGAAATATCTTGCAGTTATTAAAAAAATTATATACCGTATAAAATCAAATTTATTATAATTGATTACTACATTTGAATATCATAATACTAATGTTGGTAACTAAATTATTTTTTGTTTCAATCTTTTCAACTAAACATGTGCATTTTATTGTATAAAATAATATATTAGTGAACTATTCATTTATTTATTAATCATAATATATTACAATTTTTTATTGATATTTTTGTGTACCTCCAATTAAAAAGATTTAAATTATAATATATTACAATATTTGATTTTGAAAGTAACAAAAATTAATTTGGAAATTCCTATTTTGGAAAATAATGAAATATTTTTAGAACTTAATCAAATTCAAAAATTGATGAAAATAAAATTAAATTGCAAAATTAAGTATTTTTGTGTACCTACTATTAAAAAGATTTAAATTATAATATATTAAAATATTTGATTTAAATTATTTGAAAGTAATAAAAATTAATTTGGTAATTCCTAGTTCAGAAAATAATTAATGAAATATATTTGGAACTTAATCTAATTCAAAAATTGATGAAAATTAAATTAAATTGCAAATTTAAGTTGCAAAATTAAATAGCACAACTGATTTAGATTAAATCTTAAACATTATTATAGTGATTATAATATTGACATGAACATGATATATCTGAAATAATTTAAATAACACAACTGAATACTTCATGATTAATCTAAAAAAAATTCAACTTATTGATACCAAAAAGAAACATAGAATAACAATCACTTTGCAATTAACCTAAAAAGAAGCAACACTACAACCAACAACAATAATACATTAAATTTTAATATCTTAAATACAAACAAAAAGTATTTAGTTTTCAGTTCCCTTCTTTCCTAATCACTTGCTTTGGCTTATTGGTTGACAATTTAGTAAGATCAACTTAATCAGTTGCAGACTTCATAATGGAAGCTTCACCGAATAATGACTTGGATTGTGTCAGAAAAGATGTAGATTCATATTCACTTCAATTATCACAGGACTGTGAAAAATCATCCTGCTAAAAATAGAAAAGTGAGTAAAAGATAATGAATTAATTGCAAATTGAACAAAAAAAGACCTACAATAATTACTTCAATCAATTAGCACAGTCAACCTCAATTGTCAATAATTGAAAATTATTCAAAGGAATAGTAAACTGTATATAGAATCAATATATAAATGATTATTAAATTGCCTTAATTTGCTTAATTTAAAAATAAATAGAGAAAATATAATTAAAAAATATTTAGAACTAACATCATAAGACTTATAGTTTTCAATGAAAGCTGAAATTACCGAAGCTTCAAAACATAATTTAACAACATGGGCAGCGAAGCTTTTCATTACTCATATTTGTTAAAATATGTGAAAATTACAAAATTATATATAAATTCAAAAAGTTTTATAGAAATGAATACTTACTAAAGGTTATCCACCTCGATAATAATGTTGTGATAATGTTGGCCATCTTTTGAAAACTCAAATAAGTCTGTCTTCCCAGTAAGAAGACCAATCACATCTACAAAAAATAAAAAAAATAAACTTATCATATTGTCAAAGAGAAAAATATATAAAAAAAGTAAAGATAAAAAAAGAAAAGATGTTTATCATATCCTTCACTAAATCTTAGCGGATCATTATTTCAATAGAAAAATAAAAGAATAAAAAACAATAAACTATAAAGATCTAGAGAAGAGAGAGCGATTGATATCCTTCACTAACCACTGAACTAATCTTATATAGACACTTGAAATTTGGTAGTTAATTTTCAACAATTAATAAGATCATTAATTAATTGATTTCAAAATTAGGAAATTATAAAATTAGAAATTTCACAATAATTATTAAGATTCTTAAGTAATTAATTTCAAAATTAATTAGTAAAATTTGATTATTAATAAAGTAAATTAATAGAATGGATAGAGAAGAGAATCTCTATACAGTATATCAATTTTTTAAAAAAGATATAAGTGAGTGAGTGTAAAAATAGATTGGTTGTATAATGTAATTGGTTATACATGAATATAATGACCAGGCGCCATTAGTAAACGTAAGGTAATTAATACCCGACACATTACATTAATGCGCCGAATAATTAATACCCAGCGCATTAATTAATGCGCTCGATATTAATTACATCCCTGGATTATCACATTATGTGAATGCAACATATACATTTAGTTTGATATAGTAAATATTTTATTTTCACCAAATTAGTGAGTATCATTTCTAACTTAGTTTGATAAAGCTGATATAAATTAGTGAGTACCATTTCTAAATTAGTTTGATTATTTGATGAAATGGTTTTGACTTGTGTTGTTTCATTTTTTTGCAGGAGAAAAAGAAGAAGAAATAAGGCAGACTTAGTGGACCCACTGTAACTTCTTTTTATTGGGGCGATATTGTTTGGTATTTTTAGCGTACAAACTATTTAGTGTACCTATTGTAACTTCTTTTTAATGGATATTAGGTTTTATAATTAGCAGATGGATTATTATTTTAATGAATGACTAATTATTAAATTTTGTGTGTTTGTGAGAAAATTTATTTATCACAGATTCTCAAAGTTATGGCAAAATCATCACATATTGTGGCAAAATCATCACTGATATTGTGGTAATAATTAAAATTTGAAATCGTGTTAGTGGCAAATTCATTTTAACGTTTAATGACAAAGGAACAAACATGTAGTGGTTGAAAATTCTATAGCAAATTTAATATTTAATGACAATATATAACACAATATTAGTGGCAAGTTTTACATACTTTTGCCATGGAAAGGGTTCCAGAAAGGGTAGAACAATGACAGACATTTATTAATAAGTAGCAAAAAAATTTGCCATAAAAGATTCGTAACGTCAGCAAGCCCCATTTGCCACAATATGGTGGAAGTAGTTTGACTTTTTTATTTTCCACTAAAGAAATTGTAATTTGTGGCAATCCGCTAAAGTTCACCACAAAAGCTAGCGGCAGATCTAATGTGACAATCGGTTAGCGAGCACTTTTTAGCCACTGTATATCACTACTGTGGCAAAAATAGCTTATTCAAATTTTTTTTGTAGTGTGTGACTGACAAAGTTCAGAAGTTTATTTGGAAAAATATCATCGGTAGGTATGGAATACCCCGTGAGCTCATTAGCGACAACGAAACACAGTTCAGAGATCGCCGATTTCGAGAGTTCTGTTCAGACCTCGGCATCCGACAACTCTTTTTGTCTATTGAGCACCCGCAAACAAACGACTTGGCTGAGGTAGCCAACAAGGTCATCCTAGTGGGATTAAAGAAGAGGCTCGATCGGGTCAAGGGATACTAGGTCGAAGCGCTACCTGAAGTACTTTCAAGTTACAACATAACTACCCAATCCTCCACCTCGGAGACCCCTTATCGGCTCATCTATGGAGCAGAGGCCTTGATCCCTGTTGATCCCAGCCTCCGTATAATTACTTTCGAGGAATAGGGAAACACAAATGCACGACTCGCCGAGCTTGATCTTATCGAAGAAGAGCGAGAGCTCACCAAAATCAGAGAAGAAGCAATGAAACTTAAGATTGCTTAGAAACATGATAAACATGTCAGACCTAGATGTTTTGCAGAAGGATACCTTGTTCTCCGAAAAATTGAACCCTAAAGAAAACTGATCGGGGAAGGTAAACTCGCTCCAAACTGAGAGGGCCCCTATTAAATCACAAAGGTCCTCGGAAAAGATGCCTACAGAATTGCCAAACTCTTTGGAAGAGAACTCCCACGATCTTGGAACACAGCCTCTCTACGGGCCTACTACAGCTAAGGTTCCACCCTTAAATTACAATAGGGCTGGAGTACTCTTTTTCCTACTTGATGGTTTTCCCACTAGGTTTTCCCCATGAAAGGTTTTAACGAGGCTCCACCATGTGTAAGCAGAGCTTAAATTCTCGGTGGGATGTGATGTATCTCTATGATATTTTCACAATTAACTTGCTTTATTCTGCACATTTCTTTCATGTCTAATATCACTTACACAAATTGCATGCTTTTTAGGTGGAACTTACACGGTCCCACAAGCGGCGCTTGACCCACGTGACACACCATTCTTCCTCGACCAATCTCTCATCTTCTCGATGTTATAAAGCCTTCGTAAGCAATTGAGACTCAGTTTTCACCAGCCTAAGCTCGTTGGCCTTAGCGTCCCATATAGTGACAAGAACTCAGTTTTCACCAGTTTGACTCGTCGACCTCAGTGCCTATCTCGGGCTCCTACGCCCTCAATGACCCCAAGCCCGCTCTTTCTACGAGCTAAGTTCTCATTGAGTCTGGTCCTCGACCCTAAATGTGGCCTCCAGCTCAGCTCGGCACGCTCTGGATGAGCAACACGACCCCAAGCGCACTTCTTGCGAGCTTGGTTTTCATCGAGTCTGGTCGTCGACCCTAAATGTAGCCTCTGGCTCATCCCGACATGCTCTGAATGAGCAACACAACCCCAAGCGCACTTCTCACGAGCTCAGTTTTCACCGAGTCTGGTCCTCGGCCCTAAATGTGGCCTCCCGGCTCAGCCCGGCACGCTCTAAATGAGCAACATGACCCTAAGCGTGCTTCTCATGAGCTTGGCTTTCAACAAGTCTGGTTATCGGCCTCCAGAGTCGCTACTTCCAGCTTTAGAGCCTTTATTCGACTCTTCGCGTGTGGTCCTATCTGACGCTCCCCAGCGAGCTCAGTTGGAATCCTCGAGCGCAGTCCTTGGCCCCTAGAGCCACTACACTAGGCCTCAGCGCCCTCACGCGAACAAGACTCAGTTTCCAATAGTTTAGCTCGACGGCTATCACACAGCTATTTCCGACCCCAACACCAAATAGGTAACCCCAAATTTAGATATTATTCTAACCAAGGCATGCAGATAACGAAGCTTCAACAAATCAAAGAGCCGATCAAACACGACAAAGAAACACAACATGGATGAATATAGAAGGCACCCCTTTCATTCATAAAGTCCCCAAAAGGGATATTTACACTTACAAACCCTTGGAGGGTAACTTACAAAGGAAAATAAAACCACAAAGGTACAACTCCCAAGGAGCACAGGGAATAAAAGATGTTCCCCTTAAGGAACCTGGTAAATGTTTTGACCAACAGCCCCGTTAGTAGGATTTAACCCCACACAGTCCTAGTAATCGGAACTTCCGCAGCCTGGAAGTTGAAGGACAAGGAGAGAAGAAATTCAAAGCCTCAACACGACAAGCTGAGAGCCACGGACAAGGTTCCAGCCAGCACGACACCTCCCCCGATGTTTGAACAATGGAGACGGCTTCGCCGTAAGCCCAATGGTACAAACCCACAGCCTGAACTCCTTCTCTCACCTCCATCTTTAAAGCTCGATAATACAAACCCATGACAAATGATGAACCCTTCGCCAACAAAATAATAGCAAACCCCAGAGGGATGGTGAAATTCGAAACTTCCCACTCCATGCTCAACAATACACACAATACATAAGGGCCATTTATAGCCAAAAAATGAAAACCGCCTCTCCTGATAGCAGTTCTTTCATGGGCAGAAACACGTCCCATCACAGCTGGCGCTCGGATGCCTCGAAAACTGTCTCCTGATAGTTGTAGTAGGATTGTAGGGAGGTCGTATTCCATGTCCGTGGGAGTTCTCGTTCGGAGAGTTTGATGATTTTGTCAGCCCCCTTCCTGACATCTCTGATGACTCTATATGGACCTTCCCCTCACTGGATGGCTTTCTCTGGAGTTCATTCTTTCTTAGCACCATTTCTCCCTCTTTGAAATTTCTTGGTCTGACATGTGTGTCGTACTTAAAAGCCATCTCGAGTTTCATGGTTTCTTCACTAACCCTGGCTAGCTATCGTTCTTATTCGACGAGGTCCAACTCGGCCTGTCGAGTTTTTGAATTGATTTGTTCATCGAAGGTGGCTCTGCGGAGGCAATGGTCTGTGATCTTGATAGGGATCTTAGCCTCTTCTCCATAGACGAGCTTATAAGGGGTTTCCTGGGTGGACGGCTGTGTTGGAGCCCCAGAGCGCCTCTGGTATCTATTCGGCTCTTCATCCATTGACCTTGTCAAACTTCTTTTTTATGCTTGTTAGGATGACCTTGCTAGCCGCCTCAGCAAGGCGATTAGTCTGCGGATGCTCTATTGAAGAGAAGAGTTATTGGATATTGAGGTCTGACCAGAATTCTATGAACCGCTTATCCGTAAGTTGCGTGCCATTATCGCTGACGAGCTCGCGTGGTATGTCATACCTACATATGATATTTTTCCACATGAATTTTTCAACCTTCTCAGTTGTAGTTAAGGCTACAGGTTCGACATCTATCCATTTGGTGAAGTAGTCGATGATCACTATCAAGTATTTGACTTGTCCCTTCCCGAGAAGGTCAACGCATGAAAAATAAAAATAATAAAAATGAAAGAGGGGAAGAAGCTCCGTACGAAATACCTAGGGGAGGAGATGCACGAGTTCTGACACTACTACAAGTATGATCCTGATACAATCATAAAGCTAAATGCTCATCTAAAACATAGCGACCAACTGCTATGGTGTGGTGCAGAAATAGATTTAGATAGCATTTTGTCACACACGAAAATCCTTTAATTCTCAGTTTATTCCTTACAGAAATTACATAACTAATCTCCACATATCATACTACTCATCCCTTAAGTTTCATGTCATTTGGATGATGGTTCGACCACTAAACCACGTGACAAACATGCCTACTCAAATTTTTGCAGTCACAAACAGTTTTGGAGTTTCAGTTAGCCATTTGGTCATGCCCGTAAACCATTTGGACTCAGTACAATTTCCTCAGAAATGGTTTCTAAGATTATTCATAAGTCCTACAAGCTTTTCCCAAAGTCCCAATAGTATAGGATAACGTCTCGCCCTCCGTACGGCATGTCAAACTCGCCTATACAGAATTGGACTATCATGTACAGAAATGGGCAGATTCACTTAGCCCACTTGTAAAATACATAAATCCTTAAATTATCAGTTTGTAATATACTAGAATGAGACATTGGGGTTGTACAGGTGCCCTACGAACTAATCTCAACATTTAACTCGAGTCGGATGACACATCAGCCTCCGTAACGCAAGCCAAACATGTCTACCTAAATTTTTAGGCAAATTTGAGTTCTCTTAAGCCTTTCACCCAAATAACTCTTAAACGCGGGATTTCGGCCCTTAAAATTGGCCAGACCAACATAAAATTATACTAATGAAAATTCAGATTTAAACATAAATAAGTAGATGTGGTGTTTCACCAACCACTTGGTGGGTATACTAATGCCACACCACACTCTTCTTCATGCGGCAACTTACAAGGGGGTTTTGGCCACCCCTAATTGATAACAACATACCTTTAGTTTAAGGGTCAAGAACTTTGGGAACCTTGCTTCCCTAGTAGGGCCGCATGCCCTAAGGGATGTATGGGTCTAACTTCCCTTATTTCTCAACCAAACTCAACTTCAAGCATCCAAAGAAGAAATTCTGCAATTTATCAAAACGGAAACTATCCCATTCCAAAATAGTGCCTAAAATCACATGAGTTTTCATCCAGCCAAACCCTCTCATATGGTTTCCATAAAACATCCACACCTATTCAAGCATCAAACAACGAAAAACTTCGGGAAAACATGTAAATCAACACCCGAATTTGGTTTGCATCAAAACCGGTTCATATAATTCCATGGGATTGCCCTAGAGAAGACAAAACCCTAAATTATTATGGCCACTCAGCTCAGATCGGATTAAGAAACAACGAGTCATAGACATGCCCACCAAATATCAGTCCGATCAGATCCCGGATGGTGTCTGGATTACTCAATTGGATGAAACAAGTCGTTGCAGGAATCTAGTGAAGAAAATCAAGAACAAGACTTCAATTTTCTGTCAGAAGCACATATAGGGATGTCCATTCGGTTCAACCTGAACCGAACCGAATCGAAAAATAGACCGAACTGAATTCAACAAAAACCGAATAGACCCGAACCAAATTATTTCGGTTCGGGTCGGTTTCCAAACCGAAAACCTAAATTCTAATTACAATGCTAAAATTTTCCAACATTATACTAATTTTCTAATCTTCCAACCCAACTATGTAGTGTAAATGTGTAATAAAAAATAATAAAATTATTATTATTTATTTAGTTCGGTTTTCGGTTCGGGTCGGTTCCTAAAATTCAGAAATCGAATCTTAACCGAAATCTAGTATTCGAGTTCATTTCGGTTCAAGAACCAAATCTTATACTGTTGAAACCGAACCGAACCAAATATTTTGGTTTGGTTTTTTGGTTCGGTTCGGTGTAACCCGCAATTTGGACATCCCTAATCACATATCCTATCATCAAAAGCCAATCTCTACCAATACGAATCTAGAAAATGAAGTTTAATACTCATTGACCAAGTTTCGGCAAGATCAGATCATGAATACCTCTCCGATAGCGATGCTTGATGAAGTCCTTTGTTGAAAGAACTACATGTAGAGAATACTCTTTCTCACTCTCCTTGGGATACGTGCAAGTGATTTGTCTTCCCCTCTTTTCTATTTTTTTTATTAATCACTTAATGACAAATGACCTCCTTGCCGCTCACTCAAGTCCGCACCTAATCTAGCCCATAGGCTCGACCGAACCACACCCAAGGTAGACCCTAATCTAGCACAAAAGTAGTTCCTCCGATTGCGTTCTCCAGTGATCCAGTCGGCTTACTTCGGCGCGCATTCTGGGCTTCCCACTAAAACACCAAAATAGGTAATTATAAACACGTGTATTACAATCTTCCCCCCCTTACAAAAAAATTCATCTACGAATTTTAGGATAAGCTAAGAGACTCATCAGATCACAATATAGGTATGGATACTTCTCGTGCATATCGCGCTTAACCTCCCATGTGGCCTCTTGCCTAGAGTGGTGCTCAACTTATTCCATGGACCTTAACTTATTCATCTAATGATTCAAAATCTCAACAATCTCTCCCCATATGAATCGACTGTATCGACCTCCACTGCAGTGGGCTCTAACACATGAGACTCATCCCTCATGTATGTCCTAAACATGGACACATGAAACACTAGTTCGGTCCCAACAATTGGGGCTCTCTAGCATCAAATCACCCAATTGGTTATATGCACCTACGCCCAGACGGGGCCTCAAACAGAGCCATATCAATACTGCCCTAGTAACTATTGTTGTATACAAACTCCACAAAAATGGTAGGTGCTTTTCCCAATTCCACTCTCGTACCTCCAGACACTGGAGTAATCTTGCTAGCCTCAAATGCTCAACTTGGACCTACTGACAAACAAAACATTTGGATACTAATTTTTTTTGTCACCTCCAGTTTAATTTGTTTTCACCACTAATGTTGTCCCATATCAAGGTACATATTTGAAGTTTCTGGATGGATGGTGGAAGTGGAGCTATGCGCCATCTCTTGTACATACCACTAAACCTACACCATCTTTCGTACCACAATCCTATCCCTCAACCTCAGGACATCCTCACCGTCCACTCTGAACCCGTCATCTGCATCAACTCTCTATGCTAAGTCCTTAGTCAGAGCACAAAAGACATCCTCACCCTGAGTTGTCCGGAGCATGCCAACCAAAGTGGACTGTACTCGTATGTGTGCCATAGCACAGTCTGAATCAAACACTGCCAAAATAGTCACATCACCCAAACAATAAGTGAGTTCTCTCGCTAAGGGTCTCCTCGCGGCAGCCAAATGTGCCAAACTTCCTGCTCAAGGCGCCCGCCACGACGTTTGCCTTCTTAGGGTGACACAAAATGGTGCAGTCATAATTTTTCAGGTGCTCAAACCATCTCCTCTTTCTCAAATTCATGTCCTTTTGTGTCAACAGATACTGAAGGCTCTTATGATTCGTGTAAATCTCACATGACTCCCCGTAAAGATCATGGGGCCACAGTTTCAATGCGAAGACATTTGTCGCCAACTCCAGATCATGCGTCAGTAGTTATTCTTATGAGTTTTCAACTATCTGGACGCGTAAGCTCTCACTATGCCACACTGCATCAATACACATCCCAGGCCAATCTGCGAGGCATCACAATACACCATAAATCCACTTGAACCAGCTGACAACGCTAATTCAAATTAAAAGTCTGATGCTTTTTGTAGGGAGATGTACCACAGAAGGATGAATGAGAAATGGAATGTTGAAGTTGACCTTGGATTCAAATTAAAGTTGACCTTGGATGAATGAGCTACCACTAAAAGTCTTCATGAGGTTGCAACTTCAAGTCACCTTGATGCCTAGGAAAGGTTGGCATCAAACGTACTCGATATCATTCCCTTAACTCAAAGTGTCATATTAAAGTTGGAATCATGATACTTAATTGACTTTATCTGTTCTTGATATAGCTTCATGAAAATGAATTTTGATTTTGATTTCCGGTCTCCTCGGAGACCTACAAAGCCTATAAAGGGCTCATGCAACCTTGCGGTTCTAAATTGTAGGCTAATTGTGGCCTTTTAGTTTTTCAACCAACTAATATGAAAGGTTGGAGATATATTTTTATCAAATATTTCATACTTTGAGATATCTTGATTCACTTTGATATAATGATTGACCTCTTTAAGTGAATCTTTACTACTTAGTAAAGTAGGTATTTTGGAAATGATACTTGACTTCTTGCTTTGCTATTTAGTGGATTAACTTGCTAGTATACATATTTTCGTTATGATACTAATGAAGATTACTTGCAAGTCATTAACAATTTATTGGAAGGCTAAAAGAAAAAGGAAATGAAAATAGAAATTCTCAAGAAATGAGGTATGGTTCTCGTTTTGGAAAAACTCTTGTTTACGACCTCAATATTTTTAACTAAATGTTTTCTCTATGCTCGTGATTGATTATGCATGATAATTGATTAAAATTTCATGAGTACATGAATTTCTTCTTCTTTGGCAATTTCATGATACCATGATTGAATAAGAAATTCATATTAGAGAATTCCCTTCTTAAGTTGCGATTTGATGAACATATTTTGGTTTGCTTATAATTTGTCCTCATGCGATTAAACTTGAAAAACCATGAGTAAAAGATCAAGCGTGATACTTAGCAACTTCATGCTATCATGCTTAAGTTTGAATAAAACTGTGCTACGTTGACACGTTGATCGCTTGACTAAAATCACTCAAAACTCTTGTTGAAAATTTCATCTGAATTTAAAACCTATTACAAAAGGTTGAAACAATATCTTGTTGATTCCATAGACGTTACGATTAGATTTTGAGAATTTTCGCAAGATCTAAATATTTACAAGAATGCCACTGCGAATTCAAGGATTTTTAAAAATATGTAGAAAAGTCATTTTTGAGTAATTATTGAGTTCATGCAATCCGCATGAAACCTAGTTTGTGTCGTAAAATTTTCGTAAAATTCAGATGCATATAAATTTCTATAAAATTTTCGACACATTAGTTGGATAATAATTTCTATATTGGCCGGTCGCTCGACATGCGATCGCCGCATCGACCGGCGGACAAAAATAATCTAGTCCGTCCACTTGGCCGAGCCTTTTCATCGCAACCACTCACCTAAGCTTCTTAAGACCGAAACTAGGGCTCCTCCACCCCTATCAGCCGACCCTTGCTTGGTTTTTGGAGTCTCTCTTGCATTCTAGAGGTAAGAATCTCATGCCATAGCTTCTTTTATGAGGTTTCTTCATGATAATGGTGTAGATTCCTCTCCTTGCACTCCCATATGTTGGTTTCTACATGTTGATAGGCTCATTTCATTATACCTCATGCATTCATCATAGTTCTTGGTTATTTTCAAGTTTAGGAGTCTCATTTCAAATACCTTCATAAAAATATTTTTTGGAAAATATTTGAGGTATGCCTTTGAGTTGAGTATTATGAGTATTAAAACTAATGAAAAAGAGAAGGTAAAAGATCTACCTAAAAAAGGAGGGAAAACAAAATGAATTTTTAGAATTTTTCATCTTTTGTTTTGTTTTCACAATATTGAAATTATCATGTCAACATCATTTAAAAATTGAAGGGTTCATCTTCTAAATCATGTTTCTTTTTTTTGTTATTTTCTTTTTTAAAAAATAAAGGGGACAAGAAAAAGAGTGCATCCATTTTGCTTTTAAACAAAATGCACTCCCATGTTAGCTCTAGGTTGCATGCATCACTTATTCATAATTAATCATTTATGTATTGTCTCAAAATATCTTGTAGATGGCACCCCGAACTAAGAAACCTAGTCTCCTCGATAACCTTCTTACTCCATTGGGAAAAACCCAAGCAGCACTGTTTAACACCCATACTGTACTACAAACCTGTATAGTCAATTTGGGGGATCTTGAGCAATACGACATAAGGGGTCGATTGAGTGCACTAGGTTGGGTAGAGTTCTTAGGAAGATCAATTACAGTGTGCCCTGTACTCATTAAAGCCTTCTTTGCAAACCTTATGATTGATCATCCTCCTATTTATAACTATCCAGTTCTGCGTTTTGAAATCTTAGGAAAACCTATAGTGATCACTGTGTCAGCTATTAGGGTAGCTTTTGGTTTTCCTCTCATTGGTGCTCTAAGTATACACCATGTCCACTTATGCATTTGATGAAGATCATCCTACATCTGAAGTGATATCAGCCATTTGCCCTCAAGGATATTATGGAACAGTTTCAACGCAAACCATAAAACTGTCCACTGCCGCTAGGATTATGCATCTTATCATAACACATGACATCCTTCCTAGAGTGGGGCATTATAATGAGGTGATTAGTACCAATGTTAGGGTACTATTCTATGCCATGACCCGTAGGGTTATTGATGTCCCTAATCTTATGCTGAATTACATTATTGAGATACATACATCTGCCAAACAAGCCCTTACCTTTGCATCCATCATATCATACTTAATTTACCTGTCCGGGGTAAACATATCAAGATTTGAGATCGAGCCTGCTCCTAACGCAATTGATACATTGGCACTCACACGTATGAAGATTCTGGGAGATCAGCGAGGCAAGCGTGCTTGAGTAGGAGATCCATCCGACCCAGAGGATGATGATGATGACGATCATGATGAGGATGATGATTAAGGTGGTAGCTCATCGCATCCTCCACCAGATGAACGTTTTGCTATGATAGAGTACGTATAGGTTGGCTCAGCTGCAGTTTGATAAAGTCGCATGGAACACCAACACGACAACTCACATTGATCATATTAGTAGCCGTGTTGATGATATATATGGCCGTGTCAATGAGATGTATGGTCATGTCGATCAAATGTGGTAGTACTATCAGACTCATTAGCCACCACCACCGCTTGCAGAGCGATGAATGTGACTCGTGTCTAGTTTCTTTTTGTGGACTTGTGTTGCCATTATGGTTGTACTTCTTTTTATGCACTTTACTTTCAGACATGATGGTTGCTTTGTAGACTTCATGGCTTATCTTTTGTGGCATATGAACTTGTAAGCGTTTGACTTTTATATTTTGGCTATATTTGACAAAAGTGTTCCAGGTTAAATCTCAGATTTTGCACAGTCACAACTATGAAGAGGTCTACCTATATGATGACAGTTTTAATTGTGTGAGGAACTCTATAGCTGAGATGTCATAGAGAGGAAAATTGGTATGTATTTGTAATAGCAAATAGGTTTTTGTTATTTCCAATTCACTATAGTAATGGTAGTCAAATTTCGGGTGTAAAATCCTGAGGACTTATATTGTACTTATAGAGAGTGAATTGGACATTTGTTCGGTGAGTGCCTCGCAGATTAGGTGACTGGTTTTGTCACTGAACTGCCTAAACAAACCTTCGTGTTGGCAAATGTGATTTTTTGCTTTGGTTCTTACTTTGCTCTAGTAGCAGTTGCAATAGCAGTTGGAACTTCTTATTCAACTGTCCTTAATAGAAGTTCCCTGAGAGACACCTATACTATATTGCCTATTGGTATCAGAGCGGTTGTACTAACCTTTACATGCACAAAATCCTTGGTGTGTCTCCTCTTTTTCAGGTTCAAGATGGAAGGAATACCTATGAAAAATTCTGTCAATGTTCCTGCTTTACTTATTGGAACAAACTATGCATATTGGAAGGCTACGATGAGAGCTTTCATCAAATCGTTGGATGACAGTTGCTGGGACTCTATAGAAGTCGGCTATACTCCTCCAAAAATTGATGGGACTGAGCGCAAGCTAAAGAACCAATATACAGAAGGAGAAATAGTTGCAATAGAATATAATAATAAAGCTCTCAATGCTATCTTTAGTGGAGTTGAGTCTTCTCAATTTAAACTAATCTCAGCTTGTACCTTGGCAAAGCAGGCTTGAGAAATTTTAGAAACGAATCATGAAGGATCCCTGACGTTTCGAAAGTCAAAAGTTGAAATACTTTGTTGGTGAAATGACCACACTAGAGGGGGGGTGAATAGTGTGTTATCTATATGTTTTTGTCTAATTTCAGTTTTAATCATTTACTTGATTACTTAGATAATTCATAAATCGAGTAGTATTTCCAATTCACAATTCATAGTGGTTCGACCCCAATGCCTACTCCACTACCTAAGCATCCCGCTTCGGATTTCCAAACTAGGTTTACTAGATTATATCGTTTCTCTTACAAAGAGGACTTTACACCGGAAAGTCTCAGCTCTCATACCGAAGGCACTTCCACATCTGAAAGTATCCCATCTTCCTTCTAAGAGCACTCTCCCACCTCAACCTAAGGGACAACTCAACCAATTCTAGTAAACTAAGTTTACAATGACGGATTTAAGCCTTAACACCATGGCAATTACAAACTCAATCAAACCTAGCAACCTAGGTTTATACACTTGATATACAATCAAAATAAACAACAAAATACAATAACAATTGGAGCAATAAATCAAACAAAAAGTACTTAGCTCCAAAAGAAACTCCCTAGTCATCTTGATGCCTTGAGAAGATAAATCTATGAAGCTTGAAGGCTAAATCAACAAGTGGAGATCAAAACTAGGGCTTCTGCAAGGATGGCTCAATGGAAGCTTGTAGAAATGCTTAGGATCATTCTTTGAGGCTTGGAAGCATCAATAACTACTTAGGAGTGAGTTTGGGATGGGTATTTATAACCCCCCAAACAAGAGGGCTTGTTAACGGGCATTTTTCTGCCTATTGGCGACGCCCAGTCGCTTGCCGATCGATCGTGGGTCAACCGACTGAGCGATTGCCGAGCGACCGAAGGCATTCTGCCCAATCTGGGCATCGGTCTTGAGAAATGCTTAGGATCATTCTTTGAGGCTTGGAAGCATCAATAACTACTTAGGAGTGAGTTTGGGATGGGTATTTATAACCCCCCAAATAAGAGGGCTCAATAACACCTTATCATCAATAACTACTTAGGATTATGCCGTGTTGCATGGAACACCAACACGACAACTCACATTGATCATATTAGTAGCTGTGTTGATGATATATATGGCCGTCTCAATGAGATGTATGGTCATGTCGATCAAATGTGGTAGTACTATCAGACTCATTAGCCACCACCACCGCCTCAAGAGTGATGAATGTGACTCGTGTCTAGTTTCTTTTTGTGGACTCGTGTTCTCATTATGGTTGTTCTTCTTTTTATGCACTTTACTTTCAGACATGATGGTTGCTTTGTAGACTTCATGGCTTATCTTTTATGGCATATGAACTTGTAAGTGTTTGACGTTTATATGTTGGCTATATTTGACAAAAGTGTTCCAGGTTAAATCTCAAATTTTGCACAGTCACAACTATGAAGAGGTCTACCTATATGATGACAGTTTTAATTGTGTGAGGACAGTTTCTTCGGTCTGTGGTTTTTTGGATAAGTATGCTGCCAATGAGATGACTGTTGGACTTCAATATTGATGATGATTCTCTTGATATTTATGATATTATTAATCATCGTTAATTATATATCTTTTGTCCGTTTTGATGTTATGAGTAGTGGAGAGTTTCCTACTCTTTATTTTCTTGGCTTTACTCTTTGTCTTTTATGATTATGTGTTTATGATGTTGGTCGTTCAAACCGATGATTGTTTGATTTGAACTGAAGATTGATTATAGATCAGTGACTAAAGTCAGCATTGATTCAGCTCCTTCAGGTTTCACATATAAATACTTATGAAGATATATGTTTTTATCAACTTTTATGTACGTACACTGTGTTGCCAATTATTCTGAGGAGTTGAGATTGTTGAGTTCAAGACAGCTGAGTGCAGACGACAACAATCTATTTTTCTTATCTTCAAGTGAAGATGGTTATGGGCTGATAACTCGCTACAACACAAGGATTGTGTGGAGGAAGGAACTCTAGTAATAATGGTAATAATGGTAGTCGGATTTCGGGTGTGAAATCCTGAGGACTTATATTGTACTTATAGAGAGTGAATTGGGCATTTGTTCGGTTAGTGCCTCACAGATTAGGTGACTGGTTTTGTCATTGAACTGCCTAAACAAACCTTCGTGTTGGCGAATGTGATTTTTTGCTTTGGTTCTTACTTTGCTCTAGTAGCAGTTGCAACTTCTTATTCAACTGTCCTTAACAGTAGTTCCCTGAGAGACACCTATACTATATTGCCAATTGGTATCAGAGCGGTTATACTAACCTTTACATGCACAAAATCCTTGGTGTGTCTCTTCTTTTTCAGGTTCAAGATGGAAGGAATACCTATGAAAAATTCTGTCAATGTTCCTGCTTTACTTATTGGAACAAACTATGCATATTGGAAGGCTACGATGAGAGCTTTCATCAAATCGTTGGATGACAGTTGCTGGGACTCTATAGAAGTCGGCTATACTCCTCCAAAAATTGATGGGACTGAGCGCAAGCTAAAGAACCAATATACAGAAGGAGAAATAGTTGCAATAGAATATAATAATAAAGCTCTCAATGCTATCTTTAGTGGAGTTGAGTCTTCTCAATTTAAACTAATCTCAGCTTGTACCTTGGCAAAGCAGGCTTGAGAAATTTTAGAAACGAATCATGAAGGATCCCTGACGTTTCGAAAGTCAAAAGTTGAAATACTTTGTTGGTGAAATGACCACACTAGAGGGGGGGTGAATAGTGTGTTATCTATATGTTTTTGTCTAATTTCAGTTTTAATCATTTACTTGATTACTTAGATAATTCATAAATCGAGTAGTATTTCCAATTCACAATTCATAGTGGTTCGACCCCAATGCCTACTCCACTACCTAAGCATCCCGCTTCGGATTTCCAAACTAGGTTTACTAGATTATATCGTTTCTCTTACAAAGAGGACTTTACACCGGAAAGTCTCAGCTCTCATACCGAAGGCACTTCCACATCTGAAAGTATCCCATCTTCCTTCTAAGAGCACTCTCCCACCTCAACCTAAGGGACAACTCAACCAATTCTAGTAAACTAAGTTTACAATGACGGATTTAAGCCTTAACACCATGGCAATTACAAACTCAATCAAACCTAGCAACCTAGGTTTATACACTTGATATACAATCAAAATAAACAACAAAATACAATAACAATTGGAGCAATAAATCAAACAAAAAGTACTTAGCTCCAAAAGAAACTCCCTAGTCATCTTGATGCCTTGAGAAGATAAATCTATGAAGCTTGAAGGCTAAATCAACAAGTGGAGATCAAAACTAGGGCTTCTGCAAGGATGGCTCAATGGAAGCTTGTAGAAATGCTTAGGATCATTCTTTGAGGCTTGGAAGCATCAATAACTACTTAGGAGTGAGTTTGGGATGGGTATTTATAACCCCCCAAACAAGAGGGCTTGTTAACGGGCATTTTTCTGCCTATTGGCGACGCCCAGTCGCTTGCCGATCGATCGTGGGTCAACCGACTGAGCGATTGCCGAGCGACCGAAGGCATTCTGCCCAATCTGGGCATCGGTCTTGAGAAATGCTTAGGATCATTCTTTGAGGCTTGGAAGCATCAATAACTACTTAGGAGTGAGTTTGGGATGGGTATTTATAACCCCCCAAATAAGAGGGCTCAATAACACCTTATCATCAATAACTACTTAGGATTATGCCGTGTTGCATGGAACACCAACACGACAACTCACATTGATCATATTAGTAGCTGTGTTGATGATATATATGGCCGTCTCAATGAGATGTATGGTCATGTCGATCAAATGTGGTAGTACTATCAGACTCATTAGCCACCACCACCGCCTCAAGAGTGATGAATGTGACTCGTGTCTAGTTTCTTTTTGTGGACTCGTGTTCTCATTATGGTTGTTCTTCTTTTTATGCACTTTACTTTCAGACATGATGGTTGCTTTGTAGACTTCATGGCTTATCTTTTATGGCATATGAACTTGTAAGTGTTTGACGTTTATATGTTGGCTATATTTGACAAAAGTGTTCCAGGTTAAATCTCAAATTTTGCACAGTCACAACTATGAAGAGGTCTACCTATATGATGACAGTTTTAATTGTGTGAGGACAGTTTCTTCGGTCTGTGGTTTTTTGGATAAGTATGCTGCCAATGAGATGACTGTTGGACTTCAATATTGATGATGATTCTCTTGATATTTATGATATTATTAATCATCGTTAATTATATATCTTTTGTCCGTTTTGATGTTATGAGTAGTGGAGAGTTTCCTACTCTTTATTTTCTTGGCTTTACTCTTTGTCTTTTATGATTATGTGTTTATGATGTTGGTCGTTCAAACCGATGATTGTTTGATTTGAACTGAAGATTGATTATAGATCAGTGACTAAAGTCAGCATTGATTCAGCTCCTTCAGGTTTCACATATAAATACTTATGAAGATATATGTTTTTATCAACTTTTATGTACGTACACTGTGTTGCCAATTATTCTGAGGAGTTGAGATTGTTGAGTTCAAGACAGCTGAGTGCAGACGACAACAATCTATTTTTCTTATCTTCAAGTGAAGATGGTTATGGGCTGATAACTCGCTACAACACAAGGATTGTGTGGAGGAAGGAACTCTAGTAATAATGGTAATAATGGTAGTCGGATTTCGGGTGTGAAATCCTGAGGACTTATATTGTACTTATAGAGAGTGAATTGGGCATTTGTTCGGTTAGTGCCTCACAGATTAGGTGACTGGTTTTGTCATTGAACTGCCTAAACAAACCTTCGTGTTGGCGAATGTGATTTTTTGCTTTGGTTCTTACTTTGCTCTAGTAGCAGTTGCAACTTCTTATTCAACTGTCCTTAACAGTAGTTCCCTGAGAGACACCTATACTATATTGCCAATTGGTATCAGAGCGGTTATACTAACCTTTACATGCACAAAATCCTTGGTGTGTCTCTTCTTTTTCAGGTTCAAGATGGAAGGAATACCTATGAAAAATTCTGTCAATGTTCCTGCTTTACTTATTGGAACAAACTATGCATATTGGAAGGCTACGATGAGAGCTTTCATCAAATCGTTGGATGACAGTTGCTGGGACTCTATAGAAGTCGGCTATACTCCTCCAAAAATTGATGGGACTGAGCGCAAGCTAAAGAACCAATATACAGAAGGAGAAATAGTTGCAATAGAATATAATAATAAAGCTCTCAATGTTATCTTTAGTGGAGTTGGGTCTTCTCAATTTAAACTAATCTCAGCTTGTACCTTAGCAAAGCAGGCATGAGAAATTTTAGAAATGAATCATGAAGGATCCCTGACGTTTCGAAAGTCAAAAGTTGAAATACTCTATTGGTGAAATGACCATACTAGAGGGGGGGTGAATAGTGTGTTATCTATATCTTTTTGTCTAATTTCAGTTTTAATCGTTCACTTGATTACTTAGATAATTCACAAATCGAGTAGTATTTCCAATTCATAATTCATAGTGGTTCGGCCCCAATGCCTACTCCACTACCTAAGCATCCTGCTTAGGATTTCCAAACTAGGTTTACTAGATTATATTGTTTCCCTTACAAAGAGGACTTTACACCGGAAAGTCTCCGCTCTCATACCGAAGGCATTTCCACATCCGAAAGTATCCCGTCTTCCTTCCAAGAGCACTCTCCCACCTCAACCTAAGGGACAACCTAACCAATTCTAGTAAACTAAGTTTACAATGACAGATTTAAGCCTTAACACCAAGGCAATTACAAACTCAATCAAACCTAGCAACCTAGGTTTATACACTTGATATACAATCAAAATAAACAAAAAAATACAATAACAATTGGAGCAATAAATCAAACAAAAAGTACTTAGCTCCAAAAGAAACTCCCTAGTCATCTTGATGCCTTGAGAAGATAAATCTATGAAGCTTGAAGGCTAAATCAACAAGTGGAGATCAAAACTAGGGCTTTTGCAAGGATGGCTCAATGGAAGCTTGTAGAAATGCTTAGGATCATTCTTTGAGGCTTGGAAGCATCAATAACTACTTAGGAGTGAGTTTGGGATGGGTATTTATAACCCCCCAAACAAGAGGGCTTGTTAACGGGCATTTTTCTGCCTATTGGCGACGCCTAGTCGCTTGCCGATCGATCGTGGGTCAACCGACTGAGCGATTGCCGAGCGACCGAAGGCATTCTGCCCAATCTGGGCATCGGTCTTGAAATGCCTTCACCTTTTACCGGTCGACTAGTTGGTCGACCGAACCTAGGCAGGGCAGATATTTTGCTTATTTATTTTTTTGCTCGTTTGTTCGTTTCTGGGTTCCGTATTCGCTAAGTCTACTTATATAACATTTATTAACTTAAAACATAAGTATTATATAAGGATTACCCCCCATTTGGATTTAATAAAAATATCTAAAAAATCAAAATCTTTAAGAATCAAAATCTAACTTTTGGGATATAGAACAAATTTCCGAAAACTAGAACTTTTATAATCTCACGGGTCAAATATGGGTAGGCTAAAGGCTTTCAAAAAATCCTTAAAAATATCTTGTTATCTAGTTTTTACCCGAGGAACAATTATCGGCACTTTTGGTGCCAAGAAAATGTATAGGTTATATAGCCCTCCAAGGAGCTCCCTAGACTTAGTGAATTTCAGGGTCAATTCCAGCCAATCTAATCCCTATAGAACTATGATACTTGATAGTCTTGGGGGTCAATTCCATCTTAATGATAATGTTGATCGGCCAGTTACTGAGACGTCAATCCCACCAGATGCTACAGCGGTTTATATCACAGAAGTACAAACCGCGGTAGAGATTGAATTGCCGAATAAAGAAGCTACAGAATTTTACGAGATGTTGAAAGCTGCCGATGAACTTTTGTATGAGAATTGTCCTAAATACACTAGGTTTTCAGCAATGACGCAGCTCCTAAACATCAAGGCCAATTGTAATATCAGCGGGGTTGCGTATGATCGGATTGCAGGATTGATTAATGGAATGCTGCCTACTGATAACAAGTTTGAGCCAACTTTTTATAAAACTAAAAAACTGATAAGAAAATTGGGGATGGGTTACAAAAAAATACACGCGTGCCAAAATAATTGCAGTTTATATTATAAAGAAAATGTGCAGTTGGATAAATGCTCTGTATGTCAACATCCTCGTTACAAGGAGAAGAAATCCGTCCGACAGAAAAATATCCCGTTTAAGGTGCTTCGGTATTTTTCACTAACACCGAGGCTTTAAAGATTATTCATGTCGGAAAAGACGGCCCCCTACATGAGTTAGCATGCAAGAAGTCGTGATGATACAGTAATGACTCATGCATCCGACAGTGAAGCATGGAAACATTTGGATTCATGTTATCCTTCATTTGCTAGGGATACTAGAAATATTAGATTGGGATTGTGCACAGATGGTTTTAATCCGTTTGGACATTCTGCAACTCCTTATTCAGTTTGGCCAGTGCTACAGATAATTTATAATTTGCCACTGTCAATGTGAATGAAAGATGAATTTATTTATCTTTTGATGATTATTCTGGGTCCTAAGGGTCCTCGAAAAGAAATTGACGTGTTTCTCAGATAGATGAATTAAAAACATTGTGGACTGAGGGAGCTGTCACTTATGATTTTCATCAGAAGCAAAACTTCAATTTAAAGGCCGTGATCTTGTGGACAATCAATGATTTCCCGGCATACGACATGTTGTCTGGTTGGAGCACTCACGGCCGACTCTCTTGTCCGTATTGTATGGAATACTCTAAATCAATCAGTCTTCAGAACGGATGAAAAATCTCATTCTTTGATTATCATTGTCGATTCCTACCGGCTAACCATCAGTATCGAAGGAATCGTAATAAATTTACTAAGGGCAGAGTCGAAAGAGATGAGCCACCACCGATATTGTCTGGTGAACAAATGTTATCACGTGTTTTGGTCGGAATGAAAGAGTGTCGGGCTTAGGTCAAACACATAACTGGGTGAAAAAAAGTATCTTTTGGGAATTGCCCTATTGGAGTTCATTACTGATTCGACATAATTTAGATGTCATGCACATTGAAAAAAATGTGTTTGATAATATTTTCAACACTTTGATGGATATTTCCGGAAAAACTAAAGATAATGTCAAAGCCCGACATGATCTGAAAATACTTTATAAGAGACCAGAGTTGGAGTTACAAGAGGTCAACAGACGATATCTGAAACTGAAGACCCCGTATGTGTTAAATAAACAACATATCAAATATGTTTGTCAATGGATAAAAGAACTTAGATTACCCGATTGATATGCTTCAAACTTATCTCGATGTGTGAATGTCGATGATTGCAAAATATCAGGGATGAAGAGACATGATTGTCTTGTATTCATGCAGAGATTGCTTCCGATCGCATTCCGAGATCTTCTACCTCATAATATTTGGGGTCCGTTGATTGAATTAAGTATGTTTTTTAGAAACATTTGTGCAAATGTCCTTCGAGTCGAAGATTTGTCAACACTTGAAAGTAATATTGTTGAAATCATATGCAAGCCGGAGCAGTTTTTCCCTCATGCATTTTTTGACTCGATGGAGCATCTACTGATACACTTGGCATACGAGGTACGAGTTGATGGCCCCGTTCAATATCGGTGGATGTACTTATTTGAAAGATACATAAATCATCTAAGAAAAAAGTAAAGAACACTGCAGCTGTAGAAGGATCAATATCTGAATCGTATATCATCCAATAAATTTCGACATTCTGCTCATTTTACTTGGAATCGACAGTACAGACAAGATTTGATCGTCTTCCACTTAACGATGACGGGGGAGTTCGATATTCAGATGGATGTTTAAATATATTTTGTCACTCTGGTCGTGCTTTTGGTTCTCGTCCATCTCGACACTTAGGCGAGGAAGAAAATGTCTAGGTCATATAGCTCTCCAAGAAGCTCCCCAGGCTTAGTGAATTTCAGGGCCGTTTATGGGTTTCCATGTTTTGGGGTTCATGTTTGTTTTTGGATTCTTTGCATCATAAAAGAGGATTACATATTCATTCTATGCACTCTAAAGCTAAACTCTATCTCTCTGATGAAATCAATCGTCAATGAGCATCCTTGCTACCATAAAAGAGGATCAGGGACGTCGAGCGCTGACTGACTTAGAACCTGAAAATATTTCTCCATGCAAACATTAGTTCCATATTTGTTACCATCAAAACCGATATTAAGACCAAGGTTGAAAACCTTAGGCTAACAAAACTTATCCAAGTACATCACCAAAAACTCATAATGCCCATATCTCGACTTGAAAGCTGTCTCGGGCTCATACTGGTCTTGGATTCTCAGATCCTCTTGTATGTCATTTAAGAACATAATGACTTGAAAGCTGTCTTGCGTTCTTGAAAGCTATCTTGGTCGCGTAAACTATCACTCTGCCACGCTGTATCAATACACATCCTAGGTCAATCTGCGAGGCATCACAAAACACCATCTACAAATCCACCCAAACCCAACGACAACGCTAACACTAGTATCGACGTCAAAAAATCGTTGACTATATCGAGTTCCGTACAACCTCCACCTTGGCCAGATCCACTCTGACTCCATCCCGAGTCACGATATACTTGAGAAATCCCACAATTTCAAGTCAAAATTCACACTTCGAAAACATAGCGAAAAGTATGTCATCTAAATGAAATTGATGGCCTAGGTATTCCATCGAATGAATTGATCATTAGATACCGAACTAGAAACAAAGAGGTAAGAAAGATAAATCTTGCTTTCTTATCTTTATTTTTGAAAATTGAAATGAAGTCATTTGCATACGTTTGTAAATACACTTCGTATTCTTAAAACAATGGATCAATTTTTGATAGTTTTCCAAACATATTAAGTAATTAGTCATAGTTACCATGATTATCAAACTATTTGTATTTTGCTAATAATTTAAATTTATTATTACTTTATTTTATTTATTGTGTTGAACGTACAAACTTTATGTCTGAATACAGTTGTCACATTATCAATGATGATAACATAGACGACCATGACAATATAGTGGAGGTGGAATGTACAATGGTGGAAGAAATCCAAGCTTATTGTCTTGAGCTCTTCCACTATGAGCAATGTTAGCATCTTTGAGCATATTGTCTGAAAGATAGAAACATTATAAGAGACATTATCAAAATGAAAATAATCAAGTTAATATAATAGCAATTTTCTAATTAAGTATCAATATCGATGCATCGGTTGTGATAGGCGGCTTAAACAAAAGAGAAATTAAAGGTTTCGGAAATGATCATTGAGATGAGATATATAAAATTTAAATTTAGTTGTTAACTTGTTTCTTATATTTATGGTCCACTGTTATCTTAAAAGATACTTTATTAAATAAATAAATGAATAAATCCAATATTTATAAGAATCGAAAAAATTACTTACATATTTGTAAAATCAACTCATTAGAATTTGTTGGTGATGTAGGAGTGATCTCACTAGTAGCTACTACTGGAGATGAAATCTGTGACATAGATAAGAAGAAAAAAATAGCGAAGAGACTTAGAAAAAGTCTCCTTGCATCCATGTTAATAAAAAAAAATTGTCAAAAGATGATTTATATTTTCAATGACTCATTATCCTTGTATTCGGTTAATATAAATATAGAATAGTTTTGTTAACGCTAAACCAGCCTTTAATACGAGGAACATGCTTTATAGGCTTTCGGTTAAAATTTATGAAATCTAATTTTTATATAAACACATTAAATGATAGACTTTATTTGAAACAATGTTTGCACACATAATGACATAAGGGAATAATATCACCGAACAAACATGGATTAACATACATTTGCTAATCTAGAATACATGTTATTATAATAATTATAGATATTTTATTAAATTTTCAGCGTTAAACCCCCGATGTGCGTCATATTGGTCTAAAGTTTTCAACTTTGGTGAATCTCAGTTTTGATTATAACAAACATGGCACTAATGTTTGTGCAAAAAATATTTTTCAAGTTCCAAGTTAATTTGCACGCGACTTCTGCGATCGACAACTGACAAAAAATATTTGATTGTAAATCCTTTTTATGATGCAAACAAACCCCAATGCTTGAAATCAACAACTGACAAAACATTAGCTAGAATGCTAGTTTCAGTTGAATATCGACCAATCCTCGGGCGACTATCCTCGGGCGACTATCCTAGGTTCTGGATAATTTCCAGAAGCTATTCGGCCATCCCGCGGACGAACCTCAATCGACCGAGGGTCGCCTGGCGATCGATCAAATAGTATAAGTGAAACGTAGTGTTGTTAAGACACTTTGGTTACCTGAGCCCATTGACCCCCAAGGACCCAAAGTCATTTGGGTACCAAAGGTCTCTTGCTCTATTGTAGGGGGAGCTACCACACAAGGGTGAGATTGATGAAGTTGGTTGATTGAAGTTGGTTGATTGAAGTTGTTTGAGGATTCAAAGATTGTACCATTTCAAAGTTGCAACTTCAAGTTATCATGATGCCTTGGGTAATGAAATTATTGACATCAAACACTTCGGTATCATCTCCTATACTTACTTATTTTAAATTATAGTTGGAGTTTTGATACATGCTTAATATTAGTAGATTCCCCGCTCTTGATCAGAGGTTTTTTTTGAAAAATAATTTTATTTTTGATTTCTGGTCTCGTCGGAGACCTATGTGGCCTGTAATGGGCCTAAGAGACATTATGGTTCTAAATCGTAGGCTCATTATGGTCTTTCGGTTTTCAACCAATAGGAAGGGTTGGAGATCATGTTTTCAGTTATATTTCTCTTGTGATCTCTTAAAGTTCATTTTGATATCACTTGATCTCTTTGCTATTTGGTTTGGTTAGCTTGCTAGTAGCCTTAATTTCATTATCTACTTATGGACTCTACTTGCAAGTTAAAAATGTTGATGGAAGACTAGTAGATTGAATTTGGAAAGAAAATGAAAAGTTCGGGAAAATTTCTAAGAATGAGGTATGAGCTCGTTTTTGCAAAAATCTTAATATAATACTTGAATATTCATGCTTTAATGATGTCTCTATACTCATGATTGATTTTGCATGACAAATCTATGAAATTTCATGAGTAGGTAAAATTTTGATAACTTAGGAAATTTCATGATATCTTGATTGAATGAAATTTGCTCTAGGTTGAAATTCATATTAGAGACCTCATTTTGAGTTAGTAGTTAGAAAACATATTTAGATACACACATGACATGATTCTAGGTGATAACTAGATCGCTTTAGGGAACTTAAGTTTGAAAAAGTTTGACCCAAGTCAATAAATCGACTTGGACACTTCATTTTAAGTCGAAACTTCATAAACATATTTAGGAATAGGTATGACATGTTTCCATGCATTTAGAATGAAAAATTCATATGGATTTGGATAAAATGATATAGAGGCCATTTTATGATAACCTCTTTAGAATCAATTTGACCCAAGTCAACAAATTGACTTAGAGGTCTCATTTTCATTCCATATTTGAGGAACATGTTTAGATTTACTCATGTTAGGTGACCATAGGTTTAAGTTTGAAAAATCATGAGTAAATGATAAGATTGACACTTAGAAAGATTCATGATAATTAGTTTAGTTTTGAATAAAACCATGCTAGGTTGATATCTTGACTTAAGGAAATAATTTTTATTTCAAACTTGACATACACTATATACATGACCATTATGTGGTGTCATAAAAGTTTGAATGAAAACTGAGCACTTTTTGAAAATAACTGAAAATTACGGAAATACCATTAAAATGTCAACAAGAAAGGCAAGCTGCCGGCCGTGTAGGGCTACCCTACATTAAGGGTATGGCTGAATAGTTTAGGCCGTGAAAAATCATAGAAATAATTCTTCGACATTCAACATATATTCCTTATGTTGTTTGTATTAAATTGTTTGAAATTGGGATTTTATAGGGTCAGCTACACTAGGACTACCTAGAGATTAAGGGTAGGCCAAGTAGGGGTATTTTCATAATTTTAGAGACAACTACGACATCGTAGGTCCATAGCAGACCTTGTAACGACATTATACACTCAAGGTAGATTATGAAAAATATTTGTAGGGCCGCATGTATACAAAATCCTTAGGTTCTACCGTATACTTTAGGGTCGATACCGTAAAACATGAGTTATTGGAAGAACGGTAAAAAAGTTTAGTCCCATGGTATGAATATTGAATATTGTGTTGGATAACATGGTATGATGGGTGTATTTACTGGCATCAACTTTAACTCAAGTTTTGAGGAAATGAAATTGGTGGCCTAGTAATTCCATCGAATGAATCGATCGTTAGATACCGAACTAGAAACAAAGAGGTGAGAATGATAAATCTTGCTTTCTTAACTATATTTTTGAAAATTGAAATGAAGTCATTTACATACGTTTATAAAAAAGATGATAGAATGCTATTGAATTACTATAATAAACTTCGTATTCTTAAAACAATGGATCAATTTTTGATAATTTTTCAAACATATTAAGTAATTATTCATAGGTAGCATGATTATCAAACTATTTGTATTTTGTTAATAATTTAAATTTATTATTAATTTGTTTTATTTATTATGTTGAACGTACAAACTTTATATCTAAATACAATTGTCACATTATCAATGATGATAACATAGACGACCATGGCAATATAGTGGAGGTGGAATGTACAATGGTGGAAGAAAACCAAGCTTCTTCTCTAGAGCTCTTCCACTGTGAGCAATGTTAGCATCTTTGAGCATATTGTCTGAAAGATAGAAACATTATAAGAGACATTATTAAAATAAAAATAATCAAGTTAATATAATAGCAATTTTCTAATTAAGTATCAATATCGATGCATGTGTTGTGATAGGCGGCTTAAACCAAAGAGCAATTAAAGGTTCCGGAAATGATCATTGAGATGAGATATATAAATTTTAAATTTTGTTGTTAACTTGTTTCTTATATTTTTGGTCCATAGTTATCATAAAAGATACTTTATTTAATAAATAAATGAATAAATCTAATATTTATAAGAATCGAAAAAATTACTTACATATCTGTAAAATCAACTCATTAGAATTTGTTGGTGATGTAGGAGCGATCTCACTAGTAGCTACTACTGGAGATGAAATCAGTGACATAGATAAGAAGAAAAAAATAGCGAAGAGACTTAGAAAAAGACTCCTTGCATCCATGTTAATAATTTTTTTTTGTCAAAAGATGATTTCTATTTTCAATTACTCATTACCCTTCTATTCGGTTAATATAAATATAGAATAGTTTTGTTAATGCTAAACACACCTTTAATACGAGGAACATGCTTTATACGCTTTCAGTTAAAATTTATGAAATCTAATTTTTATATGAACACTATAAATGATAGACTTTATTTGAAGCAAAGTATGCACACATAATGACATATGCGAATAATATCACTGAACAAACATGGATTAACGTACATTTGCCAATCTTGAATACATGTTATTATAATTATTATAAATATTTTATTAAATTTTCAGATACATATATTTCCATGTCGAGTTTTTAAGATTTATTCTTCTCGACGTAATACGCTAATTTTAATTTAATTTTTGAATTTCAGCGAGAAACCCGCGATGTTCGTCATATTGGCTTAGCACTTTCAACTGTAGTCAATCTCAGTTTTGATGATAACAAACATGGCACTAATGTTTGAGCAAAAAATACTTTTCAGGTTCCGAGTTAATTTGCAAACGACGTCCGCGATCGAAAAAATCATAGGAATCATAGAAATAGAAGGACGGTCGTCGATGCTCGAATTTCGTCGAGAAGATAGAGTCTAGGTTTGGGGTGTCTAGTGTGTGAGAAAACAATGGATTATGAGAAAACATGAATTCCAACCATTTAAGTATAAAGTTTCAGATTGAGCAGCCCCTACACTTAACCATTATTCCAAGCACGATTACCACTTAAACCATGTTTATTATCGCTCATAACAAGTCACCTAGTCCTGCCACACCAACCCACACCTTCTCCCCAAGTTCCAAGTTGAGTAGGATGAGGACTCGACCTCTAAACATCATGTTAAAATCAACCAAGACCACAACTAAGGTAGTCGTGTAAGTCATTAGGTAGGCCTCTCAAGTATCATTTTAAACATGATGTTTCGACCCCTAAGGTCGGCCAACTCGGCCACTCAACGTATCCGTACATAGGCCTGACCCAAACATGATGTTCTACTATCAAAGAGATAAGATTAAGCATAAGCAGGTGGACGAGATATTTTATCAAACACTTGGTGAACATGCCCATGCCATGCCAAGCTCCATGCGCCCCTAAACCCAAAATTTCTGCCTGGTGACTTAACAATTCCGGCCATCTTCAGCCCTCAACTCTCGGATCATTTGAGACCCCAAAATCAAGACTAAAAACTAGAATCCAATCGTCACAAAACCCTTCCAAAATATCCTCCAACATAATATCATACCTTAGTTTAGTCTCATATCAAGAGTATATTGAATATTCCGTTGGACAATATGGTGTGATGGGTGTATTTACTGTTATCAACTTTAACTGAAGTTTTTTTGACCATGACATTGGTTTGAGAAAATGAAATTGATGGCCTAGGTATTCCATCGAACGAATCGATCGTTAGATACTAAACTAGAAACAAAGAGGAGAGAAGGATAAATCTTGGTTTCTTATCTTTATTTTTGAAAATTGAAATGAAGTAATTTCCAGACGTTTGTATGATGACAGGATGCTTTTGAATTAATATGGTACACTTCATATTCTTAAACAATGGATCAATTTTTGATAATTTTTCAAACATATTAAGTAATTAGTCATAGGTAGCATGATTATCGAAATATTTGTATTTTGCTAATAATTTAAATATATTATTACTTTGTTTTATTTATTGTGTTGAACGTACAAACTTTATAACTGAATACAATTATCACATTATCAATGATGATAACATACACGACCATGACAATATAGTGGAGGTGGAATATACAATGGTGGAAGAAATCCAAGCTTCTTGTCTTGAACTCTTCCACTGTGAGCAATGTTATTATCTTTGAGCATATTGTCTGAAAGATAGAAACATTACAAGACACATTACCAAAACAAAAATAATCAAGTTAATATAATAACAATCTTCTAATTAAGTATTAATAACAATCTTCCAAGTCAGTTAGTGCTCAACGTCCCCGATCGAAAAAATCGGAGAAATCAACAAGGACGCTCGTCGACGCTTGGATTTCATCGGGAAGATAGAGTTTATGTTTACAGTGTCTAGAATGAATATGTAATCCTATTTTATGATTCAATGAACCCAAAAACCAACCCAAACCCCAAAACATAAAAACCTAGAAACGACCCTGAAATTCACTAAGCCTAGGGAGCTCATTGGAGGGCTATAGGACCTAGACAAGTTCTTGGCACCAAAAGTCCCGGTAATTGTTCCTTAGGTAAAAACTAGATAACGAGATATTTTTAAGGATTTTTTGGAAGCCTTTAACATATGCATATTTGACCCGGGAGATTATAAAATTTTTGGTTTTTGAAAATTTGTACTAGACCCCAAAAGCTAGATTTTGATTCTTAAGGATATTGATTTTATAGATATTTTTATTCAATCCAAATGGGGGGTAATCCTTATATGATATTTATATTTTATCTTAACTTTAAGAAATGTTATATAAGAGGACTTAGCGAAGGCGGAACCCATAAATGAACAAACGAGCAGAAAAATAAGCAAACTGGGCTGATTTTCTAGTTTTGGTCGACCGAATTTTGCCCAAAAGTGGTATAATACATTCAATCAGTCGGCGGTCGTTCGGTCGGTTGACCGACGATCGACTAACAAACGATCGAATGACGGAAACGACTATTTTTCTAGTCGTTGAGTTGGCTGTTTGAGGCCAACTCTTCATGGTCTATAAATACAAGACCATGAGAGCCTTCCTCCCATGATCCATGATTGCATTGTGCCATTTTTTATCATTGCAAAAGCCTTTCTTGAGCCATTCCTTTGCAAACCCTAGTTCTCATTATACAAACTTGATTTTGCCTTCAAAGCTTTGATCGATTCAACATTGATTGATCAAGAGGAACTAGGACTCGTGTTTAGAGCTAAGTATTTATTGTATTATTTATTTGCTCAACTGTTTATGTATTTTGTGGTTTATGTTCATTGTATATCATTTGTATAAACCTAGGTTGCTAGGTTTGATTGAGTTAGGTGGTTGCCTTGGTGTTAAAATTTAAATCCACCATTGTAATCTTAGTTTACTAGGATTAGTTGTGTTGTCCCTTAGGTTGAGGTGGGAGAGTGCTCTCGGTAGGAAGGCGGGATACTTTCGGGTACGGAAGTGTATTCGGTTTGAGAGCGAAGACTTTCCGATGTAAAGTCCTCTTTGTAAGGAAAACGATATAATCTAGTAAAGCTAGTTTGAAAATCCTAAACGGGGTGCTTAGGTAGTGAAATAGGCATTGGGGCCGAACCACTATAAATAATTGTGTTATCATTATTTACCTTGCATTTCTTATTGTTTATCATTTATATTTTGCTTTCGCTTACTACTTGATTTGTGAATTGTCTAAGTAATCAAGTATACAATTAAAACTGGAATTAGGCAAAAGATTTAGATAACACACTATTCACTGCCGCTCTAGTGTGGCCATTTCACCAACACTTAGTATCAGAGCGGGTCATGGATTGAGATTTCACCATCTCGTCTACATCTTGCCATGATCCAAAAAATGGCACTAGAGAGTATAACATTTTCACCACTTTGGTTTGATGATGAAAATTTTGGTGTTTGGAATAGTAAGATGTATACATTTCTTAAAACACAAAGTTTAGATCTATGGTGCATGCTAAAGAATGAATATGTTGAGCCCATCATTAACATTAATGATTGGACTCAAGAACAAGTTAGATTGTTTGAATTGAATACTAAAACAACGCACTTTCTATATTGCTCATTCTCAATTGACATACTTGAAAAAGTTATGCATTGTTCATCAGCATTCGATATTTGGGTTTGTTTAAACATATTTTATGATTATGCAAAAACCGAGGAGCTTATTACTTTAAATGAAGGAGGTGATGCCAATTGTCATACCTCTAGTCCTAATGAAGTTTTTGATGCCCAAAGCTCATCTAGTCAAAGGAACACCAAAAATCGGAAAAAAAAACTTAGGTGCTTCCTTTGCCAAGAGAAGGGACACAAGAAGAAGAATTGTCCTCTCTTGAAGAAGAAACCAAAAAAGAAGAATTGTGCTTCCTCATCCACATCCAAATCAAGTGAAGCCACATCCAGACATGACGATTAAGCTACATCAAATTTTTGCCTCATGGGTCTTCGAGATGAGGTATATTCTCCATCTTCTAGTCATGTTCAAAATGTTAATGATAGTGATTATAGTAGCTCTAAATCTCTTGATATGTCGTATGAAGAACTATTAGAAGAATGTAAAAAGATGTATGACTTGCTCATGAAAAGAATAAGGAAAATAGGAAATTAAAGAAGGAAAATTTAAGGCTTAGTTCTCATGTGCATGAATTAGAAAATGAAAAATTAAATACTAGCTCTTTTGATTCTTGCCACAATGTTTTAAAACTTGAAATTAAGGACTTGAAACATAGAAATGAAGAATTAGAAATTGAAAATGATGAGTTGTTAAATTAAGATTTCAAAAATTAGAAATGAAAATGAGAACATGAAAAATAATGTGAATCTCATGATTTGAGCATGATATTTTGAGAAATTTCATGAGTAGGTATAATTTCGATACTTAGACGATTTCATGATGTTGCTATTGAATGAAATCAGACTAGGTTGAAATTCTTTATTAGAGACCTCATTTTGAGTTAGTAGTTGGTAAACATATTTAGATACACATATCACATGATTCTAGGTACTTAAACTTGAAAATTCATGTGTAGATGAACAAAGTGATAACTAATTCACTTTAGGGGCCCTAAACTTGAGAAAGTTTGACCTAAGTCAACATATTGACTTAGTCACTTCATTTTAGGACCAAACTTTATAAACATGTTTAGGAATAGGTATGACATGTTTCCATGCATTTAGAATGAAAAATTTATATGGATATGGATAAGATGATATAGATGTCATTTCATGATAACCTCATTTTAACCAAGTTGACCCAAGTCAACAAATTAACTTATAGGTCTCATTTTCAATCCATATTTGAGAAACATGTTTATAGTTACTCATGTTAGGTGTCCATAGGTTTAAATTTAAAAAACCATGAGTAAATGATAAGATTGACACTTAGCAAGTTTCATGAAAACTAGCTTAGTTTTGAATGAAATCATGCTAGGCTGATATCTTAACTTAAGGACATAATTTTCATTCCAAACTTGACATACACTCTTTACATAAACATTATGTGGTGTCATAAAAGTTTGAATGAAAACTGAGCATGTTTTGATAAATAAATAAAAATTACGAAAATGCCATTGAAATTTTGTCATTTTTAGTTAATTTTAGAAAAATGTAAAAAAAAATTGATTCTTGAAACTGCATCTTCATTGAAAAATCTAGTTTATTCACTAAAAATTATATAAATTTTCGTTAAGAATCTGATTATAGTCGAATTTTGAAGTTGGATTTCAGAAATACAAAGTATCACCCTCTTGAAATATCAATCTTTCTGATACTTTGATTTTTCGTTAAAAACTTCAAATGAAACTTTATGCATACTATTTTGATTCCATTTCTAATATCGTTCTCACTATTCTTTGAGTGAAATCATTTATAAAAATGATTTTGATACGTTGAGCGATATCTTGAAAATGAGTTTTTGGTTAGAATCAAGATATGATGAAAAATGAACTTAGAGAATTCATTTTGAGTTCAAACTTGGCACATGCATTTCAAATGATCATTCAGTGATATCTGGAAAGTTTGAATAGAAAATGATAACTTTTGGAAAAACACTTGAAATTTACAAAAATGCCCCTGGATTTTTAGGAATTTTATGAATTTATAAAAAATTGATTTTGACTAGTTCTTGAACCTGTAGATTCCTTGAAAAATCAAGTTTGTGCAGTTAAAATTTCAAAAGATTTCATCAAGAATATGATTTTATATGGATTTAAAAGTTTGATGTTTGTAAACTTGAAGTATACTTTGACCTAAGTCAACAAAGTGACTTAGAAACCTCATTTTCAGCCCAATCTTGATTGACATACTTAAATTCACTCATGTTAGATGTCCAAGTGTCTAAGCTAGAGAAAACATGAGTAGATAACAAAATTTGATACTTAGCCATTTTCATGTTTTCATGCATACTTTGAATGAAATCGTGCTATGTTCATATTTTGATCAAACGATATTGTTTTCACTTCAAACTTGATACACATGCTTTAGATGACCATATCTTGGTATCTGGAAAGTTTGAATGAAATCTGGAAACATTTTGAAAAAATTCAATTATTTACAAAAATGCTACTAAAGTATCACTCCTCTCAAGTTGCTCATTTTTCTGATACTTTAAATTTTCATTAGATTTTGAAATGAGACTTTGTTGGCTTAAGGGTCTCTCTTAAGCCTCGATCTTTATTTTGATAATAACAAACATGTATTTAATCCAAGTGTGAAGCTTTAAGTTCAAGTTTAGGTTGTGATAAGCATGCCAAGTCCGTTCAAACGAGACGAGAGAAAAGATTGTCAAAGAAACGGACAAAGAAAACATCGAAGAAAGACTCGGGAAGAAATCAGCCTCAGCCTGCATTCGGTCGACCGAACAAGGCAGTATTATGCTAAGCAGCCTATTCGATCGACCGGTCGATCGACCGAATGACAATAAAATTGGGCAGTAGCCAATCGGTCGATCGACTGATGTAAAAAAGAGGCAGAATGCTTAGCGGTCGACCAATCGGTCGACCGAATTGGAGATAGCCTATCGCGTGACCCTGGCTCCAGGTATTCGGTCGACCGTCTGGTCGACCAAATGTGGGACCAACATCTATTCGTCAGCCAGTTGACCCGTCGGTCAACCGAGCTCTCTCATCCAGCTAGCGGTCGCAGTGGCGGTCGATTAGTCGATCGACCGACCAATCGACCGGCCAGCGATTGAACAGCTTCAACGACTTTTTTTTTAACCGTTGAACGGGCCGTTCGAGTGAGGGGTTATAAATACCCCTCACCTAACTTCTTCACAACCTCTTAAAAGTTTCATTGAGCATTAAAGAAGTTTTCTTAAGGCTTCAAAAGAGCGAAATCTGCGCGTGCCCTCTGCTTCCATCTACGACTCATTTTAGTCGCTGATTCCCTGCTTCTTCAACTGTGCTGCAACTCAAGAGCCATCTTCTTGCAAGTTGGAGACCCAAAGGCGGTGGAAAGAAGCCTTGGTTCATTTTTTATTCTTAAGCTCTTTCCTTTATAATTGACTTTTATTGTAAACTTGTTGTCAAGTTGAGATAGCTGCTAGGTGTGCTAGGAAACACTTAGGGATAGTTTTATAGAATTGTGTTTTGCCAAGGTGAATATGAGTGAGGTGTTCTAAACGCGGTGAGAAGGGTGTCCTCATTGTATTCAAAGGGAAACATAGATTCTATAAAGTAGTGGTTAGAAATCCTTGGTGAGGAGCCAAGGTAGTGGAGTAGGCAGTTGGCCGAACCACTATAATTACCCTTGTTTCCATTATTTATTTTCTTATCTATCATTGCTATTTATATTTGATCATATTCACCATTAAGAAACAATTGCATTAAGTGAAGCAAAAACTGAGTAAGAAGAAAACATAGGAAAAGGGGATAGACACTATTCAACCCCCCCTTCTAGTGTCGGATTTCACACAACAATTGGTATCAGAGCAAGGTTGTAGGTCAAGATTTAACCATCTTTCCTACAAGTCAAGATATCTAGTGAAATCCAATTGGCTCAAGGGTCCTCTACTCATACTCCACCACTATTTGATGGAAACAACTATGCCTATTGGAAGATCCGCATGAATGGCTTCCTACAATCTTTAGGCATGGATGTATGGAGGATGATCCAAGTAGAGTATAAGCGACCCACTAAGGACATGGATGAGTGGGACCAAGAAGAGATTAAATTCTTTAATGCAAATGCAAAGGCCATCAATGCATTATATTGCGGCCTATCTATTAATGAATTCAATAGGATTTCTACTTGCAAGTCCGCTTATGAAGTATGGAAGGTCCTAGAGACCACCCATGAAGGGACTTAACAAGTAAAGGAATCCAAAATTAATTTACTCATGCATGATTATGAAATGTTTAAGATGCTTTCACATGAGTCTATTGATGCCATGCATGCTAGATTTTAAAATATTACGAATGGCTTAGCTAACCTTGACAGGGAAATACGGGAAGAGGAGAAGGTAAGAAAGCTCCTCCGTTCCCTTCCAAAATCTTGGGAGTCCAAAGTGACAGCCATCATGGAAGCCAAGGATTTGAGCACTTTGAAGATCACCGAGCTCATTGGGTCCCTCATGACACATGCGACCCGCATGAAGCAATACCAGGAGGAAGATGCCCCCAAAGGCAAGACCATTGCCTTAAAAGCATCACATCGAGCAGAAGAATCGTCGTCATCTGAGGAAGAGACGGATGATCTTGAAGAAATGGTGATGCTCGCAAGAAGATTCATGAGCTTCATGAGGGGAGGCATGAGGAAGGAAAGAGGAGGCTACACTTGCTACCATTGCAACAAGACTGGGCACCTAAGGAAGGATTGCCCACTTCTCAAGATGGCCTCCACCTCCAACCCTCACAAGAAAGAAAAATACAACAAGAAGAAGAAGGCAATGATGGCCACGTGGGATGAAAGCTAGGCCTCATCGAGTGAAGAAGAAGTAAAAAGTGAAAAGACAAACCTTTTCTTGATGGCAAAGGATGATGAGGTAAAATTTATTTTTGGTGAAGTTTCATTTACTCAAGAAGAGCTAGAAAATGAACTTGAGCAAATGCATGATGAACTCAATGCCATTAGGAGAAAGTTTAGAGATCTCAAAAAGGACAATAGATCTTTAGTACTGAATGATAGTCTATTACTTTCATTCAATGCCATAAGGAAAGAAATAGACACTCTTAAGAAAGAAACATGCACCCTAGAAAAAGCTAAGAAGGACTTAGAGATTGACAACCAAAAACTAGAGAATGAAAATAAGTATTTATGTGATAAAGTAGAGCATCTAAATGATAGCATGCTAACATTAAAAAAGGAACTTTGCATGCTTAATGAAAAAATGACAACCATTCAAAATGTCATGCCAAACGTTGTTCGGTATTTTGCTAAGAAGCTTGTTCGATCGACCGGTCGTTGACCAAATGATGGTAAAATCAGGCAGTAGCCATTCAAGGCTGCATCGGTCGAACATTGGATCGACCGACCGAAGTGAAAAAGAGGTAGAATGCTTAGCAGTCGACCAATCGGTCGATCATATTGGAGAAAGCCTATCGCGCGACCCTGGCTCTAGATATTCAGTCGATCGACTGGTCGACCGAATGTGGGATAGACATCTTTCTGTCAACCGGTTGACCCGTCGGTCGACCGAGCTCTCTCATCCAGCCAGCGGTCACAGTGGCAGTCGATTAGTCGATCGACCGACCGATCGACCGGCCAACGATCGAATGGCTTCAATAGCTATTTTTTTAACCGTTGAAGGGGCCGTTCGAGTGAGGGGTTATAAATACCCCTCACCTAACTTCTTTACAACCTCTTAGAAGTTTTATTGAGCATTAAAGAAGTTTTCTTAAGCCTTCAAACGAGCGAAATCTGTGCGCGCCCTCTGCTTCCATCTACGACTCATTTCAGGCGCTGATTCCCTGTTTCTTCAATTGTGTTGCAACTCAAGAGCCATCTTCTTGCAAATTGGAGACCTGAAGGCAGTGGAAAGAAGCCTTGGTTCATTTTTTATTCTTAAGCTCGTTCCTTTGTATTTGACTTTTATTTTAAACTTGTTATCATGTTGAGATAGCTACTAGGTGTGCTAGGAAACACTTAGGGATAGCTTTATAGAATTGTGTTTTGCCTAGGTGAATCGGATTGAGGTGTTCTCAGAGCGGTGAGAAGGGTGTCCTCATTGTATTGAAAGGGAAACATAGATTCTATAAAGTAGTGGTTAGAAATCCTTGGTGAGGAGCCAAGGTAGTGGAGTAGGCAGTTGGCCGAACCACTATAATTACTCTTGTTTGCATTATTTATTTGCTTGTCTATCATTGCTATTTATGTTTGATCATATTCATTAAGAAACAATTGCATTAAGTGAAGCTAAAATTGAGTAAGAAGAAAACATAGGAAAAGGGGACATACACTGTTTACCCCCCCTTCTAGTGTCGGATTTCACACAACAGACTTGAAGTATGATATTTTAAATTCACTTATGGTATTTTTCTAATCATTTGATGAGAAAAATCATTTCTGAAGTGATTTTTGACTATTTGACCGATACTTGAAAATATCAATACTTAGTTATTACATGATTCTTGATTTTGGATTTCATTTATCATTTCACGATATCGTGTATGACTTAGTCTCTTATTCGATGTTTGGTTTTCATCACTTGAGTTGATACTTTCGCGGTTTTGAAAAATCTTTTAGAGTTTCAACTTTGACTTTTGATTGACTTTTCATGCCCTTTTTGAGTGATGTCAAAAGGGGGAGAAAAATATATGTAAAATGGAAGAAAATATAGGAAAACCATGCATATAGATAGGGAGAGTTTATTTTCATAGATATGCATGTTGATAGGGGGAGAAATCCTATGATTGACTTCCTTAATGCTTTATTGGAAATATTTTCTTAAGCTTGTTTGTCATCATCAAAAAGGGAGAGATTGTTGGCCTAAGGTTTTCAACCTTGATCCTAATCTCGATTTTGATGATAACAAACATGGAACTGATGTTTGCATGGAGAAATATTTTCAGGTTCCAAGTCGATTAGCGCTTGACGTCCCTAATCGGAAAAATAGTAGAAATCAGAGAAATAAGCAAGACGCTCGTTGACACTTGGATTTCATCGGGAAGATAGAGTTTAGGTTTAGAGTGTCTAGAATGAATATGTAATCCTCTTTTATGATGCAAAGAACTCAAAAACCAAACCCGAACCACAAAACATGAAAACCATAAACGACCCTGAAATTCACTAAGCCTAGGAAGCTCCTTGGAGGGCTATATGACCTAGACATTTTCTTGACACTAAAAGTCCCGGTAATTGTTCCTTAGGTAAAAACGAGATAACAAGATATTTTAAAAAAAAAATTGGAAGCCTTTAGTCTATGCATATTTAACCCGGGAGATTATAAAATTTTTGATTTTCGAAAATTATACTAGACTCGAAAAGCTAGATTTCGATTCTTAAGGATTTTGACCCTTAAAATTGGCCAACTCAACCACACTTGGATGCTACACACATACCCCAAACCAACATGAAATTATAGTAAAGAAAATTCAGATTTAAACATAAATTAAGTAGATGTGGTATTTCACCAAACACTTGGTGGGTATACTCATGCCACACCACACTCTTCTTCATGCAGCTACTTACAATGGGGTTTTGGCCACCCCTAATTGATAACAACAACCCTTAAGTTTAAGGGTCAAGAATATTGGGAACCTTGCTTCCCTACTAGGGCTGCATGCCCTAAGAGATGTATGGGTCTAACTTCCCCTATTTCTCAACCAAACTCAACTTCAAGCATCCAAAGAAAAACTTTTGCTATTTATCAAAAGGGAAACGATCCCATAACCAAAACAGTCCCTAAAATCCCTTACCCTTAGGGTTTTCATCTGGCCAAACCCTCTCATAGGGTTGCCTTAAAACATCCGCACCTATTCAAGCATCAAACAACGAAAAACTTTGGGAAAACGTGTAAATCAAAACCCGAATTTGGTTTGCATCAAACCCCGTTCATATAATTCCATGAGATTGCCCTAGAGAACGCAAAACCTTAAAGTATTTGTGCCACTCACCTCAGGTCAGAGTACAGTCAACACTTGCGGAGAGGATTTTGACGATCTCCGACGAACAACGATCTCTCGCACTGGATCTCGTTCTCCATAATGTCACCCCTTCCTCCTACTCAGGTATCCCAAAATTGAACCATCCAAATCAGATCGCCACCGTTCATATTAAGAAACAATGAGTCTCAGACATGCTCACAAAAAAATAGTTTGATCATATCCCAATCGGGTGGTGTCCGGATTGCTCAATTGGAGGAAACAAGTCATTGCAAGAATTTGCTGAAGAAAACCATGAACAAGGCATCGGTTTTCTATCAGAATCACAAATTCTGCCATCAAAAGCCAATCCCCACCAACAAGAATCCACAAAAATAAAGTCTAATACTCACTGACCAAGTTTCGGCAAGATCGTATCACGAATGCCCCTCTGATCGTGACGTTTGATGAAGTCCGTCGCTGTAAGAACAACATGCCAAGAATACAATTCTTAGGATGCGTACAAGTAATTTTGGGCCCCACTTTTCTTTTTTTATTAATCGCTTAATGCGAAATGACCTCCGTGTCGCTCACGCGAGTCTGCACCTAATTTAGCCCATCGGCTCGACTGAACCACACCCAAGGTAAACACTAACTCGACTCAAACAAGAAATTAAAATTTCCTACTTTACAACAATCATATTTTGCACGCAAAAGCCTGACCTCCGATTGCATTATCTGGTGATCCACTTGGCTCACTTCAGCGCACATTCTAAGCTTCCCGTTGAAACACCAAAATCGATAATTATAAACATGAGTATTACCATCATTCCCCTTTAAAAAATCATCCGTGAATTTAAGGATAAGCTAATAAACTCATCAGATCACAATACAAGTGTGGATACTTCTCGTGCATATCATGCGTAAACTCCAAGGTGGCCTCCTGCTCAGAGTAGTGCTCTCACCTCACCTTCACCAAAGGAAAATCCCTGGACCTCAGTTCCTCATCTGACGATTCAAAATTTCAATAGGTCTCTCCCCATATGTAACAACTGAATTGACCTCCACTGTAGTGGGCTCTAAAACATGGGATTCATCCCTCATGTATCCCCTAAACATGGAGACATGAAACACTAGTTCGGTCCCAACAACTAGGGCTCTCTAGCCTCAAATCACCCAATTAGTGATCTGCACCTCCACCCATACACCTCAAACAGAGCCATACCAATGCTGCCCTGGTAACTATTGTTGTATACAAACTCCACAAACGGTAGGTGCTTTTGCCAATTCCACTATAGTACCTCCAGATCCTGGAGTAATCCTGCTAGCCTCAAATGCTCAACCTAGACCTCCTGAAAAACAAAACATTTGGATACTATTTTTTTTGCCACCTCCCATTTCATTTCTTTTCACCACTAATGTTTTGTCATATCAATGTACATATTTGTAGCTTCTAGATGGATGGTGCAAGTGCAGCTATGCACCATCTCTTGTACCCGCCTCTGAACCTATGCCATCTATGGTACCACAATCCTATCCCTCAACCTCAGGACACCCTCATTGTCCACTCTGAACCCGTCATTACATCCCCTCTCTCTGCTAAGTCCTTAGTCAGAGCTCAAAAGACATCCTCACCCTGAGCTCTCAGGAGCATGCCAACCAAAGTGGACTGTACCCGTTTGTGTGCAACTAAACTGTCCAAATCAAACACTGCCAGAACAGTCACATCACCCAAACAACAAGTGAGTGGCAGCCAAATGTGCCAAACTTCCTATAGACTTCCTGATCAAGCCAGATCCACTCTGACTCCATCTCGAGTCACGATATACTCAAGAAATCCCACAATTTCAACTCAAAATTCACACTTGGAAAAGCTAGCGAGAAGTTGGTGCTCTCTAAGCGTCCTCAAGACCACCCTCAGATGCTCAACATGCTCCTGCTCACTCTTGGAATATACTAGTATGTCATTTATGAACACAATGACAAAATTATCCAAGTACTATTTGAAAACTTTGTTCATTATATTTTTGAAAGCTGCTGGTGCATTCGTCAACTCAAAGGGCACCAACAGAAACTCATAATGCCCATATCTCGTCTTGAAAGCTGTCTTGGGTACATCCTAGTCTCGGATCCTCAGCTGATGATATGTGGACCGCAAGACAATCTTTGAGAGCCACTTAGCCCCTTGTAGCTGGTCAAACAAATTATCAATCATCGGTAGTGGGTAACTATTTTTGATTGTCAGCTTGTTCAACTATTTGTAACTGATGCACAACGCATGGACCCATCCTTCTTTTTCACAAATAGTAGAGGTGCTCCCCACGGAGGCACACTCGGACAGATGAAGCCTAAATCTAATAACTCCTGCAATTGAGCCTTAATATCCCTCAACTCAGCCAGCGCCATCTGATGTGGGGGAATCGAGGTTGGCTTCTCCCCGTAAAGCAGATGAACATAGAACTCGATCTCCTGCTCTAGCAACAATCCTGGAAGCTCATCCGGAGAGATATCGAGAAAATCACAAGCTAGACGCATCTCATCGACCTTCTTGGTTGTGCCCCTCCGTATCCATCACAAAAGCCAAAAAGGACTGACAACCTCTATCAAAATATATCCGGGCTTTGAGAGCCAAAATAATTCTCAAGTAATCACCTTCCCTTCACCCTCGAAGGTAAACCGTGGTAGATCGGGCTTATTTAAGGTGACAACCTTTGCTCTACAATCTACCGACGCATAATGAGTGGATAACCAATCCATCCCAAAATCACATCAAGCTAAAGAGATGACAGCAACACCAATTCAACCTCTAGCATGTGTCTACACACTAACACATCAAGATCCAGAAAGGTCTCATCTGCCAAGAGGGCATCGCCCGTAGGCGTCGACACCATTAGGGGCGTCTCAAACAAACTCCCCTTCCTACCCATCAAAGAAGCAATCAGAGAGGGAAAAAATGAGTGTGTACCAATCGGATCAAATAGTATAATGCCAAAAAGGAACATACTGCTAAAGTACCTTGGTTGAGGCATTCCACCGAACACGTTGAGGTGGCTCAACCTCTACTAGTCTATTCAACACATGACATCCCCTAACCAAGGGAATCTCAATTATACATATCAAGGGATGTGGCCACAGGGCCCTCTAACCTCGCCACAACCGAGGGTACAAACTATTCTGAGAAAACATGAATTCAACCATTTAACTATAAAATTTCTGATTGAGCAGCCCCTACACTTAACCATTATTCCAAGAAAGTTTACCACTTTAAACCATGTTTATTATTGATCATAACAAGTCACCTGGTCCGACCACAACAACCCAGACCTTCTCCCCAAGTTCCTACTTGAGTAGGATGAGGACTCGACCTCTAAACATCATGTTAAAATCAAGATCACGGTTAAGGCAGACGTCTAAGTCATTAGGCTAGCCTCTCAAGTATCATTTCAAACATGAAGTTTCGGCCCCTAAGGTCGGCCAACTCGGCTACTCTTGGTCTCGGTACATAGGCCCGACCCCCGAACATGAGGTTCTACTATCAAAGAGATAGATTAAACATAAGCAAGTGGACAAGTCATTTTATCAAACACTTGGTGGACATGCAACTACTAAAAAAATGGTTTTTTGCGATGACCTATTTGTGACGACACTAGATTCGGTCGCAGATGCGACAGTTCTGCGACCGCCGTCCATTGGGGTCGCGGAGTCGCCAGATTGGCAATGGTACTGTGACCGCCTCAAGTGCCGTCGCAACATAGCGATGGTTTGGCGACCGCGTCGCGACCGTATTTTTGCGACTGCGATTGCGGTCACAGTCCTGTCATAGTTTAAAATTACTTATAACCTGCACCCATGCCGCGCCAAACTCCATGCGCCCCTAAACCCAAAATTTTTGCATAGAGACTTCACAATTCCGGCCATCTTCGTCCCTCAACTCTCGAATCATTTATGACGCCAAAATCAAGATAAAAATTAGAATCCAATCATCACAAAACCCTTCAAAAATCTGCCCACAACATAATATCGTACCTTAGTTTAGTCCCATATCAAGAGTATATTGAATATTACGTTGGACAATATGGTGTGATGTGTGTATTTACTAGCATCAACTTTAACTAAAGTTTTTTTATTAGGACATTGGTTTGAGCAAATGAAATTGGTGGCCTAGGTATTCCATCTAACGATCAAACGAATTGATCATTAGATAGTGAACTAGAAACAAAGATGTGAGAAAGATAAATCTTGTTTCCTTATCTTTATTTTTGAAAATTGAAATGAAGTCATTTACGTATGTTTGTAAAAAAGATGATAGAATGCTTTTGAATTACTATGGTACACTTCATATTCTTAAAACAATGGACCAATTTTTGATAATTTTTCAAACATATTGAGTAATTAGTCATAGGTAGTATGATTATCATAATATTTGTATTTTGCTAATAATTTAAATTTATTATTACTTTGTTTTATTTATTGTGTTGATGTATAAACTTTATGACTGAATACAATTGTCACATTATCAATGATGATAACATACACGACCATGACACACTACAAGAAAATTTGAATTTATCGACCATAATTTCCGACGAAAAGATGTTGTCAAAAATTTTCATTATATTTCCGACCACCCATATCGTCGGAAAGAATTACCGACAAAACTTTTCAACCAAAATGTGTCGAAAAAGTATCATATTATTATCGACGAATTTTCGTCGAAAATTTGGTCGAAAATAAGTTTCGACGGACTTTCTACTTGCAAGTTCGTCGGAAATAATAATGACATGAACTTATCGACCACAACTTCCGACGAAAATCCATCGTCGAAAATTTTCGTTACTTTTTCGACACATTTTGGTCGAAAAGTTTTGTCGATAACTCTTTCCGACACTATGAGTCGTCGGAAATATAACGAAAATTTTTGACAACATCTTTTCGTCGGAAATTATGGTCGATAAATCCAAATTTTATTGTATATTTATATATATTTATCAAAAACTTATATGAAAATTTCATGTTATATATGAAAACTCATTAATCTAATAATTTAAATTAAATTTATAATTAATGACACTAAATGTATTCATCACCTTCCATAACTTTTTATATTTCAGACCAAGGTTTAAAATATCGGTACCTATCATCATTTCGGTTAATGATCGGTATCGGTATCATACAGTATCGTTACCGACATACGGTACGATCCGGTACAAAAATGCATACCAGACAGTTTTTTTTTGCTGTTAAAGTTAACTCTAATAATACATATAATTGATAAAAAATACTTAAATTTAATATTCAAATATCAAATATATGAGTACAATGTTTAAAAGTCGTTTGGTACTATATTAGAATTTTTCGTAGATACAAGAGAATCATTACATTGGAGTTTATAGGACCATACAAGTCCACAACTCAAATGGTTCAAAAAATCTCCAGGGGCTCTACCCCCACACCTTTGGCTTAACATCGATCGAGATGATAAATATCGTGTGTCGGTACGATCTTATGTTGCACTACGCAGAGTCTTCGGCGGTCCCGCTACAGTATTTATCATACAATATTTATCGATATACCGGTATCGCCCATGTGCCCAACCAACGGGTATAGCCATCATACCGGCCATACCGGATGGTATGTGATAAATACCGCCCGGTATGACCGAGATACTCGGTATTTCTCCCATACCAAGTAGCTTGTATACCGGTATATTAAAATACCATTAAATAACGGGCATATCACTCGGTACGGTATGAATTTTAAAATTTCATGCTCTATTCCCTCTATTCCATACACGCACACCTTTTCTTCCCTCTCGTTACCGCGCTCATTCCTTCTACTACTCAACACGCCTCTTCTTCGCCCTCCTCACCGCGCACACCTTTTCTTCCCTCTCCTCACCCGCTCATTCCCTCTGCTCCTCACCGCCCTCTTCTTCACCCTCATCACCGCGCCTCTTTCTCGCCCTCCTCACCGCCCTCTTCTTCGCCCTCCTCACCGCGCTAATTCCCTCTGCTCCTCACCGTCCTCTTCTTTGCCCTCCTCACCGCGCTCATTCCCTTTCCTCCTCACCACCCTCTTCTTCGACCTCATCACCGCGCCTCTTCCTCGCCTTCCTCACCGCCCTCTTCTTCGCCCTCCTCACCGCGCTCATTCCCTCTGCTCCTCACCGTCCTCTTCTTTGCCCTCCTCACCGTGCTCATTCCCTTTCCTCCTCACCGCCCTCTTCTTCGCCCTCATCACCGCGCCTCTTCCTCGCCCTCCTCACCGCCCTCTTCTTCGCCCTCCTCACCGCGCTCATTCCCTCTGCTCCTCACCGCCCTCTTCTTCACCCTCCTCATTGTGCCTCTTCTTCGCCCTCCACACCGCGAAGAAGCCCGTTGCTGCCATTGGTGTTCTGAAACAAAGTGGTTGTGCCTTCCTCGACGGCGAGCTTGTCGGCGGAGTCCCGGCTTGCTGTGGTAGATAGCTCTACTTTCAGCTAAATTGAATTCCGCATAGCTTTGCTATCCTATACTTCTTTGCAAGTCTGGAGTGAAAATTCAGGTATTTGATGCCAATCCTTTATTAAAGTGCCACCCCTAGGTGCATGCGCAAATTAACCTTTATTAAAGTAGATATAAGAATGATAGATGTAAAGATTACAGAGAGAGTTTAATTACTTAAGTAGCAGTTAAAACTTAAAAGCTGAACATACATGAGAGGAGCTCTTTTATCATCCATCTGCTTTATCTTTTTGCAGGTTCTTTTGCAGTTATGAATTTAATCACAGATTGCTTGAATTGATCTGTATATCTACCTTAATAATGAAATCAATATATCTAGTAGATTAATTTGTGTAAATTATTGTTAATTGTATACCACATAACTATATATTTAGCTACAATTAGAAAAAGTATATAACACCTTAGACAATAAAAAACTGCCAACAATATTTTAATGTCTGATATATAAGACATGTTTGAATTATTTGGTTTGATTCTCTTAATTAGTTGTAACCCTAGAAAGTAGGAAGAAAGAGGTCATGCATGTTTTTGGATAATTAAGCTAACTAGAAAGCACTTTATATAGTTAAAATTTTAATAGTTTAATATGCATATATATATATATATATATATATATATATAAATAAAGTTGGTTTAATTCATCCCAAAAACCTCTGGAAGGAATTAACCATTCAAAACAACATCAGCAAGTAATTATACTGGACAACAAATTAAACAGTAGTTAATTACAATCAATCAATCATGACATAATCAATTAATGAAAGCTTTAATAGATTAGAACAAAAAATTTCAGAAGACTGCATCAAGATATAAATAAAACTTCACAAACTTTAATCAAGTGTATGTATTTGTGATGGATCACAAGATCAATTCCAAAAAATGTACTGAGGGTACAATCTTAACTAATTTAAGCTAGATATATTATAGATTAAGTTAATTACAAGCAGATAAGTGCACAGCCTGATCAGTTAATTATTTGCCTCATGCCATTTGCTCAACTATCTACTAGCTTCTCCTTTCTCAAGTTTAGTCCTCCTCAATCTTTTGTAGTAGTCGAACAAACACATCTTGCCATATTAATTAATGCGGTCTTCCCAATGTAATCTCAAGGTTTGGCTTATTTGGGTTTGATGTCTCCAAAATGCATGATGAGTGCATTTCATCATACAACATTTCCAAGTTTTTGGGTTGCATTCCAAGCTGCTGCAAATAGAAATTATATTAAGTAATTTAATCTAATAAATAAGTAATTATATATGTACGTAGTATCAATCAAAATTTTAACTATTCATTCTAATAAATGATCTAGAAAATATATACTACCTTATGCTTCATGCTTCCTGCAGTACTTGAGTCTTTTGCCATGCCATTGTAAATGCTTCCTCTGTGTAAAACATCTTAAGTTAATTGTAGCAGCATAGAAAGTGATGATTTCCTATTTCTTTTTTCAATCATGAGTTCAGCTTCATGATACTATGATTTATGCTAAGTAATATATAAGTTATTGGTCATGCATGTACTTAATTAACTAGCCAATTATAATTAAAATCGGGAAGAACTAAACGTCCTTTGGATCAGATATATTTTCCACAAGTACTACTTGCAATATTATATAAGCCCCTTTAATTATCATTTGTTTTTAAAATTAATTAAGACCATATTTATATATATTGTCTGACAATTCAGATTCCTTCAAGCTGAAGGAGTGGTAGAACTGTAGAAGGTCAATTAATACTCAAGGGGTAATAAGTACTGTATCTTTATGCTTTTTCACTGTACTATTTTAATCAGAAAAGAAAACAAAAACAAACAGAAAACTAATTAAGCTTACATATTTTTACACAATTGACTGATTGGAAAATAATATTCAAGTAGCTAGTTATATGATGAAATTGATACACACACATACATATAAATATGCATGTAATTAACTTTGCTTTAATTGTTCAAGGTAAAGCAAGGAAGACAATTTTGATTGCTATGCTTAAAGATTCCCTTAATTGCATTTATTTCCTTAATTAATTGATTCTATATGTCCCCCCAGTTTAACTAGTTGAAATTTTGCAACAAGCTTCAAATAACATTAATATATATGCTGCACCATCCGGATTGATATATTACTAGAGATCATTACTGAAAAAATAGGTAGATATATATGTGGCTTCTTGTATCAATACATATGCATGACTCCACAATTCTGCACTATATATATATAGTCATTAATTTCAACTGTTGAAATCTGTGTACTGATTAGCTTAAACTACAAATGTTGTGGTAGATAGCTCTACTTTCAGCTAAATTTGTTTTCTTAGACATTCTTTTCTTGTCTAAACTTCACTCGGCTAGGAATTTGAGATATTTATTAGCATTAGATTAATAAATGATGAGATGTTCCTTCCAATAATCCAAGTGTTTGCTTCAATAAACTCATATTAGCTTATATGAATAAGAAATGAACAAAATAAGGTAAGAGGTGAAGAAAGAACAACTAGAGTAATGTGTCACAAGTCTGCTAATTAACAATTTGACACTATTAGCAAATCATTGGGCTGAAACATTTGTTTAGATACCATGTATGCAATATATGGAATACCTTTACAAGTTGCTAGAATTGTTTACATGTTCTGTCTAACAGAGTCACTGGCATTGGAACTTATGTGAAATAAATTAGATACAACTTCTCTTGGACTTACCTTTTATTGAACTTATTAATCAGAATGTCATTTAGAAACAACCTTAAAAGTGCAATAATGCAGCATGTCTATGTTTGTAATCTTACTAATCATCACCTCATGCAGCATTTATTCATTCACTTTGTACTTGTATGCTTTCTCAGGCAATTACTAGCAAGGGTGGGTATTTTCTTGAAGCTCTAGTCTCTGGCAGCAAAAAGCTTGCTGAAGATGGTCAATTAGTGATTCTAGCTGCTGGAGAGAAGGTGCACCAGTGACTTTTCCTTATTTATCTTCTGCCCTGATATATTACAATAAAGATCAAGTACTTCTTTAAGACCTTTACATGATTTTTTACTTCCTTTTCCTACTATGATGATATCATCAGCAAAACATAGATGATTCAACTCAAAATCTCTTATTTTGAAAGACATAATTCTTCCATCATCTATTGCCTTGTTGATGAGCTTTGAGAAAAAAGTTCCCATTATTATGAATAGGTAGGGAGATAAGGGATCTCCCTGCCTTATTCCTTTGTAACCACTGAAGCCTCCTGACAATTCTCCATTTATCTTACGAATTTTTTTTTTATAGAGCACATTGCATAGTGCTATAGGTCTAAAGTCTACCATTTGCTTTGGTTTCTCCTTCTTGGGAATCATGACTAACACAGTGTCATTCCAATTCTTTAGCAACTTATAATCTTTTTGGAAACACAGAATTTCTTTCATTATATTGTTCTTCACAACTTTCCAATTCTCAATGTAAAATTCTAGTGTAAAACCATCTGCACCTGGGCTCTTTCCCCTTCCTAATGAGTTCATTGTCATTCTAACTTCTGCATGAGTAAAACTCTTTTTCAAATAATCCATTTCCTCAGCTGAAATTTTAACCCACTCAAGGTTGTTTAATTTATCTTTCTCAATTGGTTTGTCTTTCTCTTTTTTACATAAATTTTTTCACTAGGAATTTAGCATTAATTGACATTCTTCTATAACTTTTGTTGATTGGTTTTAGGAAGGCATTTGGAATTTTGGTATTACTTTTGCTTCTTTGTTTTGTTCCGGTTATAACTAATCCACAAACAACCTATTCTAGCTCTAACAAAATGAGAAAAATATAGATCGAGTAACATGATGTGGACATGTCCAAAGAAGAACCTGTTAATTTTGTAGTTAGATGTGGCGAATTTGATTATGATTTATGGTAAGAGTAGAATAAGACCTATGAATTTTTCGCTTGAAACAATACAAAGGGATTTTGATAAGGAAAGATTTAACTTTATCCAACTTATAGGGAAGATTTTTTTTTTTTGAAATAGCAGCTTGTATTAATTCAGGAGAGGTGAATGAATACAAGTGGGAGAGTAGAAGAGAGCAAGAATAAAATAGAGAAGAACTCGTAGCTGGTTGTTATGATGATAGAAATTCATTCCTCATGTCTTCCCTTATCCACCCTCTCCTTGAAATGATTTGAGGAAATGTTATGGTGCTACTTTTATGGGGAAATTAGAAAGCAGTTAAGAACTATGAATGTTATTTTTAAATTGAAGTATATATATTCCTTATGATCCCATCTACTTTAAATTGCTTCAAGAAAATAAGTTACCGAGCATTACTTTTCTTCCAATTCCGCATTTCATTTTGGTCTTCTAGTTCGACATCACAATTTCATATAAATTAAGATTGTACTTTCAAGTTTCAAGCATGAGCTTAGGCCTTGAATTTGGTTTTTGAACTCTTAGATATGAGAAAAGTCATCATGGATTCATTTTCTTTTAGCAATAGCTGATAATTATCTTCTTTGAATTTTTTTATGTTGCAAATACAGATGGAAATTCCAGAACATAGATTATGGATGTATAACCGGAATAATCCTGGTCGTAGGGGCATCAGACAAGAATTCATTGATGGGGTTGACACTTTTATAGAACATGCTCGTGGATTGAAACAGTATGAGAGGGAGGGAACCATTTGATGTCCATGTGTGAAATGTCATAGAAAAGGGTGCTTGTTGTCACCGGATGAGGTCCAATACCATTTATATCGATGGGGGTTCAAACCCAACTATTGGTATTGGACTGACCATGGGGAGGTTGAACCTGATGAGAACAACGAGGTGACACTTCAGAACAATTACAATGCCGAAAGTGCACCAAATGCTGAACATCCCTTGCATAGATATAGGGATATGGTTTTAGATGTAGCTAGGCAAGAGCATGGGCAAGCATTCAAGGATTATGAGAATGACACAGTCGATCAACAGTCTAATGAAGAACTGCCAAATGCCGATGCTCAACAATTTTATGACTTGTTGTCGGAGTATAACAAACCATTATATGCGGGTTGTGAGCATCACTCTCCATTATCTGTGGCAGTTAGGATGATGAGTACTAAATCCGACTATAACATCCCTCAAGAAGTCATTACTGAGATTTTGCAGTTATGGTCTGATACTATTCCGTCTGCCCAAAACTTTCCAAAAACATATTATGATGCCAAAAAGCTAGTGTCAAGGCTTGGATTGTCTGTAGAAAGAATAGACTGTTGCGTTAATGGTTGCATGCTATATTATAAAGATGATGCCAACGCAAGAGATTGCAAGTTTTGTCATGCTCCTAGATATAAAAGATCTACTATTGGGAGAGTTCAGGCTAAAGAAGTGCCAGTGAAGAGAATGCACTACTTGCCTCTAATACCTAGGTTGAAGAGGCTTTACGCCTCAATGAGTACAGCACCACATATGAGATGGCATTACGAGAATCGTAGACCTAGGGGTGTTATGTGTCATCCGTTAGATGGCAATGCTTGGAAAGGGTTTGATCATAGGTATCCAGATTTTGCACGTGATCCGCGAAATATAAGACTAGGATTATGTGCCGATGGATTCAATCCATTTAGTCAATCAGCATCTCCTTATTCTTGTTGGCCTGTAATTGTTACCCCATATAACTTGCCCCCTCAAATGTGCATGACAATGCCATATATGTTCCTGACATGTATAATCCCAGGACCAAAAAATCCAAAGCGTATGATTGATGTTTACTTGCAGCCACTAATTGATGAGTTAAAGTTATTATGGGAAGTTGGGGTTACTACATACGATGTGTCATTGAAGCAAAATTTCATCATGAAAGCTGCACTGATTTGGACGATTAATGATTTCCCTGCTTATGGGATGTTGTCGGGATGGAACACTTCTGGGAAATTAGCTTGCCCTTACTATATGAATTTTAGCAAGGCATTTACCTTGAAGTATGGCAAGAAGAACAGTTGGTTTGATTGTCATCGGCGATTCCTACATCCTGACCATTCATACAGGTCCAACAAAAATAGTTTCTTCAAAAGACGTACCGACTATGATCATCCACCTCCAACATTCAATGGGGAGTACGTGTATGCATTGGTTTCGAACTTGCAAAAGGTAACTGATCAACCTACTAATATTAGAATTCCTGGGTACGGTGTTGACCACAATTGGACTAAAAGGAGTATATTCTGGGACTTACCATATTGGAAGGACAATTTGACGTGGCACAACTTAGATGTTATGCACATAGAGAAGAATATTTTTGATAACATTTTTAACACTATTTTGGATACGAAGGACAAGACAAAAGATAATGTCAAGGCTAGGATGGATTTGGAAGAATATTGCAACCGGAGTGAGCTACATCTAGTCACAACACCGAATGGGCAAGTCATGAAACCAAAGGCTAAGTACACATTCACAACATCTCAAAGAAGAAGTATATGTGAGTGGGTTAAACAACTTCGGATGCCCGATGGTTATGCAACAAATATGTCACGGCGGGTTGATAGTACCAATGGAAAGTTTTTAGGGTGGAAGAGTCATGATTGTCACGTTTTCATGGAACAGTTGTTGCCTGTTGCATTTAGAGAATTACCAGAACACATTTGGAAGCCCCTAGCTGAGTTGAGTCAATTTTTCAAGGACTTGTGTTCTACGACTCTAACAATCGATGAATTGGATAAAATGGAAAAGAACATTCCAATTATTTTGTGCAAGTTGGAGAAAATTTTCCCCCCGGGTTTCTTTGATGTTATGGAGCACTTGCCAGTACATTTGATACATGAGGCACGAAATGGAGGACCCGTACAATTTAGTTGGATGTACCCGTTCGAGAGGTAAATGAGTTTAACATTGTTCAATAATTAAATGTTGCGAATATCATTAACATAACATAGTCGTGCATATATGTCCATGTCAGGTTTCTTGGAAAGGTCAAGAGAACCGTGAAGCAGAAAGCTCAAGTTGAGGGATCAATATGTGAGGCATATGTTCGTCGCGAAACTACTACTTTTTGCTCGTTCTACTTTGAATCACATGTCCCAACTGCAAGAACGAGAGTTGCCCGAAATGATGACGGTGGATTAAATAGCTCAAATTTAGCAACCTTATCGATTTTCAATAAACCTGGGAGGCCATCAGGAGCATGTTCGACTAGGTTGTTGGACGACGTTGAGCGAAAAGCTGCACATCTACACATCTTACTAAATTGTGAGGAAGTGCAAATATTTTATGATTAAGTTAAACAAACTCCCAAAAACTTTATTTAAAATCTATATTATGTTGATTTTTAACAGAATTTTTTGTTACTACTCGTAGCCATTTCCTTAACTTCAAGAACATTGGTCCAGAAAATGCAAATGAAATGGTGAATCTAGAATTTGCAGATTGGTTCAAGAGTTATGTAAGTGCCTTGACCTTTAATTACAAATTATCCCCACATTAAAATATCTAACAACTTAACGTCTACTATGCTAGGTCCATGATTCAAGTGATGAAATCACTAATGAATTACTGAAAGACTTGGCTCTGGGTCCCAATCGAGAGGTTAAGACATGGCAAAAGTTTTTTGTTAATGGCTATAAATTTCACACACAAGCATGGAGTGAAGGTAAGAAGACAGTCAATAGTGGCGTTTGGGTTAAAGGCATGAATGGGGAAGGCGGCGAGGATGACTTTTATGGGATTTTGAAGGAGATTGTAAAATTAGAATACCCCGGTCTCCCTATGAAGCAAGTTGTCTTATTTATATGTGAGTGGTTCGATCCTACCCCGGGACAGGGGACACGTACAGTTCATCCGGAGTTTAGGATTATTGAGGTTAAGCACAACCGAAAGTATGCAAAGTACGATCCATTCATCGTTGCACATCAAGTACGACGAGTGTACTATGTTCCATACTCCGGTCATATTAAGAACTAAGAGCAATGGTGGGTTGTCATTAAAACCAAAGCAAGTGGTCGAGTCGAAATTGAAGATTCATTGGAAGTAGCATATCAAAATGATGAGCAACTAAATATTAGACCAGTAATTGCCGATGAAATTGTCGAGCCTTTGATTGATGATAACAACATTTTAGAAGATGTACAAATGACAGAGTTATATGATGTTGACGAGGATAATATGAATGATAATGATGTGGGAGGCTTAGAAGTTAGTGATGGTGAAAATAATGGTGAGGCTTAGAAGAATTACTTTGTTTTCTTTACTATATTGAAATATGAATTGTAATTGACAGCTTTAATATGTAAGCATTAAAATTATTTATGTTATACATGACACATTATTAATCATGATTATGTTATGTGCAGATGTCTGCCGATCCACCTCGTCGTCCCCCATATAAGCCCCCAATAGTTAGGGGTGGCATTGCTCGCAAACATGGAAAATCAACCAGCAATAATTCCCACACCCATGGTAGAGGTGCTGTACCACCTGAGGGACGACGTACCTTTCCAAGTGTTTCAGCCCCTGTTAGAAATCTTTCAGCCTTTCCATCACCGCATCCATTACCAAATTTGAATAATATTGATTTTGGTGTTCTAACGAGTTTAATACCGAGTTATGCAAATCTTCTACGTTCTACATGCCCTCAACAACATGCCTCGCAGGTATGACTGATATCATTTATGTTCTTGAAAGTATTCAAGTATGAGATAGCTTAGATGGAAAATATTAAAAAAAATTAAAAAGTATTCAAGCATAGAGCTATGCAATATGGGACTAAAAAAGATAGCTGAAACATTTTATTCAAATCAACTATAAATGCTAGTCTTCATTAACTCTAATAGGAAGTCTTTCAACTGGGAAGTGACAAGGTTTTAGGGCCATTTCGATTTAGTTATCAACCAGTGTTCTACAGGTCATCAAGTGAAGATTGGGCATGATGATACCAACTGCATTAAATGAGAATGTCAATGAGGGCTTTGATTTAGTACTCAGGAATCCAGCTTACATGATTGTGAAGGATAGACTGATAGCAAATCTGTACAATGAGCAGGAAATGGATGGTAAAATTGCTCCATTTCATACTTGGTAATTTTAGAATAGTGGGTATGAAACTGCTTAAGGAATTTACTCGAGAAATTGAAATTGTAACCATATGATCTGATTTCTATTTTACCTATTTTTATACTTAAAGGTAATAAAATGTGTGGACTTTGGAACATTTGTATATCATGCATTGAAGTACATGTACAGAACTGCTTTCTAATTTCAGAATACAACACAAAGAGTAGAGGCATAACACAGTAATAAGTTGAGGGGGTCACGAGGAAGAACAATAGAGATAGAGTGATCATGGAGGAGGAGGATCTATTTGGCTAGAATAACATTTTAAACTGGTCTATAAAGCAATTCCATGGAAGCATACAAACCTAATTAAGCCACCAACTAGAAGACAGATTAATTAGCTAAAAAAAAGACAGTTTAATTAGATGAAAAAATTAACAACAAGAACCTATGGAAGCATACAACTCCAGAAAACATCACTTCAAGACTGAACTACCAACTAAAAGCCACCACAAACCTAATTAAGCCACCAGTGATGTTTTGGAAATTGCTGGTTCAGTGATGAAGTAGAAACTATTAGCACTCATTCTGTGATGAAGAAGCCACATCACTGTATAATATTATTATTACATTACTTACCATGTCTTTTAGCACTCATTCTTCCTAATCTATTAGACAATCAGTGTAGGCTTTGGTCGCTAGGGAAAGGTGAAGGATCAATGGAGAAACTTGATGCATGTAGTTAGATTTTAGCATTTGCAACTTCAACATGGTTTGAGTTTGTGCTCTTTTCAAAGTAGAAACCTCCATACCTATATGTATGTACAAGAACAAGGAGAGTAATTTCCTATTTTAAAGTGCAAAAAACTTTTTATATGTAGAATTTGACTTAATTAAAGACTGAATGCAAAGTAGATTACTATTATATTTAGAACAATTTGCCTAATATATAGCATCATGCTTCATGGAGTCAACTAGTTCCTTTGATCTGATCATACAAAGCATAGCAATCGGATTCAGATGCAAATTCCAATATGATAAGTCCTAGAATTAAGCTATTTTACTTTCAGAAAACAATAATAATCATGTCAACATTGTAATAAGAGGAGCTGTCAACTATTTTTTGCCCATCTAAAAAGGATACTTCTGTGAGCGCATCAGTAATGTGACTTAGTTGTAATATTGTCAATTTGGAGAAAATCCATTAAGTAGTGTTCTGTGTAACAATATGCAGTTAAATCTATCTATAGAATAATATGGATGACAAAAGAGAATCAGTATGTCTGGTTCCAGTTGACACCCTTACACCCAAAAATACTTTTTTGAATTTTTTTTAGTGTTGTTAGATAGTTGGTATTTATAATTGATTGTTTGGTATTGTCTATATGATGCCTTCTCCATATATAGGTTCCATCAATGGGGTACACTCAGCGATCTCTACCAGATGTTCCTTCATTCTCACTGAACTTATCAAACTCGGAGGAACCACATATGGCAGGCATTGGCGATGGTTCGCAACCAGTGGCCCATGAGGCACAGGTAGATGGTGCATCACCATCTACTCCTGCTCCTTCACATGTCTCAAATATTTCGTCATCTTCATCAGTGGTTGGACCGGAGGAACCTAACTATACCAGGAAAGTTTTCTTACAGCCAGAGGGTGATGATGGGTAACTTAGAAATTTTTCGCTAGAACTTAGAAATTTATATTGTTTTCCTACAACCAGTTATTATATATGACCTTGTGGGTCCACTTTTTGCCAGATTTTGTCCATCGAAGCCTGGTACATCTCATATATCCACTATCATCATTAATAGGTTTGATGATGCCTATGAATCTTGGACTAAAATTCCTGAGGCTACACGAAGGATATGGTTCCGTGAATGGAAGGTATGAACCACTATATAGTCATTGTAGTAACATATATCATATCAATTTAGCATTTAACTTTTTATTATTATTGTCTTGCAGAAGCACGTATATTGGGAGCCTATGCACGAGGATCATATGTGGCATGCATTCAACAAAAAGGGCAGTAGTCGTTTAAGTGATATGTATTGTGCGCTACGAAAATCTAACAAGAGGCCGCATTGGATTGGGACAGAGATTTGGGAGGGACTCCGACAAATTTGGTCCACTAAGAAGCACAAGCAGAAGTCGGAGCGAGGAAAGAAGAATCGTAACTCCGAAAGAGGAGGTAGTCTTCACACTGGAGGTTGCATATCGTTCGGCACACATAAAATGCGCATGGTAAATATCTTATAACATGTTTTAAATCATTAGTGTATTTTTCTAGCTGAAAAAAAAAGATTTAATTGTCTAAATTAAACTCTTGTTTATGTTTACCAACGTAGACGCGGGAATTAGGAAGGGAACCCACGCATGCGGAGATGTTTTCTCGCTTTCATAAGAAAAAAGCTGATGGTAGTTGGGTTGAACCACGGGCAAGACATAGTTATGTAAGTTTATGTTTAAATAAGTTAATCACTTCATTGTTTATTTATTAGTTTGAGTTTCAATAAAAATGTATTCGTATTTGTGTGTAGGATCGGTATGAACAGGAGAGTTCCCAGTCCGAGACTCAATCTCAGAGCGAGGATGGAGGCATCCCTACATCGGGCACTTAGGAGTGTGATGTCGATAAATGGTCAAGGGCTATCGGCGGTCCAAACAAGAGGGGTCGCCTTTATGGGATGAGCTACCAGAAGATGTCAATAAATTTGAATGTGGAGTATGATCGACCCATGTCATCTCGCAGTTGGGAGGAGCAAATGGATCAGATGCGGAGTCATATAACACAGCTCGACACGAGTATGAAGGAGAAGGTTGAGCGAGTTTTGTCAGTGCGTCAGCAGGAGCAACTTACGCTACAACAGTCGATGGCCCAACTCATGCAACAACAAGCAGCTCTACAGATGGCGCAAAACCAACAGTTGATAGCGGCCATGAAGAAGGATTTTGAAGTGATGTTGAATCAACGTCTTAATCAACTTCAACATCCTCGACATATTTCTGATGATGATTGCTATCGTCCGCAACCGATGGGAGATGATGATGATGATGATTAGGACGACGGTCCGCGGGGTAACAATGAGTTTCTTGATGAAGACTGATCATGTGTGAAATGTTTTGAATACTGTTAGTACTTGAATATTCATTATTTTGAATGGATGATAAAATAGATGTTTTAAAACATATTTTGAATGGATGATACTTTTGATGGATGATAAATAATATATTTTGGATCATATTACAGGTCTTTTAGATTATTATTGTACGTGATGATTGTTAATATTACAGGTCTTTTAATTTTGGTTTACTAATTTTTTTTAAAAAAAATCTTAAAAGTTTCGACGAAATTCTGACAACATGTCGTCGAAAATTACCGACGAACCTGTTGTTGGAAACATGTCCTAATTTAGTCGGTAAGTTGTCGGTAATTACCGACCACTTTCCGAATAAATTATGGTAGGAAAATAGTCGGTAATTATCGACCACATTTTTGACAGTATTTGTAGTCGGTATTTACCGAGGAGCTACCGACAAAACTTTGGTCGGTATTACCGAGGAACTACCGACAGCTTTTCGATTAAAATTTTGGTCGATAATTATCGACAATATTTTTTGTCGATAGTTTGTCGGTACCCATTTCGACCAAGGTTTTACCGACGCATATATTGGCGTCGGTAACCAGTCGAAATTTGGTCGATAAATCAATGTTTCCGACCAACTTCCGACCACTTTTCGACTATAATGATTGTCTGAAATCAACTTGTTTCTAGTAGTGACAATATAGTGGAGGTGGAATGTACAATGGTGGAAAAATCCAAACTTCTAGTCTTGAGCTCTTCCACTGTGAGCAATGTTAGTATCTTTGAGCATATTGTCTGAAAGATAGAAACATTAAAAGAGACATTATCAAAATAAAAATAATCAAGTTAATATAATAACAATTCACTAATTATGTATCAATATCGATGCATCGGTTGTTAAAGATTTCAGAAATGATCATTGAGATGAGATATATATATTTTAAATTTAGTTGTTAGCTTATTTCTTATATTTATCGTCCATAGATATCGTAAAAGATACTTTATTTAATAAACAAATGAATAAATCTAATATTTTTAAGAATAAAAAAACTACTTACATATTTTAAAAATCAACTCATCATAATTTGTTGGTGATGTAGGAGCGATCTCACTAGTAGCTACTACTGGAGATGAAATCCATGAAATAGATAAGAAGAAAAAAATAGCGAAGAGACTTAGAAAAAGGCTCCTTGCATCCATGTTGATCAATATTTTTTGTCAAAAGATTATTTCTATTTTGAATGACTCATTACCCTTCTATTTAGTTAATATAAATATAGAATAGTTTTGTTAACGCTAAACGAGCCTTTAATACGAGGAACATGCTTCATAGGCTTCCAGTTAAAATTTAGGGTTAATTACAAAATATATCCTGACTTTTGATGTGTTTCCCTAATCTATCATCACTTTCTAATTTTCTCAATTCAGTACACCACTTTTTTATTTGTTAAAAATCTATCCCATCGTCTACCCAGCGTGAACTTTGTCGTCTGAATGCTGATGTGGCACTGTTGACGTGGCTAATAATCTCAGTCAGTATTCAAACGTGATTTTTTAAACTTATTTTTGTTCCACGTCAGCAACACCACATCAGCATTGAAATGCCTATATCACCTTCTCTAAAGCCTCTCCTCAACTACTATCGATGCCCTAAGTCCCTCTTGAGTAAATCCTTGCATCTCCAAGCCTTTATTCATCAAATCCATACCTAGCCTCTTGACCCCTCATTCCAAAGTGCATCATCATTGGAGGGTTGTTCAAGCTTGCTAGGGACAAGAAGAGGTGTTGTTATTTGATGTGATAAGTTCTCTACCATCTCTTCTTGTGATAAATGTTGTTTTGTTTTATTTTGTAATTGTTTATTCAAGTGTGTAAGAAGACCTAGTGTTTGGTCTTGTAATTTGGTGGTCACCTTGGTATAGAGGTATAAACCCACTTGTGTAAACTAGGTTAGGAGTGTTCCTTAGGAATTGTGGTGAAAAAGTTCACTAGGTGTGAAGGCGGAGACTTCTAGGTGCAGAAATACCTTCAAAGTGAGTGTAGAGTCTTTTCGGTGAAAAGTCCTCGATTGTGAGAAACTCTCAACTTAGTGGATTTGTGTGTGAAATCTTAAGTATAGTTCTTGGGTAGTGGAGTAGGCGGTGTTGCCGAACCACTATAAATCTTGGCATGTTAGCATTGTTTAATTTAGTGTTGATTTTATTCCCTCTAAGCATATACTCTTAATCAACAACTTGTTTAAAGAATTGAACTCGATATAAAATTAACGGTACATACTATTCACTCCCCCTTTAGTGTAGGTCATTTCATTTACATTTGGTATCAGAGCGGGTCATAGATTAAGATTTCACCATTTCCTTTACATCTAGTCTCAATCGGAAATGGCACTAGAGGTGGTAGCATCTATACCTCCTAGGTACGATGAGTCTAACTTTGGTTTTGGGAAGAGTAGAATGTAGACATTCCTAAATACACAAGGTTTAGGTGCGTTTAACATGGTAAAGATTCGATACATTGAACCTAAGAAAAACATGAATGCATGGACCGAAGAACAGGTTGATATGTTTGAGTCGAATGCTAAAGCTATGAATTGCATATTTTGTTCATTGAAAAATGATATATTTGAAAAGGTCATGCATTGTACTTCTACATTCGATATTTGGGCTTGTTTGAATATGCTATATGACTATGCAAAAATCGTGGAGCTTATTACTTTAAATGAGGGAGTTGATGACAATTGTCATACTCCTAGTTCTAATTAGGTGTTTGAAGCCCATAGTGTCTCTAGTCAAAGGAGTACAAAAAGCCAGAAGAGAAAGGTGATTTGCCACCTATGCAAAGAAAAATGACATGTGAAGATGAATTACCCTACCATGAAGAACAAGGCAAAGAAGAGGCCAAATGCTTCCACAGCCTCATCCCACTCATATGAAGCATCCTCTTGCCATGACTATGAAGTTATTTCAAAAGATTGCCTCATGAATGCTAATGATGAGGTACACTCTTCTCCGTCTAGTCATGATAATAGTAATGATAGTATTAACTCATCTAGTTCTTATGATATGCTTTATGATGAATTAATGGATGAGTGTAAAAACATGTATGTCTTGCTTGTTAAAAAGGATGAAGAAAATAAGAAATTGAAGAAAGAAAACTTGAGTTTTAGCTCTCGTTTACATTATGTAAAATTAGAAAATTAGAAGCTAAAAATTAGTTTCTCTAATCCATGCCATGATGCTTTGAGTATTGACACAAAGGATTTGAGAACAAAAAATGACATTTTAAATAATGAAAATAGCATGTTGAAAACTCAATTGCATGCTATTCATAAATCTATGAACGATTTGAAAAATGAGATTGTATTTCTAAATAAGAAAGTTAATGATTTATCTAGTAATTCATCCGTTAAGAACCCTAGAAATACAAATGCTTCATTTAAGAATACTAACATCATCATCCCCATGTTAAGCATTCTTCCTTTAATATTCTTGTCCAAAATTAAAAGTTTCATGGAAATTGTTTTTATTGTAGTATCTATGGTCACTCAATTCTTGATTGTGCATTCAAGAGAAATCCAAGTGTTGCTAGGACACTTTGGATTCCTAGACCAACTCACCCCCAAGGATCCAAAGTCATTTGAGTACTAAAAGTCTCATGCTTTTTGTAGGGAGAGCTACCACAGAAGGATGAATGAGAAATGGAATGTTGAAGTTGACCTTGGATTCAAATTAAAGTTGACCTTGGATGAATGAGCTACCACTAAAAGTCTTCATGAGGTTGCAACTTCAAGTCACCTTGATGCCTAGGAAAGGTTTGCATCAAACATACTCGGTATCATTCCCTTAACTCAAAGTGTCATATTAAAGTTGGAATCATGATACTTAATTGACTTTATCTGATCTTGATATAGCTTCATGAAAACGAATTTTGATTTTGATTTCCGGTCTCCTCGGAGACCTACGAAGCCTATAAAGGGCTCATGCGACCTTGCGGTTCTAAATTGTAGGCTAATTGTGGCCTTTTGGTTTTTGAACCAATTAATATGAAAGGTTGGAGATATATTTTTCTCAAATATTTCATACTTTGAGATCTCTTGATTCACTTTGATATAATGATTGACCTCTTTAAGTGAATCTTTACTACTTAGTAAAGTAGGTATTTTGGAAATGATACTTGACTTCTTGCTTTGCTATTTAGTGGATTAACTTGCTAGTATACATATTTTCGTTATGATACTAATGAAGATTACTTGCAAGTCATTAACAATTTATTGGAAGGCTAAAAGAAAAAGGAAATGAAAATAGAAATTCTCAAGAAATGAGGTATGGTTCTCATTTTGGAAAAACTCTTGTTCACGACCTCAATATTTTTAACTAAATGTTTTCTCTATGCTCGTGATTGATTATGCATGATAATTGATTAAAATTTCATGAGTACATGAATTTCTTCTTCTTTGGCAATTTCTTGATACCATGATTGAATAAGAAATTCATATTAGAGAATTCCCTTCTTAAGTTGCGATTTGATGAACATATTTTGGTTTGCTTATAATTTGTCCTCATGCGATTAAACTTGAAAAACCATGAGTAAAAGATCAAGCGTGATACTTAGCAACTTCATGCTATCATGCTTAAGTTTGAATAAAACTGTGCTAGGTTGACACGTTGATCGCTTGACTAAAATCACTCAAAACTCTTGTTGAAAATTTCATCTCAATTTAAAACCTATTACAAAAGGTTGAAACAATATCTTGTCGATTCCATAGACGTTACGATTAGATTTTGAGAATTTTCACAAGATCTAAATATTTACAAGAATGCCACTGTGAATTCAAGGATTTTTAAAAATATGTAGAAAAGTCATTTTTGAGTAATTATTGAGTTCATGCAATCCGCATGAAACTTAGTTTGTGTGGTAAAATTTTCGTAAAATTCTGATGCATATAAATTTCTATAAAATTTTCGACACATTAGTTGGATAATAATTTCTATATTGGCCGGTCGCTCGACATGCGATCGCCGCATCGATCGGCGGACAAAAATAATCTGGTCCGTCCACTTGGCCGAGCCTTTTCATCCCAACCTCTCACCTAAGCTTCTTAAGACCGAAACTAGGGCTCCTCCACCCCTATCAGCCGACCCTTGCTTGGTTTTTGGAGTCTCTCTTGCATTCTAGAGGTAAGAATCTCATGCCATAGCTTCTTTTATGAGGTTTCTTCATGATAATGGTGTAGATTCCTCTCCTTGCACTCCCATATGTTGGTTTCTACATGTTGATAGGCTCATTTCATTATACCTCATGCATTCATCATAGTTCTTGGTTATTTTCAAGTTTAGGAGTCTCATTTCAAATACCTTTATAAAAATATTTTTTGGTAAATATTTGAGCTATGCCTTTGAGTTGAGTATTATGAGTATTAAAACTAATGAAAAAGAGAAGGTAAAAGATCTACCTAAAAAAGGAGGGAAAACAAAATGAATTTTTAGAATTTTTCATCTTTTGTTTTGTTTTCACAATATTGAAATTATCATGTCAACATCATTTAAAAATTGAAGGGTTCATCTTCTAAATCATGTTTCTTTTTTTTGTTATTTTCTTTTTAAAAAAATAAAGGGGACAAGAAAAAGAGTGCATCCATTTTGCTTTTAAACAAAATGCACTCCCATGTTAGCTCTAGGTTGCATGCATCACTTATTCATAATTAATCATTTATGTATTGTCTCAAAATATCTTGTAGATGGTAGCCCGAACTAAGAAACCTAGTCTCCTCGATAACCTTCTTACTCTATTGGGAAAAACCCAAGCAGCACGGTTTAACACCCATACTGTACTACAAACCTGTATAGTCAATTTGGGGGATCTTCAGCAATACGACATAAGGGGTCGATTGAGTGCACTAGGTTGGGTAGAGTTCTTAGGAAGATCAATTACAGTGTGCCCTGTACTCATTAAAGCCTTCTTTGCAAACCTTATGATTGATCGTCATCCTATTTATAACTATCCAGTTATGCGTTTTGAAATCTTAGGAAAACCTATAGTGATCACTGTGTCAGCTATTAGGGTAGCATTTGGTTTTCCTCTCATTGGTGCTCTAAGTATACACCATGTCCACTTATGCATTTAATGAAGATCATCCTACATCTGAAGTGATATCAGCCATTTGCCCTCAGGGATATTATGGAACAATTTCAACGCAAACCATAAAACTGTCCACTGCCGCTAGGATTATGCATCTTATCATAACACATAACATCCTTCCTAGAGCGGGGCATTATAATGAGGTGATTAGTACCAATGTAAGGGTACTATTCTATGCCATGACCCGTAGGGTTATTGATGTCCCTAATCTTATGCTGAATTACATTATTGAGATACATACATCTGCCAAACAAGCCCTTACCTTTGCATCCATCATATCATACTTCATTTACCTATCCGGGGTAAACATATCAAGATTTGAGATCGAGCCTGCTCCTAAAGCAATTGATACATTGGCACTCACACGTATGAAGATTCTGGGAGATCAGCGAGGCAAGCGTGCATGAGTAGGAGATCCATCCGACCCAGAGGATGATGATGATGACGATCATGATGAGGATGATGATTAAGGTGGTAGCTCATCGCATCCTCCACCAGATGAACGTTTTGCTATGATAGAGTACGTATAGGTTGGCTCAGCTGCAGTTTGATAAAGTCGCATGGAACACCAACACGACAACTCACATTGATCATATTAGTAGCCGTGTTGATGATATATATGGCCGTGTCAATGAGATGTATGGTCATGTCGATCAAATGTGGTAGTACTATCAGACTCATTAGCCACCACCACCGCTTGCAGAGCGATGAATGTGACTCGTGTCTAGTTTCTTTTTGTGGACTTGTGTTGCCATTATGGTTGTACTTCTTTTTATGCACTTTACTTTCAGACATGATGGTTGCTTTGTAGACTTCATGGCTTATCTTTTGTGGCATATGAACTTGTAAGCGTTTGACTTTTATATTTTGGCTATATTTGACAAAAGTGTTCCAGGTTAAATCTCAGATTTTGCACAGTCACAACTATGAAGAGGTCTACCTATATGATGACAGTTTTAATTGTGTGAGGACAGTTTCTTCGGTCTTTGGTTTTTTGGATAAGTATGCTGCCAATGAGATGACTGTTGGACTTCAATATTGATGATGATTCTCTTGATATTTATGATATTATTAATCATCGTTAATTATATTTTCTTGGCTTTACTCTTTGTCTTTTATGATTATGTGTTTATGATGTTGGTCGTTCAAACCGATGATTGTTTGATTTGAACTGAAGATTGATTATAGATCAGTGACTAAAGTCAGCATTGATTCAGCTCCTTCAGGTTTCACATATAAATACTTGTGAAGATATATGTTTTTATCAACTTTTATGAATGTACACTGTGTTGCCAATTATTCTGAGGAGTTGAGATTGCTGAGTTCAAGACAGCTGAGTGCAGACGGCAACAATCTATTTTGCTTATCTTCAAGTGAAGATGGTTATGGGCTGATAACTTGCTACAACACAAGGATTGTGTGGAGGAAGGAACTCTATGGCTGAGATGTCATAGAGAGGAAAGTTGGTATGTATTTGTAATAGCAAATAGGTTTTTGTTATTTCCAATTCACTATAGTAATGGTAGTCGAATTTCGGGTGTAAAATCCTGATGACTTATATTGTACTTATAGAGAGTGAATTGGGCATTTGTTCGGTGAGTGCCTCGCAGATTAGGTGACTGGTTTTGTCACTGAACTGCCTAAACAAACCTTCGTGTTGGCGAATGTGATTTTTTGCTTTGGTTCTTACTTTGCTCTAGTAGCAGTTGCAATAGCAGTTGCAACTTTCTATTCAACTGTCCTTAACAGAAGTTCCTTGAGAGACACCTATACTATATTGCCAATTGGTATCAGAGCGGTTGTACTACCCTTTACATGTACAAAATTCTTGGTGTGTCTCTTCTTTTTCAGGTTCAAGATGGAAGGAATACCTATGAAAAATTCTGTCAATGTTCCTGCTTTACTTATTGGAACAAACTTTGCATATTGGAAGGCTACGATGAGAGCTTTCATCAAATCGTTGGATGATAGTTGTTGGGACTCTATAGAAGTCGGCTATACTCCTCCAAAAATTGATGGGACTGAGCGCAAGCTAAAGAACCAATATACAGAAGGAGAAATAGTTGCAATAGAATATAATAATAAAGCTCTCAATGCTATCTTTAGTGGAGTTGAGTCTTCTCAATTTAAACTAATCTCAGCTTGTACCTTGGCAAAGCAGGCATGAGAAATTTTAGAAACGAATCATGAAGGATCCCTAACGTTTCGAAAGTCAAAAGTTGAAATACTCTGTTGGTGAAATCTCAGCTTGATGCCTTGAGAAGATAAATCTATGAAGCTTGAAGGCTAAATCAACAAGTGGAGATCAAAACTAGGGCTTTTGCAAGGATGGCTCAATGGAAGCTTGTAGAAATGCTTAGGATCATTCTTTGAGGCTTGGAAGCATCAATAACTACTTAGGAGTGAGTTTGGGATGGGTATTTATAACCCCCCAAACAAGAGGGCTTGTTAACGGGCATTTTTCTGCCTATTGGCGACGCCCAGTCGCTTGCCGATCGATCGTCGATCAACCGACTGAGCGATCGCCGAGCGACCGAAGGCATTCTGCCCATTTTGGGCATTGGTCTTTCAACCGAAATGCCTTCACCTTTTACCAGTTGACTAGTCGGTCGACCGAACCTAGGCAGGGCAGATTTTTTGCTTATTTATTTTTTTGCTCGTTTGTTCGTTTCTGGGTTTCGTATTCACTAAGTCTTCTTATATAACATTTATTAACTTTAAAACATAAATATTATATAAGGATTACCCCCCATTTGGATTTAATAAAAATATCTAAAAAATCAAAATATTTAAGAATCAAAATCTTACTTTTGGGATCTAGTACAAATTTCCGAAAACTAAAACTTTTATAATCTCACGGGTCAAATATGGGTAGGCTAAAGGCTTTCACAAAATCCTTAAAAATATCTTGTTATCTAGTTTTTACCTGAGGAACAATTATCGGCACTTTTGGTGCCAAGAAAATGTCTAGGTTATATAGCCCTCCAAGGAGCTCCCTAGGCTTAGTGAATTTCAAGGTCTTTTCTAATTTTTTGGGTTTTTGTGTTTAGGGGTTCGAGATTGGTTTTTTAGGTTCCTATGCATCGTCATGAGGATTTACAACACAAGCTAGACACCCTAGACCTAAACTTTAACTTCCCAAAGAATCCCGAGCTTCGACGAGCGTCCTTGTAGATTTCTTCGATTTTTCCGATCGGGGACGTCTAGCACTAACCGACTTGGAACCTGAAAGTATGTCTCAATGAAATCATTAGTTCCATGTTTGTTATCATCAAACCGAGATTAAAACCAAGGTTGAAAACCTTAGGCCAACATCCTCAACACCAGATTTGAGAATCTAAAAATGGGAGAAGATGAAAGTATACAAGACTTTCATGGGCGTATCAAAGATCTCATGAATAATACTACCAACCTTGAGAGTCATTTTCTGAAGAAAATGTAGTAAGGAAGGTTCTGAGATCCATGCCAACCAAATTCAATATGAAAGTTGCTCTCGTAAGTGAAGTTCATGACCCATCTACTATTACTCTTGACACTTAGATGGGAAAACTTGAAACTTATGAGTTAGAACTATTTGAAAAAATTGCTCACAGAGAAAAGAAGAAGAATCTTGCCTTCAGAGCTACCGAGGATGAGATCAAGTCAGAAGATTGCTCTGAAGAAGAGATGGATGCTGTTCTGGCTCTTATGACAAAGAATTTTAAGAGATTTTTGAGAACTAAGAATAGGATAAACCAGAACTCTTAATCAAATATGCAGTTCAAATAGCAGTTTCAATCGCTTGAGTCTACTAGTTCAAAATCAAACTTCTCTGCTGGAGAAAATAAAAGAAGTCAATTGTCTGGACAAAAAGATGATCTCAAATAGAAGTACAAAGGTGTCCAATGCTTTGAATGTGAAGGATTTGGACATATGAAATCAGAATGCCCAAATCTTCAGATGAAGATCAAGAAGTCATTCATTGCTATTTGGAGTGATGATGATGAAGAAACTGACTCAGAAGAGCATGAACGAGGCAACTTTAAAGTTTTCATAGCCTACGTAGATGACATAGTTAAGACTGCCGACATCTTCGATCACTACTACAAATTGGTTTTTCAGCAACGGCTATCAGCAATGGCCGCTCAAGCCATTGCTATTTGCAATGGCGTTCTTCGGCCGCTCAAGCCGTTGCAGATATGTTGTATCTGCAATGGCGTTCTAACAGACACGTGAGCCGTTGCACATATTTATTACCTCAGCAACGGCGTTCTAACGGACAAGTGAGCCATTGCTGATGATTAACTTATCAGCAACGGCTTTTTAACGGTAAAGTGAGCTATTGCTGATAAGTTTATATAGGACACGCGATCGCGCCCACCCCCTTCTTCCTCTTCCTCTGCCTGCCGCCGCTGCTCTCTTCCAACACCACTGCCGCCGAGCTGCCACTGTAGATGCCGCCACCCCGTCCTCGACCTTCGGTTCCGACCTCCGCCTCCCGTTCGATTCGAGGTATTTCTCACCACCTCTGACCCCCTATTTGTTAGAGCCGGCCGAAACCCTTAAAATAGGGAGATGCTATGTGTATTCAGAGAACCGTAGAGAGATGCTGCCGAAATTGGATGTACCGACGTCTTAATCGTGGAGCTTTAATAAATGAGTTTCGATTAGGCATAAATTACTTCCTAAATTTTGCCTATTCAAATTGGAAATTCGTTAGCGTCGGTTATAAAATCCGATGTCCCTGCAGCATTTGCTTGAATGGATGATTTTTGGATCAGGAAATTATCACTCTGCATCTATATAGAAAAGGATTTGCACCAAGATATTTTCTATGGACTTGTCACGGGGAGTCACGTGAAGTCGGGACGTCGAGAAATCCTGTCGTTCAGACACATGGTGCATCTTCCTCTGCTAGTGTTTCTTCATCCAATCAATCTAATCCCTATAGAACTATGATACTTGATAGTCTTCGGGGTCAATTCCACCTGAATGATAATGTTGATCGGCCAGTTACTGAGACGTCAATCCCACCAGATGCTACGGCGGTTGATATCACAGAAGTACAAACCGCGGTAGAGATTGAATTGCCGAATAAAGAAGCTGCAGAATTTTACGAGATGTTGAAAGCTGCCGATGAACCTTTGTATGAGAATTGTCCTAAATACACTAGGTTTTCAGCAATGACGCAGCTCCTAAACATCAAGGCCAATTGTAATATCAGCGGGGTTGCGTATGATCAGATTGTAGGATTGATTAATGGAATGCTGCCTACTGATAACAAGTTTGAGCCAACTTTTTATAAAACTAAAAAACTGATGAGAAAATTGGGATGGGTTACGAAAAAATACACGCGTGCCAAAATAATTCCATTTTATATTATAAAGAAAATGTGCAGTTGGATAAATGCTCTGTATGTCAACATCCTCGTTAAAAGGAGAAGAAATCCGTCCGACAAAAAAAAATATCCCGTTTAAGGTGCTTTGGTATTTTCCACTAACATGGAGGCTTCAAAGATTATTCATTTCGGAAAAGACGGCCCCCTACATGAGTTGGCATGGAAGAAGTCGTGATGATACAGTAATGACTCATCCATCCGACAGTGAAGCATGGAAACATTTGGATTCATGTTATCCTTCATTTGCTAGGGATACTAGAAATATTAGATTGGGATTGTGCACAGTTGGTTTTAATCCGTTTGGACATTCTGCAACTCCTTATTCAGTTTGGCCAGTGCTACTGACAACTTATAATTTGCCACTGTCAATGTGTATGAAAGATGAATTTATTTATCTTTCGATGATTATTCTGGATCCTAAGGGTCCGCGAAAAGAAATTGACGTGTTTCTCAGATAGATGAATTAAAAATATTGTGGACTGAGGGAGCTGTAACTTATGATTTTGATCAGAAGCAAAACTTCAATTTAAAGGCCGCGATCTTGTGGACAATCAATAATTTCCCGGCATACGACATGTTGTCTGGTTGGAGCACTCACGACCGACTCTCTTGTCCATATTGTATGAAATACTCTAAATCAATCAGTCTTCAGAACGAATGAAAAATTTCATTCCTTGATTGTCATTGTTGATTCCTACCGGCTAACCATCAGTATCGAAGGAATCGTAATAAATTTACTAAGGGCAGAGTCGAAAGAGATGAGCCACCACCGATGTTGTCTGGTGAACAAATGTTATCAAGTGTTTTAGCACTTCCAGAGATAGTATTTGGTCGGAATGAAAGAGTGTCAGGCTTTGGTCAAACACATAACTGGGTGAAAAAAAGTATCTTTTGGGAATTGCCCTATTGGAGTTCATTACTGATTCGACATAATTTAGATGTCATGCACATTGAAAAAAATGTGTTTGATAATAGTTTCAACACTTTGATGGATATTTTCGGAAAAACTAAAGATAATGTCAAAGCCCGACATGATCTGAAAATACTTTATAAGAGACCAGAGTTGGAGTTACAAGAGGTCAACAGACGATATCTGAAACTGAAGGCCCCGTATGTGTTAAATAAACAACAGATCAAATATGTTTGTCAATGGATAAAAGAACTCAGATTACCCGATTGATATGCTTCAAACTTATCTCGATGTGTGAATGTCGATGATTGCAAAATATCAGGGATGAAGAGCCATGATTGTCTTGTATTCATGCAGAGATTGCTTCCGATCGCATTCCGAGTCTTGTATTCATATTTGGGGTCTGTTGACTGAATTAAGTATGTTTTTTAGAAACATTTGTGCAAATGTCCTTCGAGTCGAAGATATGTCAACACTTGAAAGTAATATTGTTGAAATCATATGCAAGCTGGAGCAGTTTTTCCCTCATGCATTTTTTGACTCGACGGAGCATCTACCGATACACTTGGCATACGAGGTACGAGTTGATGGCCCCGTTCAATATCGGTGGATGTACTTATTTGAAAGATACATAAATCATCTAAGAAAAAAGTAAAGAACACTGCAGCTGTAGAAGGATCAATATCTGAATCGTCCAAAAAATTTCAACATTCTGCTCATTTTACTTTGAATCGACAGTACATACAAGATTTGATCGTCTTCCACTTAACGACGACAGGGGAGTTCGACATTCAGATGGATGTTTAAATATATTTTGTCACTCTGGTAGTGCTTTTGGTTCTCGTCCGTCTCGACACTTAAGCGAGGAAGAGTATCATTTGGCACACTTATATGTATTACTCAATTATCCAGAGATTGAACAATTCATTAAAATATTTGACATTGAGATGGTGCAAAAATACTCTATTCACGACGATCAAGAATTAGAGAGATTACGAAATCATGATTTCCCTACATGGATTCAAGCTTACAGCAAAGATCACTGAGCTGAAATAGATGAAAGAATATTTGAGTTTGTTAGTGGACCATCGTGACTAGTGTCCTGTTATAGCGGATATTTTGTTAATGGATACAAATTTCACACGGTGGAATATGCATTTACAAAATGACGATGAATGCCGGGGTCTGCGTGAAAGGGACAACCTATGTTGAATGTGATATGGATTTTTATGGACTGGTGGAAGAAGTGATAGAGTTGCACTACTTCGGCTTAAAATCAGTGATCCTATTTAGATGTCATTGGTTCGATACAATAGAAAGGGGCATGAAAGTTCATCCAAAATACAAACTTATTGAGGTTAATTCCAAATCGAAATTGGCAGCAAATGAGCCTTTTATATTGGCATCACAAGCCGAACAAGTATATTACGCGATTTATCCGGCTCAAAATAAAGATAGAGCCGATGGGCGTGTAGTCTGTAAGACTAAAGGTAGAGGAAAAATTGATCCGATAGCAGGAGAAAATGAGTCGATACCGATGTGACAGATGGTTTCTATCAAGAAGATGATCCTCCTGTTGTAGATCGTATTATTCTCATACTCGAGGATGCAGACACAATGTCAATTCAATTAGAAGTTGAATATGCTGATGATGACGATCATGAAATTGAAGAAGTTGGAGATGAAGATGATGAAGAAGAGGAAGAAGAGGAAGAATTCGAAGACTATTACTCAGATGATGAGGAATAATCGTAAATTATATCTTATATTAAATATATCTCTACTATATATATAATAATCTAACTATATGTCAATTCGATAGATATGTTTGGTCGTGGTTATCGTCGCATGAGAGCTTCGGAGTCTTCGATCGATGAGACTCCAGCACTTACTCATGCTGTTGATTCTCCTGTTGTTGATCCTCCTGCCGATGATACTGCTGAGGCTAGTACATCCAAACGTAGGAGGCCACGCGGGCCGAACAGGTGGCAGCCTCCACCAGCCGCAGAGTCACGCAGATTCATTAGCGTAATTGGGGAGCGGTAATATATCATGAATTATGAATCATTAAAAATTCGTTATATCATAATATAATATTAAATTTTATTTTTGTTGTGCAGTTTTGAGCAAGAAGAAGTGCCAAGGAGCATTTCTTCTATCATTCGATGATATATGCACAGGGCATGGCCCACGTGGTCTCACGTGCCCAGTGAGCATGTCGATATGCTATGGTGCGAGTTTGAGGCACGTATTAAATTTTTTATTATACATGCATGATGATTAATATTGGTACTGATATTATTATTTTGCAGGCTCGCTATACATGGGTCGAGGACTAGAGGCCCTTTATTTACGCTGCATGGGAGGCTATTTCCCGAGCGAGGTACAACGGGCAGCGGGGGCAGGCCCGTTCCCAGGCGATGGCCCTAGCTGGGACCACTAACATCGCGGAGACTCGGGGATACGGCCCCGATTGGATTACTTCGGATATATGGGACCAGCTCGTGGCATTATGGTCGACGGAACGATGGTAGGAGGTTTCTAGGATTGCGGCTAGAAACCGCATGTCGGGGGGAGGAGCACGTCACACTTGCGGCTTGGTTGCATTTGCTGTGCACGCGAACCGTATGGTAAGTATTCCTTAATGTTAATTATATATTTTATTTGTTACTCTGTGTACTAATTAATCTATTTGTTTTGTAAATGTAGATGACGGTGTTGGACGACGGGACTGTCCAGTGACCCTCCCCGATGGTGGTGTTTGAGCGGACTCATCATCGAGGGCATGGGACGGGGGAGTACGTCGACAACTTCGCTGCATACGTTATGGTAAATATATTTGTTTAAATTATTCATTATTTATTTATAATTTAAGTTTTATGAAAAATATTAAACAAAAAGTTAAACTCGAGTAGGAGACCTACAGTCAGACGGTGATATAGCGCGGAGGCACCCCCGAGGACTTTGACGCAAGAGCGTGCGTCGAGGCTGCAGGTGGCTGGGACCACGGTCGCATGTATGATTTTGCAGATAGTGGTCATGCGCGAGCCATGCTAGGCTCGCTTGGGGCACCGACCCCTCCACATGCTGGTGAGCGGCCGTCCACCTCCAGGTCCAGTTCTGATCATAGTACCAGGATAAGGACACTAAAGGAGACGGTCGCGCATCAGATTCAGATGATGGCGGAGATGCATGCTATGCTACGCAACATCTCAGCTCATACCGAAGCAGGCATCCCCTTGGCATCATCTGATCCATCATCCTCGAGTCAGTCCACGCCGGTGTATACCCAAGCACTCCAAACCCCGCCATATGATCCAGACCATCCTCCATCGTCATCGTGAGATTTATTGTTTTTATATATATTGACTTTGTTACTTAGATACTATACTTGATTAATTTGTTTTGTTTGGATATTGATACTTCAAATTTGCATTTGAATAGTTTTTATACGATTGTCGATAATTATAAATATAAGTATAATTATTTTGATGTATATCTTGGTGTATTTGTGATGTGTGAATGAATGTATATATGGGTGTATGGGTGTGTGAGTTATGTATCAGATAATGTATCAATGCATTAAATGGAAATTTAGAATTTGAGATTTTTTCGGTTGTAGGTTGTACTCATCAGCAACAGCTTTCCCACGGTCGTCCGTGGGAAAACCGTTACTAAAAGTGTATCGTAAGCCGTTGCTGATGTCATACAGCAACGGTCTTTCACTAACGGTGTTGCTACAGACACGTGGGCCGTTGCTAATAATTGTTATCAGCAACGGGACCAAGTCTGTGGCAAACCCGTTGCTGATAATATTATTAGCAACAGCGCGAGCGACCGTTGCTGATTTGTTGCTAAATTATCAACAACGCGTCTTTCTGGCACGGCTCCATTGCAACGGTTGGGGCCGTTGCAAGCCATTGATGATCGTTCTTGATCCATTGCTGATGTCCATTATTCCAATAGTGGATGTAGATAATAATCACTGCAAAGTTCAATGGCAGATAGTCTTGACTAGGCCTATCAGGAGATGCTTGACAAATGGATTGAAGTGGCGAAACTTAACAAGTCTCTCGGCGATGAGAACAAGTTTATGGTTGAAGAAAAGAAGACCCTTAAGGAGAGAGTTCAAACCCTTCAAAGAAAGATTGTTCAAAAAGGTAAAGAAGGAAGTTAGAATGATGAATTCTATAGGTACTCTTAACAAAATTTTGAGTGTAGGAAAAATACCTTCTAATCATAAGGGACTAGGGCACACTAGTTTATGCCAATTGAAACCACGGTCTCAACTGCCTACTCAATCGAGGAACTTTCATAGAGGCTCTTCAAGTCATGAAAAGCTTGCTATAAGAAAGGGAAATAGGGTGCCCATATGCTACTACGGCAGGTGCAGAGGACACATTATAACAAATTGCTTCAAACTCTCCAACAAATTGAGGAGAAAGAATCATATAAATTACCTAAGGCAAAAGGTTAAGCGAATTTGGGTAAGAAAGAATCATTTTAACTGCCATGTTGCTTTTATGTCAAAGATTGTTTCTTCTCTTGGATCTTGGTACTTCGACAATGGATGTTCTCAGCATATGACTGGAAGTCCTAAATATTTGAAAGATATTCAGGAACATGGAGGTGCAACTGTGACTTTTTGAGATGGAACTCCAAATGTTCCTAAAATTCCTAATATGAAAAATATCCTGCTTGTAAGAGGTCTCAAGGTTAATCTTGTTAGTATAGGCCAATTGTGTGATCAAAATTTAAATGTTCAATTTACTAAAAATAGTTGCACGGTTCTTGATAAGGATGATGACTGTATTCTTAAAGGGAATAGATCTAGAGTCAACTGCTACAAAATTATCTATTCTTCTATTTGTCTTTTAACTGTCTCTTTTGACATTAATATGTAGCATCGACGGTTAGGTCATGTTAATTACAGAGATCTGAAGAAACTTGTAAATGCTGAAGTGGCCAGAGGCATTCCTAAACTTTCAGGAGAACCTGAAGCTGTCTGTGGTGCTTGTCTAGAAGGAAAGCAGACTAGGCTGTCTCATCAGCAGGACAATTGGTAGTTACTTCTAAACCTCTTGAGATTCTTCACTTGGATCTTGTCGGTCCTATGCAGGTTGAAAGTATTGGTGGTAAAAAGTATGTTTTTGTATGTATAGATGATTTCTCACATTTCACTTGGACATAATTCTTAAAGGAAAAATCCAATGCTTTTAGCATTTTTAAATCTCTATGTTTGAAACTTCAGAATGAGCATGAATTTCATATTCTGAAGGTGGTCAGAATAAGGAGTGATCATGGAAGAGAATTTGAGAATATTTATTTCTCTAAATGCTGTGATGAAAATGGTATATCGCATTAATTTTCTGCTCCAAAGACTTCTCAACAGAATGGTGTAGTTGAAAGGAAGAACCATACTATTCAGGAGATGGCTCGTGTTATGCTTAATTCTAAGCAGATTTTTGAAAGATTTTGGGCTAAAGCCATCAACATAGTTTGCTACATCGTAAATTGAGCTTATCTCAGACCAAGATATACTAAAACTACTTATGAATTATAGAAAGGTAGAAAACCTAACCTTACATACTTTCATGTTTTTGGTAGCAGGTGCTATGCTCTAACCCTGAGACTGCCCAGAATTCCGCCAAGGTTACTGAACAGTCAGTTGAAACTGCTAATTCAACTAACCCTGAGACAGACACTGAACATGAAGATGAAAAGGATGACTCCATAGCTGAAAAATCTGCAAGATCTCTCAATAATCATACTATACAAAATGTAATTTGAGATGTACATGATGGAGTTAAAACTAGAAATCAATCCAAGAAAAATCACAAGGATATGATTAGATACTCTTTCTATATGTCAACTATTGAACCTAAAAATGTCAAAGAAGTCTTGAAGGATGAATTTTGGAATTCTTTTATGCAAGAAGAGTTATAGCAGTTTGTCCAAAATGATGTTTGGGAACTTGTCTCAAGACCATAAAATGTGAATGTTGTTGGAACTAAATTGGTATTTAAGAACAAGGCTGATGAAGCTGGAAACATTACAAGAAATAAAGCTCGTCTTGTTTCTCAAGGCTTCAACCAAATTGAAGGTTTGGACTATGATGAAACCTTTGCACCTATTGCAAGATTGAAATCCATCAAGTTACTTCTAGCCTTATCCTGCAGTATGAAGTTCAAAGATCAAGTCAAAAGCTCTCCAAGATGATGCTCGTTGAAAGCCGGAATCCGAAAAACAAGCGCGGAAGAAATAGGCTGAAAAAAACAATTTTAGCTTATGTTCGGTTGACCGGGCGGTCAATCGAATAGGGTAAGAAAAAAGGCCCAGCAATTTCGATCGACCAGTCGATCAATCGAACACTGCTGAAAATCGGCAGTGGGTGCTTCGGTCAACTAGTCGGTCGATCGACAGTGGCTGGATTTGGGCAGTAGGCTCGGCGGTTGACCGACCTGCGTATAAGCCTAAGACGCAATCGTGTCGGTTGACCGACGGATCGATCGAAGATCGCAGATCGTGCGATTAAGTCTGGCGGTCAACCGACCAGAGAGAAAGAAGGAGCTATCGAAGGAGTGGTCGACCAGTCGGTCGATCGACCATTCGACCGGCGCTCTGCAACGGATAGAAAACTATCTGTTGACCTGTCATTTCTTCGGCAGGGTATAAATATACCCTGATATAAATCTTTTAACCTGCTTCCTTAACTCCTACATCTTTTATTGAGCAATCAAAATGAAGATTTAAAGCCTTCCAAATGATCAACTCTTTTTCAAGCGCATAAGCTGGGCTCAACTCGGGTGTTGATTCAAGCTCTACCTCTTGACGAGTTGAAGGCACCAAAGGCTTGCAAAGGAGCTATTACTATTGGTTTTATGCTTAGCTCTTTTGATTGTAATTTTACTTGTTTTTTAAACTGTTTGTAGATTTGTGTCAGTGTAAAGAGCTAGGGCTGTTAGGTCTTGTTGTGTGAAGTGGTATCCTTGGTGTAGAAGCAGTAAAGCCACTTGTGTATACTTAGTGATTACTAGGATTAGTTCTAGTTGTCCCTTAGGTTGAGGTGGGAAAGTGCTCTCGGTAGAAAGGCGGGATATTTCCGAGTGTGGAAGTGCCTTCGGTTGGAGAGCGGAGACTTTCCGGTGAAAAGTCCTCGTTGTAAGAGAAACTCTAATTAATCTTGTAAAACCTAGTTTGAAAATCCTAAGCGGGATGCTTAGGTAGTGGAGTAGGCATTGTGGCCGAACCACTATAAATACCCGTGTTTGCATTGTTTAAATTGTGTGTGCTTAATTGATTATATCGCTTTCGCATTTAAATCACATAATTGCATCTTGCCTAAACAATCCAAGAAACGATTAAAATTGGAATTTAGGCTAATTGAATTAGTAAACACACTATTCACCCCCCCTCTAGTGTCGTCATTTCTCCAACAATTGGTATCAGAGTGGGTCGTGGATTGAGATTTCACCATCTCGTCTACATCTTGCCTCGATCTAGGAAAATGACACTAGAGAGTATAGCATGTGCTCTACCTAGATTTGATGAAGAGAACTTTGGTGTTTGGAAGAGTAGGATGTATACCTATCTTAAAACTCAAAGTTTAGATCTATTGTGCATGCTAAAGAATAAGTATGTTGAGCCCACCATTGACATAAATGATTGGACTCAAGAACAAGTAAAATTATTTGAATTGAATGCCAAAACAACACATCTCCTATATTGCTCATTTTCAAATGAAATACTAGAAAAGGTTATGCATTGTTCTTCGGCTTTTGATATTCGGGCAACATTGAATATGTTATATGATTCGCTAAAACCGAAGAGCTTAGTACTTTCGTTGAGGGTGGTGATGACAATGGTCATCCCCCAAGTACTAACCTCGGTTTTAATGATCTTAGTGCTTCTAGTCAAATAAGCAAATCAAGAAGCCGAAAAAGAAAGGTGATATGCCATTTGTGCAAGGAGAAGGGGCATATCAAGAAGAATTGCCCATTATTAAAAAACAAAATAAGGAAGAGGTCAAGTGCTTCTACATCGTCCTCTGATTCCCTCGAAGCATCCTCTCATCATGACAATAGAGCTACTTCTCAATTGTGCCTCATGGGATTAAAAAATGAGGTAAATCCTTCCACCTCTTGTCATGATAAGGATTTTATTGATAATGAAAGTCATAGCTCTTCTAGTTCATTTGACATGCCAAATGAGGAACTAGTTGAGGAATATAAAAAAATGTATGCCTTGCTTGTGAAAAAGAATAAAGAAAATAAGAAAGAAAAGAAAGAAAATTTAAGGCTTAGCTCTCATGTACATGAATTAGAAAATGAAAAATTGAATACTAGTTCTTTTGATTCTTGCCATGATGCTCTAAAACTTGAAATTAAGGACTTGTAACATAGAATTGAAGAATTAGAAATTGAAAATGATGAATAAATAAACAAGACATCCAAAATTGAAAATGAAAATGAGAGCTTGAAAAATATATTAAAACTTAAGGATAATGATTCTTCAAATGATTTCAAAATGGAAAATAAGAATTTGAAAAATGAAAGTTGTTTGTTGAAATCTCAATCTCATGCTTTACACAAATACATTAATGATTTAAAGAATGAGGTTGTATTCTTGAATGGGAAAATAAATGATTTATCAAATATGTCCTCCTTCAATAACTCTAGAAATACAAATGCTCATGTAAAGAATGCAAAAGTTCATCATCATTCTCATGTTAGGCATTCCACATTTAAACCTCATGTTCAAAATAAAAATGCTTCATCTAAGAATGCCCATGCTCATCATGCCTCTCATGTCAAGCATTCTTCCTTTAAACTTCATGCCCAAAAGAAGAAATTTCATGAAAATTGCTTTTGTTGTGGTATATATGGCCATGCTATCCATGATTGCGCATTCAAGAAGAATCCAAGTGTTGTCAAGACACTTTGGATACCTAGACCAATTAACCCCCAAGGACCCAAAGTCATTTGGGTACCAAAAGTCTCATTTTCTATTGTAGGGGAAACTACCACACAAGAACAAAGAAAGATGGACTATTGAAGTTGACCATGAACTTAAATGATGTATGATTCTTTGGTTGCAACTTCAAACCATTATGATGCCATAGGTATGGAAATTGTCATCTAGGTATACCTTTTTATCATCTCCTTACTTTGGCTTCTCTTATTTAAGTTGGAGTTATGATACATGTCTAAAATTGATTGATTTTCTCCGCTCTTAACATCTTTCAAAAACGTTTTTGATTTTTTGATTTCCGGTCGCTTCGGAGACCCCAGTGGCCTGTAATGGGCCTAAGCGACCTTGCGGTTCTAAATCGTAGGTTTTTTGTGGCTTTCGGTTTTCAACCAATAGGAAGGGTTGGAGATCTTATGTTTCAAAATTTTATATTTTGAGATCTCTTGATTCATTTTGTTATCATGAATAATTTCTTTGAAAATGAATCAACGCTATTTAGTGAAGTTGAAGTTGATAAATGATACTTGTTTTTTCTCTTCACTATTTAGTTTAATAGCTTGCACGTAGAATTGGTTTCATTTTCTACTTAAGAAGTACACTTGCAAGTTGTAAGTTTTTAGGAAGGCTATTTAGGAAGAAAAATATTAGTTTGGCTAAATCATCATGAATAGGGTATAACCTTGATAATTTCAAAATCTAAGTGTTATACCTCATTGGTTAAGATAAAATCATGTCTCTATACTCATGACTAGAATTGCATGTAAAATCCTCGAATTCTCATGAGTAGGTGAATATTAGCACTTAGGCAAATTTCATCAAATGAAACTTACTCTAGGTTGATACTTGCTATTAGAGACATTTCTTTAAGTCCAAACTAGTTAAACATAGGTAGAGATCTTATTCCTCAAATGTTTCACATCTTAGTATCTCTTAGATTCATTTAGATATCATGAAAACTCATTTAAAATGAATCTTCACTATCTAGCATAGGTTAAGGTTTTAAAATAAAACTTTGCATTGAACCTTGCTATGTAGTATGTTAGCTTGCTAGTAGTCATATTATTTCATTATTATACTAATGAAGTCCTTTCAATGCTATTTAAAAGAAAATGAAAAAGGAAATGAAAAGTTGGGCAAATTTTCAAGAAATAAGGTATGAATTTAATTTTGCAAAAATCTTAGTAAAATAATTAAAATTTCATGCTTAAATGATTTCTCTATGCTCATGATTGATGTTGCATGATAAATACTTGAAGTTTCATGAGTAGGCAAAATTATGATAACTTAGCTCATTTCATGATATCTTGATATTTATGAAATCGAACTAGGTTAAAATTCTTCTTTAGAGACTTCATGTTAAGCTAAATTTGAAATGAAATGAAATTTTTAAAAATAAGGTATGAATTTAACTTTACAAAAATCTTAGTATGATGATTGAATATTAAATGATGTCTCTATATACTCATGATTTATTTTGCATGATAATTGTTTGAATTTCCTTGAGTAAGAAAAATTTGGATAACTTAGGCAATTTCATGATATCTTGATTGAATGAAACTTGCTCTATGTTAAAACTCATATTAGAGACCTCATTTTGAGTAAACATTAAGCAAACATGTTTAGACACACATGATATGACTCTAGGTGTTCGATCTTGAAAATTCTTGTGTAGATGAAAATGTGATAACTAGATCACATTAGTGGACTTAAGCTTAAAAGATTTGACCCAAGTCAACAAATTGACTTGGACACTTGATTTTAAGTCCAAACTTAATAAACATGTTTAGAAATAGGTATGACATGTTGTCATGCATTTAGAGTGAAAAAATTCATATGGATATGGATAAAATGACATAGAGGTTAATTCATGTTTACCTCTCCTTGAACTATGTTGACCCAAGTCAACAAGTTGACTTAAAGGTCTCATTTTCAATCCATATTTAGATTTACTCATGTTAAGTATCCATAGGTTTAAGTATGAAAAATCATGAGTAAATGTTAAGATTGAAACTTAGCAAGTTTCATGGTAACTAGCTTAGTTTTGAATGAAACCATGTTAGGTTGATATCTTGACTTAAGAATATAATTTTCATCTCAAATTTGACATATACTCTTTACATGATCACATTATGGTGTCATGAATGTTTGAATGAAAATTGAACAAGTTTTAAAGAATAACTGAAAATTACAAGGATTGCCATTTGTTCAACAATTGGTATCACCAATTTCAGTTATTTATAGAAATCTTGAAGATAGGTTGACCTAAGGCAAAAATTTTCATCTTAAGCCCAAACTTAATTCATAGACTTACATTATCTCATATTTGATGTCTAGATGCCTAAATATGAGAAAGCATGAGTAGATAGCAAAACTTGAGACTTAGCATTTTCATAGTTTTCATGCTTATTTCAAATGAAAACATGCTAAGTTCATATTTAGAACAAATGACATTTGTTTCACTTCAAACTTGATATACATGATTTAAATGTCTATATCTTTGAATTTTGAAAGTTTGAATGAAATATAAAAATGTCATGAAAAAGATAAACTACAACATTGGTACCAGACTTGAGTGCATACATGATTTAGGCTTGAATTGTATCTATCACTCCTTGATATCATGTATGATTTAAGTTGGTATCATGTTAAATACTTGTTTTCCATCCCTTGAGTTGAGATTTTCATGTTGCATGAAAAATACTCCTTAAGAATCTCAACTTCATAAAAAAATCTTTTTGTATCTCATCCCTTAGACTTGATTGAACTTTCTTGCCCTTTTTGATTGATGTCAAAAGGGGGAGAAGAATATAAGAAAAAGGGGGAGAAATGTATAGTTAAAATGAGGAGAAAAGTATAAGAAAATACATTAAAGCATATAAGGAAAATATAATCATTGTAGGTAAAGGGGAGGAAACTATAGGAAATCCATGCATATAGATAGGGGGAGTTCTATTCCATAAATATGCATGTTGATAGGGGGAGAAATCCCTTAGTTGATATCCTTGTGTCTTTAATGATATATTTTCTTATGGATGTTTGTCACCAACAAAAAGGGGGAGATTGTTGGCTTTAGGTTTTCAACCTTAGCCTTAATCTCAGTTTTGATGGTTTTGATGATAACAAACATGGGACTAATAATTTCATTGAGAATATGTTTCAGGTTCCATATCAATTAGGGTTCGATGTCCTCGATCGAAAAAATCGGAGAAGTCGGAAATCAAAAGGACATTGATCGTAGCGCTCGGGTTCATTGCGGAAGTTTATCGAAGATCGACGAGTGCACCAAAGTCGCTTGGATGAGTCCAGAGATCAAGTCAAAAGCTCTCCAAGATGATGCTCATTGAAAGCCGAAACCTGGAAACCAAGCGCGGAAGAAATACGCTGAAAAAAACAATTTCAGCCTATGTTCGGTCGATCGGGCGGTCGACCGAATAGGGTAAGAAAAAAGGCCCAGCCATTTTGGTCAACCAGTCGGTCGACCGAACACTACCAAAAATCGGCAGTGGGTGCTTCGGTCAACCAGCCGGTCGACCGACAGTGGCTGGATTTGGGTAGTAGGCTTGGCGGTCGACCGACCTGCGTATAAGCCTAAGACGCAATCCCGTCGGTCGACCGTAGATCGCGGATCGCGCGATCGCGTCTAGCAATCAACCCATCGATTGACCAACCAGAGAGAAAGAAGGAGCAGTCGTAGGACCGATCGACCAATCGGTCGACCAACCATTCGACCGATGCTCTGCAACGGATAGAAAACTATCCGTTGAGCTGCCGTTTCTTCAGCAGTGTATAAATATACCCTGATATAAATCTTTTAACCAGCTTCCTTAACTCCTACAACTTTTATTGAGCAATCAAAGGAATATTTAAAGCCTTCCAAACGATCTACGCTTGCGCTCTATTTCCTTCCGCGGCAATCTTTTTTCAAGCGCACAAGCTTGGCATAACGAGTTGAAGGCGCCAAAGGCATGCAAAGGAGCTGTTACTATTCATTTTATCCTTAGCTCTTTTGATTGTAATTTTACTTGTTATTTAAACTATTTGTGGATTTGTGTCTGTGTAAAGAGAAACTCTAATTAATCTAGTAAAACTAGTTTGGAAATCCTAAGCGGAATGCTTAGGTAGTGGAGTAGGCATTGGGGCCGAACCACTATAAATACCTATATTTGCATTGTTTTAAATTGTGTGTGCTTAATTGATTATATCGCTTCCGCATTTAAATCGCATAATTGCATATTGCCTAAACAATCCAAGAAATGATTAAAATTGGGATTTAGGCTAAACAAATTAGTAAACATACTATTCACCCCCCTCTAGTGTAGCCATTTCGCCAACAACCTCCACCTTGGCCGGATCCACTCTCACTCCATCCCGAGTGACGGTATACTCGAGAAATCCCACAATTTCAAGTCAAAATTCACATTTGGAAAAGTTAGTGAATAGCTGGTGCTCTCTAAGGATCCTCAAGACCACCCTTAGATGCTCAACATGCTCCTTCACACTCTTGGAATATACTAGTATGTGATCTACGAACACAATGATAAGCTTATCCAAGTACTCATTGAACACCCTATTCATCAGATCCATGAAAGCTGCTAATGCATTCGTCAACCCAAAGGACATCACCAAAAATTCATAATGCCCATATCTCGTATTGAAAGAAGTTTGTATATGTGAGTATGTGACAAGTTATTCTGTAATTGTCCTAATTGTTGGCTTTAGGTTTTCAACCTTAGCCTTAATCTCGATCATGATGGTTTTGATGATAACAAACATGGAACTAATGATTTAATTGAGAATATCTTTCAGGTTCCATATCGACTAGCGTTCGATGTCCCCAATTGGAAAAATTGGAGAAAATGATAAATCGGAAGGACATTGATCGTCGCGCTCGGGTTCATCGCAAAGTTTCCCGAAGATCGATGAGTGCTCCAAAGACGTATTGGATGAGCTCAAATATCACATAAAAGCTCTCCAAGTTGACTGTCGTTGAATGCCGGAACCCAGAATCAAAGCGCGGAAGAAATAGGCTGAAGAAATAACATTCAACCTAGGTTCGGTCGACCAGTCGGTCGATCGACCGAAGGTAAAGAAAGTAGCAGAGGTACTTCGGTGGAACGAGCGGTCGATCGATGGAAGCCCAAAACGGGCAGTAGCTCGGGCGGTCGACCCGTCGGTCGACCGACCTGATGATACCCACGACAAAAGATCCCATCGATCGATCGACGGATCGACTGAATGGAGGCAGAATCTGCCCGAAGCTGGCGGTCGACCGACCTACATATAAGGGCGACACATGATCACGTCGGTCTGGTCGACCGAAGATCATGGATCATGCGATCCACGTTTGGCAGTCGACCAGTCGGTCGACCGACCACAGGGAAAATAGTAGCAGTCGAATGACCGGTCGACCGATGCTTCGATCGGTGCTTCGATCGACGGTTGTAACAGATAGATTTTTATCCGTTTAACAGTCGTTGCTTCTCTAGGGTACAAATACACCCTCTGATACTTCATTTATTTTTCTTCTCCCAATCTTACAGTGATCATTGAGCATTCTAAGGGAGATTTAAAGCCTTCCAAGGAGTAATCGCGCGCGCTCTGCTTCTACGTCGAGTACATTCTACAAGCGCCAGCGGCTGCCTCAACTCGGAAATTGTTCAAGCTTCACGACTTGATGAGTTGGAGGATTCAAGGCTTGGAAAAGAGTACGAACACTTGGTTTCACCTTTAGCTCTTTCTGTTGTATTTTTAATTGTTATTAAACTTGTTTTGAATTTGTGTTTGTGAAGACCTGGGTGTTAGGTCTTGTTGTATGAAGTGGTATCTTGGTATAAGAGTAAAGCCACTTGTGTAAACATAGTTGTTACTATGATTAGTTTAGTTGTCCCTTAAGGTTGAGGTGGGATAAATGCTCTAGACAAGAAGGCGGAGACTTCCAGGTGTGGAAGTACCTTAGGTCGAGAGTGAGACTTTCCGGTGAAAAGTCCTCGTGTATAAGGGAAACTCAAATTATTCTAGTAAAGCTAGTTTGGAAATCCTAAGCGGGGTGCTTAGGTAGTAGAGTAGGCATTGGGGCCGAACCACTATAAATTGCGTGTTTGCATTGCCTTATTGTTTTGTGTTAATTGCTTTATCATTTATCTTGCTTCCGCATCGCATAAGTGTAATTCGCCTAAACGAGTTAAGCAATCGATTAAAATTGAAATTAGGCGAATCATATAGTAAACACACTATTCACCCCCCCTCTAGTGTCGCCATTTCGCCAACACTAATAGCATTGCAAAAATAAATATTGCATCGCTCAAAAGCGAAGTCATATTTCAAAAATGTTACAAGGTGGTCAATCTGTTCAGCTCTAGACTTCTAGTTAGGGACACAAACCATTAGGTCATGTTTGCTTTGCATGATATGATTTGGATGGGATATGATTTAAGGTAGATAAGAGTGGGATAAAAATCTAAGAGGATTTCTAAAAATCCTATCCTATGTTTGTTTTGGCATATGATAAGAAGCATGGATAGAATATAAAAATTCATATCCTATGGATTTGGGCTCTAAACCCATCCCTTCCTAGGATTTCTAAATCAGGCCAGTGGTGGATTTGTGCTAAAATAAATCCACCCAATATCCGGCCCAATTCATATCCATTGCTGCAGCACTACAAGAAAACATAGCATCACTGATAGACTAATTACAGAAGGATTCAATTTGTTGGTATTACCAACAAATTTACCGACGGATTAAAAAATCGGTTGGTAAATCAGCATATAAATCCCCCCCCCCCCCCTTTTATTTCAGCCAACCAAATATTTCCCTCCTTACTAACAAATATTTCCCACATTCTTATCAACCAAAATATATTTCCCCGCCTTATTTTCCTCACCCGACCCGGACAAATCCCTCTTTTCTTTTTCGCAGCCGACAAACTCCCCGCGCCTCACGACACCTCTCTCCCCACACGACCTCTCCCTACGACTTCCCCCTGCTCCCTGCGACACCTCCGCGAAACCTATCTCCCCTTCTCTCCCTGCAGCACCTCCGACACAAACTCTGCGCCCCTTTGTTTTCTCCAACCGCGCCATCTCCCCCGATTCAGCGTGCCCGAGTGCCCCATTCTTCTGCAATCTCCCCCTGCCAACAGAAGTCCTGCGTCAACTCTTCCCCGACATAAACTCTCGCGGAGGCCCGTCGCCAGGCCCCTTTCTTCCGCAAGAGGGCTGCAGGTAAGAAGAAAAAGACGAAATAGAAACTGGTATTTTAGAGCGGGGCGAGACCTTCCATTCTCTCTTGCCATTCGTGATGGTTTGACTATAAATTTTTTGGAAGTTTTCTTCCTCTGCAGGATTTGCTGCAAGGTTGTCGAAGCCGCGTGCAAGAGCGAGGAGGGACCTAACTGGTGATCACAGAGCCGGAGCGGGAGTCGGTCGTCAACGAAGTTGTCGCCAGAGGTAGGAGTCTCTACTCTCTTTCCTTTCTTGTAAGTCATGATAACGGTTCACGGAGAGATGGTGAGAGTGAGCTCTTCGAGGTGAAAGGAGGAGGCATCGGTTCCCGACGAAGTTGGGCTACACGTGCGCAGAGACGCCGTACGGCGGGGGGTGGTTTCAGGCCCTTAGGCGGTGTCTGGAGGTAGTGCGCCGAGTTAGGGAATGGGAGTAGGCGTAGACGGGACCGATTGGTCGGGCCATCGGATGGATTTATGGAAAAGAGGTGTCGGTATTTGGGCCCTCCGGGCTGCCAGGAGCGCTGCCGTTTGGTCTTCGGCAGTGCGGGAGTGAGGATTTACACCCGTGTTATGCATACTCTTCACAAGTGGAGCTATCTTGTTGCTCAGCTCTTTGTTGTTTGCTTCATTTACTTCTTGAAACACTAGAATGTATTTGTTGACACACATGGATGTAGTACTTGTATGATTAATGTTTATGATAGAAGTTTATTTCATTACACATGATTTATTTATCTACTTACATGTGAGGTGAAATTGGTAGGGTGTGCATGTATGGATGTCGGATCTTGATTGGGAAAGGGTGACATGTGGAAATGCATTGAGCATTTGATAATCATTTTGTGGCATGTTGAGGTTTAAGCCATCAGGTGGGGAGTATTTTGCAGCATGTTAGACCTTAGGGAGTCCTCATGTGGGGATATTGTTCATTCGTGGATACACTACAATTTGGAGGCATTTGAGCAAAGCCTCGGAATATTTTTGGATAGTCCTTCTCTAGGTTAACTCATTTTGCTTGGGCTGCACATATCTTTTATCTTATATCATTTTCCTTGTCTATATAAGAAGTATATAAACCTATACTTTATTGATTAAGAATTGTGCTGATATTTGTTGTTTCATTTTATATGAATTTCTTTAGTTTATTGAAACTTTTGCGAAAAAAATCCAATTAGTCCAAACAACAAATGACAGGATGTTCATTTAAAGAAAGAATGAAAGACTAAATTACTAAGGAAACATGCACATACCTCTTCACAGATTTCCTTGCAACTTGGTTCTGTTTCTTTTGTTATGTCTTAGTTAATCTATATATCGTGAATGCTTTTAGGTTTTTGCCATGACAAAGAGCGTTTCTGCAAGTTGGTTGTACGTGTTTGTGCACACTCAATGGTGCATGTAGTTTTATACATCATTGCAACTATGCTTGGGGTTGTAGTATGTAATTTGAATTCAGTATTAAGAGTGTATACCAACATTCATCTTCATGCTATTGCTTCTAATGATCTTTGATAATTTTATTTGCTTCTAATGATGCCAACATTCATCTTCATGCTATTGTCATTAAACGATGCCAACATTCAAATATTGAATGTGTTATTATATTGAATATATTAGTAGTCTTACCCATTTTGTTCATAGTGGCTTATTATATTGAATTTATTGAAGATTTATCTTATAATTATGTTCTGCCATGGGTGGTAAATTGCAACTCTACCCCTTAATTTCGTCTATTTCCAGCTAGATCACTTTGCACTTGAAACCTACAACTTCTACACCCTTGAATGACAAGTTGGCAAAATGATATCATGTTGTTAAGCTATTCTAACTTTTGAGTATTCAAATTGTTTCTTTTTAAAAAGGATGGTTGAGCATTTATAGTTAAATAGTGCTGGAAGCATGGTTGAGCATTAGATAATTTAGTTACAAACTTGGTATTCCTGTCATTTCATTGCCTCATTGTTTCTTTTATTTTTACATGCAGGTAAAAAGGATGAAGTGCAAGGATCTACTTCTTGGAAAAAATTATCGTATATGTATTTTTGAAACAATCTTAATGCATTGAAACTTTGAAACAATGTAAATATTTGACTAGCACAATGTATTTCGAAATTAGTTGTATACAATGGTTTCCTTAAGTTTATGCGTGTGGATTTAGAAATATAATGGTTCATGTGTGATTTCAAAAATTATTTTTATGATTTCGTGTGAATTATCATGGTTTGAGGATTGATTCAGGTACACAATAATGAGCAACTGATAGATTCTGTTGATAATTCCAACGGATATACTAACAAAAATTATTTGTTGGTAATACCAATGCTATCGAACATTGTTGGTATTACCAACGGATATTTATCTGTTGGTAATACCAACGGATATATGTAATTGTTGGTAATACCAACAAAAGAAAAAATCTGTCGGTATTACCGACAGATTAATTAAAACCGTCGGTATTACCGAGGAGCCATTTATTGACGGATTTTACCGACAGATACTCCATCGGTAATAGTATTACCGACGGATTTTTGGGTATTATCGACGGATTTGGTCCGTTGGTGATACCCTATTTTCTTGTAGTGCAACAAACAATTGGTTGGATTTTAAAATCCAATCCACCTCCTAAATTCATCAAAGCAAATGAGGCCTTACTGTATTCCTAAATTCCTCTACTTATGTTGATAGATTTGTGTTTGAACAGTGGGTGAAAAAAAAAAATCATGACTAGGGGTGGCAATTTTATCTGCATCCGCCAACTAAAAATTGCATCTGCACCGTATTCGATCCATATCCACAAGTAAAAACAAATATGGATATAGATACGGATTTAGAAAATTTATATCCCCGCGGATACGGTGCGGATAATGATATGACTGTGGATCCGCACCGCCTATCCGCGTCTTTGAATTACTATTTTGCCTATATAAGTTATTAGTATATATAAGAGCTCTATGGTAATTTCATGTCAAAATGAATTTTGAAGTATATTATATATTTGGTTTTGTTCAATGAATTGATAATTTATTGATTTTTTAATTAAATATATTATTTTAATATTTTTTTAAAAAATACGTTGCGGATACGGATGCAATGTGGATATTCGCATTTAAAGCAGTGCAGATATGGATATCCATATTCACATCCATAGCGGATACGGTGCGGATACGGATGCGCGGATATGGGGTGCGGTGTGGATATGGATAATGCAGTATCCGCATTGTATTCGATCCATTGCCCGCCCTAATCATGACATAGTTCTCTAGATAATTATAGGATAACAATAGTCAATTGTGATGAAGATGTGAGTTGTAGGAAAGGAATAAAGACATCATACTTATCTTATAATATAATTATTAGATACTTCTTTTTTCCTAAATCCACCATAATAAATATCTAGAAACTCTTGTATCATAGGATTTGTTAACCTTGGTAAAGGAATACATGATTTAATTTTCTTCTTACTGTATTTTCTCAAGATAATTGTTGCAAGGTAGATATAAACTATTTATCAGAAATATTTGATTCAAACTTTCTCAATCAAGCTTTCTCAAAGTTTCATAGTAATAACTTCTTAGCTTAGTTTCTCTATGGTAATAACTTATATTTCCTTATTATAAATTAGTGCAAAAAAGATCTTCAATTTTTAGCATTTTGATATTGTATTTTTCTTTTAACTTTAAAGTTGGAGTTACTTCTCTTTCATATGAGTTACAAGATACTGTCTTATATAAAAATATCTAATCTAAACAGTCTTTTGATGGACTCATTTTTTTTTCATCACTTTCATTACTGAGCAATAGCACTTTGATTAAGTTTATTTGCTTCTTTTTTGAATGGATTTTATTTATGTTGTTTGATATTTTTTGTCAGCTTTTAGGGTCATATAAAGTTATAATGGTAGTCGGAATGTGCAGATCTCCTAGAACACACATCACTCTGGGGTTTCATATGTTCTAAGCTTTCTATCAATCCAATATCAGGTCTCATAGGAACAATTTCAAAACTTATTTCCTATACTAGTTCTTGGGATTTTGTCCATTAAACTGCATTAACTCAATATATAAATGCACAACGTTAATGCAGTTTCAGTATACACAAGGAGCAATGGATCTCTTTATCAACGTACAAGACAACGTTACACTCAATAAGTGTCCGTTAATTCCTATGAATGGAGGTACTCTTAAAGATTAACAATCATACACAAGGTGACTATGATACTGTAATATCCAATCTAATGGATTTCTTTGGCAGGGTATATTTAATCTACTTCCAAACCTTAATGTGAATGAGTTGATCAAGGAATTTTTAGGTAACGGGAATTCATGTGCAGCAAAGTCATAAGATACAACAAGAAGGACCACTTGTTTATACAACAGGAAGGACCCAACTATCTTTTGTAAAGTCAAATAATAGCTTTCATTTTCTATTTGCATGCTAGTGTAGTTTCTTAGACCATGTTAAGACTGTTGGTCATGTTGAGATGGGAATCCTGAAGCCTAGTATGGTTGTTACCTTTTGTCCCTCAGGCAATTTTATTCGCATCCGCTAACTAAAAACTGCATCCGCGCTGTATCCGATCGATATCCGCAAGTAAAAATGGATATGGATATGGATTTAGAAAATTTATATCTGCACGGATATGGTGCGAATACGGATATGACTGTGGATCCGCACTGTATCCGCATCTTTGAATTACTATTTTGTTTACATGAGTTATTAATAAACTTTGAAGTATATATTATAAACTTATTTTGGATCAATAGATTGGTAATTTATTATTTTTTTAATGAAATATATTATTTTAAATATTTTTTATTAAAAGCGGTGCGGATACGGATGCGGTGCGGATATCCGCATTTGAAGCTGTGCGAATATGGATATCCATATTCATATCCGTGGCGGATACGGTGTGGATACGGATGTGCGGATATGGGATGCGGTGAGGATACAGATAATTTAGTATTCACATCGTATCCGATCCGTTGCCAACCCTACTCAGGTCTGACTACTCAAGTTAAGTCTGTTGGTCATGTTTTTTATGATATTATTCTATTGTTATGAACTTCTACTGACCTCAAGTTTGTATATCCTAGTTTATTTACCATTGATAGGTGTTGCAGCGATGAAGTGTGTATTCATAATGGTTTTGATTTTTCATCTACTTTTGTAATATACATATTTTTATTATTGGGTTGTAGCATCACTCTGATTTCATTATATTTTATAGGATTACTTGATGAAATTTGTCAAATAGTAGAGGCTTTCTCAATAATAGATAGGCCATGCTTGCTTTGCAGGATATGATTTGGATGAGATATGATTTAAGATGGATAAGGGTGGGATAGAAATCCAAGATGATTTTTTGAAATCCTATCCTATGTTTGTTTTGGCATAGGTTAAGAAGCATGGATATGATATGAAAATTCATATCCTATGAATTTGGGCCCTAAATCCATCCCCTCCCTAGGATTTCTAAACTAGGCCAGCGATGGATTTGGGCCAAAATAAATCCATCCAACATTTGGTCTGATTCATATCCATTGCTGCAACAAACAATGGATTGGATTTTAAAATCTAATCCACCTCTTTAATCCATCAAAGCAAACGAAGCCATATAGTTTGTTGGGATTGAGTTAGTCATAACCTCCAATGTGGTAAAATGTTGATTCTTAACACCAAAAACATTACCCAATCCTTATATTTTGCAATTCATTTTGATAAGCTGAGTTGTGGGACCATCATGCAATAAGTTGACTTGTTTGCTATGTTGTGCCATTATAAATAAATGACCTCAATGTGGGCCTAAGATTTTCTACATTGGTCTTAATCTCGGTTTTGATAACAAACATGGAACTAATATTTTATTGAGAAATATTTTTAGGTTCCATATCGATTAGCACACGACGTCCGCGATCGGAAAAATCAGAGAAATCGGCAAGGACGCTTGTCGACGCTCGGGATTCTTCGGGAAGTTAGAGTTTAGGTTTAGGGTGTCTAGCATGTGTTGTAATCATCTTTTATGATGCAAAGAACCCAAAAATCAAAATCGAACCCCAAAATATGAAAACTCGAAAACTGCACTGAAATTCACTAAGCCTAGGGAGTTCCTTGAAGGGCTATATGACTTGGACATTTTCTTCACACAAAAAATGCCGGTAATTATTCCTTAAGTAAAAACTAGATAACGAGATATTTTAAAGGATTTTTTGGAAGCCTTTAGCCTACCCATACTTGATTTGGAAGATTAGAAAATTTTCGTTTTTCCGATATTTGTACTAGACCCAAAAGTTAGATTTTGATTCTTAAGAATTTTATTTTTTTAGATACTTTTATTGAATTCAAATGGGGGATAATCTTTATATAACATTTACGTTTAAAGTTAAAGTGAAGAAATGTTATATAAGTAGACATAGTGAAGACGGAACCCAAAAATGACTAAACAAGCAAAAACTCAGCCAAACCAAGCAGTGCAATTTGCCCAGTTTCGATTGATCGGTCGATCGACAGAATACTGCCAAAAATTGGAAGTAGGCAAGTCGGTTGACCGAACGGTCGACCAAAGTGTGCCAGAAAGTGGCGGTATGCCTTCGGTCGCTCGGCGGTCGCTCGCTCGGTCGACCGACGATCGACCGGTAAGCGATCGGGCATCGCCAACGAGCAAAAAAATAGGTTGTTAGGTTTGATTGAGTTGGTGGTAGCCTTGGTGTTAAGGCTTAAATCCACAATTGTAAACTTAGTTTACTAGGATTAGTTGAGTTGTCCCTTAGGTCGAGGTGGGAAAGTGCTCTCGGTAGGAAGGCGGGATACTTTCGGGTGTGGAAGTGTCTTCGGTTTGAGAGCGGAGACTTTCCGATGTAAAGTCCTCTTTCTAAGGGAAACGATATAATCTAGTAAAACTAGTTTGAAAATCCTAAGCGGGGTGTGCTTAGGTAGTGGAGTAGGCATTGGGGCCGAACCACTATAAATTATTGTGTTAGTATTGTTATCTTTGTTTGTGTTTAATTATTTTATTATTATTTCCGCATTTAGTTGATAAATTGCAACTTGCCTAAGTAATCAAGTAAACGATTAAAATCGGAATTAGATGAAAGATTTAGATAATACACTATTCACCCCCTCTAGTGTGGCCATTTCACCAACATCGTACAGTGTTGTAAGTTCAAAGATTGGTTCTTATTTCCATGAACTTAGCATTTAAATCAATCTCTTGTGAACTTGGCCTTTTAGATAAATTTTTTTCATTGTTTAGTTCAAGGATTGATTCTTATAGTGCTATAAGTTCAAGTATTCTTCATTTGGATGAAGGATATCACTAGCTGATGGTGAACTCTTGATCTCTCTATTAAATATTGCTTCTTACCTTGCATAAGGTAGAGTTAACCAGCATTAAGGAAAAATAATTTCATTGGAGTTTGGTTAATTGTTCATGACTTGGTATTTCAATTGAAGTTATTATTGAAAAGAACATATGCTCAAGTTGCTCCCTTTGTTCAGTTCCGGAAACAATGTACATTTTTTTATAATGTGTTCTTGATGTAGTACAATTTTATGTAAAATTACAAATTCAAGTAATAACTATTCTAGCTCTACATCATGGTCTTTTTCCCTTTTAATGCAAATCCTTTTAGAAAATGCAAATGATGTTTAGTGAATAATATATAATGCACTGATGCAGATGGAACATAACCATGGAGAATTCATCACAGCAACAATAGAATGGATAGAGAAGAGCATCTCTATACAGTATATCAATTTTTTGATAAAGATATAAGTGGGTGAGTGTAAAAATAGATTGGTTGTATAATGTAACTAGTTTAATTACCCGTGCGATGCACGGGTTTTTCAAGTGAATATAAAATACATGATATAAAAAACTAATTAAAAAATTGAATATATTTAAATTGCATATACATAAAGTAGACAAAAGATAAAATACTAAAAGTAATTATCATATAATAAAAAAATTTCAAAACATATAATAAAAAAAGAAAAGAAATGATAATCTAGATTTAGAAATATCTTGCAGTTATTAAAAAAATTATATACCGTATAAAATCAAATTTATTATAATTGATTACTACATTTGAATATCATAATACTAATGTTGGTAACTAAATTATTTTTTGTTTCAATCTTTTCAACTAAACATGTTCATTTTATTGTATGAAATAATATATTAGTGAACTATTCATTTATTTATTAATCATAATATATTACAATTTTTTATTGATATTTTTGTGTACCTCCAATTAAAAAGATTTAAATTATAATATATTACAATATTTGATTTTGAAAGTAACAAAAATTAATTTGGAAATTCCTATTTTGGAAAATAATGAAATATTTTTAGAACTTAATCAAATTCAAAAATTGATGAAAATAAAATTAAATAGCAAAATTAAGTATTTTTGTGTACCTACTATTAAAAAGATTTAAATTATAATATATTAAAATATTTGATTTAAATTATTTGAAAGTAATGAAAATTAATTTGGTAATTCCTAGTTCCGAAAATAATTAATGAAATATATTTGGAACTTAATCTAATTCAAAAATTGATGAAAATTAAATTAAATTGCAAAATTATGTTGCAAAACTAAATAGCACAACTGATTTAGATTAAATCTTAAACAATATTATAGTGGTTATAATATTGACATGAACATGATATATCTGAAATAATTTAAATAACACAACTGAATACTTCATGATTAATCTAAAAAAATTTCAAGTTATTGATACCAAAAAGAAACATAGAATAACAATCACTTTGCAATTAACCTAAAAAGAAGCAACACTACAACCAACAACAATAATACATTAAATTTTAAGATCTTAAATACAAACAAAAAGTATTTAGTTTTCAGTTCCCTTCTTTCCTAATCACTTGCTTTGGCTTATTGGTTGACAATTTAGTAAGATCAACTTAATCAGTTGCAGACTTCATAATGGAAGCTTCACCGAATAATGACTTGGACAGTGTCAGAAAAGATGTAGATTCATATTCACTTCAATTATCACAGGACTGTGAAAAATCATCCTGCTAAAAATAGAAAAGTGAGTAAAAGATAATGAATTAATTCCAAATTGAACAAAAAAAGACCTACAATAATTACTTCAATCAATTAGCAGAGTCAACCTCAATTGTCAATAATTGAAAATTATTCAAAGGAATAGTAAACTGTATATAGAATCAATATATAAATGATTATTAAATCACCTTAATTTGCTTAATTTAAAAATGAATAGAGAAAATATAATTAAAAAATATTTAGAACTAACATCATAAGACTTATAGTTTTCAATGAAAGCTGAAATTACCGAAGCTTCAAAACATAATTTAACAACATGGGCAGCGAAGCTTTTCATTACTCATATTTGTTAAAATATGTGAAAATTACAAAATTATATATAAATTCAAAAAGTTATATAGAAATGAATACTTACTGAAGGTTATCCACCTCGATAATAATGTAGTGATAATGTTGGCCATCTTTTGAAAACTCAATTAAGTCTGTCTTCCCAGTAAGAAGACCAATCACATCTACAAAAAATAAAAATAAAAAACTTATCATATTGTCAAAGAGAAAAATATAAAAAAAAAGTAAAAAAAAGAAAAGAAAAGATGTTTATCATATCCTTCACTAAATCTTAGCAGATCATTATTTCAATAGAGAAATAAAAGAATAAAAAACAATAAACTATAAAGAACTAGAGAAGAGAGAGCGATTGATATCCTTCACTAACCACTAAACTAATCTTATATAGACACTTGAAATTTGGTAGTTAATTTTCAACAATTAATAAGATCATTAATTAATTGATTTCAAAATTAGGAAATTATAAAATTAGAAATTTCACAATAATTAATAAGATTCTTAAGTAATTAATTTCGAAATTAATTAGTAAAATTTGATTATTAATAAAGTAAATTAATAGAATGGATAGAGAAGAGAATCTCTATACAGTATATCAATTTTTTTTAAAAGATATAAGTGGGTGAGTGTAAAAATAGATTGGTTGTATAATGTAATTGGTTATACATGAATATAATGACCAGGCGCCATTAATAAACGTAAGGTAATTAATACCCAACGCATTACATTAATGCGCCGAATAATTAATACCCAGCGCATTAATTAATGCGCTCGATATTAATTACATCCCTAGATTATCACATTATGTGAATGCAACATATACATTTAGTTTGATATAGTAAATATTTTATTTTCACCAAATTAGTGAGTATCATTTCTAACTTAGTTTGATAAAGCTGATATAAATTAGTGAGTATCATTTCTAAATTAGTTTGATTATTTGATGAAATGGTTTTGACTTGTGTTCTTTCATTTTTTTGCAGGAGAAAAAGAAGAAGAAATAAGGCAGACTTAGTGGACCCACTGTAACTTCTTTTTATTGGGGCGCTATTGTTTGGTATTTTTAGTGTACAAACTATTTAGTGTACCTATTGTAACTTCTTTTTAATGGATATTAGATACTTTGCATTATTTCGTGTTGGTGGACAATGTTATTTTTAATGTATTTGGATTAATGTTGAACTTATTTTGATTTTGTTGATGGTTGGATATGTAGGTGGATGGTTGTATATCTGTTAAGTTGTCGGTTTTATAATTAGTAGATGGATTATTATTTTAATGAATGACTAATTATTAAATTTTGTGTGTTTGTGAGAAAATTTATTTATCACAGATTCTCAAAGTTATGGCAAAATCATCACATATTGTGGCAAAATCATCACTGATATTGTGGTAATAATTAAAATTTGAAATCTTGTTAGTGGCAAATTCATTTTAACGTTTAATGACAAAGGAACAAACATGTAGTGGTTGAAAATTCTATAGCAAATTTAATATTTAATGACAATATATAACGCAATATTAGTGGCAAGTTTTACATATTTTTGCCATGGAAAGGGTTCCAGAAAGGGTAGAATAATGACACACATTTATTAATAAGTAGCAAAAAAATTTGCCATAAAAGATTCATAACGTCAGCAAGCCCCGTCTATTGAGCACCCGTAAACAAACGACCTGGCTGAGGTAGCCAACAAGGTCATCCTAATGGGATTAAAGAAGAGGCTCGATTGGGTCAAGGGATACTAGGTCGAAGCGCTACCTGAATAACTTTGGAGTTACAACATAACTACCCAATCCTCCACCTCGGAGACCCCTTATCGGCTCATCTATGGAGCAGAGGCCTTGATCCCTATTGATCCCAGCCTTCGTATAATTACTTTCGAGGAATAGGGAAACACAAAGGCACGACTCGCCGAGCTTGATCTTATCGAAGAAGAGCGAGAGCTCACCAAAATCAGAGAAGAAGCAATGAAACTTAAGATTGCTTAGAAATATGATAAACATGTCAGACCCAGAAGTTTTGCAGAAGGATACCTTGTTCTCCGAAAAATTGTACCCTAAAGAAAACCGATCGGGGAAGGTAAACTCGCTCCAAACTGAGAGGGCCCCTATTAAATCACAAAGGTCCTCGGAAAAGATGCCTACAGAATTGCCAAACTCTTTGGAAGAGAACTCCCACGATCTTGGAACATAGCCTCTCTACGGGCCTACTACAGCTAAGGTTCCACCCTTAAATTACAATTGGGCTGGAGTACTCTTTTTCCTACTTGATGGTTTTCCCACTAGGTTTTCCCAATGAAAGGTTTTAACGAGGCTCCACCATGTGTAAGCAGAGTTTAAATTCTCGGTGGGATGTGATGTATCTCTATGATATTTTCACAATTAACTTGCTTTATTCTGCACATTTCTTTCATGTCTAATATCACTTGCACAAATTGCATGCTTTTTAGGTGGAACTTACACGGTCCCACAAGCGGCGCTTGACCCACGTGACACACCATTCTTCCTCGACCAATCTCTCATCTTCTCGGTGTTATAAAGCCTTCGTAAGCAATTGAGACTCAGTTTTCACCAGCCTAAGCTCGTTGGCCTCAGCGTCCCATATAGTGACAAGAACTCGGTGTTCACCAGTTTGACTCGTCGACCTCAGTGCCTATCTCGGGCTCCACCGATGAGATGAGCCACCATCAGTATCGAAGGAATCGTAATAAATTTACTAAGGGCGGAGTCGAAAGAGATGAGCCACCATCGATGTTGTCTGGTGAACAAATGTTATCACGTGTTTTAGCACTTCCAGAGATAGTATTTCGTTGGAATGAAAGAGTGTCAGGCTTTGGTCAATCACATAACTGGGTGAAAAAAAGTATCTTTTGGGAATTGCCCTATTGGAGTTCATTACTGATTCGACATAATTTAGATGTCATGCACATTGAAAAAAATGTGTTTTATAATATTTTCAACACTTTGATGGATATTTCCGGAAAAACTAAAGATAATGTCAAAGCCCGACATGATCTGAAAATACTTTATAAGAGAGCAGAGTTGGAGTTACAAGAGGTCAACAGACGATATCTGAAACTGAAGACCCCGTATGTGTTAAATATGTTTGTCAATGGATAAAAGAACTCAGATTACCCGATTGATATGCTTTAAACTTATCTCGATGTGTGAATGTCGACGATTGCAAAATATCAGGGATGAAGAGACATGATTGTCTTGTATTCATGCAGAGATTGCTTCCGATCGCATTTCGAGATCTTCTACCTCATAATATTTGGGGTCCGTTGACTGAATTAAGTATGTTTTTTAGAAACATTTGTGCAAATGTCCTTCGAGTCGAAGATATGTCAACACTTGAAAGTAATATTGTTGAAATCATATGCAAGCCGGAGCAGTTTTTCCCTCATGCATTTTTTGACTCGATGGAGCATCTACCGATACACTTGGCATACGAGGTACGAGTTGATGGCCCCGTTCAATATCAGTGGATGTACTTATTTGAAAGATACATAAATCATCTAAGAAAAAAATAAAGAACACTGCAGCTGTAGAAGGATCAATATCTGAATCGTATATCATCCAAGAAATTTCAACATTCTGCTCATTTTACTTTGAATCAACAGTACAGACAATATTTGATCATCTTCCACTTAACGACAACGGGGGAGTTCGACATTCAGATGGATGTTTAAATATATTTTGTCACTCTGGTCGTGCTTTTGGTTCTCGTCGATCTCGACACTTAAGCGAGGAAGAGTATCATTTGGCACACTTGTATGTATTACTCAATTGTCCAGAGATTGAACAATTCATTAAAATATTTGACATTGAGATGGTGCAAAAATACTCTATTCACAACGATCAAGAATTAGAGAGATTACGAAATCATGATTTCCCTACATGGATTCAAGCTTACAGCAAAGATCACCGAGCTGAAATAGATGAAAGAATATTTGAGTTTGTTAGTGGACCATCGCGACTAGTGTCCTGTTATAGCGGATATTTTGTTAATGGATACAAATTTCACACGGTGGAATATGCATTTACAAAGATGATGATGAATGCCGGGGTCTGCGTGAAAGGAACAACCTATGTTGAATGTGATATGGATTTTTATGGACTGGTGGAAGAAGTGATAGAGTTGCACTACTTCGGCTTAAAATCAGTGATCCTATTTAGATGTCATTGGTTCGATACAACGGAAAGGGGCATGAAAGTTCATCCAAAATACAAACTTATTGAGGTTAATTCCAAATCGAAATTGGCAACAAATGAGCCTTTTATATTGGCATCACAAGCCGAACAAGTATATTACGCGATTTATCCGGCTCAAAATAAAGATAGAGCAGATTGGCGTGTAGTCTGTAAGACTAAAGGTAGAGGAAAAATTGATTCGATAGCAGGAGAAAATGAGTCAATACCGATGTGACCGATGGTTTCTATCAAGAAGATGATCCTCCTGCTGTAGATCGTATTATTCCAATACTCGAGGATGCAGACACAGCGCCAATTCAATTAGAAGTTGAATATGCTGATGATGACGATCATGAAATTGAGGAAGTTGGAGATGAAGAAGATGAAGAAGATGAAGAAGAGGAAGAAGAGGAAGAATTCGAAGACTATTACTCAGATGATGAGGAATAATTGTAAAGTATATCTTATATTAAATATATCTCTACTATATATATAATAATCTAATTATATGTCAATTCGACAGATATATTTGGTCGTGGTTATCGTCGCATGAGAGCTTCGGAGTCTCCGATCGATGAGACTCCAACACTTACTCATGCTGTTGATTCTCCTGTTGTTGATCCTCCTGCCGATGATACTGCTGAGGCTAGTACATCCAAACGTAGGAGGCCACGCGGGCCGAACAGGTGGCAGCCTCCACCAGCCGCAGAGTCACGCAGATTCATTAGTGTGATTGGGGAGCAGTAATATATCATAAATTATGAATCATTAAAAATTCATTATATCATAATATAATATTAAATTTTATTTTTGTTGTGCAGTTTAAGTAAGAAGAAGTGCCAAGGAGCATTTCTTCTACCATTCGATAATATATGCACAGGGCATGGCCCACGTGGTCCCACGTGCCCAGTGAGCATGTCGATATGCTACGGTGCGAGTTTGAGGCACGTATTAAATTTTTTTTTATACATGCATGATGATTAATATTGGTACTGATATTATTATTTTACAGGCTCGCTATACATGGGTCGAGGACTAGAGGCCCTTTATTTACGCTGCATGGGTGGCTATTTCCCGAGCAAGGTACAACGGGCAGTGGGGGCAGGCCCGGTCCTAGGCGATGGCCCTAGCTGGGACCACTAACATCGCGGAGACTCGGGATACGGCCCCGATTGGATTACTCCGGATATAAGGGACCAGCTCGTGGCATTATGGTCGACGGATCGATGGTAGGAGGTTTCTAGGATTGCAGCTAGAAACCACATGTCGGGGGGAGGAGCGCGTCACACTAGCGGCTTGGTTGCATTTGCTGTGCACGCGAACCGTATGGTAAGTATACCTTAATTTTAATTATATATTTTATTTGTTACTTTGTGTACTAATTAATCTATTTGTTTTGTAAATGTAGATGACGGTGTTGGACGACGGGACTGTCCAGTGACCCTCCTCGATGGTGGTGTTCGAGCGGACTCATCGTCGAGGGCATGGGACGGGGGAGTACGTCGACAACTACGCTGCATACATTATGCTAAATATATTTATTTAAATTATTCATTATTTATTTATAATTTTAGTTTTATGAAAAATATTAAACAAAAAGTTAAACACGAGTAGGAGACCTACAGTCAGACGGTGATACAGCGCGGAGGCACCCCCGAGGACTTTGACGCAGGAGCGTGCGTCGAGGCTGCAGGTGGCTGGGACCACGGTTGTGTGTATGGTTTTGCAGAGAGTGGTCATGCGCGAGCCGTGCTAGGCTCGCTTGGGGCACCGACCCCTCCACATGTTGGTGAGCGGCCGTCCACCTCCAGGTCCAGTTCTGATCATAGTACCAGGATAAGGACACTAGAGGAGACGGTCGCGCATCAGAGTCAGATGATGGCGGAGATGCATGCTATGCTACGCAACATCTCAGCTCATACCGGAGCAGGCATCCCCTCGGCATCATCTGATCCATCATCCTCGAGTCAGTCCACGCCGGTGTATACCCAAGCACTCCAGACCCCGCCATATAATCCAGACCATCCTCCATCGTCATCGTGAGATTTATTGTTTTTATATATATTGACTTTGTTACTTAGATACTATACTTGATTAATTTGTTTTGTTTGGATATTGATACTTTAAATTTGCATTTGAATAGTTTTTATACGATTGTGGATAATTATAAATATAAGTATAATTATTTTGATGTATATCTTGGTGTATTTGTGATGTGTGAATGAATGTATGTATGGGTGTATGGGTGTGTGAGTTATGTATCAGATAATGTATCAATGCATTAAATGGAAATTTAGAATTTGAGATTTTTCCGGTTGTAGGTTGTACTCATCAGCAACAGCTTTCCCACGATCGTCCGTGGGAAAGCCGTTACTAAAAGTGTATCGTAAGTCGTTGCTGATGTCATACAACAACGGCTTAGCAACGGTCTTTCACTAACGGTGTTGCTACGGACACATGGGCCGTTGCTAATAATTGTTATCAGCAACGGGACCGGGTCTGTGGCAAACCCGTTGCTGATAATATTATTAGCAACGACGCGAGCGACCGTTGCTAAATTATCAACAACGCATCTTTCTGCCATGGCTCCGTTGCAACGGTTGCGGCCGTTGCAAGCCGTTGATGATCGTTCTTGATCCGTTGCTGATGTCCATTATTCTAGTAGTGGATGTAGATAATAATCACTGCAAAGTTCAATGTGTAGATAGTCTTGACTAGGCCTATCAGGAGATGCTTGACAAATGGATTGAAGTGGCGAAACTTAACAAGTCTCTCGGCGATCAGAACAAGTTTATGGTTGAAGAAAAGAAGACCCTTAAGGAGAGAGTTCAAACCCTTCAAAAGAAAGATTGTTCAAAAAGGTAAAGAAGGAAGTTAGAATGATGAATTCTATAGGTACTCTTAACAAAATTTTGATTGTAGGAAAAATACCTTCTAATCATAAGGGACTAGGGCACACTAGTTTATGCCAATTGAAACCACGGTCTCAACTACCTACTCAATCGAGGAACTTTCATAGAGGCTCCTCAAGTCATGAAAAGCTTGCTATAAGAAAGGGAAATAGGGTGCCCATATGCTACTACGGCAGGTGCAGAGGACATATTATTGCAAATTGCTTCAAACTCTCCAACAAATTGAGGAGAAAGAATCATATAAATTACCCAAGGCAAAAGGTTAAGCGAATTTGGGTAAGAATGATGACTGTATTCCAATTGTGTGATGAATTTGGGTAAGAATCATATAAATTACGGCAGGTTAATCTTGTTAGTATAGGCCAATTGTGTGATCAAAATTTAAATGTTCAATTTACTAAAAATAGTTGCACGGTTCTTGATAAGGATGATGACTGTATTCTTAAAGGGAATAGATCTAGAGTCAACTGCTACAAAATTATCTATTCTTCTATTTGTCTTTCAACTGTCTCTTTTGACATTAATCTGTAGCATCGACGGTTAGGTCATGTTAATTGCAGAGATCTGAAGAAACTTGTAAATGCTGAAGCGGCCAGAGGCATTCCTAAACTTTCAGGAGAACCTGAAGCTGTCTGCGATGCTTGTCTAGAAGGAAAGGCAGACTAGGCAGTCTCATCAGCAAGACAATTGGTAGTTACTTCTAAACCTCTTGAGATTCTTCACTTGGATCTTGTCGGTCCTATGCAGGTTGAAAGTATTGGTGGTAAAAAGTATGTTTTTGTATGTATAGATGATTTCTCACGTTTCACTTGGACATAATTCCTAAAGGAAATATCCAATGCTTTTAGCATTTTTTAATCTCTATGTTTGAAACTTCAGAATGAGCATGAATTTTATATTCTGAAGGTGGTCAGAATAAGGAGTGATCATGGAAGAGCATTTGAGAATATTTATTTCTCTAAATGCTGTGATGAAAATGGTATATCGCATTAATTTCTGCTCCAAAGACTACTCAACAGAATGGTGTAGTTGAAAGGAAGAACCATACTATTCAGGAGATGGCTCGTGTTATGTTTAATTCTAAGCAAATTTTTGAAAGATTTTGGGCTAAAGCCATCAACATAGTTTGCTACATCGTAAATTGAGCTTATCTCAGACCAAGATATTCTAAAACTACTTATGAATTATAGAAAGGTAGAAAACCTAACCTTACATACTTTCATGTTTTTGGTAGCAGGTGCTATGCTCTAAATGATAGAGAATACCTTGGAAAAATGCAAAGCAAAAGTGACGAAGCCATATTTCTTGGCTATTCCAAAAATAGCAAGACTTATAGAGTCTATAACAAACACACTCAAACTGTGATGGAGTCAAAAAACATGAGGGTTGATGACTCTCAAATATACGAGACCCTGCTGACTGATGAGAAGACAGTCTCAATTGTTGATAAGACTGCCCAGAATTCTGCCAAGGTTACTGAACAGTCAGTTGAAACTGCTAATTCAACTAACCAGGAGACAGACACTGAACATGAAGATGAAAGGGATGACTCCATAGCTGAAAAATCTGCAAGATCTCTCAAGAATCATACTATACAAAATGTAATTGGAGATGTACATGATGGAGTTAAAACTAGAAATCAATCCAAGAAAAATCACAAGGATATGATTAGATACTCTTGCTATATGTCAACTATTGAACCTAAAAATGTCAAAGAAGTCTTGATGGATGAATTTTGGAATTCTTTTATGCAAGAAGAGTTATAGCAGTTAGTCCAAAATGATGTTTGGGAACTTTTCTCAAGACCATAAACTCATAATGCCCATATCTCATCTTGAAAGCAGTTTTCGGCACATCCTGGTTTCGGATCCTCGACTAATGTGACAATATATATAGGTCTCTTGGGGAACTTCTATAAAAGGATAGTTTCTTAGGAAGTTGCAATTGCTCTAATACTAGCCTATTGTACCAAAGTAAGAATCAAAACAAAAGGGCAATGGAAACATAGGATTTGTTTACACAGTTCAGTGACAAACCAGTCATCTAATCTGCGGGGCACTAACCGGACAGATGCCCAATTCACTCTTTATAAGTACAATATAAGCCCTTTGGATTTCACACCCGAAATCTTACTACCAGTACTACAGTGAATCAAAAATAACAAAATCCTATTTGCTATTATAAGTAAATACCAACTTGCCTCTCTATGACATCACAGCCACAAAGTTCTATCCTCCACATAGCCTCGTGTTATAGTGTGTTATCCGCCCGATATCCAATCTTCTCATCAAAGATAAAAGGTTGTTGCCTCTTCTGCACTTGGCAGTATGCACTCGGCAATTTCAACTCCTCTATAGATGTCAAGATCATTTCCGCGCAATGGAGTTGTTGACAATAAATCTCTTCTCTAGTATTTTTAGGTGTCACTGAAAGATTACTGGAAGATCTAAATAAATGATGACTTCAATCATATTAATAACCCCCATCTTCAATAGAAACCATCAGCATAACTTAGGCATTTTACAAAAGATCATTTATGTAAATAAGAAACACCTAAGAAATAATTGAAGAGAAACTCTTCGAAACTAAATTGATCAAGAAGAAAAATAATAATGATTTAAATGTCCCCCTCGGCATTCGCCACAAAAGCTAGAAAGGACTGACAACCATTGTCAAGAAGTCTCTGGGCTCTAAGAGCCAAAATTATTCTCAAATATTTACCCTTCCCTTCACCCTAAAAGGTAAACTGCGATAGCTCATGCTTATTATAGGAGACACATAATGAGTGGATAACCAATCCATCCCCAAAATCATATCAAGCTCAAGAGATGACAACAACACAAATTCAACCTCTAGCATGTGTCTACACACTGACACATCACAGTCTAGAAAGGTCACCTTTACCAAGAGGGCATCTCCCGTAGGCGTCGATACCACTATGGGCGTCTCAAACAAACTCTCTTTCCTACCCATCAAAGAAGCAAACAAAGAGGATAAATAACGAGTGCGTAGCACTCAGATCAAAATAGTAGAATGCCATAAAGGAACATACTTCTAAAGTACCTTGGTTGAGGCATTCCACCGAACACGTTGAGGTGGCTCAACCTCTACTAGTATATTCAACAGATGCAATCCCTTAACCAAGTGAATCTCAATTATAAACATCAAGGGACATGGTCCACATGGCCCTCTAACCTCGCCACGACTGAGGGTATAAACTATTTTAAGTAAAACATGAATTCCAACCATTTAACTACAAAATTTCAGATTGAGCAGCCCCTACACTTAGCCATTATTCCAATCACGATTACCACTGTAAACCATGTTTATTATCGATCATAACAAGTCACATGGTCTGGCCACAACAACCCACACCTTCTCTGCAAGTTTCTACTTGAGTAGGATCAGGACTCGACCTCTAAACATCTTGTTAAAATCAACCAAGACTACGGCTAAGGTAGTCGTGTAAGTCATTAGGTTGGCCTCTCAAGTATCATTTCAAACATGAAGTTTTAGCCCTTAAGCTCGGCCAACTCGGCCACTCTTGGTCTCTCTAGATAGGTCCGACCCAAACTTGAGGTTTTACTATCAAAGAGATAAGATTAAGCATAAGCAGGTGGATGAGACATTTTATCAGACACTTGGTGGACATGCCCATGCCGCGCCAAGCTCCATGCGCCCCTAAACCCAAAATTTAAGCATGGAGACTTCACAATTCCTACCATCTTTGGCCCTCAACTCTCGGATCATTCAAGACTCCAAAATCAAGACAAAAACTAGTACCCAAACATTACAAAATCCTTCCAAAATTTGCCCACAACATAATATCGTACCTTAGTTTAGTCCCCTTTCAAGAGTATATTGAATATTGAGTTGGACAATATGGTGTGATGGGTATATTTACTGCCATCGTCTTTAACTGAAGTTTTCTGATTAAGATATTGGTTTGAGCAAATGAAATTGATGGCCTAGGTATTCCGTTGAATTAATCGATCGTTAGATACTGAACTAGAAACAAAGAGGTGAGAAAGATAAATCTTGTTTTCTTATCTTTATTTTAAAAAATTGAAATGAAGTCATTTACATAGGTTTGTAAAAAAGATGACAAGAATGTTTTTGAATTACTATGGTACACTTCGTATTCTTAAAACATTGGATCATTTTTTTATAATTTTTCAAACATATTAAATAATTAGTCATAGGTAGCATGATTGTCAAAATATTTGTATTTTGCTAATAATTTAAATTTATTATTACTTTGTTTTATTTATTGTGTTGAACATACATACTTTTTGATTGAATACAATTGTCATATTATCTGAAAGATAGAAACATTATAAATGATATTATCAAAATTAAAATAATAAAGTTAATATAATAGTAATTATTTAATTAAGTATCAATATCGATGCATCGGTTGTGATAGGCAGCTTAAACAAAAGAGCAATTAAAGATTTCAGAAATGATTATTGAGATGGGATATATAAATTTTAAATTTAGTTGTTAGCATATTTCTTATATTTATGATCCATAGATATCGTAGAAGATAATTATTTAATAAATATATGAATAAATAAAATATTTACAAGAATCAAAAAAATTACTTACATAATTTTAAAATCAACTCATCGGAGTTTGTTGGTTATGTAGGAGCGATCTCACTAGTAGCTACTACTGGAGATGAAATCAATGACATAGATAAGAAGAAATAAATAGCGAAGAGACTTAGAAAAAAGCTCCTTGCATCCATGTTGACCAATTCTTTACAAAAGATTATTTTTGTTTTCAATGACTCATTACCCTTCTATTTGGTTAATATAAATATATAATAATTTTGTTAACGCTAAACGAGCCTTTAATACAAGGAATATGCTTTATAGTCTTTTAGTTCAAATTTATGAAATTTAAATCGTACAAACATAGACTAACGTACATTTGCCAATCTAGAATATATGTTGTTATAATTATTATAGATATTTTATTACATGTTGATTTTTTAAGATTTAGTGTGCCACCACATAGTCTGAATCAAACATTGCCAAAACAGTCACATCACCCAAACAACAAGTGAGCTCTCTCGCTAAGGGTCTCCTCGCGGCAGCCAAATATGCTAAACTACCCACAAATTTCCTGCTCAAGGCGCCTGCCACCACGTTCTCTTTCTCAGGGTGATACAAAATGGTGTAATCATAATCTTTTAGGAGCTCTAACCATCTCCTCTTTCGCAAATTCATGTTGTTCAATGTCAATAGATACTAGTGGCTCTAATGATTTGTGTAAATCTCACAGGACCACAGCTGCCGCAAACTCCTGATCATGCATCAGGTAATTATTCTAATGGTTTTTTAATTCCCTAGACGCGTAAGTTATCACTTTGCCACGCTACATCAATACACATCCCAGGACAATCTGTGAGGCATCACAATACACGAAAAATCCACCCGAACCCGACGGCAATGCTAACACTGGTGTCGACATCAAACAATCCTCGAGATTTTCAAAACTCTTCTCATAGCTATCATCCCACGCAAACTTAACTTTCTTCTACTTAGGTCGAATCGAAGGTGTTGCACTCTTCGAGAAGTTCTCCTTGAACTTCCTATAGTAACCTATCGAGCCCAACAAACCACGCACCTCAGTCACGCTGTTTGGCTGCATCGAGTTCCATACCACCTCCACCTTGGTCGGATCCATCCTAACTCCATCCCGAGTCATGATGTACTCTACAAATCCCATAATTTCAAGTCAAAATTCACACTCGAAAACTTATCGAAAAGCTGGTGCTCTCTAAGGGTCCTCAAGACCACCCTCAGATGCTCAACATGCTCCTGCTCACTCTTGCAATATTATAGTATATTATTTATGAACTCAATGACAAACTTGTTGGTGAAATGGCCACACTAGAGGGGGTTGAATAGTGTGTTATCTAGATCTTTCGTCTAATTATGGTTTTAATCATTTACTTGATTACTTAGGTAATTTACAAATCAAGTAATAGCTGAAGCAAAATATAAATGATAAGTAATAAGAAATGCAAGGTAAACAATGCTAACACAATTATTTATAGTGGTTCGGCCCCAATGCCTACTCCACTACCTAAGCACCCCGCTTAGGATTTCCAAACTAGTTTTACTAGATTATATCATTTCCCTTACAAAGAGGACTTATATCGAAAAGTCCCTGCTCTCAAACCGAAGGCACTTCCACACCTGGAAGTATCCCGCCTTCCTACCGAGAGCACTCTCCCACCTTAACCCAAGGGACAACTCAACTAATCCTAGTAAACTAAGTTTACAATGGTGGATTTAAACCTTAACACCAAGGCAACCACCCAACTCAATCAAACCTAGCAACCTAGGTTTATACAAATGATATACAATGAAAATAAACTACAATGTACACAAACAATGGAGCAAATAAATAATACAATAAATACTTAGCTCCAAACACGAGTCCTAGTTCCTCTTGATGGCTCAATGATGAATCGATCAAAACTTTGAAGGCAAAATCAAGTTTGTATCATGAGAACTAGGGTTTGTAAAGGAATGCCTCAAGAAAGGCTTTTGCAAAGATAAAAAATGTCTAAATGGAATGATGGATCATGGGAGGAAGGCTCTCATGGTCTTGTATTTATAGACCATGAAGAGTTGGCCTCAAACAACCAACTCAACAGCTAGAAAAATAGCCGTTTCCATCGTCTGATCATTTACGATCGACCGACCGAGCGACCGAATGCATCCTGCCACTTATGGGAACCATTCGGTCGATCAAAATTCGAAAATTAGCCCGGTTTGCTGATTTTTTTGCTCGTTTGTTCGTTTTTGTGTTTCGTCTTCGCCAAGTCCTCTTATATAATATTTTTTAAATTTATGTTAAAATATAAATGTTATATAAGGAGTACTTCCCATTCGGATTCAACAAAAATATCTAAAAAATCAAAATCTAGTTTTTGGGGTCTAGTACAAATTTTTGAAAATCAGAAATTTTATAATCCTTAAAAATATCTCATTATCTAGTTTTTACCTAATGAACAATTATCGGGACTTTTGGTGCCAAGAAAATGTCTAGGTCATATAGCTCTCCAAGAAGCTCCCCAGGCTTAGTGAATTTCAGGGCCGTTTATGGGTCTCCATGTTTTGGGGTTCATGTTTGTTTTTGGATTCTTTGCATCATAAAAGAGGATTACATATTCATTCTATGCACTCTAAAGCTAAACTCTTTCTCTCTGATGAAATCAATCGTCAATGAGCATCCTTGTCGATTTCTTCGATTTTTTCGATCAGGGACGTCGAGCGCTAACTGACTTGGAACCTGAAAATATTTCTCCATGCAAACATTAGTTCCATGTTTGTTACCATCAAAACCGATATTAAGACTAAGGTTGAAAACCTTAGGCTTACAAAACTTATCCTAGTACATCACCAAAAACTCATAATGCCCATATCTCAAATTGAAAGCTGTCTTGGGCTCATACTGGTCTTGGATTCTCGGATCCTCTAGTATGTCATTTAAGAACACAATGACTTGAAAGCTGTCTTGGGTTCTTGAAAGCTATCTTGGTCGCGTAAACTATCACTCTGCCACGCTGTATCAATACACATCCTAGGTCAATCTGCGAGGCATCACAAAACACCATCTACAAATCCACCCAAACCCAACGGCAACGCTAACACTAGTATCGACGTAAAACAATCATTGAGCTTCTGAAGGCTCTTCTCAAAACTATCATCCCACACAAACTTGACTTTCTTCTGCATAGGTCGAATCAAAGGTGCTACAATCTTCGTAAAGTTCTCCATGAACTTCGTAGTAACCTGCCAAGCCCAAGAAACTACACACCTCAATCATGATGGTTTACTATATCGAGTTCCGTACAACCTCCACCTTGGCCAGATCCACTCTGACTCCATCCCGAGTCACGATATACTTGAGAAATCCCACAATTTCAACTCAAAATTCACACTTCGAAAATATAGCGAAAAGTATATCATCTAAATGAAATTGATGGCCTTGGTATTCCATCGAATGAATTGATCATTAGATACCGAACTAGAAACAAAGAGGTAAGAAAGATAAATCTTGCTTTCTTATCTTTATTTTTGAAAATTGAAATGAAGTCATTTACATACGTTTGTAAATACACTTCGTATTCTTAAAACAATGGATCAATTTTTGATAGTTTTCCAAACATATTAAGTACACTACTAGAAACTTCGTCTTCAGCAACGGCTATCAGCGACGGCCGCTCAAGCCGTTGCTATTTGCAACGGCATTCTTACGGCCGCTCGAGCCGTTGCAGAAAACTGTATCTGCAACGGCTTTCTAACGGAAAACCGAGCCGTTGCTGATTATTTTAATTATCAGCAACGGCTTTCGGACGGAAAGGTGAGCCGTTGCTGATAGTTTAATTATCAGCAACGGCTTTCTAACGGATAAGTGAGCCGTTGCTGATGATAACTTATCAGCAACGGCGTTCTAACGGGCGAGTGAGCCATTGCTGATAAGTTTATATAGGGCACGCTCTCGCGCCCGACCCTTCTTCCTCCCGCTGCTGCCGCCGCCGCTCCTGCCGACGCCACTCGCCGCCGCTGCTGCCGCTGCTGCCGACGCCGACAACGCCGACCGCTGCTTCCGACTTGTTCAGGTATGTCTCCTCCCTGTGGCCGGCAGGAATCACCCGACCGAAACCCTATTTCTAGGGTTTCGGCCGGCGGCGGTCGGCCGATGGCCGCCGCCGGACCTTCTGCAGTGGCCGGACAGTGTGTCCGGCCACTGTACGCCGGCGCCGGAGGGTGGACTCCGGCGCCGGAATTTATAATTTATATATATAATTTATATTATGTTATAATTGTTAATTAATTATTTTATAATTGTTAATTAATTATTTAGATTAATTATTTAATTTGTTAGATTAATTATTACGGTTTAGATTAATTTCGGACGCACGCCGGAATCGTCCACTTCGGACGCGCGCCAGAATCGTCCACTTCGGACGCGCGCCGATATCGTCCAATTCGGACTCGCGCCGGAATCGTCCACTTCAGACGCGCGCCGGTATCGTCCAATTCGGACTCGCGCCGGAATCGTCCACTTCGGACGCACGTCGGAATCGTGCAATTCGGACTCACGCCGGAATCGTCCACTTCGGACTCGCGCCGGAATCATCCACTTCGGACGCGCCCCAAAATCATCCAATATGGACTCGAACTGTCTCGAAACATTTAGAAAATAATCATCCTCCGACGAGTTGATATGTTTCACGTACGCATCGACGATCGGATATGATTTAGCAAAACCTTAGATCCGTTCGGGAATTGTATGTTCGTGTAAAAGAAGTAGATGATCTTTTATACGACGTACAATTCTTGAATTGTCCCTGATTGGAGATGATGACGATCATGAAATTGAGGAAGCTGGAGATGAAGAAGATGAAGAAGAGGAAGAAGAGGAAGAAGAAGAAGAATTCGAAGACTATTATTCAGATGATGAAGAATAATTGTAAAGTATATATTTTATTAAATATATCTCTACTATTTATACAATAATCTGATTATATGTCTGTTCGACAGATATGTCTGGTCGTGGTTATCGACGCAGGAGAGTTTCGGAGTCTCCGATCGGTGAGACTCCAGCACTTACTCATGCTGCAGATCCACCTGTTACTGATCCTCATTCCGATGATACTGCCGAGGCTAGTACATCCAGACGTAGGCGGCCACGCGGGCCAAACAGGTGGCAGCCTCCACCAGCCACAGAGTCACGTAGATTGATTAGCGTGATTGGGGAGCGGTAATATATCATGAATTATGAATCATTACAAATTCATTATATCATAATATAATATTAAAATTTATTTTTGTTGTGCACGTTCGAGCAAGAAGAAGTGTCGAGGAGCATTTCTTCTACTATTCGACGATACATGCACGGGGCATGGCCTACGTGGTCTCACGTGCCTAGCGAGCACGTCGACATGTTATGGCGCGAGTTTGAGGCACGTATTATTATTATTTTTTACATGCATGATGATATATTAATATTGGTACTGATATTATTATTTTGCAGGCTCGCTATACATGGGCCGAGGACCAGAGGCCCTTCATTTACGCTGCCTGGGAGGCTATTTCCCGGGCAAGGTACAACGGGCAGCTGGGGCAGGCTCGGTCCCAAGCGATGGCCCGAGCTGGGACCACTAACATCGCGGAGACTCGGGGATACGGCCCCAGTTGGATTACTCCGGATATATGGGACCAGCTCGTGGGGATATGGTCGACGGATCGATGGCAGGAGGTTTCTCGGAATGCGGCTAGAAAATTTTTGCATGGAGACTTCACAATTCCGGCCATCTTCGTCAAGATAAAAATCAAGATAAAAATTAGAATCCAATCATCACAAAACCCTTCAAAAATCTGCCCACAACATAATATCGTACCTTAGTTTAGTCCCATATCAAGAGTATATTGAATATTACGTTGGACAATATGGTGTGATGTGTGTATTTACTAGCATCAACTTTAACTAAAGTTTTTTTATTAGGACATTGGTTTGAGCAAATGAAATTGGTGGCCTAGGTATTCCATCTAATGATCAAACGAATTGATCATTAGATAGTGAACTAGAAACAAAGATGTGAGAAAGATAAATCTTGTTTCCTTATCTTTATTTTTGAAAATTGAAATGAAGTCATTTATGTACGTTTGTAAAAAAGATGATAGAATGCTTTTGAATTACTATGGTACACTTCATATTCTTAAAACAATGGACCAATTTCTGATAATTTTTCAAACATATTGAGTAATTAGTCATAGGTAGTATGATTCTCAAAATATTTGTATTTTGCTAATAATTTAAATTTATTATTACTTTGTTTTATTTATTGTGTTGATGTATAGACTTTATGACTGAATACAATTGTCACATTATCAATGATGATAACATACATGACCATGACAATATAGTGGAGGTGGAATGTACAATGGTGGAAAAATCCAAACTTCTTGTCTTGAGCTCTTCCACTGTGAGCAATGTTAGTATCTTTGAGCATATTGTCTGAAAGATAGAAACATTACAAGAGACATTATCAAAATAAAAATAATCAAGTTAATATAATAACAATTCACTAATTATGTATCAATATCGATGCATCGGTTGTGATAGGCAGCTTAAACCAACGAGCAGTTAAATATTTCTGAAATGATCAATGAGATGATATATATATATTTTAAATTTAGTTGTTAGCTTATTTCTTATATTTATCGTCCATAGATATCATAAAAGATACTTTATTTAATAAACAAATGAATAAATCTAATATTTTTAAGAATAAAAAAACTATTTACATATTTTAAAAATTAACTCATCATAATTTGTTGGTGATGTAGGAGCGATCTCACTAGTAGCTACTACTGGAGATGAAATCCATGAAATAGATAAGAAGAAAAAAATAGCGAAGAGACTTAGAAAAAGGCTCCTTGCATCCATGTTGATCAATATTTTTTGTCAAAAGATTATTTCTATTTTGAATGACTCATTACCCTTCTATTTAGTTAATATAAATATAGAATAGTTTTGTTAACGCTAAACGAGCCTTTAATACGAGGAACATGCTTCATAGGCTTTCAGTTAAAATTTAGGGTTACTTACAAAATATATCCTGACTTTTGATGTGTTTCCCTAATCTATCATCACTTTCTAATTTTCTCAATTCAGTACACCACTTTTTTATTTGTTATAAATCTATCCCACCGTCTAGCCAGCGTGAACTTTGTCGTCTGAATGCTGATGTGGCACTTTTGACGTGGCTAATAATCTCAATCAGCATTCAAACGCGATTTTTTAAACTTATTTTTGTTCCACGTCAGCAACACCACATCAGCATTGAAATGCCTATATAACCTCTCTAAAGCCTCTCCTCAACTACTATTGATGCCCTAAGTCCCTCTTGAGTAAATCCTTGCATCTCCAAGCCTTTATTCATCAAATCCATACCTAGCCTCTTGATCCCTCATTCCAAAGTGCATCATCATTGGAAGGTTGTTCAAGCTTGCTAGGGACAAGAAGAGGTGTTGTTCTTTGATGTGATAAGTTCTCTACCATCTCTTCTTGTGATAAATGTTGTTTTGTTTTATTTTGTAATTGTTTATTCAAGTGTGTAAGAAGACCTAGTGTTTGGTCTTGTAATTTGGTGGTCACCTTGGTATAGAGGTATAAACCCACTTGTGTAAACTAGGTTAGGAGTGTTCCTTAGGAATTGTGGTGAAAAAGTTCACTAGGTGTGAAGGCGGAGACTTCTAGGTGCAGAAATACCTTCAAAGTGAGTGTAGAGTCTTTTCGGTGAAAAGTCCTCGATTGTGAGAAACTCTCAACTTAGTGGATTTGTGTGTGAAATCATAAGTATAGTGCTTGGGTAGTGGAGTAGGCGGTGTTGCCGAACCACTATAAATCTTGGCATGTTAGCATTGTTTAATTTAGTGTTGATTTTATTCTCTCTAAGCATATACTCTTAATCAACAACTTGTTTAAAGAATTGAACTCGGTATAAAATTAACGGTACATACTATTCACTCCCCCTCTAGTGTAGGTCATTTCATTTACATTTGGTATCAGAGCGGGTCATAGATTAAGATTTCACCATTTCCTTTACATCTAGTCTCAATCCGAAATGGCACTAGAGGTGGTAGCATCTATACCTCCTAGGTACGATGAGTCTAACTTTGGTCTTGGGAAGAGTAGGTGCATTTAGGTGCGTTTAACATGGTAAAGATTCGATATATTGAACCTAAGAAAAACATGAATGCATGGACCGAAGAACAGGTTGATATGTTTGAGTCAAATGCTAAAGCTATGAATTGCATATTTTGTTCATTGAAAAATGATATATTTGAAAAGGTCATGCATTGTACTTCTACATTCGATATTTGGGCTTGTTTGAATATGCTATATGACTATGCAAAAATTGTGGAGCTTATTACTTTAAATGAGGGAGTTGATGACAATTGTCATACTCCTAGTTCTAATGAGGTGTTTGAAGCCCATAGTGTCTCTAGTCAAAGGAGTACAAAAAGCCAGAAGAGAAAGGTGATTTGCCACCTATGCAAAGAAAAATGGCATGTGAAGATGAATTACCCTAACATGAAGAACAAGGCAAAGAAGAGGCCAAATGCTTCCACAGCCTCATCCCACTCATATGAAGCATCCTCTTGCCATGACTATGAAGTTATTTCAAAAGATTGCCTCATGAATGCTAATGATGAGGTACACTCTTCTCCGTCTAGTCATGATAATAGTAATGATAGTATTAACTCATCTAGTTCTTATGATATACTTTATGATGAATTAATGGATGAGTGTAAAAACATGTATGCCTTGCTTGTTAAAAAGGATGAAGAAAATAAGAAATTCAAGAAAGAAAACTTGATTTTTAGCTCTCGTTTACATTATGTAAAATTAGAAAATTAGAAGCTAAAAATTAGTTTCTCTAATCCATGCCATGATGCTTTGAGTATTGACACAAAGGATTTGAGAACTAAAAATGACATTTTAAATAATGAAAATAGCATGTTGAAAACTCAATTGCATGCTATTCATAAATCTATGAACGATTTGAAAAATAAGATTGTATTTCTAAATAAGAAAGTTAATGATTTATATAGTAATTCATCCCTTAAGAACCCTAGAAATACAAATGCTTCATTTAAGAATACTAACATCATCATCCCCATGTTAAGCATTCTTCCTTTAATATTCTTGTCCAAAATTAAAAGTTTCATGGAAATTATTTTTATTGTAGTATCTATGGTCACTCAATACTTGATTGTGCATTCAAGAGAAATCCAAGTGTTGCTAGGACACTTTGGATTCTTAGACCAACTCACCCCCAAGGATCCAAAGTCATTTGAGTACTAAAAGTCTCATGCTTTTTGTAGGTAGAGCTGCCACAGAAGGATGAATGAGAAATGGAATGTTGAAGTTGACCTTGGATTCAAATTAAAGTTGACCTTGGATGAATGAGCTACCACTAAAAGTCTTCATGAGGTTGCAACTTCAAGTCACCTTGATGCCTAGGAAAGGTTGGCATCAAACGTACTCGGTATCATTCCCTTAACTCAAAGTGTCATATTAAAGTTGGAATCATGATACTTAATTGACTTTATCTGATCTTGATATAGCTTCATGAAAACAAATTTTGATTTTGATTTCCGGTCTCCTCGGAGACCTACGAAGCCTATAAAGGGCTCTTGCGACCTTGTGGTTCTAAATTGTAGGCTAATTGTGGCCTTTTGGTTTTTGAACCAATTAATATGAAAGGTTGGAGATATATTTTTCTCAAATATTTCATACTTTGAGATCTCTTGATTCACTTTGATATAATGATTGACCTCTTTAAGTGAATCTTTACTACTTAGTAAAGTAGGTATTTTGGAAATGATACTTGACTTCTTGCTTTGCTATTTAGTGGATTAACTTGCTAGTATACATATTTTCGTTATGATACTAATGAAGATTACTTGCAAGTCATTAACAATTTATTGGAAGGCTAAAAGACAAAGGAAATGAAAATAGAAATTCTCAAGAAATGAGGTATGGTTCTCGTTTTGGAAAAACTCTTGTTCACGACCTCAATATTTTTAACTAAATGTTTTCTCTATGCTCGTGATTGATTATGCATGATAATTGATTAAAATTTCATGAGTACATGAATTTCTTCTTCTTTGGCAATTTCATGATACCATGATTGAATAAGAAATTCATATTAGAGAATTCCCTTCTTAAGTTGCCACTTGATGAACATATTTTGGTTTGCTTATAATTTGTCCTCATGCGATTAAACTTGAAAAACCATGAGTAAAAGATCAAGCGTGATACTTAGCAACTTCATGCTATCATGCTTAAGTTTGAATAAAACTGTGCTAGGTTGACACGTTGATCGCTTGACTAAAATCACTCAAAACTCTTGTTGAAAATTTCATCTGAATTTAAAACCTATTACAAAAGGTTGAAACAATTTCTTGTCGATTCCATAGACGTTACGATTAGATTTTGAGAATTTTCGCAAGATCTAAATATTTACAAGAATGCCACTATGAATTCAAGGATTTTTAAAAATATGTAGAAAAGTCATTTTTGAGTAATTATTGAGTTCATGCAATCCGCATGAAACCTAGTTTGTGTGGTAAAATTTTCGTAAAATTTCTATAAAATTTTCGACACATTAGTTGGATAATAATTTCTATATTGGCCGGTCGCTCGACATGCGATCGCCGCATCGACCGGCGGACAAAAATAATCTGGTCCGTCCACTTGGCCGAGCCTTTTCATCCCAACCTCTCACCTAAGCTTCTTAAGACAGAAACTAGGGCTCCTCCACCCCTATCAGCCGACCCTTGCTTGGTTTTTGGAGTCTCTCTTGCATTCTAGAGGTAAGAATCTCATGCCATAGCTTCTTTTATGAGGTTTCTTCGTGATAATGGTGTATATTCCTCTCCTTGCACTCCCATATGTTGGTTTCTACATGGTGTAGGTTTCTCCCATATGTTGGTTTCTTCATTATACCTCATGCATTCATCATAGTTCTTGGTTATTTTCAAGTTTAGGAGTCTCATTTCAAATACCTTCATAAAAATATTTTTTGGAAAATATTTGAGGTATGCCTTTGAGTTGAGTATTATGAGTATTAAAACTAATGAAAAAGAGAAGGTAAAAGATATACCTAAAAAAGGAGGGAAAACAAAATGAATTTTTAGAATTTTTCATCTTTTGTTTTGTTTTCACAATATTGAAATTATCATGTCAACATCATTTAAAAATTGAAGGGTTCATCTTCTAAATCATGTTTCTTTTTTTTGTTATTTTCTTTTTTAAAAAATAAAGGGGACAAGAAAAGAGTGCATCCATTTTGCTTTTAAACAAAATGCACTCCCATGTTAGCTCTAGGTTGCATGCATCACTTATTCATAATTAATCATTTATGTATTGTCTCAAAATATCTTGTAGATGGCACCCCGAACTAAGAAACCTAGTCTCCTCGATAACCTTCTTACTCTATTGGGAAAAACCCAAGCAGCACGGTTTAACACCCATACTGTACTACAAACCTATATAGTCAATTTGGGGGATCTTGAGCAATACGACATAAGGGGTCGATTGAGTGCACTAGGTTGGGTAGAGTTCTTAGGAAGATCAATTACAGTGTGCCCTGTACTCATTAAAGCCTTCTTTGCAAACCTTATGATTGATCGTCCTCCTATTTATAACTATCCAGTTCTGCGTTTTGAAATCTTAGGAAAACCTATAGTGATCACTGTGTCAGCTATTAGGGTAGCATTTGGTTTTCCTCTCATTGGTGCTCTAAGTATACACCATGTCCACTTATGCATTTGATGAAGATCATCCTACATCTGAAGTGATATCAGCCATTTGCCCTCAAGGATATTATGGAACAATTTCAACGCAAACCATAAAACTATCCACTGCCGCTAGGATTATGCATCTTATCATAACACATAACATCCTTCCTAGAGCGGGGCATTATAATGAGGTGATTAGTACCAATGTTAGGGTACTATTCTATGCCATGACCCGTAGGGTTATTGATGTCCCTAATCTTATGCTGAATTACATTATTGAGATACATACATCTGCCAAACAAGCCCTTACCTTTGCATCCATCATATCATACTTCATTTACCTGTCCGGGGTAAACATATCAAGATTTGAGATCGAGCCTACTCCTAAAGCAATTAATACATTGGCACTCACATGTATGAAGATTCTGGGAGATCAGCGAGGCAAGCGTGCTTGAGTAGGAGATCCATCCGACCCAGAGGATGATGATGATGACGATCATGATGAGGATGATGATTAAGGTGGTAGCTCATCGCATCCTCCACCAGATGAACGTTTTGCTATGATAGAGTACGTCAAGGTTGGCTCAGCTGCAGTTTGATAAAGTCGCATGAAACACCAACACGACTACTCACATTGATCATATTAGTAGCCGTGTTGATGATATATATGGTCGTGTCAATGAGATGTATGGTCATGTCGATCAAATGTGGTAGTACTATCAGACTCATTAGCCACCACCACCGCCTGAAGAGTGATGAATGTGACTCGTGTCTAGTTTCTTTTTGTGGACTTGTGTTGTCATTATGGTTGTACTTCTTTTTATGCACTTTACTTTCAGACATGATGGTTGCTTTGTAGACTTCATGGCTTATCTTTTGTGGTATATGAACTTGTAAGTGTTTGACTTTTATATGTTGGCTATATTTGACAAAAGTGTTCCAGGTTAAATCTCAGATTTTGCACAGTCACAACTATGAAGAGGTCTACCTATATGATGACAGTTTTAATTGTGTGAGGACAGTTTCTTCGGTCTGTGGTTTTTTGGATAAGTATGCTGCCAATGAGATGACTATTGGACTTCAATATTGATGATGATTCTCTTGATATTTCCAATTCACTAGGTTTTTGTTATTTCCAATTCACTATAGTAATGGTAGTCGAATTTCGGCTGTAAAATCCTGAGGACTTATATTGTACTTATAGAGAGTTAATTGGACATTTGTTCGGTGAGTGCCTCGCAGATTAGGTGACTGGTTTTGTCACTGAACTGCCTAAACAAACCTTCGTGTTGGCGAATGTGATTTTTTGCTTTGGTTCTTACTTTGCTCTAGTAGCAGTTGCAATAGCAGTTGCAACTTCTTATTCAACTGTCCTTAATAGAAGTTCCCTGAGAGACACCTATACTATATTGCCTATTGGTATCAGAGCGGTTGTACTAACCTTTACATGCACAAAATCCTTGGTGTGTCTCTTCTTTTTCAGGTTCAAGATGGAAGGAATACCTATGAAAAATTCTGTCAATGTTCCTGCTTTACTTATTGGAACAAACTATGCATATTGGAAGGCTACGATGAGAGCTTTCATCAAATCGTTGGATGACAGTTGTTGGGACTCTATAGAAGTCGGCTATACTCCTCCAAAAATTGATGGGACTGAGCGCAAGCTAAAGAACCAATATACAGAAGGAGAAATAGTTGCAATAGAATATAATAATAAAGCTCTCAATGCTATCTTTAGTGGAGTTGAGTCTTCTCAATTTAAACTAATCTCAGCTTGTACCTTGGCAAAGCAGGCATGAGAAATTTTAGAAACGAATAATGAAGGATCCCTGACATTTCGAAAGTCAAAAGTTGAAATACTCTGTTGGTGAAATGACTACACTAGAGGGGGGGTGAATAGTGTGTTATCTATATCTTTTTGTCTAATTTTAGTTTTAATCATTTACTTGATTACTTAGATAATTCACAAATCGAGTAGTATTTCCAATTCACAATTCATAGTGGTTATATCGTTTCCAAAGCATCCCGCTTCGGATTTCCAAACTAGGTTTACTAGATTATATCGTTTCCCTTACAAAGAGGACTTTACACCGGAAAGTCTCCGCTCTCATACCGAAGGCACTTCCACATCTGAAAGTATCCCGTCTTCCTTCCAGGAGCACTCTCCCACCTCAACCTAAGGGACAACTCAACCAATTCTAGTAAACTAAGTTTACAATGACGGATTTAAGCCTTAACACCAACGCAATTACAAACTCAATCAAACCTAGCAACCTAGGTTTATACACTTGATATACAATCAAAATAAACAACAAAATACAATAACAATTGGAGCAATAAATCAAACAAAAAGTACTTAGCTCCAAAAGAAACTCCCTAGTCATCTTGATGCCTTGAGAAGATAAATCTATGAAGCTTGAAGGCTAAATCAACAAGTGAAGATCAAAACTAGGGCTTTTGCAAGGATGGATCAATGAAAGCTTGTAGAAATGCTTAGGATCATTCTTTGAGGCTTGGAAGCATCAATAACTACTTAGGAGTGAGTTTGGGATGGGTATTTATATCCCCCCAAACAAGAGGGCTTGTTAACGGGCATTTTTCTGCCTATTGGCGACGCCCAGTCGCTTGCCGGTCGATCGTCGATCAACCGACCGAGCGATCGCCGAGCGACCGAAGGCATTCAGCCCATTTTGGGCATCGGTCTTTCAACCGAAATGCCTTCACCTTTTATCGGTCGACTAGTCGGTCGACCGAACCTAGGCAAGGCAGATTTTTTGCTTGTTTATTTTTTTTGCTCGTTTGTTTGTTTCTGGGTTCCGTATTCACTAAGTCTACTTATATAACATTTATTAACTTTAAAACATAAATATTATATAAGGATTACCCCCCATTTGGATTTAATAAAAATATCTAAAAAATCAAAATATTTAAGAATCAAAATCTAACTTTTGGGATCTAGTACAAATTTCCGAAAACTAGAACTTTTATAATCTCACGGGTCAAATATGGGTAGGCTAAAGGCTTTCAAAAAATCCTTAAAAATATCTTGTTATCTAGTTTTTACCTGAGGAACAATTATCGGCACTTTTGGTGCCAAGAAAATGTCTAGGTTATATAGCCCTCCAAGGAGCTCCCTAGGCTTAGTGAATTTCAGGGTCTTTTCTAATTTTTTGGGTTTTTGTGTTTAGGGGTTCGAGATTGGTTTTTTAGGTTCCTATGCATCGTCATGAGGATTTACAACACAAGCTAGACACCCTAGACCTAAACTTTAACTTCCCAAAGAATCCCGAGCTTCGACGAGCGTCCTTGTAGATTTCTTCGATTTTTCCGATCGGGGACGTCTACCACTAATCGACTTGAAACCTGAAAGTAGGTCTCAATGAAATCATTTGTTCCATGTTTGTTATCATCAAAACCGAGATTAAAACCAAGGTTGAAAACCTTAGGCCAACATCCTCAACACGAGATTTGATAATCTAAAAATGGGAGAAGATGAAAGTATACAAGACTTTCATGGGCGTATCAAAGATCTCATGAATAATGCTACCAACCTTGAGAGTCATTTTCTGAAGAAAATGTAGTAAGGAAGGTTCTGAGATCCATGCCAACCAAATTCAATATGAAAGTTGTTGTCGTAAGTGAAGTTCATAACCCATCTACTATTACTCTCGACACTTTGATGGGAAAACTTGAAACTTATGAGTTAGAACTATTTGAAAAAAATTCTGACAGAGAAAAAAAGAAGAATCTTGCCTTCAGAGCTACCGAGGATGAGATCAAGTCAGAAGATTGTTCTGAAGAAGAGATGGATGCTGTTCTGGCTCTTATGACAAAGAATTTTAAGAGATTTCTAAGAACTAAGAATAGGATAAACCAGAACTCTTAATCAAATATGCAGTTCAAACAACAGTTTCAATCGCTTGAGTCTACTAGTTCAAAATCAAACTTCTCTACTGGAGAAAATAAAAGAAGTCAATTGTCTGGACAAAAAGATGATCTCAAATAGAAGTACAAAGGTGTCCAATGCTTTGAATGTGAAGGATTTGGACATATGAAATCAGAATGCCCAAATCTTCAGAAGAAGATCAAGAAGTCATTCATTGCTATTTGGAGTGATGATGATGAAGAAACTGACTCAGAAGAGCATGAACGAGGCAACTTTAAAGTTTTCATAGCCTGCGTAGATGACATAGTTAAGACTGCCGACATCTTTGATCACTACTAGAAATTGGTTCTTCAGCAACGGCTATTAGCAATGGCCGCTCAAGCCATTGCTATTTGCAATGGCGTTCTTCGGCTGCTCAAGCCGTTGCAGATATGTTGTATCTGCAACGGTGTTCTAACGGACACGTGTGCCATTGCACATATTTATTACCTCAGCAACGGCGTTCTAACGGACAAGTGAGCCGTTGCTGATGATTAACTTATCAGCAACAGCTTTCTAACGGCAAAGTAAGCCGTTGCTGATAAGTTTATATAGGGCACGCGATCACGCCCACCCCCTTCTTCCTCTTCCTCTGCCCGCCGCCGCTGCTCTCTTCCAACACCACTGCCGCCAAGCTGCCGCTCTAGATGCCCCCGCCCCGTCCTCGACCTCCGGTTCCGACCTCCGCCTCCCATTCGATTCGAGGTATTTCTCACCACCTCTGACCCCCTATTTGTTAGAGCCGACCGAAACCCTTAAAATAGGGAGATGCTATGTGTATTCAGAGAACCGTAGCGAGATGCTGTCAAAATTTAGAATGAAGTTAGCAGTTAAAAGAAATACTTAGTGCAATATAAAAAATATAAATCCTGAATGGAATAGGACCATCTCACCTAAAGGCATTAACCTAAGAAATTGTCGTTGTTTGACAGAATCATGTCGGCTGATCGAAGTTGGATGTACCGACGTCTTGATCGTGGAGCTTTAATAAACGAGTTTCGATTAGGCATAACTTACTTCCTAAATTTTGCCTATTCAAATCGGAAATTCATTAGCGTCGGTTATAAAATCCGATGTCCCTGCAGCATTTGCTTGAATGGATGATTTTTGGATCGGGAAACTGTCACTCTGCATCTATGTAGCAAAGGATTTGCACCAAGATATTTTCTATGGACTTGTCACGGGGAGTCACGTGAAGTCGGGACGTCGAGCAATCCTATCGTTTAGACACATGGTGAATCTTCCTCTGCTAGTGTTTCTTCATCCAATCAATCTAATCCCTATAGAACTATGATACTTGATAGTCTTCGGGGTCAATTCCACCTGAATGATAATGTTGATCGGCTAGTTACTGAGACGTCAATCCCACCAGATACTACGGCGGTTGATATCACAGAAGTACAAATCGCGGTAGACATTGAATTGCCGAATAAAGAAGCTGCAGAATTTTACGAGATGTTGAAAGCTGCCGATGAACCTTTGTATGAGAATTGTCCTAGATATACTGGGTTTTCAGCAATGACGCAGCTCCTAAACATCAAGGCCAATTGTAATATCAGCGGGGTTGCGTATGATCAGATTGCAGGATTGATTAATGGAATGCTGCCTACTGATAACAAGTTTGAGCCAACTTTTTATAAAACTAAAAAACTGATGAGAAAATTGGGGATGGGTTACGAAAAAATACACGCGTGCCAAAATAATTGTATTTTATATTATAAAGAAAATGTGCAGTTGGATAAATGCTCTGTATGTCAACATCCTCGTTACAAGGAGAAGAAATTCGTCCGACAGAAAAAAATATCCCGTTTAAGGTGCTTCGGTATTTTCCACTAACACGGAGGCTTCAAAGATTATTCATGTCGGAAAAGACGGCCCCCTACATGAGTTTGCATGCAAGAAGTCGTGATGATACAGTAATGACTCATCCATCCGACAGTGAAGCATGGAAACATTTGGATTCATGTTATCCTTCATTTGCTAGGGATACTATAAATATTAGATTGGGATTGTGCACAGTTGGTTTTAATCTGTTTGGACATTCTGCAACTCCTTATTCAGTTTGGCCAGTGCTACTGACAATTTATAATTTGCCACTGTCAATGTGTATGAAAAATGAATTTATTTATCTTTCGATGATTATTCTGGATCCTAAGGGTCCGCGAAAAGAAATTGACGTGTTTCTCAGATAGATGAATTAAAAATATTGTGAACTGAGGGAGCTGTAACTTATGATTTTCATCAGAAGCAAAACTTCAATTTAAAGGCCGCGATCTTGTGGACAATCAATGATTTCCCGGCATACGACATGTTGTCTTGTTGGAGCACTCACGACCGACTCTCTTGTCCGTATTGTATGGAATACTCTAAATCAATCAGTCTTCAGAACGGATGAAAAATGTCATTCCTTGATTGTCATTGTCGATTCCTACAGGCTAACCATCAGTATCGAAGGAATCGTAGTAAATTTACTAAGGGCAGAGTCGAAAGAGATGAGCCACCACCGATGTTGTTTGGTGAACAAATGTTATCACGTGTTTTAGCACTTCCAGAGATAGTATTTGGTCGGAATGAAAGAGTGTCAGGCTTTGGTCAAACACATAACTGGGTGAAAAAAAGTATCTTTTGGGAATTGCCCTATTGGAGTTCATTACTGATTCGACATAATTTAGATGTCATGCACATTGAAAAAAATGTGTTTGATAATATTTTTAACACTTTGATGGATATTTCCGAAAAAACTAAAGATAATGTCAAAGCCCGACATGATCTGAAAATACTTTATAAGAGACCAAAGTTGGAGTTACAAGAGGTCAACAAACGATATCTGAAACTGAAGGCCCCGTATGTGTTAAATAAACAACAGATCAAATATGTTTGTCAATGGATAAAAGAACTCAGATTACCCGATTGATATGCTTCAAACTTATCTCGATGTGTGAATGTCGATGATTGCAAAATATCAGGGATGAAGAGCCATGATTGTCTTGTATTCATGCAGAGATTGCTTCCGATCGCATTCCGAGTCTTGTATTCATATTTGGGGTCTGTTGACTGAATTAAGTATGTTTTTTAGAAACATTTGTGCAAATGTCCTTCGAGTCGAAGATATGTCAACACTTGAAAGTAATATTGTTGAAAATATATACAAGCCGGAGCAGTTTTTCCCTCATGCATTTTTTGACTCGATGGAGCATCTACCGATACACTTGGCATACGAGGTACGAGTTGATGGCCCCGTTCAATATCGGTGGATGTAGTTATTTGAAAGATACATAAATCATCTAAGAAAAAAGTAAAGAACACTGCAGCTGTAGAATGATCAATATCTGAATCGTCCAAAAAATTTCAACATTCTGCTCATTTTACTTTGAATTGACAGTACATAGAAGATTTGATCGTCTTCCACTTAACGACGATGGGGGAGTTCGACATTCAGATGGATGTTTAAATATATTTTGTCACTCTGGTAGTGCTTTTGGTTCTCGTCCATCTCGACACTTAAGCGAGGAAGAGTATCATTTGGCACACTTATATGTATTACTCAATTATCGAGAGATTGAACAATTCATTAAAATATTTGACATTGAGATGGTGCAAAAATACTCTATTCACAACGATCAAGAATTAGAGAGATTACGAAATCATGATTTCCCTACATGGATTCAAGCTTACAGCAAAGATCACCGAGCTAAAATAGATGAAAGAATATTTGAGTTTGTTAGTGGACCATCGTGACTAGTGTCCTGTTATAGCGGATATTTTGTTAATGGATACAAATTTCACACGGTGGAATATGCATTTACGAAGATGACGATGAATGTCGGGGTCTGCGTGAAAGGGACAACCTATGTTGAAAGTGATATGGATTTTTATGGACTGGTGGAAGAAGTGATAGAGTTGCACTACTTCGGCTTAAAATCAGTGATGCTATTTAGATGTCATTGGTTCGATACAACAGAAAGGGGCATGAAAGTTCATCCAAAATACAAACTTATTGAGGTTAATTCCAAATCGAAATTGGCAGCAAATGAGCCTTTTATATTGGCATCACAAGCCGAACAAGTATATTACGTGATTTATTCGGCTCAAAATAAAGATAGAGCAGATGGGCGTGTAGTCTGTAAGACTAAAGGTAGAGGAAAAATTGATCCGATAGCAAGAGAAAATGAGTCGATACCGATGTGACCGATGGTTTCTATCAAGAAGATGATCCTCCTGCTGTAGATCGTATTATTCCAATACTCGAGGATGCAGACACAACGTCAATTCAATTAGAAGTTGAATATGCTGATGATGATGATCATGAAATTGAAGAAGTTGGAGATAAAGAAGAGGAAGAAGAGGAAGAATTCGAAGACTATTACTCAGATGATGAGGAATAATTGTAAATTATATCTTATATTCAATATATCTCTACTATATATATAATAATCTAATTATATGTCAATTCGACAGATATGTTTGGTCGTGGTTATCGTCGTATGAGAGTTTCGGAGTCTCCGATCGATGAGACTCCAGCACTTACTCATGCTATTGATTCTCCTGTTGTTGATCCTCCTGCCGATGATACTGCTGAGGCTAGTACATCCAAACGTAGGAGGCCACGCGGGCCGAACAGGTGGCAGCCTCCACCAGCCGCAGAGTCACGCAGATTCATTAGCATGATTGGGGAGCGGTAATATATCATGAATTATGAATCATTAAAAATTCATTATATCATAATATAATATTAAATTTTATTTTTGTTGTGCAGTTTTGAGCAAGAAGAAGTGCCAAGGAGCATTTCTTCTACCATTCGATGATATATGCACAGGGCATGGCCCACGTGGTCTCACGTGCCCAGTGAGCATGTCGATATGCTATGGCGCGAGTTTGAGGCACGTATTAAATTTTTTTTTTATACATGCATGATGATTAATATTGGTACTGATATTATTATTTTACAGGCTCGCTATACATGGGTCGAGGACTAGAGGCCCTTTATTTACGCTGCATGGGAGGCTATTTCCCGAGCGAGGTACAACGGGCAGCGGGGGCAGGCCCGGTCCCAGGTGCTGGGACCACTAACATCGCGGAGACTCGGGGATACGGCCCCGATTGGATTACTCCAGATATATGGGACCAGCTCGTGGCATTATGGTCGACGGATCGATGGTAGGAGGTTTCTAGGATTGCGGCTAGAAACCGCATGTCGAGGGGAGGAGCACGTCACACTGGCGGCTTGGTTGCATTTGCTGTGCACGCGAACCGTATGGTAAGTATTCCTTAATTTTAATTATATATTTTATTTGTTACTCTGTGTACTAATTAATCTATTTGTTTTGTAAATGTAGATGATGGTGTTGGACGACGGGACTATCCAGTGACCCTCCCCGATGGTGGTGTTTGAGCGGACTCATCGTCGAGGGCATGGGACGGGGGAGTACGTCGACAACTTTGCTGCATACATTATCGTAAATATATTTGTTTAAATTATTCATTATTTATTTATAATTTAAGTTTTATGAAAAATATTAAACAAAAAGTTAAACTCGAGTAGGAGACCTACAGTCAGACGGTGATATAGCGCGGAGGCACCCCCGAGGACTTTGACGCAAGAGCGTGCGTCGAGGCTGCAGGTGGCTGGGACCACGGTCGCGTGTATGGTTTTGCAGATAGTGGTCATGCGCGAGCCGTGCTAGGCTCGCTTGGGGCACCGACCCCTCCACATGCTGGTGAGCGGCCGTCGACCTCCAGGTCCAGTTCTGATCATAGTACCAGGATAAGGACACCAGAGGAGACGGTCGCGCTTGAGAGTCAGATGATGGCGGAGATGCATGCTATGCTACGCAACATCTCAGCTCATACCGGAGCAGGCATCCCCTTGGCATCATCTGATCCATCATCCTCGAGTCAGTCCACGCCGGTGTATACCCAAGCACTCCAGACCCCGCCATATGATCCAGACCATCCTCCATCGTCATCGTGAGATTTATTGTTTTTATATATATTGACTTTGTTACTTAGATACTATACTTGATTAATTTGTTTTGTTTGGATATTGATACTTCAAATTTGCATTTGAATAGTTTTTATACGATTGTGGATAATTATAAATATAAGTATAATTATTTTGATGTATATCTTGGTGAATTTGTGATGTGTGAATGAATGTATGTATGGGTGTATGGGTGTGTGAGTTATGTATCAGATAATGTATCAATGCATTAAATGGAAATTTAGAATTTGAGATTTTTTCGGTTGTAGGTTGTACTCATTAGCAACAGCTTTCCCACGGTCGTCCGTGGGAAAACCGTTACTAAAAGTGTATCGTAAGCCGTTGCTGATGTCATACAGCAACGGCTTAGCAACGGTCTTTCACTAACGGTGTTGCTACAGACACGTGGGCCGTTGCTAATAATTGTTATCAGCAACGGGACCAAGTCCGTGGCAAACCCGTTGCTGATAATATTATTAGCAACGGCGCGAGCGACCGTTGCTGATTCGTTGCTAAATTATCAACAACGCGTCTTTCTGCCACGGCTCCATTGCAACAGTTGGGGCCGTTGCAAGCCGTTGATGATCGTTCTTGATCCGTTGCTGATGTCCATTATTCTAGTAGTGGATGTAGGTAATAATCACTGCAAAGTTCAATGTGCAGATAGTCTTGACTAGGCCTATCAGGAGATGCTTGACAAATGGATTGAAGTGGCGAAACTTAACAAGTCTCTCGGCGATCAGAACAAGTTTATGGTTGAAGAAAAGAAGACCCTTAAGGAGAGAGTTTAAACCCTTCAAAGAAAGATTGTTCAAAAAGGTAAAGAAGGAAGTTAGAATGATGAATTCTATAGGTACTCTTAACAAAATTTTGAGTGTAGGAAAAATACCTTCTAATCATAAGGGACTAGGGCACACTAGTTTATGCCAATTGAAACCACGGTCTCAACTGCCTACTCAATCAAGGAACTTTCATAGAGGCTCTTCAAGTCATGAAAAACTTGCTATAAGAAAGGGAAATAGGGTGCCCATATGCTACTACGGTAGGTGCAGAGGACACATTATAGCAAATTGCTTCAAACTCTCCAACAAATTGAGGAGAAAGAATCATATAAATTACCCAAGGCAAAAGGTTAAGCGAATTTGGGTAAGAAAGAATCATTTTAACTGCCATGTTGCTTTTATGTCAAAGATTGTTTCTTCTCTTCGATCTTGGTACTTCGACAATGGATGTTCTCAGCATATGACTGGAAGTCCTAAAAATTTGAAAGATATTCAGGAACATGGAGGTGCAACTGTGACTTTTGGAGATGGAACTCTAAATGTTCCTAAAATTCCTAATATGAAAAATATCCTGCTTGTAAGAGGTCTCAAGGTCAATCTTGTTAGTATAGGCCAATTGTGTGATCAAAATTTAAATGTTCAATTTACTAAAAATAGTTGCACGGTTCTTGATAGGATGATGACTGTATTCTTAAAGGGAATAGATCTAGAGTCAACTGCTACAAAATTATCTATTCTTCTATTTGTCTTTCAACTGTCTCTTTTGACATTAATTTGTAGCATCGACGGTTAGGTCATGTTAATTACAGAGATCTGAAGAAACTTGTAAATGCTGAAGTGGCCAGAGGCATTCCTAAACTTTCAGGAGAACCTGAAGCTGTCTGCGGTGCTTGTCTAGAAGGAAAGCAGACTAGGCAGTCTCATCAGCAGGACAATTGGTAGTTACTTCTAAACCTCTTGAGATTCTTCACTTGGATCTTGTCGGTCCTATGCAGGTTGAAAGTATTGGTGGTAAAAAGTATGTTTTTGTATGTATAGATGATTTCTCACGTTTCACTTGGACATAATTCCTAAAGGAAAAATCCAATGCTTTTAGCATTTTTAAATCTCTATGTTTGAAACTTCAGAATGAGCATGAATTTCATATTCTGAAGGTGGTCAGAATAAGGAGTGATCATGGAAGAGAATTTGAGAATATTTATTTCTCTAAATGCTGTGATGAAAATGGTATATCACATTAATTTTCTGCTCCAAAGACTTCTCAACAGAATGGTGTAGTTGAAAGGAAGAACCATACTATTCAGGAGATGGCTCGTGTTATGCTTAATTCTAAGCAGATTTTTGAAAGATTTTGGGCTAAAGCCATCAACATAGTTTGCTACATCGTAAATTGAGCTTATCTCAGACCAAGATGTACTAAAACTACTTATGAATTATAGAAAGGTAGAAAACCTAACCTTACATACTTTCATGTTTTTGGTAGCAGGTGCTATGCTCTAACCCTGAGACTGCCCAGAATTCCGCCAAGGTTACTGAACAGTCAGTTGAAACTGCTAATTCAACTAACCCTGAGACAGACACTGAACATGAAGATGAAAGGAATGACTCCATAGCTGAGAAATCTGCAAGATCTCTCAATAATCATACTATACAAAATGTAATTGGAGATGTACATGATGGAGTTAAAACTAGAAATCAATCCAAGAAAAATCACAAGGATATGATTAGATACTCTTGCTATATGTCAACTATTGAACCTAAAAATGTCAAAGAAGTCTTGAAGGATGAATTTTGGAATTCTTTTATGCAAGAAGAGTTACAGCAGTTTGTCCAAAATGATGTTTGGGAACTTGTCTCAAGACCATAAAATGTGAATGTTGTTGGAACTAAATTGGTATTTAAGAACAAGGCTGATGAAGCTGGAAACATTACAAGAAATAAAGCTCGTCTTGTTGCTCAAGGCTTCAACCAAATTGAAGGTTTGGACTATGATGAAACCTTTTCACCTATTGCAAGATTGAAATCCATCAAGTTACTTCTAGCCTTATCCTGCAGTATGAAGTTCAAACTATTTCAGATGGATGTTAAGACCGCCTTCCTCAATGGATATCTCAATAAAGAAGTCTATGTTGTACAACCTAAAGGCTTTGAAGATCTTGCTCATCCGAACCATGTGTACAAATTAAAGAAAGCTTTATATGGGCTTAAACAGGCTCCTAGAGCGTGGTATGAGAGACTCACCCAGTTCCTGCTCTTGAAAGGCTACAAAAGAGGAAGCGCATACTAGACTTCATTCATCAAAAGAAAGGAGTCTCAATTTGTAATTGTTCAAATTTATGTTGATGATATAGTTTTTTGTTCAACCTCTGAAATTTATGTTAAATAATTTGTGGATGTTGTGAAATCTGAGTTTGAAATGAGTATGGTTTGGGAAATGAGTTATTTTCTCAGTCTTCAAGTAAAGCAATCTAAAGAGGGCATTTTTATCTCTCAGAGTTAATATGTAAGAGATCTTATTCACAAATTTGGTCTAGACAGTTCTAAGGCAGTTAGAACTCCTATCTCTACTAATGAAAAACTAAGTAAATATGATGAAGGCAAGAAAGTTGATCATAGTCTCTACGGAAGTATGATTGATAGTTTATTATATCTGACTGCTAGTAGACCTGACTTATGTTTCAGTGTTGGATTATGTGCTAGATATCAAGCTAATCCGAAGGAGTCTCATCCACAGGCAATTAAACGGATTAACAAATATGTTAAAGGTACTCTAAATTTTGGTCTTTGATATTCTATTAATTCTAGTCCATGTCTTGTAGGATTTACATATGCAGATTGGGTTGGCAATATTGATGGCAGAAAAAGTACTTCAGGTGGTTGCTTCTATATTGGAACAAATTTAGAGGCCTAGTTAAATAAAAAGCAAAATTCTTTTTCTCTTTCTTCAGCAGGAGCAGAATACCTAGCAGTAGGAGTTGTAGCACACGACTGATTTGGATGAGGAATATATTGATTGATTATGGTTTTAAATAGGAAGAAATGATTCTATACTGTGATAATACCAATGCTATAAATATCTCAAAGAATCTTGTTATGCATTCTCACAATAAACACATTGATATCCGTTTTCATTACATCAGAGAGCTAGTCGAAAGAAAGGAGTTGCAATGCTGCCCTCGTAACTATTGTTGTATACAAATTCCACAAACGGTTGGTGCTTCTCCCAATTCCACTCTGGTACATTCAAACCCTGGAGTGATCCTGCTAGCCTCAAATGCTCAACCTAGACCTGTTGATAAACAAAACATTTGGATACAATTTTTTTTTTCCACCTCCTATTTCATTTCTTTTCACCGCTAAAGTTGTCTCATATCAAGGTACATATTTGTATCTTCTGGATGGATGGTGCAAGTGGAGCAATATGCCATCTCTCATACCCGCCTTTGAACCTACGCCATCAATGGTACCACAATCCTATCCCTAAACCTCAACACACCCTCACTGTCCACTCTGAAGTCGTCATCTGGATCCGCTCTCTCTACTAAGTCCTTAGTAAGAGCGCAAAAGACATCCTCACCCTGAGCTCTCCGGAGCATGCCAACCAAAGTGGACTGTACCCGTATGTGTGCAACCACACTATCCAAATCAAACACTTCCAGAACAGTCACATCACCCAAACAACAAGTGAGTGGCAGCCAAATGTGACAAACTTCCTATAGACTTCCTGATCAAGGCGCCCGCCACCACGTTCGCCTTCTTAGTGTGATACAAAATGGTGTAGTCATAATTTTTTGGGAGCTCTAACCATCTCCTCTTTCCCAAATTCATCTACTTCTGTATCAACAGATACTGGAGGCTCTTATGATCCGTGTAAATGTCACAGGACTCCCTGTACAGATAATACCGCCACAATTTCAGTGCGAACACAGCTCCCGCCAAGTCCAGATGATGCGTCGAGTAGTTATTTTCATGGTTTTTCAACTGCCCGGACGTGTAAGTTATCACTCTATCACGCTGCATCAATGCACATCCTAGGCCAATTTGGGAGGCATCACAATACACTAGAAATCCACCCGAACCCAACAGCAACGCTAACACTGGTGTCGACGTAAAACAATGCTTGAGCTTCTGAAAGCTCTTCTCACAGCTATCATCCCACACAAACTTCACTTTCTTCTGCGTAGGTCGAATCAAAGGTGTTGCAATCTCCAAGAAGTAACCTACCAAGCCCAAGAAACTACGCACCTCAATCACACTGGTTGGCTGTATCGAGTTCCGAACCACCTCTATTGGCTTTAGGTTTTCAACCTTAGTCTTAATATCAGTTTTGATGGTTTTGATGATAACAAACAAGGGACTAATAATTTCATTGAGAATATGTTTCAGGTTCCATATCAATTAGCGTTCGATGTCCTCGATCGGAAAAATTGGAGAAATCAGAAATTGGAAGGACATTGATCATCGCGCTCGAGTTCGTCACAGAAGTTTATCGGAGATCGACGAGTGCACCAAAGTCACTTGGATGAGTCCAAAGATCAAGTCAAAAGCTCTCCAAGATGATGCTCGTTGAAAGCCGGAATCCGAAAACCAAGCGCGGAAGAAATAGGCTGAAAAAAACAATTTTAGCTTATGTTCGATCGACCGGGCGGTCGATCGAATAGGGTAAGAAAAAAGGCCCAGCCATTTGGGCAGTGGCTTGGCGGTTGACCGACCTGTGTATAAGCCTAAGATGCAATCGTGTCGGTCGACCGACGGATCGATCGAAGATCGTGGATCGTCCGATTACGTCTGGCGGTCGACCGACCAGAGAGAAAGAAGGAGCTGTCAAAGGAGTGGTCGACCTGTCGGTCGACCGACCATTCGACCGGCGCTCTGCAACGGATAGAAAACTATCCGTTGACCTGTCATTTCTTCAGCAGGGTATAAATATACCCTGATATAAATCTTTTAACCTGCTTCCTTAACTCCTACATCTTTTATTGAGCAATCAAAAGGAAGATTTAAAGCCTTCCAAACGATCAACTCTTGCGCTCTGTTTCCTTCCGCGACAATCTTTTTCAAGCGCATAAGCTGGGCTCAACTCGGGTGTTCATTCAAGCTCTACCTCTTGACGAGTTGAAGGCACCAAAGGCTTGCAAAGGAGCTATTACTATTGGTTTTATGCTTAGCTCTTTTGATTGTAATTTTACTTGTTATTTAAACTGTTTGTGGATTTGTGTCTGTGTAAAGACCTAGGGCTGTTAGGTCTTGTTGTGTGAAGTGGTATCCTTGGTGTAGAAGGAGTAAAGCCACTTGTGTATACTTAGTGATTACTAGGATTAGTTCTAGTTGTCCCTTAGGTTGAGGTGGGAAAGTGCTCTCGGTAGAAAGGCGGGATACTTCCGAGTGTGGAAGTGCCTTCGGTTGGAGAGCGGAGACTTTCCGGTGAAAAGTCCTCGTTGTAAGGGAAACTCTAATTAATCTAGTAAAACCTAGTTTGAAAATCCTAAGCGGGGATGGTTAGGTAGTGGAGTAGGCATTGTGGCCGAACCACTATAAATACCCGTGTTTGCATTGTTTAAATTGTGTGTGCTTAATTGATTATATCGCTTTCGTATTTAAATCACATAATTGCATCCTGCCTAAACAATCCAAGAAACGATTAAAATTGGAATTTAGGCTAATTGAATTAGTAAACACACTATTCACCCCCCCTCTAGTGTCGCCATTTCGCCAACAATTGGTATCAGAGTGGGTCGTGGATTGAGATTTTACCATCTCGTCTACATCTTGCCTCGATCTAGGAAAATGGCACTAGAGAGTATAGCATGTGCTCTACCTAGATTTGATGAAGAGAACTTTGGTGTTTGGAAAAGTAGGATGTATACCTATCTTAAAACTCAAAGTTTAGATCTATTGTGCATGCTAAAGAATAAGTATGTTGAGCCCACCATTGACATAAATGATTGGACTCAAGAACAAGTAAAATTATTTGAATTGAATGCCAAAACAACGCATCTCCTATATTGCTCATTTTCAAATGAAATACTAGAAAAGGTTATGCATTGTTCTCTGGCTTTTGATATTTGGGCAACATTGAATATGTTATATGATTACGCTAAAACCGAAGAGCTTAGTACTTTTGTTGAGGGTGGTGATGACAATGGTCATCCCCCAAGTACTAACCTCGGTTTTAATGATCTTAGTGCTTCTAGTCAAAGAAGCAAATCAAGAAACCGAAAAAGAAAGGTGATACGCCATTTGTGCAAGGAGAAGGGGCATATCAAGAAGAATTGCCCATTATTGAAAAACAAAATAAGGAAGAGGTCAAGTGCTTCTACATTGTCCTCTGATTCCCTCGAAGCATCCTCTCATCATGACAATAGAGCTACTTCTCAATTGTGCCTCATGGGATTAAAAAATGAGGTAAATCCTTCCACCTCTTGTCATGATAAGGATTTTATTGATAATGAAAGTCATAGCTCTTCTAGTTCATTTGACATGCCATATGAGGAACTAGTTGAGGAATATCAAAAAATGTATGACTTGCTTATGAAAAAGAATAAAGAAAATAAGAAATTAAAGAAAGAAAATTTAAGGCTTAGCTCTCATGTACATGAATTAGAAAATGAAAAATTGAATACTAGTACTTTTGATTCTTGCCATGATGCTCTAAAACTTGAAATTAAGGACTTGTAACATAGAATTGAAGAATTAGAAATTGAAAATGATGAATTATTAAACAAGACATCCAAAATTAAAAATGAAAATGAGAGCTTGAAAAATATATTAAAACTTAAGGATAATGATTCTTCGAATGATTTCAAAATGGAAAATAAGAATTTGAAAAATGAAAGTTGTTTGTTGAAATCTCAATCTCATGCTTTACACAAATACATTAATGATTTAAAGAATGAGGTTGTATTCTTGAATGGGAAAATAAATGATTTATCAAATATGTCCTCCTTCAAGAACTCTAGAAATACAAATGCTCATGTAAAGAATGCAAAAGTTCATCATCATTCTCATGTTAGGCATTCCACATTTAAACCTCATGTTCAAAATAAAAATGCTTCATCTAAGAATGCCCATGCTCATCATGCCTCTCATGTCAAGCATTCTTCCTTTAAACTTCATGCCCAAAAGAAGAAATTTCATGAAAATTGCTTTTGTTGTGGTATATATGGCCATGCTATCCATGATTGCGCATTCAAGAAGAATCCAATTGTTGTCAAGACACTTTGGATACCTAGACCAATTAACCCCCAAGGACCCAAAGTCATTTGGGTACCAAAAGTCTCATTTTCTATTGTAGGGGAAACTACCACACAAGAACAAAGAAAGATGGACTATTGAAGTTGACCATGAACTTAAATGAAGTATGATTCCTTGGTTGCAACTTCAAACCATTATGATGCCATAGGTATGGAAATTGGCATCTAGGTATATCTTTTTATCATCTCTTTACTTTGGCTTCTCTTATTTAAGTTGGAGTTATGATACATGCCTAAAATTGATTGATTTTCCCCGCTCTTAACATCTTTCAAAAATGTTTTTGATTTTTTGATTTCCAGTCTCTTCGGAGACCCCAGTGGCCTGTAATGGGCCTAAGCGACCTTGCGATTCTAAATCATAGGTTTTTTGTGGCTTTCGGTTTTCAACCAATAGGAAGGGTTGGAGATCTTATGTTTTAAAATTTTATATTTTGAGATCTCTTGATTCATTTTGTTATCATGAATAATTTCTTTGAAAATGAATCAACGCTATTTAGTGAAGTTGAAGTTGATAAATGATACTTGTTTTTTCTCTTCACTATTTAGTTTAATAGCTTGCATGTAGAATTGGTTTCATTTTCTACTTAAGAAGTACACTTGCAAGTTATAAGTTTTTAGGAAGGCTATTTAGGAAGAAAAATATTAGTTTGGCTAAATCATCATGAATAGGGTATAACCTTGATAATTTCAAAATCTAAGTGTTATACCTCATTGGTTAAGATAAAATCATGTCTCTATACTCATGACTAGAATTGCATGTAAAATCCTTGAATTCTCATGAGTAGGTAGAATATTAGCACTTAGGCAAATTTCATCAAATGAAACTTACTCTAGGTTGATACTTGCTATTAGAGACATTTCTTTAAGTCCAAACTAGTTAAACATAGGTAGAGATCTTATTCCTCAAATGTTTCACATCTTAGTATCTCTTAGATTCATTTAGATATCATGAAAACTCATTTAAAATGAATCTTCACTATCTAGCATAGGTTAAGGTTTTAAAATGAAACTTCGCATTGAACCTTGCTATGTAGTATGTTAGCTTGCTAGTAGTCATATTATTTCATTATTAATACTAATGAAGTCCTTTCAATGCTATCTAAAAGAAAATGAAAAAGGAAATGAAAAGTTGGGCAAATTTTCAAGAAATAAGGTATGAATTTAATTTTGCAAAAATCTTAGTAAAATAATTAAAATTTCATGCTTAAATGATTTCTCTATGCTCATGATTGATGTTGCATGATAAAAACTTGAAGTTTCATGAGTAGGCAAAATTATGATAACTTAGCTCATTTCATGATATCTTGATATTTATGAAATCGAACTAGGTTAAAATTCTTCTTTAGAGACTTCATGTTAAGCTAAATTTGAAATGAAATTAAATTTCTAAAAATAAGGTATGAATTTAACTTTACAAAAATCTTAGTATGATGATTGAATATTAAATGATGTCTCTATATACTCATGATTTATTTTGAATGATAATTGTTTGAATTTCCTTGAGTAAGAAAAATTTGGATAACTTAGGCAATTTCATGATATCTTGATTGAATGAAACTTGCTCTATGTTAAAACTCATATTAGAGACCTCATTTTGAGTAAACATTAAACAAACATGTTTAGACACACATGATATGACTCTAGGTGTTCGATCTTGAAAATTCTTATGTAGATGAAAATGTGATAACTAGATCACATTAGTGGACTTAAGCTTAAAAGGTTTGACCCAAGTCAACAAATTGACTTGGACACTTGATTTTAAGTCCAAACTTAATAAACATGTTTAGAAATAGGTATGACATGTTTCCATGCATTTAGAGTGAAAAAATTCATATGGATATGGATAAAATGACATAGAGGTTAATTCATGTTTACCTCTCCTTAAACTATGTTGACCCAAGTCAACAAGTTGACTTAAAGGTCTCATTTTCAATCCATATTTGAGAAACATGTTTAGATTTACTCATGTTAAGTATCCATAGGTTTAAGTATGAAAAATCATGAGTAAATGTTAAGATTGAAACTTAGCAAGTTTCATGGTAACTAGCTTAGTTTTGAATGAAACCATGTTAGGTTGATATCTTGACTTAAGAATATAATTTTCATCTCAAATTTGACATATACTCTTTACATGATCACATTATGGTGTCATGAATGTTTGAATGAAAATTGAACAAGTTTTAAAGAATAACCAAAAATTATAAGGATTGCCATTTGTTCAACAATTGGTATCACCAATTTCAGTTATTTATAGAAAAATATATAAAAATCCTTTTTAGATGATTCTTGAAACTACACATTCACTGAAAAATCTAGTTTTATCAGTAAATTTTTCAAAAAGTTTCTTAAAGAATCGGATTTAAAGTGAATTTTTGAAGTTGGATTTCAAAACACAAAGTATCATCATTCTTGAAACGTCAATCTTTCCGATACTTTGATTTTTCTTCGAAAAATTCATATAAAAACTCATGTACACCATTTGAATTCCATTTCTAATATCATTCATACAAATTCTTGAGTAAAATCATTCCTAGAAATGATTTTGATATTTTGGATGATAGCTAGGATCCATTTGTTTATTAAAATAAACTTAGAAAATTCATTTTGAGTTCAAACTTGATACATGCATTTCAAATGACCATTCAATATTTGGTATCAATTTTTTTTTTTCTTTCATCAAAAAATTGGTTTCAAAAATATTTGTCAAAAACATGATTTTGTGTAAACATAAAAGGTTGATTTTTGAAATCTTGAAGATAGGTTGACCTAAGTCAACAAAATAATTTAAAAATTTTCATCTTAAGCCCAAACTTAATTCATAGACTTACATTATCTCATATTTGATGTCTAGATGCCTAAATATGAGAAAGCATGAGTAGATAGCAAAACTTGAGACTTAGCATTTTCATAGTTTTCATGCTTATTTCAAATGAAAACATGCTAAGTTCATATTTAGAACAAATGACATTTGTTTCACTTCAAACTTGATATACATGATTTAAATGTCTATATCTTTGAATTTTGAAAGTTTGAATGAAATATAAAAATGTCATGAAAAAAATAAACTACAACATTGGTACCAGACTTGAGTGCATACATGATTTAGGCTTGAATTGTATCTATCACTCCTTGATATCATGTATGATTTAAGTTGGTATCATGTTAAATACTTGTTTTCCATCCCTTGAGTTGAGATTTTCATGTTGCATGAAAAATACTCCTTAAGAGTCTCAACTTCATAAAAAAATCTTTTTGTATCTCATCCCTTAGACTTGATTGAACTTTCTTGCCCTTTTTGATTGATGTCAAAAGGGGGAGAAGAATATAAGAAAAAGGAGGAGAAATGTATAGTTAAAATGGGGAGAAGAGTATAAGAAAATACATTAAAGCATATAAGGAAAATATAATCATTGTAGGTAAAGGGGAGGAAACTATAGGAAATCCATGCATATAGATAGGGGGAGTTCTATTCCATAAATATGCATGTTGATAGGGGGAGAAATCCCTTAGTTGATATCCTTGTGTCTTTAATTATATATTTTCTCATGGATGTTTGTCATCATAAAAAAGGGGGAGATTATTGGCTTTAGGTTTTCAACCTTAGCCTTAATCTCAGTTTTGATGGTTTTGATGATAACAAACATGGGACTAATAATTTCATTGAGAATATGTTTCAGGTTCCATATCAATTTGGGTTCGATGTCCTCGATCGAAAAAATCGGAGAAGTCGGAAATCAAAAGGACATTGATCGTAGCGCTCGGCTTCATCGCGGAAGTTTATCGAAGATCGACGAGTGCACCAAAGTCGCTTGGATGAGTCCAGAGATCAAGTCAAAAGCTCTCCAAGATGATGCTCGTTGAAAGCCGGAACCTAGAAACCAAGCGCGGAAGAAATAGGCTGAAAAAAAACCAAATGACCCTCTAACCTCACCACGACCAAGGGTATAAACTATTTTGAGTAAACATGAATTCCAACCATTTAACTACAAAATTTCAGGTCGAGCAGCCCCTATATATAACCATTATTCCAAGCACGATTACCACTTTAAACCATGTTTACTATTGATCATAACAAGTCACCTGGTCCGGCCACAACAACCTACACCTTCTCCCCAAGTTCCTACTTGAGTAGGATGAGGACTCGACCTCTAAACATCATCTTTAAATCAACCAAGACCACGACTAAGGCAGTCGTGTAAGTCATTAGGCTGGCCTCTCGGGTATCATTTCAAACATGAAGTTTCAACCCCTACGGTCGACCAACTCGGCCACTGTTGGTTTCCGTACATATGTCACACCCCAAACTTGGTATGACCAGCCAGGATACGCCACGTACCCCGAAGCCTAACCCAACTCAAACACAACAACAATAATTTCAACAGTGAGAGATTTTTTTTTTTGAAAAGAATAGATATGACATCACGTACCAAACCAAATCAAAACTCAATATGAACACACTGAACAAGTTATTAAAAAGAAGTTCAAACAAATAAATAAGACTCCCCAAATAAAAATAAAATGCGGAAACCACGACCCAAGTCAACATGACTCAACAACTCAAGAGACACTAAAATGTCTTAGGTATCCTCCTCGATCACGACATGTCACGAGACCCGCCGCCCTGCCGCCACCAGTCGCACCACTGTACCTCGGTTCCTCTCTGATCTTACTCAGGTGCTGCAAAACAATAGTAATGAGGGGTAAGTCCAACTAAGACTTAGTGAGCAGATCAGTCCTCAATTCATCAAATCAATCATCATGCATAAAAACACAAATAGCAGATATAAATAACATAACAATAACGTCAGAAGAAATCAGCAATAATATATCCATAGCTCTATGCATGAAATCAACATCCATCAACAAGTATTAAATACCTTTAAAAATGATGGAAGAAGCATCGATAACACATCCACTACCCTACTCACATCCACAACAATAACTATAAGCATCCATCAATAAGTATAAACATATCCACGGTAATAAAACAGGATGAATGCAACACCTCAATCTAATGCATGCAATGCAACACCTCATTCATATGCATGCTCCCTGGACCCCAGTGGTCCCACATAGCCACATAGGATAGGTAGACGGGTGGCCGCTAAACTACCACCCAGCTCAGTGTCGTCTCTTTGGGGCATGCCCTCCCCTCACCGTCATTGGCTCTTCCGAGATAGCATGTTGGAGCATACGTTCCCCTCACCTACTAGGGTCTCTGGATTGTCTCTTTGGGGTATGATCTTCCCTCACCAGCCGGACCTCCGGAATAAGGCCAACGTTGTCTCTTTGGGGCATACCCTCCCCTCACCAGCGAGGCTTCCGAGAAATGCAACAAGCACATCACAACACCACACACGCAAGTATATAAGTATGAACAATACGTGCTATAAACAAGTAATAAAGGGTATGTCAAGTGCATACCTCATCCTCCACCTCCTCCTGCTATACAACACAATCACATACAGATATATATGTAGAAATAGCGCTCATATGTCATGAATACTCAAAACAAATAAACAATCATAAAATAGAATTATGGCACTATAAGAAAGGATGCATGTGTATCATGAAAGCAGTGCACAAAAGAAACTCCAACTATAAATCAATGAACTGGAACATGATAAAATAACTCGGTATAGCAATCACTGATCTAGGATAAAATTAACCTCATTAACTATTATATCCATGAATCATCTAAGATCGAATCATAAAAATATATAAAATATGATTTTTCAGCTTGGCACGCAAAATGAGGCGACACTCGGCTACTATTTTCAAAATATGAAGGTCTGATGGTGAAACAGACCTCACCAATGAATCTGGAACGTCGATTAGGTTAAAATTCATATATAACATGAATAATTTTGCTAACTTTAAGGCATCCAAATAATTTTTTTGAATAATGAAAGAAATACCTTAATTTATTTAATAAATCACTGGTATAAATAAATATAACGGTGTTACAATCAATAAATCAGTAATGAAATCTCAGCCTTTCATCTAAACATGATCACATCACAGCCGTCCATCTAATATGATGCAATCACAACCCTCTATTTAACATGATGCAATCTCATACTTACATTTAACCAGATGCAATCACTACCCTCCATCTACATGATGAAATCATAACTTTACATCAAATCAGATGCAATCACAGCGCTCCATCTAACCAGATGCAATCACAGCTCTCCATCTACATGATACAATCACAGCCTTACATCTAACCAGATGCAATCACAGCCCTCCATTTAATCAGATGCAATCACAGCTCTCCATCTTACATGATGCAATCTTCACCCTCCATCTACATGATGAAATCATAACCTTACATCTAATTAGATGCAATCACAGCCCTCCATCTAACCAGATGCAATCACAGCTCTCCATCTACACAAGATCAAATCCCTGCCCTGCATCTCAACCACTTCAATCCAGCCCTTCATCTCACCCAAATTAATCTCAGCCCTCCATTTCAACTCATCTCCTTAGGTCATCTTCCCCACCTCCTCCCCAACCTAGCCGTCGCCGCCGCCTCCCTTCCTCGGCGGGTGACGCCTCCTGGCGCGGCCGGTGCCTGCCGGCAAAGTGAACAGGAAGGGGGTAGAAAAAAGAAAAAGAGAAAGGAAAAAAGAAAATAATATTTTATTCTAAAAGGAGTAACAACATGATTCAATTAAGAAACAACCGATCCGATACGAGAAAACACGTCAAAAATCGACGAAAAACCTCAAAACATAAGAACAAAGACATGAATCAAGAATTGGAGAAAAGAAGGCATAAATCCACTCACCGGATGGAGAGAAAACGGAAGGAAAAGACGCATAGGATCTTACCCCGATCGACACCGACGAATTTGTGAAAATTCGGCTCCGGCGGCTCCTCCATGACATAAACAGGGTCTAATTTATAGATACTGATTGGGTCTAAATGACCAAAATACCCCTACCTAAGATATCTGACATAAACAACACATAACTCATTCGATCTAACTCTGATTCGAGATCCAATTGCACCGCCAAATTCGCCTCGAGATCCTCTATCATCCTAGCATGCTAGATCACGAAGATAAGGCAAATAAAATTTCTCTTAATTTTTCTACATTAAATGCTTTCTCGGGTATAATCCCCAAGCTTCCTGACAATCCATGCTAACTAGGGCCCACGATCCCCCCGCTCAAGAATAAAATATTATTATTAAGATTTTTTGGTATTACAACGTAGGCCGACCCAAACATGATGTTCTACTATCAAAGAGATAAGATTTAGCATAAGCAGGTGAACAAGACATTTTATCAAACACTTGGTGGACATGCCCATGCCGCGTGAAGCTCCATGCTCCCCTAAACCCAAAATTTATGCATGGAGGCGTCACAATTTTGGTCATCTTTGTCCCTAAACTCTCGGATCATTCGAGACCCCAAAATCAAGACAAAAACTAGAATCCAATCATCACAAAACCCTACCAAAATCTACCCACAACATAATATCGTACCTTAGTTTAGTCCCATATCAAGAGTATATTGAATATTGCATTGGACAATATGGTGTGATGGGTGTATTTACTGGCATCAAGTTTAACTGAAGTTTTTTTATTAGGACATTGGTTTGAGCAAATGAAATTGATGGCTTAGGTATTCCATTGAACAAATCGATCGTTAGATACTGAACAAGAAACAAAGAAGTGAGAAAGATAAATCTTCTTTTCTTATCTTTATTCTTAAAAATTGAAATGAAGTCATTTACATATGTTTGTAAAAAAGATGACATAATTCTTTTGAATTACTATGGTACATTTGATATTCTTAAAACAATGGATCAATTTTTGTCAATTTTCCAAACATATTAAGTAATTAGTCATAGGTAGCATGATTATCAAAATATTTGCATTTTTTCTATAATTTAAATTTATTATTACTTTGTTTTATTTATTGTGTGGACATACAAACTTTATGACTGAATACAATTGTCATATTATCAATTTATTGTGTGGGTATACTCATGCCACACCACACTCTTTTTAATGCGGCTACTTACAATCGGGTTTCGGATACCCCTAATTGATAACAATAGCCCTTTAGTTTTAAGGGTCACAAGAATTGGTAACCTTTCTTCCCTACTTGGGCCACATGCCCTAAGAGAAGTATGGAGTCTAACTTCCCCTATTTCTCAATCGAAATCAACTTCAAGCGTCCTAGAATAAATTATGTAATTTATCAAAAGGGAAACAATCCCACAACCAAAATAGTCCCTAAAATCCCCTACCCTTAGGGTTTTCATCTGGGCAAACCCTCTCATAGGGTTGCTCTACAACATCTGCACCTATTCAAGCATCAAACAACGAAAAACTTCGTGAAAACATGTAAATCAACACATAAATTTGGATTGCATCAAACCCGGTTCATATAATTCCATGGGATTGCCCTAGAGAAGGCAAAACCCTAAAGTATTAAGGCCACTCACCTCACATCGGAGTCCGACCAACACTTGCGGAGAGGATTTTGAAGATCTCCGACGTACAACGATCTCTCGTGCCGCATCTCGTTCTCCAAAATGTCACCGCTTCCTCCTCTTAGGTATCCCTAAAACGAACCATCCAAATTAGATCGCCATCGTTCAGTTTAAGAAACAAGGAGTCTTAGACATGCTCACCAAAAAGAAGACCGATCAGATCCCGAATGGTGTCCAGGAATAAGGGTTCAATTTTCCTTCAGAATCTGCTAAAGGAAACCAGGAACAAGGCTTCGGTTTTCCATTAGAATCATAGATCCTGCCATCAAAAGCCAATGTTCACAAATAAGAATCCAGAAAATAAAGTCTAATACTCCGTACGACATTTTTGTCATTTGTAGAAATGAGCAGATTCACTTAACCCTCTTATTAATACATAAATCATTCAATTATCAGTTTGTAATCTACTAAAATGAGATATTGGGGTTGTACATATGCCTTACAAACTAATCCCAGTATTTCACTCGAGTTGGATGACACCTCGGCCTCCGAAACACATACCAAACATGTCTACCAAAATATTTGGGCAGACTTGAGTTCTCTTAAGCCTTTCACCCAAATAACTCTTAAACACGGGATTTTAGCCCTCTAATACTAAAGAAAATTCAAATTTAAAAATAATTTAAGTTGATGTGGTATTTCACCAAACACTTGATGGGTATACTCATGTAGATGTGGCTATGGGTCGTGCTTGGGCCGGCCCAGGCCTGACCACCTCCGAGTCGTGCCGGAATGACCCGATAATTCAGGGGGTAGGCCCAGCCCGGGCTTGAGCCCACCCCTTCGAATTAAATGAGCCCGGCTTGAGCCCGGGCTGGTCTCGGGTTGGCCCAAAACTTCTGAATCTTTAAAAATAAAACTTAGAATTAAATGACCGGCAATAAGTTTCAAACCACCAACCTCTAGTTTTATTTGAGATGGCTTAACCATTGTGCTAAGCTTTATTATATGTTTCCAAACACATTTTTGATATGTAAAACGGTTCAGATTAATAAAAAGATTTAAAAAATAATTCAAATTATAGTTAATTTTTTATAAATAAAATTTTTATTTATCCTGAATACAAAAATATTCATAAAATGATAAAATAATTTTTTTTTATATTATAATAGACCGCACTTTAAAAGGTTGCCTACGTACCTTCTATAGTTAATTTTGTACTTCCCAATGATTAAAGTATAAAAGGATCACGTCTACTGAGTTCTTTTTACATTTTTAATCACCCATAGTCCCTGATGATTTAACTTGTACTTGGACTAGCAGCACCAATTTTGCTTGTTTGAGCTTCCTCCACTCCCGATGATGAAGTAATATGTCATCCTTTATCTTGTAATCTATCTTCAGCATCCAACTAGTCATTTACGCAAATGTACATTTCAACCGTTTATGCACTAGTTCGGCTCCTTCTTTCGTCGGAAATTCTATTTCATGCACTAGAACAAGACTTGGAAGCTACTGTAGACACATGTACAGTTAGTATATCACGTGCCATGATGGAAATAATAGGATACACATTTTCTTGTTTTTTCCACCATGCAAAAATTTCATTATCATATATTTCTTCAGAATGAGTATGATCTAGAAAAAAAGCCAATTCATTGAAATTAGTAGATTTAGTTTTTTTATCCTACGACCAAGTTGAGAATTAATACTATTTCCACTATCATCTCTGAATCTAAAAGAGAAAGATGTTGGCTTATTTATAATTGTATCACCAAATTTTAATGCGTAAAATACAAACATAGAATTTAATACATTCAAAATTCTAGATTTTTTTCTTCAACATTATTTAATTCCATATTGTTATACTAATCATCCAACAACATATTTAAACCATCAATTTTCATTCTAGGGTCTAAACATATTGCTAAACAAAATAAAGTAGGTATATCTGACCAATACTTTTTAAATTTAGTTTACATTAAAGAAATAATTTGTGCAAATAAAGGATGATGTCTATGTGAAGAAAATACTTCACTAATATGAACTATATGAGAAAGAGTTCAATTATATATAGGACAATAAACACCGAAAACTTGTTCGGTAGCTTTATTAGAAAGTTCTAAAATTTGAGTAATATATATGCCTAGCAACTAACCAAGCATTTTCATTAATTGGATCACTAGGCATATTTTCATTGCAAAACATTATAAGGATCACTTGGTATTTTGTAGTAGACCTAAGCATACGATGTGTTGAATTCCATCTAGTAATAATATTACCATTAAACTTTTTAAATGGTTTATTAAAAGATTGACATAATATTTTAAATTCTTATGTTCTTGCTTTTGAAGAACGCATATATCTAATAACATCTCTTATTTTTTGTACATGTATATTTACTAGTTTTAAACTATCTTGTACACATAAATTAAGGACATGACAAACACAATGAATATGAAATAATTCACCTTCTAATACTGGCTTAAATAATTTTACAAGGGGAGGAATAACAACATCATTATTACCCCTGGTCTTTGGCCCGAGTTGTATGAGGCAGAAACTCGTCCCACGTACGGTTCGGAGGTCGAGCCCCACTCGAGCAATAATGGTGCGGATTAGGTCAACTAATACGAATAAGATATAGTTCACTCAACGAGTGCCTTCTCGACGAAAGCTTAGCTTGGTAGGCGCTGCTTACTCACCTTACTCCCACAAACAATGCAATGCTCTGAACACGAAAGTTTGCAATTCAGCCCTCTTCTCCCCATGAGGGAGTCATAGGCAGCGCCTCGAAAAAAAGCACGAACAAGCCACATGCAGGGAAACTTGCACGTGTTGCTTTGGTCGGGGACCCCGATATATTGTACTAATATGTGTAGGTCCCTGTCATTCAAGTGAGATTGCCATGGCGCAAAAGCAGATATGGTTCGGTATTCCCTTGTTCCCCGTATTGGTTATGTTCCTTATTCCTCGTCTAGCAGAAACTAATCGAGCTTCGTCTGATGTCCTAGAAGCGGAAGCTGAATCAGTTGCAGCCTATAATGTAGAATATGCACGGGATGCGATCCTTAGTAGTTTATTGTTGGCGGAAGCCAATGTCCCGGGGACTCATTCTGACTTAAACAAGGGGTGGGTCTTTACCAACTTCTAAAACTAAGATTTGGGGAAGAAAATAGAGGATCTAGGGAATTCTTTTTCCTCTCTTCATTTAAAACTAATGAATGTCGGGTCGGAGGTTTCTGCATTGTTATCAAAAAGAGGAGTTGGGTAAAGCAAACTCCCTCCTTCGACGAGCACGGGGCTTACTCAAGTAGAACCGGGTTGCGTTGCTTGATGCGGAGATCGAAAACAAATTAGTGGGGCCATGCTGGTATGATAGAATATGCGTAAAAAAGGTAAATACCTCCCCCTCCCCCCTTTAGTCAAAAATGAAAAACCGAGTTCTAAAAAGCAGCCCGTTCGCCTCCATAGAACAATATCGTGGCCGTAGACCTAAGTGGGTTTATTGGATCCTGGGGAACCATCACAAGTACGGCCGGCCAATAGAACGAGAATGTCGTGTCGTTCAACGGAGCTTAAAAGAAGGTGACTCGGAACCTAGAAGAAGGAAGGTGACTCGCACAGATAGCTGACTCATTTTCAATAGAAAGGAATAGCCAAAAAAACCCAGCTGGCTAGTCAATTTCTGTGATCTTATAGGCCGGCAAACCGGAGACGGATGACCACAGTCCCGACCTTACCAGTACCGTAGGTTTACTAATAAATGAAGCCCCTCAACCTACTATCGGACTAGAGCTCAACTTACTAGGGATAAAGGCCCCTTGAGCATCAGATAACATATTCTCCAATTTCATTTGAAAGCGAATTGCTAACACCTTTGTTATGATCTTAAACAGAACATTACAACAACTAATTGGGCGAAAGTCATGAGGCAAGGGACTCACATTTGGGAATTCAAACAATATGCGTCCGATTGAGCTCAGTCAGAAGTCTACCATCTTTAAAAACTTGAAGCAAGCCGCGCTCCTTCCCATTCCCAATCAGGTGTCAAGATTTCTAGCATTATCAAGAGAAATCAAAATTTTTTTATCATTTATATTATAGAAAGATGTTACAAATCTAATAGCAGAAAAAATGGCAACAAGTGTGTGGATATTCAAAAACTATAAACCTAATTATTCTTTTTTGTAAAATAAAATTTTCATCAATCCAATGTGCAGTAACACAAATATAAGAGTTAGTAGTACGTTGACTAGACCAAACATCAGATGTTAGAGAAAATTTTGATTTATTATTTTTAGAACTATTTATTATATTTTCTCTATATCTAAAAAATAATTTCAAAGCATTACTTTTCATTATATTTTGAGTAATTTTTTTATATTTTGGTTGTAAAGTATTTAGAATCCAAGTAGAAAATATTGGTTAATCTATTTTGCAAGTTCTCGACGTTGAAAATCATGATCATACGAAAAAGTTGTTAAACCAGAAGAAGATAAATTAAGAATTTGTTGAGCTTGTGTTACCTTAGTGTCGTGACTCCTTGCATGATGTAAAAGATGACCAGTTCCTCCTGTTGTTGAAGCCGAAATAATTTTTTAATATTTTTTGCACCAGGCTTTTGTTATGGTGCCATCAGCTTCAACAATTTTCTCAAAATATTCCAATACCGCACTTCTTTTTCTACCTAATGGACATAAATTAATAGACGAACTTGTTTCTATGTCTTGGTTTTGTTGAGTGGTAGGAGTACTAAGAGATATTTCTCCTAATATATTTGATCCAGTTTGTGGAGAATAACCTAAAGCATCTGTATCTGCCATTAGTAAAAAGTAAATATAAAAAGTATAAATATTATACTAATCAATGAAAAAATTTTAAGAGATCAAGAAAAATTGACATCAATCTTGAATCCTTGATGAACTTAAAGAGTTGTTGAGAATGATGATTGTAAATGAACATAGATTATTGGGAGAACGAGTTGAGAGATGAGAATGGAGATAGATAAAATGAATAGAATGAGAGGGTATTTATAGAAGATTTAAAATAATAAAATAACATCTATTTTTAAATTAATCAGGTCTAGCTCGGTCAAACCTAGTTTGGCGCGCGCCGCCCTGGTTTTGGCCAGGTCTGACGCGCGACAGACATTTGGCCAGGTCTGATGCGCGTCAGACCTGACTTTGATCAGGCCAGCACGGCACCCGTGCCATGCTTGACACGACCCACGTGCCCAAGGGGTGAGCCCAACCCGCCCCTTGGGCATAAACAGGCCGTTCCCGACCTGACCAGGCCAGGCCCGTGTTGCCCATGGAAGGGCCCAGCCCATTACCACTTCTGTACTCATGCCACACCGTACTCTTCTTCATTCGGCTGCTTATAAGGGGGTTTCGGCCACTCCTAACTGATAACAACAACCCTTTAGTCTAAGGGTCAAGAATATTGGGAACCTTGCTTCCCTACTAGAGATGTATGGGGTCTAACTTCCCCTATTTCTCAACCAAACTCAACTTCAAGCATCCAAAGAAGAAATTATGCAATTTATCAAAAGGGAAACGATCCCACAACCAAAACAGTCTCTAAAATCCCTTACCCTTAGGGTTTTCATGTAGCAAAACCCTCTCAAAGGGTTGCCCTAAAACACCCACACCTATTCAGGCATCAAACAACAAAAAACTTCGGGAAAACATGTAAATCAACACCCAAATTTGGTTTGCATGGGATTGCCCTAGAGAAGGCAAAACCCTAAAGTTTTAAGGCCACTCACCTTAGGTCGGAGTCTGGCAAACACTTGCGGAAAGGATTCTGACTATCTCCAACGAACAACGAGCTCTAGTGCCGGATCTCATTCTCCAAAATGTCACCCCTTCCTCCTCCTCAGGTCTCCCGAAAATGAACCATCCAAATCAGATCTCCACCATTCAGATTAAATAAACAAGGAGTCTCAGACATGCTCACAAAAAATCAATCTGATCAGATCCCGACCGGATGATGTCCAGATTGCTCAATTGGATGAAACAAGTCGTTATAGAAATTTGCTGAAGAAAACATGGAACAAGGCATCGGTTTTCCGTCAGAATCACAGATTCTATCGTCAAAAGCCAATCTCCACCAATAAGAATCCACATAAAATGAAGTCTAATAGTCAGTGACCAAGTTTCGGCAAGATCATATCACGAATCCCCTCTTTTCATGCCGAGAATACTCTTCCTCACTCTCCTTGGAATGCGTGCAAATGAGTTCTCTTCCCCTCTTTTCTCTTTTTTTATTAATCACTTAATGCCAAATGACCTCCCTACAACACACTCGAGTCCGCACCTATTCTAGCCTACAGGCTCGACCGAACCACACCCATGGTAGACCCTAACTCGACTCAAATAAGAAATTAAAATATCCTACTTTACTACAATCATATTCCTCGCGCAAAAGCCCTACCTCTGAGTGCGTTATCCAGTGATGTACTTGGCTCACTTCGGCGCACATTATGAGCTTCCCGTTGAAACACCAAAATCGGTAATTATAAACCGGGTATTACAATCTTTCCCCTTTAAAAAAATTCATCCTTGAATTTTAGAATAAGCTAGTAAACTCATCATATCACAATATTGGTATGAATACTTCTCGCGCATATCACGCTTAACCTCCCAAGTGGACTCCTGCCTAGAATGGTGCACTCACCTCATCTTCACCAAAGGAACATTTGTTGACCTCTGCTTCCTCATCTGACGATTCAAAATCTCAATAGGTCTCTCCCCATATGAAACAACTGCATCGACCTCCACTGCAGTGGGCTCTTACACATGGGATTCATCCCTCATGTATCTTCTAATCATGGTCACATGAAACACTAGTTGGGTCCCAACAACTAGGGCTTTGTAGCCTCAATAACCCAAATGGTGATCTGCACCTCTGCCCATACAGGGCCTCAAACAGAGCCATACCAATGCTGACTTGCTAACTATTGTTGTATACAAACTCCATAAATGGTAGGTGCTTCTCCCAATTCCACATTAGTACCACCAGAACCTGGAGTTATGCCGCTAGCCTCAAATGCTCAACCTGGACCTGTTTAACGGTTAAGAATGTTGGGAACCTTGCTTCCCTACCAGGTCCGCATGACTTAGGAGATGTATGGGGTCTAACTTCCCCTATTTCTCAACCGAACTCAACTTCAAGCATCCAAAGAAGAAATTCTACAATTTATCAAAAGGGAAACTATCCCACAATCAAAACAATCCCTAAAATCCCCTACCCTTAGGGTTTTCATCCGGCCAAACTCTCTCATAGGGTTGCCCTAAAACATTCGCACCTATTCAAGCATCGAATAACGAAAAACTTTGAGAAAACATGTAAATCAACACCCGAATTTGGTTTCCATCAAATCAAATTCATATAATTCCATGGCATTACCCTAGAGAAGGCAAAACCCTAAAGTACTAAGGCCACTCACCTCAAATCAGCCCGTCCAACACTTACGGAGACGATTATGACGATCTCCGACGAACAACGATCTCTCACGCCGAATCTCGTTATCCAAAATGTCATCCCCTCTTCCTCCTCATGTATCACTATAATGAGCCATCCAAATAAGATCTCATCCGTTCAAATTAAGAAACAATGAGTCTCATTCATGCTCACCAAAAATAAATCCAATCAGATCCCGGATGGTGTCCGGAGTGCTCAATTGGATAAAACAAGTAGTTGTAGGAATCTGCTAAAGAAAATCAGGAAAAAGGCTTCGCATTTCTGTTAGAATCATAGATATTGCCATCAAAAGCCAATCTCCACGAATAAGAATCTTGAAAATGAAGTCTAATACTCATTGACCAAGTTTCGACAAGATCAGATCACAAATGCCCCTCTGATCACGACGTTTGATGTAGTCCGTCGAGACAAGAACTGCATGTCGAGAATACTCTTCTGCACTCTCCCTGGGATGCATGCAAGTGAGTTCTCTTCACCTCTTTTCTCTTTGTTTTATTAATCACTTCATGCCAAATGACCTCCCAGCCGATCACTCGAATCCGAACATAATCTAGCCTTAAGGCTCTACCGAACCACACCCAAGGTAGACCCTGACTCGACTCAACCAAGAATTTAAAATTTCCTATTTTACTACAATCACATTACTCACGCGAAAGTCGTACCTCTGATTGCATTCTCTAGTGATAAACTCAGCTCACTTCGGTGCGCATTCTGGGATTCCCGCCAAAACACCAAAATCGATAATCATAAACACGGATATTACAATCTTGTCCCCTTAAGAAAAAATCATCCTCGAATTTTAGGATAAGCTAATAGAGTCATTAGATCACAATACATGTATGGATACTTCTCGCACATATCGCGCTTAACCACTCAGATGGCCTCCTGCCCAGAGTGGTGCTCTCACCTCACCTTCACTAAAGGAACATCCCTCTACCTCAGTTTCCTCATCTGACGATTCAAAATCTCAACTGGTCTCTCCCCATATGAAAGGACTGCATCGACCTCCACTGTAGTGGCCTCTAAGACATGGGACTCATCCCACATGTATTTACTAAACATGGACACATGAAACACTGGGTACTATCCCAACAACTGGGGCTCTCCAGCATCAAACCACCCAATTCGTGATCTTCACCTCTGGCTATACAGGGCCTCAAACAGAGCCATACAAATGCTGCCCTGGTAACTATTGTTGTATACAAACTCCACAAACGGTAGGTGCTTGTCCTAATTCCACTCTGGTACTTCCAGACTCTAGAGTAATCCTGCTAGCCTCAAATGCTCAACCTGGACCTGCTAACATAGAAAACATTTGGATACTTTTTTTTTTTTTTCCACCTCCCATTTCATTTATTTTCACCACTAATTTTGTCTCATATCAAGGTACATATTTTTAGCTTCTCGATGGATGGTGCAAGTGGAGCTATACGTCATCTCTTGTACCCGCCTCTACATATGAAATGATTGCAGCGACCTCCACTACAGTGGGCTCTAACTCATGGGACTCATCCCTCATGTATCTCCTAAACATGGACACATGAAACACTAGTTCAGTCCAAACAAGTGGGGCTCTCCAGCCTCAACTCACTCAATTGGTGATATGCACCTCCGCCCAAACACCTCTAACAGAGCCATACCAATGCTACCCTCGTAACTATTGTTGTATACAAACTCCACAGACGGTAGGTGCTTCTCCCAATTCCACTATGGTGCCTTCAGACCTTAAAGTGATCCTGCTAGCCTCAAATGCTCAACTTAGACCTGCTGACAAACAAAACATTTGGATACTATTTTTTTTTTTGCTACCACCCTTTTTTTTTTGCTACCACCCATTATATTTGTAGCTTCTGGACGGATGGTGCAAGTGGAGCAATGCGCCATCTCTCGTACCTGCGTTTGAACCTACACCATCAATGGTACCACAATCCTATCCCTAAACCTTAGGACACCCTCACTGTCCAGTATAAACCCATCATCTGCATCCCCTCTCTTTGCTAAGTCCTTAGTCAGAGCGCAAAACACATCCTCACCTTGAGCTCTCTGGAGCATGCCAACTAACGTGGACTGTACCCGTATGTGTGCCACCACACTGTCCGAATCAAACACTGCCAAAATAGTTACATCACCCAAAGAACAATTGAGCTCTCTCGCTAAGGGTCTCCTCGCGGCAGCCAAATGTGCAACACTTCCCATAGATTTCCTACTCAAGGCGCCCGCCGTCACGTTAGCCTTTTCAGAGTGATACAAAATGATGCAGTCATAATCTTTCAGGAGCTCTAACCATCTTCTCTTTCTCAAATTCATGTCCTTCCCTGACAACAAATGATGGAGGCTCTTATGATCCGTGTAAATATCACAGGACTCCCAGTACAGATAATGGCACCACAGTTTCAGTGCAAACACAACTACCGCCAAACTCTAGATCATGCGTTGGGAAGTTATTCTCATGGTTTTTCAACTGCCTGGACGAGTAAGCTATCACTTGCCACGCTGCATCAATACACATCCTAGGCCAATCCGTGAGGCATCACAATACACCATGTAAAAATCGACCCGAACCAAACGGCAATGCTAACACTGGTGTTGACGTCAAACAATCTTTGAGCTTGTAAAAGCTCTTCTCACATCTATCATCCCACATAAACTTGACTTTCTTCTGCGTAGGTTGAAACAAATGTGCTACAATCTTTGAGATGTTCTCCATGAACTTCTTGTAGAAACCTGCCAAGCCCAAGAAACTGCTCACCTCAATCATGCTGGTTAGCTATATCGAGTTCCGAACCACCTCCACCTTGGTCGGATCGACTCTGACTCCATCTTGAGTCACGATATACCCATGAAATCCCATAATTTCAAGTCAAAATCCACACTTGGAAAACTTAGCGAAAAGCTGGTGCTCTCTAAGGGTCCTCAAGACCACCCTCAGATGCTCAACATGCTCCTGCCCACTCTTGGAATATACTAGTATGTCATCTATGAACACAATGACAAACTTATCCAAGTGCTCTTTGAACGCCATGTTCATCTGATCCATGAAAGTTGCTGGTGCATTTGTCAACCCAAAGGACATCACCAGAAACTCATAATGCCCATATCTCATCTTGAAAGCAGTTTTGGGCACATCTTGGTTTCGGATCCTCAACTAATATGACAATATATATAGGTCTCTTAGGGAACTTCTATAAAAGGATAGTTTCTTAGGAAGTTACAATTGCTCTAATACTAGCCTATTGTAGCAAAGTAAGAATCAAAACAAAAGGGCAATGCAAACACAAGATTTGTTTACACAGTTCAGTGACAAACCAGTCATCTAATCTGCGGGGCACTAACTGGACAGATGCCCAATTCACTCTCTATAAGTACAATATAAGCCCTTTGGATTTCACACCCGAAATCTGACTACCAGTACTACAGTGAATCGAAAATAATAAAATCATATTTGCTATTATAAGTAAATACCAACTTGCCTCTCTATGACATCACAGCCACAAAGTTCTATCCTCCACATAGCCTCGTGTTGTAGTGTGTTATCCGCCCAATATCCAATCTTCTCATCGAAGATAAAAGGTTGTTGCCTCTTCTGCACTTGGCAGTCTGCACTCAGCAATTTCAACTCCTCTATAGATGTCAAGATCATTTCCGCGCAATGGAGTTGTCGACAATAAATCTCTTCTCTAGTATTTTTAGGTGTCATTGAAAGATTACTGGAAGATCTAAATAAATGATGACTTCAATCATATTAATAACCCCCGTCTTCAATAGAAACCATCAGCATAACTTAGGCATTTTACAAAGATCATTTATGTAAATAAGAAACGCCTAAGAAATAAGTGAAGAGAAACTCTTCGAAACTAAACTGATCAAGAAGAAAAATAATGATGATTTAAATGTCCAAAATCTGTTAACAAAATCATCATTAAACCAGAAGTCCATCAGTCATCAAGATCGTATCAAGCAACCCATCCAGAAATTTTTTAAGACTATAAGCAGTTAAGACCGCGTCTTCACACTTGAAACTGTCATCATCGCATAAGTAGAGCTTTTTCGTTGTTGAATTTGAGAAAACACCAGAAGCTTCTTTTGCCAAATATAGCCAGTAAACAAAAGCCAAATACTAACATAATGATATGTGGATCGTAAGTCAATCTTTGAGACCCACTGAGCCCCTTGTAGAAGGTCAAATAAATTATAAATCCTCGGCAGTGGGCAACGGTTCTTGATCGTCACCTTATTCAACTATTTCTAATTGATTCACAACGCATGGACTCATCCTTCTTTTTCACAAATAGTATAGGTGCTCCCCACGGAGACACACTCGGGCAGATGAAGCACAAATCCAATAACTCCTGCAACTAAGCCCTAAGCTCCCTCAACTCAGCCATAGCCATCTGATATATGGGGGAATCGAGGTTGGCTTCACCCCCTGATGCTGGTGAATACATAACTCGATCTCTCGCTCAGGCATCAATCCTAGAAGCTCATCCGGAAAGACATCGGGGAAATCACAAGCTCGACACATCTCGTCGACCTTCTTGGTCGTCCCCCTCGGCATTCGCCACAAAAGCTAGAAAGGACTGACAACCTTTGTCAAGAAGTCTCTGGGCTCTAAGAGCCAAAATTATTCTCAAGTATTTACCCTTCCCTTCACCCTAAAAGGTAAACTGCGATAGCTCATGCTTATTATAGGAGACAACCTTCGCTCTATAATCCACCAACACATAATGAGTGGATAACCAATCCATCCCCAAAATCATATCAAGCTCAAGAGATGACAACAACACAAATTCAACCTCTAGCATGTGTCTACACACTGACACATCACAATCTAGAAAGGTCACCTTTATCAAGAGGGCATCTCCCATAGGCGTCGATACCACTATGGGCGTCTTAAACAAACTCTCTTTCCTACCCTTCAAAGAAGCAAACAAAGAGGTTAAAAAACGAGTGTGTAGCAATCAGATCAAAATAGTAGAATGCCATAAAGGAACATACTACTAAAGTACCTTGGTTGAGGCATTCCACCGAACACCTTGAGGTGGCTCAACCTCTACTAGTATATTAAACACATGCAATCCCCTAACCAAGTGAATCTCAATTATGAACATCAAGGGACATGGTCCACATGGCCCTCTAACCTCGTCACGACTGAGGGTATAAACTATTCTAAGTAAAACATGAATTCCAATCATTTAACTACAAAATTTCAAATTGAGCAGCCCCTACACTTAACCATTATTCCAATCATGATTACCACTTTAAACCATGTTTATTATCGATCATAACAAGTCACATGGTCTGGCCACAACAACCCACACCTTCTCTGCAAGTTCCTACTTGAGTAGGATCATGACTCGACCTCTAAACATCTTGTTAAAATCAACCAAGACAACGGCTAAGGCAGTCATGTAAGTCATTAGGTTGGCCTCTCAAGTATCATTTCAAACATGAAGTTTCAGCCCTTAAGCTTGGCCAACTCGGCCACTCTTGGTCTCTCTAGATAGGTCTGACCCAAAGTTGAGGTTCTACTATCAAAGAGATAAGATTAAGCATAAGCAGGTGGATGAGCCATTTTATCAGACACTTGGTGGACATGCCCATGCCGCGCCAAGCTCCATGTGCCCCTAAACCCAAAATTTAAGCATGGAGACTTCACAATTCCTACCATCTCTGGCCCTCAACTCTCGGATCATTCAAGACCCCAAAATCAAGACAAAAACTAGTATCCAAACATTACAAAATCCTTCCAAAATTTACCCACAACATAATATCGTACCTTAGTTTAGTCCCCTATCAAGAGTATATTGAATATTGAGTTGGACAATATGGTGTGATGGGTATATTTACTGCCAACGTCTTTAACTGAAGTTTTCTGATTAAGATATTGGTTTGAGCAAATGAAATTGATGGCCTAGGTATTCTGTTGAATGAATCGATCATTAGATACTGAACTAGAAACAAAGAGGTGAGAAAGATAAATCTTGCTTTCTTATCTTTATTTTAAAAAATTGAAATGAAGTCATTTACATACGTTTGTAAAAAAGATGACAAGAATGTTTTTGAATTACTATGGTACACTTCGTATTCTTAAAACAATGGATCAATTTTTTATAATTTTTCAAACATATTAAGTAATTAGTCATAGGTAGCATGATTATCAAAATATTTATATTTTGCTAATAATTTAAAGTTATTATTACTTTGTTTTATTTATTGTGTTGAACATACATAATTTTTTATTGAATACAATTGTCATATTATCAATGATGATAACATACACGACCATGACAATATAGTGGAGGTGGAATGTACAATGGTGGAAGAAATCCAAGCTTCTTGTCTTGAGCTCTTCCATTGTGAGCAATGTTAGTATCTTTGAGCATATTGTCTGAAAGATAGAAATATTATAAGAGATATTATCAAAATTAAAATAATCAAGTTAATATAATAGTAATTATTTAATTAAGTATCAATATCGATGCATCGGTTGTGATAGGCAGCTTAAACTAAAGAGCAATTAAAGATTTCAGAAATGATTATTGAGATGGGATATATAAATTTTAAATTTAGTTGTTAACATATTTCTTATATTTATGATCCATAGATATCGTAGAAGATAATTATTTAATAAATATATGAATAAATCAAATATTTACAAGAATAAAAAAAATTACTTACATAATTTTAAAATCAACTCATCGGAGTTTGTTGGTGATGTAGGAGCGATCTCACTAGTAGCTACTACTGGAGATGAAATCAATGACATAGATAAGAAGAAAAAAATAGCGAAGAGACTTAGAAAAAAGCTCCTTGCATCCATGTTGATCAATTCTTTTTGACAAAAGATTATTTCTGTTTTCAATGACTCATTACCCTTCTATTTGGTTAATATAAATATTGAATAATTTTGTTAACACTAAACAAGCCTTTAATACAAGGAACATGCTTTATAGTCTTTTAGTTCAAATTTATGAAATTTAAATCGTACAAACATAGACTAACATACATTTGCCAATCTAGAATTTATGTTGTTATAATTAATATAGATATTTTATTACATGTTGATTTTTTAAGATTTAGTGTGCCACCACATAGTCTGAATCAAACATTGCCAAAATAGTCACATCACCCAAAGAACAAGTGAGCTCTCTCGCTAAGGGTCTCCTTGCGGCAGCCAAATATGCTAAACTACCCACAAATTTCCTGCTCAAGGCGCCTGCCACCACGTTCTCCTTCTCAGGGTGATACAAAATGGTACAATCATAATCTTTCAGGAGCTCTAACCATCTCCTCTTTCTCAAATTCATGTCCTTCAATGTTAATAGATACTAGTGGCTCTAACGATTTGTGTAAATCTCACAGGACCACAGTTGCCGCCAACTCCTGATCATGCGTCAGGTAATTATTCTCATGGTTTTTTAATTCCCTAGACGCGTAAGTTATCACTTTGCCACGCTACATCAATACACATCCCAGGACAATCTGTGAGGCATCACAATACACCAAAAATCCACCCGAACCCGACGGCAATGCTAACACTAGTGTCGACATCAAACAATCCTCGAGATTTTCAAAACTCTTCTCACAGCGATCATCCCACACAAACTTAACTTTCTTATGCGTAGGTCGAATCGAAGGTGTTGCACTCTTCGAGAAGTTCTCCTTGAACTTCCTGTAGTAACCTACCGAGCCCAACAAACCATGCACCTCAGTCACGTTGTTTGGCTGCACCGAGTTCCGTACCACCTCCACCTTGGTCGGATCCACCCTAACTCCATCCTGAGTCATGATGTACCCTACAAATCCCACAATTTCAAGTCAAAATTCACACTCAAAAACTTATCGAAAAGCTGGTGCTCTCTAAGGGTCCTCAAGACCACCCTCAGATGCTCAACATGCTCCTGCTCACTCTTGCAATATTCTAGTATGTTATTTATGAGCTCAATGACAACCTTGTTGGTGAAATGGCCACACTAGAGGGGGTTGAATAGTGTGTTTTCTAAATCTTTTGTCTAATTCTGGTTTTAATCGTTTACTTGATTACTTAGGCAATTTAAAAATTGAGTAGTAGCGGAAGCAAAATATAAATGATAAGTAATAAGAAACGCAAGGTGAACAATGCTAACACAATTATTTATAGTGGTTCGGCCCCAATGCCTACTCCACTACCTAAGCACCCCGCTTAGGATTTCCAAACTAGTTTGACTAGATTATATCATTTCCCTTACAAAGAGGACTTATATCGAAAAGTCCCCGCTCTCAAACCGAAGGCACTTCCACACCTTGAAGTATCCCGCCTTCCTACCGAGAGCACTCTCCCACCTCAACCCAAGGGACAACTCAAATAATCCTAGTAAACTAAATTTACAATGGTGGATTTAAACCTTAACACCAAGGCAACCACCCAACTCAATCAAACCTAGCAACCTAGGTTTATACAAATGATATACAATGAAAATAAACTACAATGTACACAAACAATGGAGCAAATAAATAATACAATAAATACTTAGCTCCAAACACGAGTCCTAGTTCCTCTTGATGGCTCAATGATGAATCGATCAAAACTTTGAAGGAAAAATCAAGTTTGTATCATGAGAACTAGGGTTTGTAAAGGAATGCCTCAAGAAAGGCTTTTGCAAAGATAAAAAATGTCTAAATGGAATGATAGATCATGGGAGGAAGGCTCTCATGGTCTTGTATTTATAGACCATGAAGAGTTGGCCTCAAACAACCAACTCAACAGCTAGAAAAATAGTCGTTTCCATCGTCTGATCATTTATGATCGACCGATTGAGCGACCGAATGCATCCTGCCACTTATGGGAACCATTCGGTCGATCGAAATTGGAAAATCAGCCCGGTTTGCTGTTTTTTTGCTCATTTGTTCGTTTTTGTGTTTCGTCTTCGCCAAGTCCTCTTATATAATATTTTTAAAATTTATGTTGAAATATAAATGTTATATAAGGATTACTCCCCATTTGGATTCAACAAAAATACCTAAAAAATCAAAATTCTTAAGAATCAAAATCTAGTTTTTGGGGTCTAGTACAAATTTTCGAATATGAGAAATTTTATAATCTGTAAAAATATCTCATTATCTAGTTTTTACCTGAGGAACAATTATCGAGACTTTTGGTGCCAAGAAAATATCTAGGTCATATAGCTCTCCAAGAAGCTCCCCAGGCTTAGTGAATTTCAGGGCCGTTTATGGGTTTCCATGTTTTGGGGTTCATGTTTGTTTTTGGATTCTTTGCATCATAAAAGAGGATTGCATATTCATTCTATGCACTCTAAAGCTAACCTCTATCTTTCTGATGAAATCAATCGTCAATGAGCATCCTTGCCGATTTCTTCGATTTTTTCGATCAGGGACATCGAGCGCTAACTAACTTGGAACCTGAAAATATTTCTCCATGCAAACATTAGTTCCATGTTTGTTACCATCAAAACCGAGATTAAGACCAAGGTTGAAAACCTTAGGACAACAAAACTTATCCTAGTACATCACCAAAAACTCATAATGCCCATATCTCGACTTGAAAGCTGTCTTGGGCTCATACTGGTCTTGGATTCTCGGATCCTCTAGTATGTCATTTAAGAACACAATGACTTGAAAGCTGTCTTGGGTTCTTGAAAGCTATCTTGGTCACGTAAACTATCACTCTGCCACGCTGTATCAATACACATCCTAGGTCAATCCGCGAGGCATCACAATACACCATCTACAAATCCACCCAAACCCAACGGCAACGCTGATACTAGTGTCGACGTCAAACAATCGTTGAGCTCCCGAAGGCTCTTCTCACAACTATCATCCCACACAAACTTGACTTTCTTCTGCATAGGTCGAATCAAACGTGCTACAATCTTCGTAAAGTTCTCCATGAACTTCGTAGTAACCTGCCAAGCCCAAGAAACTACACACCTCAATCATGTTGGTTGACTATATCGAGTTCCGTACAACCACCACCTTGGCCAGATCCACTCTGACTCCATCCCGAGTCACGATATACTTGAGAAATCCCACAATTTCAAGTCAAAATTCGCACTTCGAAAACAGCGAAAAGTATGTCATCTAAATGAAATTGATCGCCTAGGTATTCCATCGAATGAATTGATCATTAGATACCGAACTAGAAACAAAGAGGTAAGAAAGATAAATCATGCTTTCTTATCTTTATTTTTGAAAATTGAAATGAAGTCATTTACATACGTTTGTAAATACACTTCGTATTCTTAAAACAATGGATCAATTTTTGATAGTTTTTCAAACATATTAAGTAATTAGTCATAGGTACCATGATTATCAAACTATTTGTATTTTGCTAATAATTTAAATTTATTATTACTTTATTTTATTTATTGTGTTGAACGTACAAACTTTATGTCTGAATATAGTTGTCACATTATCAATGATGATAACATAGACGACCATGACAATATAGTGGAGGTGGAATGTACAATGGTGGAAGAAATCCAAGCTTCTTGTCTTGAGCTCTTCCACTATGAGCAATGTTAGCATCTTTGAGCATAACATTATAAGAGACATTATCAAAATGAAAATAATCAAGTTAATATAATAGCAATTTTCTAATTAAGTATCAATATCGACGCATCGGTTGTGATAGGCGGCTTAAACAAAAGAGAAATTAAAGGTTTCAGAAATGATCATTGAGATGAGATATATAAAATTTAAATTTAGTTGTTAACTTGTTTCTTATATTTATGGTCCATAGTTATCTTAAAAGATACTTTATTAAATAAATAAATGAATAAATCTAATATTTATAATAATCAAAAAAATTACTTACATATCTGTAAAATCAACTCATTAGAATTTGTTGGTGATGTAGGAGCGATCTCACTAGTAGCTACTACTGGAGATGAAATTAGTGACATAGATAAGAAGAAAAAAATAGCGAAGAGACTTACAAAAAGGCTCCTTGCATCCATGTTAATAAAAATATTTTGTCAAAAGATGATTTCTATTTTCAATGACTCATTACCTTTCTATTCGGTTAATATAAATATAGAATAGTTTTGTTAACGCTAAACGCGCCTTTAATACGAGGAATATGCTTTATAGGCTTTCGGTTAAAATTTATGAAATCTAATTTTTATATAAACACATTAAATGATAGACTTTATTTGAAGCAATGTTTGCACACATAATGACATAAGGGAATAATATCACCGAACAAACATGGATTAATGTACATTTGCCAATCTAGAATACATGTTATTATAATTATTATTGATATTTTATTAAATTTTCAGATACATATATTTACATGTTGTGTTTTTAAGATTTATTCTTCTCGATGTAATATACTATTATTAATTTAATTTTTGAATTTCAGCGATAAACCCCCGATGTGCGTCATATTGGTCTAAGGTTTTCAACTTTGGTCAATCTCAGTTTTGATTATAACAAACATGGCACTAATGTTTGTGCAAAAAATATTTTTCAAGTTCCAAGTTAATTTGCACGCGACTTCTGCGATCGACAACTGACAAAAAATATTTGATTGTAAATCCTTTTTATGATGCAAAGAAACCCCAATGCTTGAAACCAAAACCCAAAAACCATGAAATCAATAACTGAGAAAACATTAGCTAGAATGCTAGTTTCAGTCGAATCTCGACCAATCCTCGGGCGACTATCCTCGGTCGACTGACAGTCGCCTGGGGATCGTCTAGAGAGGTTCTGGTTAATTTCCAAAAGCTATTCGGCCATCCCGCGGTCGAACCTCAATCGATCGAGGATCGCCTGGCGATCGATCGAATAGTATAACAGATCTATTTAGATCTGTTGAACGGCTTTTTTTGTGCTCCTACCCTTGGGATCTCTATATAAGCTCCCAAGGCAACTTTTCATACCCCCTTAACACTTCATTGAGCCATTCTATGATTATTATGGCTATCCACATTTCGGTTTACACCGAACCAAACTGAATTATTCGGTTCGGTTTGGTTTCGACAATGTCGGGTTTGATTGTTGACCTGAACACTGCTATTCGATTCAGATTCGGTTCCTGATATCCGAGAAGCGAATCTGAACCAAAAACCGAATAAAAAATAATAATTTTTTTCCAAAATTTCCACTGGTCGGCTTCGGGTAAGCAGTGAGTAATGAATACTTGTGTATTTTTGTGATTTATTATCTTGTATTTGGTTTTGTTGAGTCTGGTGGTTGCCTTGGTTGTAAGGCATAAGTCCACCCTTGTAGTATAGGATTAGAGTGTCCTTAGGTGATAGTGAGGTGGGAGAGTGCTCTCTGTAGGAAGGCGGAGACTTCCGGGTGTAGAAGTACCCTCGGTGTTGTAATACCTACATATTATAAATTTTTATTTAATTATTTCAGCGGAATAATTTCCTTGTCCCCAACAGTAGATTTCATGTTATGACAGCCACCCCTTATTGATAAGGAATTTTCCGAGATTTTTCTTGATTCGTCGTGATTTATCGGATGTTCGCTATTGGAATTGTTGTATTTTTGCGGTCCTTGTTTCCTTGTGTGATTTGTTAGGCTCGACAGCCCCTATTGGTGGCCCTAGAGACTAAGGGCCGGCCAAACCATGTAAGAGGGGTTTGCCTTTGGTTTCTTGACTGGGATTTGGGTAGTTTTCATTCCCTCCATGTCGTACAAATTAAATACCCTAGGAGGAAATGTTGGCCTAAAGTTTTCTACCTTGGTCTTAAACTCAGTTTTGATGATAACAAATATGGAACTAATGATTTCATGGATAGTTATTTTCAGGTTCCATATCAATTAGCGCACGACGTCCCCGATTGGAAAAATCAAAGAAATCAGAGAAATCGACAAGGATGCTTGCCGGCACTTGGATTCTTTGGGAAGTTAGAGTTTAGGTTTAGCGTGTCTAGATAAATTGTAAATCCTCATGATGATGCAAAGAAACCCAAAAACAAATCCCAAACCCCAAAACAGAAAACCCAAAAACCGCCCTGAAATTCACTAAGCCTAGGGAGCTCCTTGGAGGGCTATATAACCTAGATATTTTCTTGACAAAAAAAATAGTGGTAATTGTTCCTTGGGTAAAAACTAGATAACGAGGTATTTTTAAGGAATTTTTTGAAGCCTTTAGAATACCCATATTTGACCCAGGAGATTTGAAAATTTCAGTTTTCCAAAAATTTGTACTAGACCACAAAAACTATATTTTGATTCTTACGGATTTTGATTTTTTAGATATTTTAATTGAATACAAATGGGGGGGTAATCCTTATATAATATTTATATTTTAAAGTTATTAATTTAAAGTTAAGAAATATTATATAAGTAGACTTAGCAAAGACCGAACCCAGAAACGAGCAAACGAGCAGAAAAATCAGCAAACTGGGCTGAATTTTCCAGTTTTGATCGATCGGTCGGTCCCCGAATGGCGCCCGAAATGGGCAGAAGCCATTCAGTCACTCGGTGGTCACTCGCTCGGTCGATCAATCGGTCGGTTGGCCTGCGATCGGACGATGGAAACGACTAGTTTTCCGCTTGTTGAGTTGGCTGTTTCATGCCATCTCCTCAAGGCTTATAAATTGAAGCCCTAGCAAGCCTTCCACCTATTATTCAATATACTTTGAGCCATATTTAATGATCCTTGAGCTTGATTCAGCCACCATTCTTCAAATCCCTAGCTTTGATCTCTCAACTCCTTGAGTAAGCCTTGACTTCATAGATTCACCATCAAAGGCATCAAGTGGAAGCTAGGAAACTTTGTTTGGAGCTAAGTATAAGTTGTTTGATTTATTGCTCCATTAAGTTGTGTATTTTCTTGTTTATTTCATTGTATTTGAGCTTGTGAAAACCTAGGTTGTTAGGTCTTGAAATTGGGTGGTTGCCTTTGTGTTTGAGGCTTAATTCCACCGGTGTAAACGTAGTTTACTAGGATTAGTTGAGTTGTCCTTAGGTTAAGGTGGGAGAGTGCTCTCGGTAGGAAGGCGGGATACTTTTGAGTGTGGAAGTACCTTCGGTTTGAGAGCGGACACTTTCCGGTGTAAAGTCCTCATTGTAAGGAAACTAATTAATCTAGTGAAGCTAGTTTGGAAATCCTTAGCGGGGTGCTTAGGTACTGTTGTAGGCATTGGGGCCGAAGCACTATAAATAATTGTGTTAGCATTGATATATTGTTTTGTGCTAATTGCTTCATATTTATCGCTTCTGTTTGCTATTAATATCATGCTTAGCCTAACTAATCAAGAAACGATTAAAACCGAAATTAGGCGATAAGACTAGTTAACATACTATTCACCCCCCCCACCCTCTATTGTGGCCATTTCACCAACAATTGGTATCAGAGCGGGCTTGTAGCTTGAGATTTCACCATCTCTTCTACACCTTGTCTCGATCCGAGAATGGCACTAGAGTTGGTAGCGTCTTCACCTCCTAGGTTCGATGAGTCTAACTTTGGTGTTTGGAATAGTAGAATGTATACTTTTCTAAAGACTCAAGGTTTAGGTGTATTTGACATGGTAAAGATAAAATATATTGAACCTAAGGAAAATATGGATGCATGGACCCAAGAACAAATTAATATGTTTGAATTAAATGCTAAGGCAACAAATTGCATATATTGTTCTTTGGAAAATAATATATTTGAAAAGATCATGCATTGTACTTCCGCATTCGACATTTGGGCTTGCTTAAATGTCGTATATGATTATGCTAAAACCGAGGAGTTAGAAACTTTTAATGAAGGTAGTGATGACAAGGGTCATCCTTCCAATACTAACATGGTTTTTGAAGCCCAAAGTGTCTCTAGTCATAGGAGCACTAAAAATCGGAAAAGGAAGGTGATTTGCCATGTGTGCAAAGAAAAAGGGCATGTGAAGAAAAATTGCCCTTCCATGAAGAACAAGGCAAAGAAGAGGTCAAACGCTTGCACATCATCATCTTATTCAAATGAAGCATCCTCTTGACATGACTATGAAGTCACTTCAAAAATTTGCCTCATGGATGCTAATGATGAGGTACACTCTTCTTCTTCTAGTCATGATAAAAAAAATGGTAGTATTAATTCATCTAGTTCTCATGATTTGCTTTATGATGAATTAATGGATGAATATAAAAGCATGTATGCCTTGCTTGTTAGAAAAGATAAAGAAAACAAAAAATTGAAGAAAGAAAACTTAAGTCTTAGCTCTCAATTACATGATGTAAAATTAGAAAATGAGAGGCTAAAAATTAGTGTCTCCAATCCATGCCATGATACCTTAAGTGTTGACACTAAGGAATTGAAAACAAAAAATGACATCTTAAAGAATGAAAATAGCATGTTAAAAACTCAATTGCATGCTATTCATAAATCCAGGAACGACTTGAAAAATGAGTTGTTTTTCTAGGTAAGAAAGTTAATAATCTATCTTGTAATTCATCAACTAAGAATTCTAGAAATACAAATGTTTCTTTCAAGAATGCTTATGCACATCATGCTTCTCATGTCAAGCATTCTAACATTAAACCTCATGTTCAAAAGAAAATTGTTTCCTTCAAGAATGCTCATGTTCATCATAGTTCACATGTCAAGCATTCTAATGATAAACCTCATGTCCATAATGAAAAGAAGAAATTTAATGGACATTATTTTTATTGTGGTGTATATGGGCATGCCATCTATGATTGTGCTTTTAAAGTGAAACCTAGTGTTGTTAACACACTTTGGGTACCTGAGCCCATTGACCCCCAAGGACCCAAAGTCATTTGGGTACCAAAGGTCTCTTGCTCTATTGTAGGGGGAGCTACCACACAAGGGTGAGATTGATGAAGTTGGTTGAGGATTCAAAGATTGTACCATTTCAAAGTTGCAACTTCAAGTTATCATGATGCCTTGGGTAATGAAATTATTGACATCAAACACTTCGATATCATCTCCTATACTTACTTATTTTAAATTATAGTTTGAGTTTTGATACATGCTTAATATTAGTAGATTCCCCGCTCTTGATCAGAGGTTTTTTTTGAAAAATAATTTTATTTTTAATTTCAGGTCTCGTCGGAGAAATATGTGGCCTGTAATGGGCCTAAGAGACATTATGGTTCTAAATCGTAGGCTCATTGTGGCCTTTCGATTTTCAACCAATAGGAAGGGTTGGAGATTATGTTTTCATTTATATTTCTCTTGTGATCTCTTAAAGTTCATTTTGATATCACTTGATCTCTTTGCTATTTGGTTTGGTTAGCTTGCTTGTAGCCTTAATTTCATTATCTACTTATGGAGTCAATTTGCAAGTTAAAAATGTTGATGGAAGACTAGTAGATTGAATTTGGAAAGAAAATGAAATATTCGGGAAAATTTCTAAGAATGAGGTATGAGCTCATTTTTGCAAAAATCTTAATATAATACTTGAATATTCATGCTTTAATGATATCTCTATACTCATGATTGATTTTGCATGACAAATCTATGAAATTTCATGAGTAGGTAAAATATTGATAACTTAGGAAATTTCATGATATCTTGATTGAATGAAATTTGCTCTAGGTTGAAATTCATATTAGAGACCTCATTTTGAGTTAGTTGTTAGAAAACATATTTAGATACACACATGACATGTGTGTATCTAGGTGATAACTAGATCAGTTTAGGGAACTTAAGCTTGGAAAAGTTTGACCCAAGTCAATAAATCGACTTGGACACTTCATTTTAAGTCCAAACTTCATAAACATATTTAGGAATAGGTATGACATGTTTCCATGCATTTAGAATGAAAAATTCATATGTATATGGATAAAATGATATAGAGGCCATTTTATGATAACCTCTTTAGAATCAAGTTGACCCAAGTCAACAAATTGACTTAGAGGTCTCAATTTCAATCCATATTTGAGGAACATGTTTAGATTTAATCATGTTAGGTGACCATAGGTTTAAGTTTGAAAAATCATGAGTAAATGATAAGATCGACACTTAGAAAGATTCATGATAATTAGTTTAGTTTTGAATAAAACCATGCTAGGTTGATATCTTGACTTAAGGAAATAATTTTTTTTTCAAACTTGACATACACTATTTATATGACCATTATGTGGTGTCATAAAAGTTTGAATGAAAACTGAGCACTTTTTGAAAATAACTAAAATTTACGGAAATACCATTAAAATCTCAACAAGAAAGGCAAGCTGTCGGCCGTGTAGGGCTACCCTACAATAAGGGTATGGCTGAATAGTTTAGGCCGTGAAAAATCATAGAAATAATTCTTAGAAATTCAACATATATTCCTTATGTTGTTTGTATTAAATTGTTTGAAATTGGGATTTTATAGGGTCAACTACACTAGGACTACCTAGAGATTAAGGGTAGGCCAAGTAGGGGTATTTTCATAATTTTAGAGACAACTACGACACCGTAGGTCCTTAGCACACCTTGTAATGACATTATACACTCAAGGTAGATTATGAAAAATATTTGTAGGGCCGCATGTATGCAAAATCCTTAGGTTCTACCGTATACTTTAGGGTCGATACCGTAAAACATGAGTTATTGGAAGAACAATAAAAAAGTTTAGTCCCATTTCAAGAGTATATTGAATATTGTGTTGGATAATATGGTATGATGGGTGTATTTACTAGCATCAAGTTTAACTCAAGTTTTGAGGAAATGAAATTGGTGGCCTAGTAATTCCATCGAATGAATCGATCGTTAGATACCGAACTAGAAACAAAGAGGTGAGAAAGATAAATCTTGCTTTCTTAACTATATTTTTGAAAATTGAAATGAAGTCATTTACATACATTTGTAAAAAGGATGATAGAATGCTATTGAATTACTATAATATACTTCGTATTCTTAAAACAATGGATCAATTTTTGATAATTTTTCAAACATATTAAGTAATTATTCATAGGTAGCATGATTATCAAACTATTTGTATTTTGTTAATAATTTAAATTTATTATTAATTTGTTTTATTTATTATGTTGAACGTACAAACTTTATATCTGAATACAATTGTCACATTATCAATGATGATAACATAGACGACCATGGCAATATAGTGGAGGTGGAATGTACAATGGTGGAAGAAAACCAAGCTTCTTGTCTAGAGCTCTTCCACTGTGAGCAATGTTAGCATCTTTGAGCATATTGTCTGAAAGATAGAAACATTATAAGAGACATTATTAAAATAAAAATAATCAAGTTAATATAATAGCAATTTTCTAATTAAGTATCAATATCGATGCATGGGTTGTGATAGGCGGCTTAAACCAAAGAGCAATTAAAGGTTCCGGAAATGATCATTGAGATGAGATATATAAATTTTAAGATTAGTTGTTAACTTGTTTCTTATATTTTTGGTCCATAGTTATCATAAAAGATACTTTATTTAATAAATAAATAAATAAATCTAATATTTATAAGAATCGAAAAAATTACTTACATATTTGTAAAATCAACTCATTAGAATTTGTTGGTGATGTACTAGCGATCTCACTAGTAGCTACTACTGGAGATGAAATCAGTGACATAGATAAGAAGAAGAAAATAGCGAAGAGACTTAGAAAAAGACTCCTTGCATCCATGTTAATAAATTTTTTTTGTCAAAAGATGATTTCTATTTTCAATTACTCTTTACCCTTCTATTCGGTGAATATAAATATAGAATAGTTTTGTTAACGCTAAACACACCTTTAATACGAGGAACATGCTTTATAGGCTTTCAGTTAAAATTTATGAAATCTAATTTTTATATAAACACAATAAATGATAGACTTTATTTGAAGCAAAGTATGCACACATAATGACATATGGGAATAATATCGTCGACGCTCGAATTTCGTCGAGAAGATAAGGTCTAGGTTTGGGCTGTCTAGCATGTGATGTAAATCCTCTTTATGATACAAATAAATCCCAATACTCAAAACTAAAACCCGAAAACAAAGAAATCAACAACTGACAAAAGATCAGCCAGAATGCTAGTTTAAGTCGAATCTCAACCGAGGATCAACCAGAGAGGTTCTATATAATTTCCAGAATATATTCGTCTGTCCCGCAGCCAAACATCAATCGATCGAGGGTCGCCTGGCGGTTGATGGAATAGTCTAACAGATCTATTTAGATCAGTTAAACGGCTCTTTTTAAGCTCCTACACCCGGCAAAATCGGCAACCAAAAAACCAATTAAATCGAATGATGCATTACATGGATACCATAATCCTAAGTCAACCGTGCCTTTCAAATATCTCAATATGTGTTTGACCTCACTTAAGTGAGATATTTTAGGACAAGATTGAAGCCTACCACATGCACAAACACTAAACGTGATTTCGGGTCTACTTGCGGTTAAATAAAGAAGGCTATAAATCATACCTCGATATCATTTTTCATCTACTTTTACACCGTCACGCCCCAACTTAATGTCACGTGATCGGCCGGAGTATACATGCCTATACCCCGTAGCCTATCCCATGCACATGCCAATTCATAATAAATCATAGTGGAAAGAGTAACAAGTTTCTATAATGAATGAGAAACCGAAACAGATTCCATTTAAGAAGTAAAGTTTTTAGCAAAATGTTTAAAGTGCGGAAATAAGTAAATCAAAGTTCAACAGTTTACTTTAACAAGTGAAATCTGAATGAAAGACATGAATGTCCCCAAGGGACTACAATTCCAAAATACTAAAACACAAGTGCATGACAAATCTACCGAAGGCTCGACTACGACCCCTAACTAGGACTGCTATGTGATCAATGTGGCTCCTCCACCCTCCAGCCGCGCCAAGTGGTATGGATAGCTAACAAGCCATCTGGTCATCCCATGCTCAAAGGCAAACTTGTTCACTTAAACACAGGTTGGGAATTAACCATCCAACCTTCCGGGCCAAGCCCGCAATCCAGCTCCTATCCGAGCCTCTCAGCCATTCATAAAAATATGGCGCTAACAAGACCTAAGTCAAGTGTATCCTACGGTGTCTTAGGGGTGTCTTTAATGGGAAACGCTGCAACACTCTATGCTTGATCTCAACGCCCTAGACCCGTAATATCATTAACCTATGAGGTTTTATTTCATGCAGATAACTTATTTGTTGGTTCTTAACAAATTATGCTGCCCCTTGAATTTTAATTCTACAATTAAAATTTCCATTGCCGATATTAGGGTTTTGTTTTAGGGGTTTTATTTTCAATTTACTGTTGCACCAAAACTGGTGCACCCAAGCCGAATCTGATTCCCAAAGTGTGTCATATGGTTCCAAACTATGCTTTTTAGTTAAAATGATAGGTTACACGACTATGTTCAGTAAACTATACACATCACAACAGATATTACAAAATCAGCCTTGAATTAACAATTTTGGCAAGTTTGAGTTTTTAGCACGTCAAAGTAATTAATCCGAAAATCACAGTAATTAAATTCTAAATTACCACCACAACAAATTTATAACATCAAGATAAATCATACAAAATTATTAAATCATAATTCCTAATCAAGATTTAGCATGCATCCACATCATCTTTAATTCAAGACTTAAGCTTCAAAACCAAGAACCCCAAACATGAACATACATGGCATCAAGATTTAATCTTTTCACATGCAAATCATGCATTGGATGTTGAAGATAATGCAATACCTTCATGTTCGTATTTATCCTTTAGACTAGTTTGATCTATCACATACTTAACATTTATCCTTTTACTTAGTGGGTATTTATATGTTAGCTTAGTAGGTAATTATCAGTTAATTACCGAGTCTTTAGGAGTTATCGTTGTGTCCTGTAAACCTATAAAAGATCACTTATTTTATGAATGGAAGCATCTCTCTCGTGTTTATCCTAGCGTGTTCAACAACTAGTATCAGAGCCGGTGCGAGAGAGTGCTGGGAGGAGGAGAGATCGTCGTACCAAAGCCGAAGGCAAGAGACGAGAGGGAGAGATTGCGGAGAGAGTTCTCTATTTTGAATAGAGGTAAAAAAGGTGTCGTTGGGAAATTGAAGACTGAGCTGTCTCAAGTAGGAAGGGTGTGTGGTAGATCACATCGGCCTCTTTCAGCGACATAACGAAGAAGCCGCGTCTGAAGATGTCTTCTCGGATCAAGAAGAAACGACGCCTTCTTGAGAAAAGAGATCCGAATCCCATCTCCTGAAGCTCCCTATTTAGATCAAAATATTGACCGCCTTCATCATTAAGATTGCTAGTGGGATCCAAGTCGACCTACGTGAGCAACTTCATCATCAAGACGATCATCGTCAGTCCATGAGCAGCAGACGAAGCTGCTGCTGCTGCCAAGAAGAAAGAGCCGCACCATTTTGCAGCAGACGAAGCTGCTGCTGCTGCCAAGAAGAAAGAGCCGCACCATTTTTTGGTTGCCACCAGCCATTGCGTGAAGAGAGAGTGAACTTTCTCATTTCGACGGGCCCCGCTTCAAAAAGAATTGAAGCAAAGTTGTTTGCAGCGAGCTCCACCATTCTTTTCCATGCCCGTGTTCTCCCATGGAGGAGAAAAGGAGATTAAAATTGGTGGCCCCCACTTCAGAAGTATTGAAGGAAGTAACCCCATCTTTATTTGATTTCTACATCAAAAGAAGAAAGACATCAGCAGGTTCCACCTCTTATTTTTGACTTCGTCAAAATAAAAAGAGAAGAGAAGCATGTATAGGCTTATATTCTTATTTTACTTCCCTATTTGTTCTCTTACATGTTACTGAAAAAAATAGAGAGAAAAAAAAAAAAAAAGAGAGAAAGGAAAAAAAAAAAGAGTGTGTGTGTCATCTCCGCTCCACCAAACTGATTTCCGCTCATTCCGGTGACAAGTCTCGTTGATCGCCATATAGGGGAGATTGTGATCGTGGAAGAAGTACCGAACGACCCCTGCTTCTTCAGCAATAATAGGTCTCCGAAGTGGATTTTCAAAAGCAATCGTCGCCTAGAGGAAGAAAGAGGATTAGATCTCAAGAATTGGTGGATAATTTCTGGTGACAAAATGAGCGTACAACATTTCATTGGCGGAATGAAGAAGCTCAACAATCATAATTATAATACTTGGTCGACTTGTATGATGTCATATTTGCAGGGCCAAGATTTGTGAGAAGTTATTAACGGGAGTGAATTTACGCAGCCAGAAGAGGATACAAATGGTGCACCGCGAAAGTGGAGAATCAAAGCTGGTAAGGCAATGTTTGTCTTGAAGACAACTGTTGAAGAAGAAGTGCTAGAACACATTCAGGATGCCAAAGCCCCCCAAGAAGCTTGGGATACACTCACCAAGCTGTTTTCAAAAAGGAATGACACAAGACTCCAGCTTTTAGAAAGTGAGCTATTGTCGATAGCGCAACACGATATGGCGATCGCTCACTTCTTTCACAAGGTGAAGACGCTCTGCCGGGAGATTACAGAGTTAGATCCAAAAGCTCTGATCGGGGAATCCAGGATGAAGAGGATAATCATCCTTGGTTTGAGGCTTGAGTTCAGAGGCTTTGTAGCTGTAGTTTAGGGATGGCAGAACCAGCCATCACTTGTTGAGTTTGAGAATTTGCTTGCAGGTCAGGAAGCGTTGGTCAAGCAAATGGGTGGAATTTCGCAAAAAGATGAAGAGGAAGCGCACTACGCCAATAAAAGCTAAAGGAATTCCAAGCAGCATGCCGATAGAGGATCTAAGAAGAATGAAGGTAAAGCAAAATGTCGTGAAGGAGAAGGGAGCGCACTTGTGCAGGGGGAGCATCGAAGAAGCATGGCAACAAATTTGAATGGAAATGTTATAATTGCGGCAATATTGGTCATATGGTAAGAGAATGCCAAACGAAAAAAAAGTTGGAGGAAGGTAATGCTCTTCTTTCAAAGAGGAGGAATAGTGGGATGCTGAGGAGGTAGCTCTCACAACTATAGTATTCGATCAAGTAGAGGATGATTGGATCGAAAGCTCAGCTTGGTAAAGGAAGCTGGTGTTGAGGGGGAGTGTTGAAGATAATGCAACACCTAGCTTCATGTTCGTATTTATCCTTTAGACTAGTTTGATCTATCACATAGTTAGCATTTATCCTTTTATTTAGTGGGTATTTATCATGTTAGCTTAGTAGGTAATTATCAGTTAATTACCGAGTCTTTAGAAGTTATCGTTGTATCCTGTAAGCCTATAGAAGGCCACTTATTTTATGAATGGAAGCATCTCTCCATTGAGCATCTCTCTCGTGTTTATCCTAGCATGTTCAACATTGGCATCATAGGAACTTGATTAAAAAAAATCACTCCAAAGCCTAGACTTCAAAAACCATCAAGATCTTCTCTTAGGCATTTCATCGAACACCTTGAGAGCGACCCTATTCCCACCTTGGCTGAGCACCCCTACGGTAGTCCTAGGGCTGCCGAGCCCCTTACGGGGGAGGTCTTCGGGCCCCTCTTTCACGACAATAAGAGAAATTGGCAAGAACTTGAGAATCGACGAAAACCCGACAAGAAACGCGTCAATCTTGAAGATCGGCTCAAGAAATACGGAAGAAACCCAAGACAATTGATTTGGAAGAAGAAAAAGAGATTTTTTCCGATCGACGGCTTCCAAATCCGGCCTCAATCAAGCGGCCGCGGCTCAGCTCCTTAAAGGAAAGGGGGCGGCGGCTCCCACCAAGCTGGTGGCTTGGCTTCCAAGGGAAAGGAAGGAAGAGGGGGGGAAGAGGGGCGACGTCTTGCGGCTCCTCTTTCTCCCTCAGCTCGGCTTCACAAGGGAGGGGGGTTGAATCGACTGCTGGAGACTTGGCTCCAAGAGAGAGAGGGAGAGGGGCGGCGGCTCGGTGGCTCCTCTCTCTCTCTCTCTCTCTCTCTCTCTGTCTGTCTGTCTCTCTCAGCGGCTTGTGCGGCTCCAACAAGGAGCCGCCTAGCCCTAGGGGGGGTTTTATAATCCTCTCCCAAACCTCATCCAAATACTAACCCCTTTCTAACCCACATCCACCTCAAGCTCGGATCCAACCCGCTAACTCCTCAACCCAAACTAACCCCATGCTAAATACAAACATCAATCACATGCACACCCATGCAATACAATTTAATAAATTAAGCACATAAAATATAAAATCCACAGATCAACTTACCCGAGCTCCCAAGCTCGCACCGGACCATGAGTCGACTCGGCTCGACCGCGAACTAGCCCACTAGGCTGGCAACACAAAACAAATAACAGGAAATCAAAATAATATCTAGGATATTACATACACCATCTTTATCTTTATCAAGCTTAATGGATGTGCTCATTGGTGTAGAAGCTATCTTGGCTTCATTCATCCCAAACCTTTTAATAAGCTCCTTTGTGTACTTGACTTGATTTATGAAGATCCCTTTGTTGGTTTGCTTGATTTAGAGACCAAGCCTGAAAGATAGTTCTTCCATCATGCTCATCTCAAACTCCTCTTGCATGCATTTTGCAAACCACTCACAAAGCAATTCATTAGTAGCACCAAATATTATATCATCAACATAAATTTGCACGAGTAAAATATCATTTTCATTATTTTTTATAAAAAGAGAAACATCGGCTTTTCCAATGCTAAAGCCTTGATCAATCAAAAATATGGAAAGCCTTTCATACCAAGCCCTAGGGGCTTATTTTAAACCATGCAAAGCCTTTTTAAGTTTGAAGACATGATTTGGAACTCAAAACTTTTAAATCCGGGGGGTTGTTCAACATAAACTTTCAAGTCCTAAACTTCATTCCTAACAAATTGATTAAGTTCCTCTTGCATAGAAATTTCCCAAAATTCATCTTCTATTGCTTCCTTAATATTTTTTGGCTCTACTTGAGATATGAATGCTACATATTGACAAATATTCTTAAGTTTAGAGCACGTTACCACTCCCGTTGATGGTTCTCCAATGACTTGATCCACTGGATGATCTCTTATCAATCGGTACCCTTTGGAGAGAGGTGGTAGAGCTTCCTCTTCTTCTTCTTCATCTTGAGGTAGAGTTGAGGATGAAGGTTCTTCATGGTGAGTTTCCTCATTGTTTTCATCTTCAACCTCTTTGTCATGAAATGTTAGTTCCTCAAGTTCCTCACCTACATTCACAATCTTAACATTTTTAGAAGAATCATTAGTTTTATCCAAAGTAACATGCATAGATTCTTCAACAATCATAGTTCTACGATTATAAACTCTATAGGTCTTAGAACTATGAGAGTAACCTAGGAAAATGCCTTCATCGGATTTAGAATCAAATTTTCTCTGATGCTCCTTAGTGTTTAAGATAAAGCATTTACACCCAAAAACACGAAAATATCCCACACTTGAGATTTTACCATTCCAAAGCTCAAAAGGTGTTTTCTTGATTTTAGGTCTTAATAAAACACAATTAAGTACATAACAAGAGGTATTTATGGCTTCGGCCCAAAAATACTTGGGCAAATTATTTTCACAAAGCATGGTCCTAGCCATCTCTTGTAAGGTTCTATTCTTCCTCTCAACCACCCCATTTTGTTGAGGGGTTCAAGGGGAAGAAAATGTATGCTTAATATCCAATTCATCACAAAATTCGGAAAACTTTTTATTTTTAAATTCTCCTCCATTATCACTTCTAATTTTAAAAATTGAAATTCCTTTCTCATTTATAACTCTCCTAGCAAATTTTTTAAAGAAATCAAAAGTTTCATTTTTCTTAGCTAGGAAGAAAACTCATGTAAATCTTGAGAAATCATCAACCAAAACATATTAATATAATTTTCCACCTAGACTAGCCACATCACAAGGACCAAAAAGATCCATGTGCACAAGTTCAAGTGTTCTAGATGTACTCACTTGATTAATGCTATGAAATGAAGACTTAACTTGTTTTTTATGTTGACATGCGTCATAAAGTTTGTTTTTTCAAATTTTATCTTAAGTATTCCTTTAACTAAGTCCTTCTTAGATATTTCTTGGATGAGGCTCATGCAAGCATGTCCTAGCCTTCTATGCCACAACCAAGAATCATGTTCCATGGCAATGTACTAAGCATCTAACATGAGGATTAGGTAAAACATTTAAAACTAGTGTGTAAATATTTTCTTGCCTATTTCCAATAAACACAATATCAATAGATGGCGCACATCTAATGATGCATTTAGATGCTTCGAAAATGACTACATATCCATTATCACATAATTGAGATATGCTAATCAAGTTATGCTTTAACCCATCAAGTTATGCATGGGTAGGGGAGTATACCTATATCACCAATGCCAACAATCTTACCTTTGGCATTGTCTCCAAATGTCACATGTCCATCATCCTTGCTTGATAGGGTTGCGAAAAGATTGATATCACCCGTCGTGTGTTTTGAGCAACTGCTATCCAAGATCCATGTGCTTCTACTTGCTTGAGGATGCTTCTCCATCTACAAAAGGAGAAGAGACAATTTTAGGTACTCAAATCTTCTTGGGTCCTTGAGTGTTAGTCATCTTTGGAACCCAAGTGAATCTAGCTTGAGGGTTCCTCCTTAGTGCACAATCTCTAGCCATATAGCCAAAAATACCACATGAAAAGCAACTTCCATTAAACTTTCTTGGGCTATGTGTGTGAGCATGGAAGTGTGCATGAGCATGATTGTTTGATGACTTTCTAGCATGTACAACCTTAGGCATGGCATTTTGTAAGGTTATCATTTTTTCATTTAGCATGCAAAGTTTCTTTTTTAAGTGTAGCATGCTATCATTCAAGTGCTCTACTTGATCACTTAAGAACTTATTTTCATTCTCCAATTTTTTGTTTTCATTTTCTATGTTTTTCTTAGCATCATCTAAGGCATCCTTTCTTCCTTAAGGATATCTACTTCTTTTCTTAATGCATTGCATGGAAGTAGCAAGTTATCATTTTCAAGCTCTAAAGATTTGTTGTCCTTTTTAAGCTCTTTAAACTTTTTCTAAATAGCATTAAATTCATCATGTATTTGATCAAATTCATTTTTTAGTTCTTGTTGCGTAAATGAAAGCTCTCCTTAGATGCCCAGTTTTGTTGCAATTGAAGCATGTGTAGCCTCCTTTTCCATTTCTCATGCCTCCTCTCATTAAACTCATGAATTTCCTTGCCAACATTATCATTTCTTCAAAATCATCCGTCTCTTCCTCGGATGATGAGGGTTCTTCACCCTAATGTGATGTTTTTAAGGCAATGGTCTTGCCTTTGGGGGCATCTTCTTCCTTGTATTGCTTCATATGGGTCTCATATGTCATGAGAGACCCAATGAGCTCGGTGATCTTTAAGGTGCTCATATCCTTTGCTTCCATGATTGCGATGACCTTGGGCTCCCAAGCTTTTGGAAGCGAATGAAAGAGTTTTCTTACTTTCTCCTCTTCCCTTATGTCTCTACCAAGGTTAGCTAATCCATTTGTAATATTTTGAAAGCGAGGATACATGGCATCAATAGATTCATGCGATAACATCTTGAACATTTCATAATCATGCATGAGTATGTTTATCTTGGATTCATTAACTTGTGAAGTCCCTTCATGTGTAGTCTCTAAGACTTTCCAAAGTTCATATGCCGACTTACAAGCGGAAATCCTATTAAACTCATTAATTGATAGGCCACAATATAGTGCATTGACGGCATTTGCATTTGCATTAAAGAGTCTAATTTCTTCTTGATCCCAGTCATCCATATCTTTAGTTGGTTGCTTATACTCTACTTGGATCATTGTCCATACATCCATGCCTAGTGATTGAAGGAAGTCATTCATGTGTATCTTCCAATAGGCATAGTTGTTTCCATCGAACAATGGTGGAGTATGAGAAGAGGACCCTTGAGCTAGTTGGATTTCACTAGAAATTCTAGATTATAGGGTAGATGGTTAAATCTAATTCTACGACCTTGCTCTGATACCAATTGTTGATGTAATACCCACACTAGAAGAGGGGGTTGAACAGTGTTGGTGAATTTTAACTTCTATTCGAGTTCTTTCGAGTTCAATTTCTAATGCAACCAAATTGATCACTCAACTAAATTCAAGAAATAATTAGACAATAAGCACAATCAAGCAAGCAATGCAAAGACATGTAATTATAGTGGTTCGGCCAACCGCCTATTCCACTTCCTTGGCTCCACACCAAGGATTTCTAACCAAATCCTTTAAAGACTTTGTGTTTCCCTTTGAATACAATCGAGGACTCGCTTCTCAACCCTTTGAGAATTTCTCAAACACATTCACCTAGGCAAAACACAATTCTATGAAGGAAACCCTAAGTGTTTACACTAGCATACCTAGCAAGTTAACAATGAAGAAACAAGTTCAAATAACAAATAAAATTACAATGAAAAGAGCTAAAGAGTAAACCATAACTAAAAGCTCTTTTCCAAGCCTTCATTGCCTCCAACTCCACAAGATGTTAAGGTCGAATCGAAGCCGAAGTTGAGGGAAGATGAGCGCTTGAGAGAAATCGTTGATCGGAGAAGCAATCCTGGCCGTTTGCAGTAATCACAAAACTTCTTGCCACTATTCAGAGGCTTATTTTATTCGAACCTTTGTTGGTAATTCTGGTTCTGATAGCTGCTATTTAGAGCTACACTCTCAATTCCTTGGCTTAAGCCTGCTCCGACATGCCTCTGTGTCTCTTCCTGCTCAAGCATGGAGTACACTTGAGCAATTGACGGCAGTGGCTTCATCAACAGGATCTGGCCCCTAATTCCTACATAAGACTCGCTGAGCACCATTAGAAATTGTCTAAGTCTAGCATTTTCCATGTTTTCCTTGCCTTCTTTGCAATTGCAGTATGAACCCGCGTCAACTGCGTCAAGTTCATCTCAGAGCCCTTTCAGCTTAGTATAGTACATGGAGATGGTCATGTTGCTCTGTCGCGTATTGCTTATCTGCAGTTGTATGTCGAAAACTCTGGGTTCATTGCAACGAGCACCGAATCGATCCTCTAAATCTCTCCACATGGCATGAGCCGATTTGGCATAGATTACGCTCGGGCTCAATTCGGGACTAATTCAATGCAGGATCCACGAACGGACCATATCGTTGCATCTTCTCTAGAGCTTATGTTGATTTGAACTCTCGTCCGGTTCTTCGATGGCCCCGGTGATGAACCCTAATTTATTTTTCATCGAGAGGGAAATCAACATTGATTCCTTCCACGGTAAGTAATTTTCATGACCCTTGAGTTGAATTGAAACCAATGACATACCCGGATGATCATTGCCTTGTAGATAATACGGATTGTCTTCGATTTCTACATCATTCGATTGAGTTCCGCTTCCCTGAATGCTCTGAGATTCTCCCACAACTGACCTAGCAGCAGATCCTCCGCGATTTCTGGCCATTTGTGTGGATCAATCATCTAAACCGTCTTAGGTGTGCGTCTTTGGATGGGTGATGAGCTTCGATCGATTATAGCTTCTCTGATACCATGCTAAGATTTGGATCATAGAATTTGAAGACATGGCAAGAAGAAGAAACAAAGGCTCACACAGATCTTTTATTCAAGAAACAAAAGTAATCACCTATTACAAAACTAACTCAATTATCAAGTAAAAGTCATTAAGCTAAAACTTAATACCATCAGCTTTATAAAGCTTCGATGGTTATTTAACTGTCATCAGAGAAATGTCACTTATGCCCTTTTCATTTATAACATGTTTGGACATTTATTCATGGCTACATATGTAATTACACTAAATAATACAACTCCAGTGAACTAATACAAATACATTGAATTGATGCTCCCATGCTTCAGTACTATGCCTCAACAGTATATGCAGATTAATTCATTACGTGTTGTATAGATGGTGCATATACATAGAGGATATTGTCTATAGACATTTGTGATTCTCCTGATATGTTGCAGTCTTGATTATTGTAATTGCCAGTGATGGTAGCAGGTGAAATATGTAATGAAGCTTACCAGCAAGAAAAGAAATTAGGTACTGGCATATGGCAGCTTGCAATCTGCATAGTTGCCTACTGAAGAATGTCCAATTGCTCATTTTTGATAGAATGGCCAAAGACAGTCTCTGCACTGGGTAGCACAGTTTTAATTTTATCCTAACTTAATAATCTTTATTATACTCTATTCTTTTATTTCTTAGATTCATCTATTTACCATGTAGAGTTCTGGGGTTTTCATTGGCTACTAATTATTTTCTCTTTTCAATCATCCTTTTGGAGGGAATAAGATATCAGTTGAGTAAACAAATTAATAAACTTTCCCAACCTTATATTTTTTAGTCTGACATCCTAAGTAGATGTAATAACAATTGCAAGACTTTAAACAAGTGTAGAGCTACATATAAGCGCGACACGTGATCACGTCGGTCGGGTCGACCGAAGATCATGGATCATGCGATCCACGTTTGGCGGTCGACCGACCACAAGGAAAATAGTAGCGGTCGAATGACCGGTCGACCGATGCTTCGATCGGCGCTTCGACCGACGGCTGTAACGGATAGATTTTTATCCGTTTAACAGTCGTTGCTTCTCGAGGGTACAAATACACCCTCTGATACTTCATTTATTTTTCTTCTCCCAATCCTACAGTGATCTTTGAGCATTCTAAGGGATATTTAAAGCCTTCCAAGGAGTAATCACGCGCGCTCTGCTTCTTCGTCGAGTTCATTCTACAAGCGCCGGCGGCTGCCTCAACTTGGAAATTGTTCAAGCTTCACGACTTGACGAGTTGGAGGATTCAAGGCTTGGAAAAGAGTACGAACACTTGGTTTCACCTTTAGCTCTTTCTGTTGTATTTTTAATTGTTATTAAACTTGTTTTGAATTTGTGTTTGTGAAGACCTGGGTGTTAGGTCTTGTTGTATGAAGTGGTATCTTGGTATAAGATTAAAGCCACTTGTGTAAACGTAGTTGTTACTAGGATTAGTTAGTTGTCCCTTAAGGTTGAGGTGGGATAAGTGCTCTAGACAAGAAGGCGGAGACTTCCGGGTGTGGAAGTACCTTACGTTGAGAGTGAGACTTTCCGGTCAAAAGTCCTCGTGTATAATGGAAACTCAAATTAATCTAGTAAAGCTAGTTCGGAAATCCTAAGCGGGGTGCTTAGGTAGTGGAGTAGGCATTGGGGCCGAACCACTATAAATTGCGTGTTTGCATTGCCTTATTGTTTTGTGTTAATTGCTTTATCATTTATCTTGCTTCCGCATCGCATAAGTGTAATTCTCCTAAACGAGTTAAGCAATCGATTAAAATTGAAATTAGGCGAATTATACAGAAAACACAATATTCACCCCCCCTCTAGTGTCGCCATTTCGCCAACACTAATAGCATTGCAAAAATAAATATTGCATCGCTCAAAAGCGAAGTCATATTTCAAAAATGTTACAAGGTGGTCAATCTGTTCAGCTCTAGACTTCTAATTAGGGACACAAACCATTACGTCATGTTTGCTTTGCATGATATGATTTGGATGGGATATGATTTAAGGTAGATAAGAGTGGGATAAAAATCTAAGAGGATTTCTAAAAATCCTATCCTATGTTTATTTTGGCATAGGATAAGAAGCATGGATAGAATATAAAAATTCATATCCTATGGATTTGGGCTCTAAACCCACCCCTTCCTAGGATTTCTAAATCAGGCCAGTGGTGGATTTGGGCTAAAATAAATCCACCCAATATCCGGCCCAATTCATATCCATTGCTGCAGCACTATAAGAAAACATAGCATCACTGATGGACTAATTACAGAAGGATTCAATTTGTTGGTATTACCAACAAATTTACCGACGGATTAAAAAATCGGTTGGTAAATCAGCATATAAATCCCCCCCCCCTTTTATTTCAGCCAACCAAATATTTCCCTCCTTACTAACAAATATTTCCCACATTCTTATCAACCAAAATATATTTCCCCGCCTTATTTTCCTCACCCGACCCGGACAAATCCCTCTTTTCTTTTTCGCAGCCGACAAACTCCCCGCGCCTCGCGACACCTCTCTCCCCACACGACCTCTCCCCACGACTTCCCCCTGCTCCCTGCGACACCTCCGCGATACCTATCTCCCCTTCTCTCCCTGCAGCACCTCCGACACAAACTCTGCGCCCCTTTGTTTTCTCCAACAGCGCCATCTCCCCCGATTCAGCGTGCCCGAGCGCCCCTTTCTTCTGCAATCTCCCCCTGCCAACAGAAGTCCTGCGTCAACTCTTCCCCAACATAAACTCTCGCGGAGGCCCGTCGCCAGGCCCCTTTCTTCCGCAAGAGGGCTGCAAGTAAGAAGAAAAAGATGGAATAAAAATTGGTAATTTGGAGCGGGAGTCGGTCGTCAACGAAGATGTCTCCAGAGGTAGGAGTCTCTACTCTCTTTCCTTTCTTGTAAGTCATGATAACGGTTCACGGAGAGATGGTGAGAGTGAGCTCTTCGAGGTGAAAGGAGGAGGCATCGGTTGGTTCCCGACGAAGTTGGGCTACACGGGCGCAGAGACGCCGTATGGCGGGGGGTGGTTTTAGGCCCTCAGGCGGTGTCTGGAGGTAGTGCGCCGAGTTAGGGAATGGGAGTAGGTGTAGACGGGACCGATTGGTCGGGCCATCGGATGGATTTGTGGAAAAGAGGTGTCGGTATTTGGGGCCTCCGGGCCGCCAGGAGCGCTGCCGTTTGGTCTTCGGCTGTGCGGGAGTGAGGATTTACACCCGTGTTATGCATGCTCTTCACAAGTGGAGCTATCTTGTTGCCCAGCTCTTTGTTGTTTGCTTCATTTACTTCTTGAAACACTAGAATGTATTTGTTGACACACAAGGATGTAGTACTTGTATGATTAATGTTTATGATAGAAGTTTATTTCATTAGACATGATTTATTTATCTACTTACATGTGAGGTGAAATTGGTAGGGTGTGCATGTATGGATGTCAGATCTTGATTGGGAAAGGGTGACATGTGGAAATGCATTGAGCATTTGATAATCATTTTGTGGCATGTTGAGGTTTAAGCCATCAGGTGGGGAGTATTTTGCAGCATGTTAGACCTTAGGGAGTCCTCATGTGGGGATATTGTTCATTCGTGGATACACTACAATTTGGAGGCATTTGAGCAAAGCCTCGGAATATTTTTGGATAGTCGTTCTCTAGGTTAACTCATTTTGCTTGGGCTGCACATATCTTTTATCTTATATCATTTTCCTTGTCTATATAAGAAGTATATAAACCTATACTTTATTGATTAAGAATTGTGCTGATATTTGTTGTTTCATTTTATATGAATTTCTTTAGTTTATTGAAACTTTTGTGAAAAAAATCACAATTAGTCCAAACAACAAATGACAGGATGTTCATTTAAAGAAAGAATGAAAGACTAAATTACTAAGGAAACATGCACATACCTCTTCACAGATTTCCTTGCAACTTGGTTTTGTTTCTTTTGTTATGTCTTAGTTAATCTATATATCGTGAATGCTTTTAGGTTTTTGCCATGACAAAGAGCGTTTCTGCAAGTTGGTTGTACGTGTTTGTGCACACTCAATGGTGCATGTAGTTTTATACATCATTGCAACTATGCTTGGGGTTGTAGTATGTAATTTGAATTCAATATTAAGAGTGTATACCAACATTCATCTTCATGCTATTGCTTCTAATGATCTTCGATAATTTTATTTGCTTCTAATGATGCCAACATTCATCTTCATGCTATTGTCATTAAAGGATGCCAACATTCAAATATTGAATGTGTTATTATATTGAATATATTAGTAGTCTTACCCATTTTGTTCATAGTGGCTTATTATATTGAATTTATTGAAGATTTATCTTATAATTATGTTCTGCCATGGGTGGTAAATTGCAACTCTACCCCTTAATTTCGTCTATTTCCAGCTAGATCACTTTGCACTTGAAACCTACAACTTCTACGCCCTTGAATGACAAGTTGGCAAAATGATATCATGTTGTTAAGCTATTCTAACTTTTGAGTATTCAAATTGTTTCTTTTTTAAAAGGATGGTTGAGCATTTATAGTTAAATAGTGCTGGAAGCATGGTTGAGCATTAGATAATTTAGTTACAAACTTGGTATTCCTGTCATTTCATTGCCTCATTGTTTCTTTTATTTTTACATGCAGGTAAAAAGGATGAAGTGCAAGGATATACTTCTTGGAAAAAATTATCTTATATGTATTTTTGAAACAATCTTAATGCATTGAAACTTTGAAATAATGTAAATATTTGACTAGCACAATGTATTTCGAAATTAGTTGTATACAATGGTTTCCTTAAGTTTATGCGTGTGGATTTAGAAATATAATGGTTCATGTGTGATTTCAAAAATTATTTTTATGATTTCGTGTGAATTATCATGGTTTGAGGATTGATTCAGGTACACAATAATGAGCAACTGATAGATTCTGTTGATAATTCCAACGGATATACTAACAAAAATTATTTGTTGGTAATACCAACACTATCGAACATTGTTGGTATTACCAACAGATATTTATCCGTTGGTAATACCAACGGATATATGTAATTGTTGGTAATACCAACAAAAGAAAAAATCTGTCGGTATTATCGACAGATTAATTAAAACCGTCGGTATTACCGAGGAGGCATTTACTGACGTATTTTATTGACAGATACTCCGTCGGTAATAGTATTACCGACGGATTTTCGGGTATTATCGACGGATTTGGTCCGTTGGTGATACCCTATTTTCTTGTAGTGCAACAAACAATTGGTTGGATTTTAAAATCCAATCCACCTCCTAAATTCATCAAAGCAAATGAGGCCTTACTGTATTCCTAAATTCCTCTACTTATGTTGATAGATTTGTGTTTGAACAGTGGGTGAAAAAAAAAAATCATGACTAGGGGTGGCAATTTTATCTGCATCCGCCAACTAAAAATTGCATCCGCACCGTATTCGATCCATGTCCACAAGTAAAAACAAATATGGATACAGATACGGATTTAGAAAATTTATATCCCCGTGGATACGGTGCGGATAATGATATGACTGTGGATCCGCACCCTATCCGCACCGCCTATCCGCGTCTTTGAATTACTATTTTGCATATATAAGTTATTAATATATATAAGAGGTCTATGGTAATTTCATGTCAAAATGAATTTTGAAGTATATTATATATTTGGTTTTGTTCAATGAATTGATAATTTATTGATTTTTTAATTAAATATATTATTTTATTTTATTTTAAAAAAATACGTTGCGGATACGGATGCAATGTGGATATTCGCATTTGAAGCAGTGCAGATATGGATATCCATATTCACATCCGTAGCGGATACGGTGCGGATACGGATGCGCGGATATGGGGTGCGGTGCGGATACGGATAATGCAGTATCCACACTGTATTCGATCCATTGCCCGCCCTAATCATGACATAGTTCTCTAGATAATTATAGGATAACAATAGTCAATTGTGATGAAGATGTGAGTTGTAGGAAAGGAATAAAGACATCATACTTATCTTATAATATAATTATTAGATACTTCTTTTTTCCTAAATCCACTATAATAAATGTCTAGAAACTCTTGTATCATAGGATTTGTTAACCTTGGTAAAGGCATACATGATTTAATTTTCTTCTTACTGTATTTTCTCAAGATAATTGTTGCAAGGTAGATATAAACTATTTATCAGAAATATTTGATTCAAACTTTCTCAATCAAGCTTTCTCAAAGTTTCATAGTAATAACTTATTAGCTTAGTTTCTCTAATGTTTGCATGTAGAAATATTTTCAGGTTCCAAGTCGATTAGCGCTTGACGTCCCTAATCGGAAAAATAGGAGAAATCAGAGAAATAAGCAAGACGCTCGTTCACACTTGGAGTTCATCGGGAAGATAGAGTTTAGGTTTAGAGTGTCTAGAATGAATATGTAATCCTCTTTTATGATGCAAAGAACTCAAAAACCAAACCCGAACCACAAAACATGAAAACCATAAACGACCCTGAAATTCACTAAGCCTAGGAAGCTCCTTGGAGGGCTATATGACCTAGACATTTTCTTGGCACTAAAAGTCCCGGTAATTGTTCCTTAGGTAAAAACGAGATAACAAGATATTTTTTAAAAAAAATTGGAAGCCTTTAGTCTATGCATATTTAACCCGGGAGATTATAAAATTTTTGATTTTCGAAAATTTATACTAGACTCAAAAAGCTAGATTTCGATTCTTAAGGATTTTGACCCTTAAAATTGGCCAACTCAACCACACTTGGATGCTACACACATACCCCAAACCAACATGAAATTATAGTAAAGAAAATTCAGATTTAAACATAAATTAAGTAGATGTGGTATTTCACCAAGCACTTCGTGGGTATACTCATGCCACACCACACTCTTCTTCATGCAGCTACTTACAACGGGGTTTTGGCCACCCCTAATTGATAACAACAACCCTTAAGTTTAAGGGTCAAGAATATTGGGAACCTTGCTTCCCTACGAGGGCTGCATGCCCTAAGAGATGTATGGGTCTAACTTCCCCTATTTCTCAACCAAACTCAACTTCAAGCATCCAAAGAAAAACTTCTGCTATTTATCAAAAGGGAAACGATCCCATAACCAAAACAGTCCCTAAAATCCCTTACCCTTAGGGTTTTCATCTGGCCAAACCCTCTCATAGGATTGCCTTAAAACATCCGCACCTATTCAAGCATCAAACAACGAAAAACTTTGGGAAAACGTGTAAATCAAAACCCGAATTTGGTTTGCATCAAACCCCGTTCATATAATTCCATGAGATTGCCCTAGAGAACGCAAAACCCTAAAGTATTTGTGCCACTCACCTCAGGTCAGAGTCCAGTCAACACTTGCGGAGAGGATTTTGACGATCTCCGACGAACAACGATCTCTCGCACTGGATCTCGTTCTCCATAATGTCACCCCTTCCTCCTCCTCAGGTATCCCAAAATTGAACCATCCAAATCAGATAGCCACCGTTCATATTAAGAAACAATGAGTCTCAGACATGCTCACAAAAAATAGTTTGATCAGATCCCAATCGGATGGTGTCCGGATTGCTCAATTGGATGAAACAAGTCATTGCAAGAATTTGCTGAAGAAAACCAGGAACAAGGCATCGGTTTTGTATCAGAATCACAAATTCTGCCATCAAAAGCCAATCCCCACCAACAAGAATCCACAAAAAATGAAGTCTAATACTCACTGACCAAGTTTCGGCAAGATCGTATCACGAATGCCCCTCTGATCGTGACGTTTGATGAAGTCCGTCGCTGTAAGAACAACATGCCAAGAATACAATTCTTACGATGCGTACAAGTAATTTTTGGGCCCCACTTTTCTTTTTTTATTAATCGCTTAATGCGAAATGACCTCCGTGTCGCTCACGCGAGTCTGCACCTAATTTAGCCCATCGGCTCGACCGAACCACACCCAAGGTAAACACTAACTCGACTCAAACAAGAAATTAAAATTTCCTACTTTACAACAATCACATTTTGCGCGCAAAACCTGACCTCCGATTGCATTATCTGGTGATCCACTTGGCTCACTTCAGCGCACATTCTAAGCTTCCCGTTGAAACACCAAAATCGATAATTATAAACATGAGTATTACCATCATTCCCCTTTAAAAAATCATCCGTGAATTTAAGGACAAACTAATAAACTCATCATATCACAATACAGGTATGGATACTTCTCGTGCATATCATGCGTAACCTCCAAGGTGGCCTCCTGCTCAGAGTAGTGCTCTCACCTCACCTTCACCAAAGGAAAATCCCTGGACCTCAGTTCCTCATCTGACGATTCAAAATTTCTACAGGTCTCTCCCCATATGTAACAACTGAATTGACCTCCACTGTAATGGGCTCTAAAACATGGGATTCATCCCTCATGTATCCCCTAAACATGGAGACATGAAACACTAGTTCGGTCCCAACAACTAGGGCTCTCTAGCCTCAAATCACCCAATTAGTGATCTGCACCTCCGCCCATACACCTGAAACAGAGCCATACCAATGCTGCCCTGGTAACTATTATTGTATACAAACTCCACAAACGGTAGGTGCTTCTGCCAATTCCACTATAGTACCTCCAGATCCTGGAGTAATCCTGCTAGCCTCAAATGCTCAACCTAGACCTCCTGAAAAACAAAACATTTGGATACTATTTTTTTTGCCACCTCCCATTTCATTTCTTTTCACCACTAATGTTTTGTCATATCAAGGTACATATTTGTAGCTTCTAGATGGATGGTGCAAGTGCAACTATGCACCATCTCTTGTACCCGCCTCTGAACCTATGCCATCTATGGTACCACAATCCTATCCCTCAACCTCAGGACACCCTCATTGCCCACTCTGAACCCGTCATTACATCCCCTCTCTCTGCTAAGTCCTTAGTCAGAGCTCAAAAGACATCCTCACCCTGAGCTCTCAGGAGCATGCCAACCAAAGTGGACTGTACTCGTACGTGCGCAACTAAACTATCCAAATCAAACACTGCCAGAACAGTCACATCACTCAAACAACAAGTGAGTGGCAGCCAAATGTGCCAAACTTCCTATAGACTTCCTGATCAAGCTAGATCCACTCTGACTCCATCCCGAGTCACGATATACTCGAGAAATCCCACAATTTCAACTCAAAATTCACACTTGGAAAAGCTAGCGAGAAGTTGGTGCTCTCTAAGGGTCCTCAAGACCACCCTTAGATGCTCAACATGCTCCTGCTCACTCTTGGAATATACTAGTATGTCATTTATGAACACAATGACAAAATTATCCAAGTACTATTTGAAAACTTTGTTCATTATATTTATGAAAGCTGCTGGTGCATTCGTCAACTCAAAGGGCACCAACAGAAACTCATAATGCCCATATCTCGTATTGAAAGCTGTCTTGGGCACATCCTAGTCTCGGATCCTCAGCTGATGATATGTGGACCGCAAGACAATCTTTGACAGCCACTTAGCCCCTTGTAGCTGGTCAAACAAATTATCAATCATCGGCAGTGGGTAACGATTCTTGATTGTCAGCTTGTTCAACTATTTGTAACTGATGCACAATGCATGGACTCATCCTTCTTTTTCACAAACAGTAGAGGTGCTCCCCACGGAGACACACTCGGACAGATGAAGCCCAAATCTAATAACTCCTGCAATTGAGCCTTAATCTCTCTCAACTCAGCCAGCACCATCTGATGTGGGGGAATCGAGGTTGGCTTAACCCCGTAAAGCAGATGAACATAGAACTCGATCTCCCGCTCTAGCAACAATCCTGGAAGCTCATCCGGAGATATATCGGGAAAATCACAAGCTAGACGCATCTCATCGACCTTCTTGGTTGTGCCCCTCCGTATCCATCACAAAAGCCAGAAAGGACTGACAACCTCTATCAAAATATATCCGGGCTTTGAGAGCCAAAATAATTCTCAAGTAATCACCTTCCCTTCACCCTCGAAGGTAAACCGAGGTAGATCGGGCTTATTTAAGGTGACAACCTTTGCTCTACAATCTACCGACGCATAATGAGTGGATAACCAATCCATCCCAAAATCACATCAAGCTAAAGAGATGACAGCAACACCAATTCAACCAATAGCATGTGTCTACACACTGACACATCAAGATCCAGAAAGGTCTCATCTGCCAAGAGGGCATCGCCCGTAGGCGTCGACATCATTAGGGGCATCTCAAACAAACTCCCCTTCCTACCCATCAAAGAAGCAATCAGAGAGGAAAAAAATGAGTGTGTACTAATCGGATCAAATAGTATAATGCCAAAAAGGAACATACTGCTAAAGTACCTTGGTTGAGGCATTCCACCGAACACGTTGAGGAGGCTCAACCTCTACTAGTCTATTCAACACATGACATCCCCTAACCAAGGGAATCTCAATTATACACATCAAGGGATGTGGCCACAGGGCCCTCTAACCTCGCCACAACCGAGGGTACAAACTATTCTGAAAAAACATGAATTCAACCATTTAACTATAAAATTTCTGATTGAGCAGCCCCTACACTTAACCATTATTCCAAGAAAGTTTACCACTTTAAACCATGTTTATTATTGATCATTACAAGTCACCTGGTCCGACCACAACAACCCAGACCTTCTCCCCAAGTTCCTACTTGAGTAGGATGAGGACTCGACCTCTAAACATCATGTTAAAATCAAGATCACGGTTAAGGCAGACGTCTAAGTCATTAGGCTGGCCTCTCAAGTATCATTTCAAACATGAAGTTTTGGCCCCTAAGGTCAGCCAACTCGGCTACTCTTGGTCTCAGTACGTAGGCCCGACCCCCGAACATGAGGTTCTACTATCAAAGAGATAGATTAAACATAAGCAAGTGGACAAGTCATTTTATCAAACACTTGGTGGACATGCCACTACTAAAAAAATTGTTTTTTGCGACGACCTATTTGTGACGACACTAGATTCGGTCGCAGATGCGACGGTTCTGCGAGCGTCGTCCATTAGGGTCGCGGAGTCACCAGATTGTCAATGGTACTATGACCGCCTCAAGTACCGTCGCAACATAGCGATGGTTTGGCGACCGCGTCGCGACCATATTTTTGCGACCGTGATTGCGGTCAAAGTCCTGTCATAGTTTGAAATTACTTATAACCTGCACCCATGCCGCGCCAAACTCCATGCGCCCCTAAACCCAAAATTTTTGCATGGAGACTTCACAATTCCGGCCATCTTCGTCCCTCAACTCTCGAATCATTTATGACGCCAAAATCAAGATAAAAATTAGAATCCAATCATCACAAAACCCTTCAAAAATCTGCCCACAACATAATATCGTACCTTAGTTTAGTCCCATATCAAGAGTATATTGAATATTACGTTGGACAATATGTTGTGATGTGTGTATTTACTAGCATCAACTTTAACTAAAGTTTTTTTATTAGGACATTGGTTTGAGCAAATGAAATTGGTGGCCTAGGTATTCCATCTAACGATCAAACGAATTGATCATTAGATAGTGAACTAGAAACAAAGATGTGAGAAAGATAAATCTTGTTTCCTTATCTTTATTTTTGAAAATTGAAATGAAGTCATTTACATACGTTTGTAAAAAAGATGATAGAATGCTCTTGAATTACTATGGTACACTTCATATTCTTAAAACAATGGACCAATTTTTGATAATTTTTCAAACATATTGAGTAATTAGTTATAGGTAGTATGATTATCAAAATATTTGTATTTTGCTAATAATTTAAATTTATTATTACTTTGTTTTATTTATTGTGTTGATGTATAAACTTTATGACTGAATACAATTGTCACATTATCAATGATGATAACATACACGACCATGACAATATAGTGGAGGTGGAATGTACAATGGTGGAAAAATCCAAACTTCTTGTCTTGAGCTCTTCCACTGTGAGCAATGTTAGTATCTTTGAGCATATTGTCTGAAAGATAGAAACATTGCAAGAGACGTTATCAAAATAAAAATAATCAAGTTAATATAATAACAATTCACTAATTATGTATCAATATCGATGCATCGGTTGTGATAGGCAGCTTAAACCAACGAGCAGTTAAAGATTTCAGAAATGATCATTGAGATGAGATATATATATTTTAAATTTAGTTGTTAGCTTATTTCTTATATTTATCGTCCATAGATATCGTAAAAGATACTTTATTTAATAAACAAATGAATAAATCTAATATTTTTAAGAATAAAAAAACTACTTACATATTTTAAAAATCAACTCATCATAATTTGTTGGTGATGTAGGAGCGATCTCACTAGTAGCTACTACTGGAGATGAAATCCATGAAATAGATAAGAAGAAAAAAATAGCAAAGAGACTTAGAAAAAGGCTCCTTGCATCCATGTTGATCAATATTTTTTGTCAAAAGATTATTTCTATTTTGAATGACTCATTACCCTTCTATTTAGTTAATATAAATATAGAATAATTTTGTTAATGCTAAACGAGCCTTTAATACGAGGAACATGCTTCATAGGCTTTCAGTTAAAATTTAGGGTTAATTACAAAATATATCCTGACTTTTGATGTGTTTCCCTAATCTATCATCTCTTTCTAATTTTCTCAATTCAGTACACCACTTTTTTATTTGTTATAAATCTATCCCACCGTCTACCCAGCGTGAACTTTGTCGTCTGAATGCTGATGCGGCACTGTTGACGTGGCTAATAATCTCAGTCAGTATTCAAACGCGATTTTTTAAACTTATTTTTGTTCCACGTCAGCAACACCACATCAGCATTGAAATGCCTATATAACCTTCTCTAAAGCCTCTCCTCAACTACTATTGATGCCCTAAGTCCCTCTTGAGTAAATCCTTGCATCTCCAAGCCTTTATTCATCAAATCCATACCTAGCCTCTTGATCCCTCATTCCAAAGTGCATCATCATTGGAGGGTTGTTCAAGCTTGCTAGGGACAAGAAGAGGTGTTGTTCTTTGATGTGATAAGCTCTCTACCATCTCTTCTTGTGATAAATGTTATTTTGTTTTATTTTGTAATTGTTTATTCAAGTGTGTAAGAAGACCTAGTGTTTGGTCTTGTAATTTGGTGGTCACCTTGGTATAGAGGTATAAACCCACTTGTGTAAACTAGGTTAGGAGTGTTCCTTAGGAATTGTGGTGAAAAAGTTCACTAGGTGTGAAGGCGGAGACTTCTAGGTGCAGAAATACCTTCAAAGTGAGTGTAGAGTCTTTTTGGTGAAAAGTCCTCGATTGTGAGAAACTCTCAACTTAGTGGATTTGTGTGTGAAATCCTAAGTATAGTGCTTGGTTAGTGGAGTAGGCGGTGTTGCCGAACCACTATAAATCTTGGCATGTTAGCATTGTTTAATTTAGTGTTGATTTTATTCTCTCTAAGCATATACTCTTAATCAACAACTTGTTTAAAGAATTGAACTCGGTATAAAATTATCGGTACATACTATTCACTCCCCCTCTAGTGTAGGTCATTTCATTTACATTTGGTATCATAGCGGGTCATAGATTAAGATTTCACCATTTCCTTTACATCTAGTCTCAATCCGAAATGGCACTGAGGTGGTAGCATCTATACCTCCTAGGTACGATGAGTCTAACTTTGGTCTTGGGAAGAGTAGAATGTACACATTCCTAAATACACAAGGTTTAGGTGCATTTAACATGGTAAAGATTCGATATATTGAACCTAAGAAAAACATGAATGCATGGACCGAAGAACAGGTTGATATGTTTGAGTCAAATGCTAAAGCTATGAATTGCATATTTTGTTCATTGAAAAATGATATATTTGAAAAGGTCATGCATTGTACTTCTACATTCGATATTTGGGCTTGTTTGAATATGCTATATGACTATGCAAAAATCGTGGAGCTTATTACTTTAAATGAGGGAGTTGATGACAATTGTCATACTCCTAGTTCTAATGAGGTGTTTGAAGCCCATAGTGTCTCTAGTCAAAGGAGTACAAAAAGCCAGAAGAGAAAGGTGATTTGCCACCTATGCAAAGAAAAATGGCATGTGAAGATGAATTACCCTACAATGAAGAACAAGGCAAAGAAGAGGCCAAATGCTTCCACAGCCTCATCCCACTCATATGAAGCATCCTCTTGCCATGACTATGAAGTTATTTCAAAAGATTGCATCATGAATGCTAATGATGAGGTACACTCTTCTCCGTCTAGTCATGATAATAGTAATGATAGTATTAACTCATCTAGTTCTTATGATATGCTTTATGATGAATTAATGGATGAGTGTAAAAACATGTATGCCTTGCTTGTTAAAAAGGATGAAGAAAATAAGAAATTGAAGAAAGAAAACTTGAGTTTTAGCTCTCGTTTACATTATGTAAAATTAGAAAATTAGAAGCTAAAAATTAGTTTCTCTAATCCATGCCATGATGCTTTGAGTATTGACACAAAGGATTTGAGAACTAAAAATGACATTTTAAATAATGAAAATAGCATGTTGAAAACTCAATTGCATGCTATTCATAAATCTATGAACGATTTGAAAAATGAGATTGTATTTCTAAATAAGAAAGTTAATGATTTATCTAGTAATTTATCCGTTAAGAACCCTAGAAATACAAATGCTTCATTTAAGAATACTAACATCATCATCCCCATGTTAAGCATTCTTCCTTTAATATTCTTGTCCAAAATTAAAAGTTTCATGGAAATTGTTTTTATTGTAGTATCTATGGTCACTCAATTCTTGATTGTGCATTCAAGAGAAATCCAAGTGTTGCTAGGACACTTTGGATTCCTAGACCAACTCACCCCCAAGGATCCAAAGTCATTTGAGTACTAAAAGTCTCATGCTTTTTGTAGGGAGAGCTACCACAGAAGGATGAATGAGAAATGGAATGTTGAAGTTGACCTTGGATTCAAATTAAAGTTGACCTTGGATGAATGAGCTACCACTAAAAGTCTTCATGAGGTTGCAACTTCAAGTCACCTTGATGCCTAGGAAAGGTTGGCATCAAACGTACTCGGTATCATTCCCTTAACTCAAAGTGTCATATTAAAGTTGGAATCATGATACTTAATTGACTTTATTTGATCTTGATATAGCTTCATGAAAACGAATTTTGATTTTTATTTCCGGTCTCCTCGGAGACCTACGAAGCCTATAAAGGGCTCATGCGACCTTGCGGTTCTAAATTGTAGGCTAATTGTGGCCTTTTGGTTTTTCAACCAATTAATATGAAAGGTTGGAGATATATTTTTCTCAAATATTTCATACTCTGAGATCTCTTGATTCACTTTGATATAATGATTGACCTCTTTTAGTGAATCTTTACTACTTAGTAAAGTAGGTATTTTGGAAATGATACTTGACTTCTTGCTTTGCTATTTAGTGGATTAACTTGCTAGTATACATATTTTCGTTATGATACTAATGAAGATTACTTGCAAGTCATTAACAATTTATTGGAAGGCTAAAAGAAATGAAAATAGAAATTCTCAAGAAATGAGGTATGGTTCTCGTTTTGGAAAAACTCTTGTTCACGACCTCAATATTTTTAACTAAATGTTTTCTCTATGCTCGTGATTGATTATGCATGATAATTGATTAAAATTTCATGAGTACATGAATTTCTTCTTCTTTGGCAATTTCATGATACCATGATTGAATAAGAAATTCATATTAGAGAATTCCCTTCTTAAGTTGCGATTTGATGAACATATTTTGGTTTGCTTATAATTTGTCCTCATGCGATTAAACTTGAAAAACCATGAGTAAAAGATCAAGCGTGATACTTAGCAACTTCATGCTATCATGCTTAAGTTTGAATAAAACTGTGCTAGGTTGACACGTTGATCGCTTGACTAAAATCAGTCAAAACTCTTGTTGAAAATTTCATCTGAATTTAAAACCTATTACAAAAGGTTGAAACAATATCTTGTCGATTCCATAGACGTTACGATTAGATTTTGAGAATTTTCGCAAGATCTAAATATTTACAAGAATGCCACTGTGAATTCAAGGATTTTAAAAAATATGTAGAAAAGTCAATTTTGAGTAATTATTGAGTTCATGCAATCCGCATGAAACCTAGTTTGTGTGGTAAAATTTTCGTAAAATTCTGATGCATATAAATTTCTATAAAATTTTCGACACATTAGTTGGATAATAATTTCTATATTGGCCGGTCGCTCGACATGCGATCGCCGCATCGATCGGCGGACAAAAATAATCTGGTCCGTCCACTTGGCCGAGCCTTTTCATCCCAACCTCTCACCTAAGCTTCTTAAGACCGAAACTAGGGCTCCTCCACCCCTATCAGCCGACCCTTGCTTGGTTTTTGGAGTCTCTCTTGCATTCTAGAGGTAAGAATCTCATGCCATAGCTTCTTTTATGAGGTTTCTTCGTGATAATGGTGTAGATTCCTCTCCTTGCACTCCCATATGTTGGTTTCTACATGTTGATAGGCTCATTTCATTATACCTCATGCATTCATCATAGTTCTTGGTTATTTTCAAGTTTTGGTGTCTCATTTCAAATACCTTTACAAAAATATTTTTTGGAAAATATTTGAGGTATGCCTTTGAGTTGAGTATTATGAGTATTAAAACTAATGAAAAAGAGAAGGTAAAAGATCTACCTAAAAAAGGAGGGAAAACAAAATGAATTTTTAGAATTTTTCATCTTTTGTTTTGTTTTCACAATATTGAAATTATCATGTCAACATCATTTAAAAATTGAAGGGTTCATCTTCTAAATCATGTTTCTTTTTTTTGTTATTTTCTTTTTTAAAAAATAAAGGGGACAAGAAAAAGAGTGCATCCATTTTGCTTTTAAACAAAATGCACTCCCATGTTAGCTCTAGGTTGCATGCATCACTTATTCATAATTAATCATTTATGTATTGTCTCAAAATATCTTGTAGATGGCACCCCGAACTAAGAAACCTAGTCTCCTCGATAACCTTCTTACTCTATTGGGAAAAACCCAAGCAGCACGGTTTAACACCCATACTGTACTACAAACCTGTATAGTCAATTTGGGGGATCTTGAGCAATACGACATAAGGGGTCGATTGAGTGCACTAGGTTGGATAGAGTTCTTAGGAAGATCAATTACAGTGTGCCATGTACTCATTAAAGCCTTCTTTGCAAACCTTATGATTGATCGTCCTCCTATTTATAACTATCCAGTTCTGCGTTTTGAAATCTTAGGAAAACCTATAGTGATCACTGTGTCAGCTATTAGGGTAGCATTTGGTTTTCCTCTCATTGGTGCTCTAAGTATACACCATGTCCACTTATGCATTTAATGAAGATCATCCTACATCTGAAGTGATATCAGCCATTTGCCCTCAGGGATATTATGGAACAATTTCAACGCAAACCATAAAACTGTCCACTGCCGCTAGGATTATGCATCTTATCATAACACATAACATCCTTCCTAGAGCGGGGCATTATAATGAGGTGATTAGTACCAATGTTAGGGTACTATTCTATGCCATGACCCGTAGGGTTATTGATGTCCCTAATCTTATGCTGAATTACATTATTGAGATACATACATCTGCCAAACAATCCCTTACCTTTGCATCCATCATATCATACTTCATTTACCTATCCGGGGTAAACATATCAAGATTTGAGATCGAGCCTGCTCCTAAAGCAATTGATACATTGGCACTCACACGTATGAAGATTCTGGGAGATCAGCGAGGCAAGCGTGCTTGAGTAGGAGATCCATCCGACCTAGAGGATGATGATGATGACGATCATGATGAGGATGATGATTAAGGTGGTAGCTCATCGCATCCTCCACCAGATGAATTTTGGAATTCTTTAGACTTCCTGATCAAGGCGCCCGCCACCACGTTCGCCTTCTTAGTGTGATACAAAATGGTGTAGTCATAATTTTTCGGGAGCTCTAACCATCTCCTCTTACCCAAATTCATCTTCTTCTATATCAACAGATACTGGAGGCTCTTATGATCCGTGTAAATGTCACAGGACTCCCTGTACAGATAATGCCGCCACAATTTTTGTGCGAACACAGCTCCCGCCAAGTCCAGATGAGGCGTCGGGTAGTTATTTTCATGGTTTTTCAACTGCCCAGACGTGTAAGTTATCACTCTGCCACGCTGCATCAATGCACATCCTAGGCCAATTTGGGAGGCATCACAATACACTAGAAATCCACCCGAACCCAACAGCAACGCTAACACTGGTGTCGACGTAAAATAATGCTTGAGCTTCTGAAAGCTCTTCTCACAGCTATCATCCCACACAAACTTCACTTTCTTCTGCGTAGGTCGAATCAAAGGTGCTGCAATCTCCAAGAAGTAACCTACCAAGCCCAAGAAACTACGCACCTCAATCACACTGGTTGGCTGTACCGAGTTCCAAACCACCTCTGTTGGCTTTAGGTTTTCAACCTTAGTCTTAATATCAGTTTTGATGGTTTTGATGATAACAAACAAGGGACTAATAATTTCATTGAGAATATGTTTCAGGTTCCATATCAATTAGCGTTCGATGTCCTCGATCGGAAAAATTGGAGAAATCAGAAATTGGAAGGACATTGATCATCGCGCTCGAGTTCGTCACAGAAGTTTATCGAAGATCGACGAGTGCACCAAAGTCACTTGGATGAGTCCAAAGATCAAGTCAAAAGCTCTCCAAGATGATGCTCGTTGAAAGCCAAAATTCGAAAACCAAGCACGGAAGAAATAGGCTGAAAAAAACAATTTTAGCTTATGTTCGATCGACCGGGCGGTCGATCGAATAGGGTAAGAAAAAAGGCCCAGCCATTTCGATCGACCAATCGATCAATCGAACACTGCCAAAAATAGACAATGGGTGCTTCGATCAACTAGTCGGTCGACCGACAGTGGCTGGATTTGGGCAGTAGGCTTGGCGGTTGACCGACCGACGGATCGATCGAATACTTGAAGTTTCATGAGAAGGCAAAATTATGATAACTTAGCTCATTTCATGATATCTTGATATTTATGAAATCGAACTAGGTTAAAATTCTTCTTTAGAGACTTCATGTTAAGCTAAATTTGAAATGAAATTAAATTTCTAAAAATAAGGTATGAATTTAACTTTACAAAAATCTTAGTATGATGATTGAATATTAAATGATGTCTCTATATACTCATGATTTATTTTGCATGATAATTGTTTGAATTTCCTTGAGTAAGAAAAATTTGGATAACTTAGACAATTTCATGATATCTTGATTGAATGAAACTTGCTCTATGTTAAAACTCATATTAGAGACCTCATTTTGAGTAAACATTAAACAAACATGTTTAGACACACATGATATGACTCTAGGTGTTCGATCTTGAAAATTCTTGTGTAGATGAAAATGTGATAACTAGATCACATTAGTGGACTTAAGCTTAAAAGATTTGACCCAAGTCAACAAATTGACTTGGACACTTGATTTTAAGTCCAAACTTAATAAACATGTTTAGAAATAGGTATGACATGTTTTTATGCATTTAGAGTGAAAAAATTCATATGGATATGGATAAAATGACATAGAGGTTAATTCAGGTTTACCTCTCCTTGAACTATGTTGACCCAAGTCAACAAGTTGACTTAAAGGTCTCATTTTCAATCCATATTTGAGAAACATGTTTAGATTTACTCATGTTAAGTATCCATAGGTTTAAGTATGAAAAATCATGAGTAAATGTTAAGATTGAAACTTAGCAAGTTTCATGGTAACTAGCTTAGTTTTGAATGAAACCATGTTAGGTTGATATCTTGACTTAAGAATATAATTTTCATCTCAAATTTGACATATACTCTTTACATGATCACATTATGGTGTCATGCATGTTTGAATGAAAATTGAACAAGTTTTAAAGAATAACCGAAAATTACAAGGATTGCCATTTGTTCAACAATTGGTATCACCAATTTCAGTTATTTATAGAAAAATATATAAAAATCCTTTTTAGATGATTCTTGAAACTACACATTCACTGAAAAATCTAGTTTTATCAGTAAATTTTTGAAAAAGTTTCATAAAGAATCGGATTTAAAGTGAATTTTTGAAGTTGGATTTCAAAACACAAAGTATCATCATTCTTGAAACGTCAATCTTTCCGATACTTTGATTTTTCTTCGAAAAATTCATATAAAAACTCATGTACACCATTTGGATTCCATTTCTAATATCATTCATACAAATTCTTGAGTAAAATCATTCATAGAAATGATTTTGATATTTTGGATGATAGCTAGGATCCATTTGTTTATTAAAATGAACTTAGAAAATTCATTTTGAGTTCAAACTTGATACATGCATTTCAAATGACCATTCAATATTTGGTATCAATTTTTTTTTTCTTTCATCAAAAAATTGGTTTCAAAAGTATTTGTCAAAAACATGATTTTGTCTAAACTTAAAAGGTTGATTTTTGAAATCTTGAAGATAGGTTGACCTAAGTCAACAAAATAACTTAAAAAATTTCATCTTAAGCCCAAACTTAATTCGTAGACTTACATTATCTCATATTTGATGTCTAGATGCCTAAATATGAGAAAGCATGAGTGGATAGCAAAACTTGAGACTTAGCATTTTCATAGTTTTCATGCTTATTTCAAATGAAAACATGCTAAGTTCATATTTAGAACAAATGACATTTGTTTCACTTCAAACTTGATATACATGATTTAAATGTCTATATCTTTGAATTTTGAAAGTTTGAATGAAATATAAAAATGTCATGAAAAAGATAAACTACAACATTGGTACCAGACTTGAGTGCATACATGATTTAGGCTTGAATTGTATCTATCACTCCTTGATATCATGTATGATTTAAGTTGCTATCATGTTAAATACTTGTTTTCCATCCCTTGAGTTGAGATTTTCATGTTGCATGAAAAATACTCCTTAAGAATCTCAACTTCATAAAAAAATCTTTTTGTATCTCATCCCTTAGACTTGATTGAACTTTCTTGCCCTTTTTGATTGATGTCAAAAGGGGGAGAAGAATATAAGAAAAATGGGGAGAAATGTATAGTTAAAATGGGGAGAAAAGTATAAGAAAATACATTAAAGCTTATAAGGAAAATATAATCATTGTAGGTAAAGGGGAGGAAACTATAGGAAATCCATGCATATAGACAGGGGGAGTTCTATTCCTTAAATATGCATGTTGATAAGGGGAGAAATCCCTTAGTTGATATCCTTGTGTCTTTAATGATATATTTTCTTATGGATGTTTGTCATCATCAAAAAGGGGGAGATTGTTGGCTTTAGGTTTTCAACCTTAGCCTTAATCTCAGTTTTGATGGTTTTGATGATAACAAACATGGGACTAATAATTTCATTGAGAATATGTTTCAGGTTCCTTATCAATTAGGGTTCGATGTCCTCGATCGAAAAAATCAGAGAAGTCGGAAATCAAAAGGACATTGATCGTAGCGCTCGGGTTCATCGCGGAAGTTTATCGAAGATCGACGAGTGCACCAAAGTCGCTTGGATGAGTCCAGATATCAAGTCAAAAGCTCTCCAAGATGATGCTCGTTGAATGTCGGAACCTGGAAACCAAGCGCAGAAGAAATAGGCTGAAAAAAACAATTTTAGCCTATGTTTGGTCGATCGGGCGGTCGACCGAATAGGGTAAGAAAAAAGGCCCAGCCATTTTGGTCAACCAGTCGGTCGACCGAACACTGCCAAAAATCAGCAGTGGGTGCTTCGGTCAACCAGCCGGTCGACCGACAGTGGCTGGATTTGGGAAGTAGGCTTTGCGGTCGACCGACCTTCGTATAAGCTGAAGACGCAATCCCGTCGGTCGACCGTAGATCGCGGATCGCGCGATCGCGTCTAGCAATCGACCCGTCGATCGACCGACCAGAGAGAAAGAAGGAGCGGTCGTAGGACCGAGCGACCAATCGGTCGACCGACCATTCGACCAATGCTCTGCAACAGATAGAAAACTATCCGTTGAGCTGCCATTTCTTCAGCAGTGTATAAATATACCCTGATATAAATCTTTTAACCAGCTTCCTTAACTCCTACAACTTTTATTGAGCAATCAAAAGGAAGATTTAAAGCCTTCCAAACGATCAACGTTTGCGCTCTATTTCCTTCCGCGACAATCTTTTTCAAGCGCACAAGCTGGGCTCAACTCGGGTGTTGATTCAAGCTCTACCTGTTAACGAGTTGAAGGCGCCAAAGGCATGCAAAGGAGCTGTTACTATTCATTTTATCCTTAGCTCTTTTGATTGTAATTTTTCTTGTTATTTAAACTATTTGTGGATTTGTGTGTGTAAAGAGATACTCTAATTAATCTAGTAAAACTAGTTTGGAAATCTTAAGCGGAATGCTTAGGTAGTGGAGTAGGCATTGGGGCCGAACCACTATAAATACCTTTATTTGCATTGTTTTAAATTGTGTGTGCTTAATTGATTATATCGCTTCCGCATTTAAATCGTATAATTGCATCTTGCCTAAACAATCCAAGAAACGATTAAAATTGGGATTTAGGCTAAACAAATTAGTAAACATACTATTCACCCCCCTCTAGTGTCGTCATTTCGCCAACAACCTCCACCTTGGCCGGATCCACTCTCACTCCATCCCGAGTGACGGTATACTCGAGAAATCCCACAATTTCAAGTCAAAATTCACATTTGGAAAACTTAGCGAATAGCTGGTGCTCTCTAAGGATCCTCAAGACTACCCTTAGATGCTCAACATGCTCCTTCCCACTCTTGGAATATACTAGTATGTGATCTACGAACACAATGATAAGCTTATCCAAGTACTCATTGAACACCCTATTCATCAGATCCATGAAAGCTGCTAATGCATTCGTCAACCCAAAGGACATCACCAAAAATTCATAATGCCCATATCTCGTATTGAAAGAAGTTATAAACATCAAGTGACATGGCCCAAATGACCCTCTAACCTCACCACGACCAAGGGTATAAACTATTTTGAGTAAACATGAATTCCAACCATTTAACTACAAAATTTCAAGTCGAGCAGCCCCTATATATAACCATTATTCCAAGCACGATTACCACTTTAAACCATGTTTACTATTGATCATAACAAGTCACCTGGTCCGGCCACAACAACCTACACCTTCTCCCCAAGTTCCTACTTGAGTAGGATGAGGACTCGACCTCTAAACATCATCTTTAAATGAACCAAGACCACGACTAAGGCAGTCGTGTAAGTCATTAGGCTGGCCTCTCGGGTATCATTTCAAACATGAAGTTTCAACCCCTACGGTCGACCAACTCGGCCACTGTTGGTCTCCGTACATATGTCACACCCCAAACATGGTATGACAAGCCAGGATACGCCACGTACCCCGAAGCCTAACCCAACTCAAACACAACAACAATAATTTCAACAGTGAGAGATTTTTTTTTTTTGAAAAGAATAGATATGACATCACGTACCAAACCAAATCAAAACTCAATATGAACACACTGAACAAGTTATTAAAAAGAAGTTCAAACAAATAAATAAGACTCCCCAAATAAAAATAAAATGCGGAAACCACGACCCAAGTCAACATGACTCAACAACTCAAGAGACACTAAAATGTCTCAGGTATCCTCCTCAATCACGACATGTCACGAGACCCGCCGCCCTGCCGCCACCAGTCGCACCACTGTACCTCGGTTCCTCTCTGATCTTACTCAGGTGCTGCAAAACAATAGTAATGAGGGGTAAGTCCAACTAAGACTTAGTGAGCAGATCAGTCCTCAATTCATCAAATCAATCATCATGCATAAAAACACAAATAGCAGATATAAATAACATAACAATAACGTCAGAAGAAATCAGCAATAATATATCCATAGCTCTATGCATGAAATCAACATCCATCAACAAGTATTAAATACCTTTAAAAATGACGGAAGAAGCATCGATAACACATCCACTACCCTACTCACATCCACAACAATAACTATAAGCATCCATCAATAAGTATAAACATATCCACAGTAATAAAACAGGATGAATGCAACACTTCAATCTAATGCATGCAATGCAATACCTCATTCATATGCATGCTCCCCGGACCCCGGCGGTCCCACATAGCCACATAGGGTAGGTAGACGGGTGGCCGCTAAACTACCACCCAGCTCAGTGTCGTCTCTTTGGGGCATGCCCTCCCCTCACCGTCATTGGCTCTTCCGAGATAGCATGTTGGAGCATACGTTCCCCTCACCTGCTAGGGTCTCTGGACTGTCTCTTTGGAGTATAATCTTCCCTCACCAGCCGGACCTCCGGAATAAGGCCAACGTTGTCTCTTTGGGGCATACTCTCCCCTCACCAGCGAGGGTTCCGAGAAATGCAACAAGCACATCACAACACCACACACGCAAGTATATAAGTATGAACAATACGTGCTATAAACAAGTAATAAAGGGTATGTCAAGTGCATACCTCATCCTCCACCTCCTCCTGCTATACAACAAAATCACATACAGATATATATGTAGAAATAGCGCTCATATGTCATGAATACTCAAAACAAATAAACAATCATAAAATAGAATTATGGCACTATAAGAAAGGATGCATGTGTATCATGAAAGCAGTGCACAAAAGAAACTCCAACTATAAATCAATGAACTGGAACATGATAAAATAACTCGGTATAGCAATCACTGATCTAGGATAAAATTAACCTCATTAACTATTATATCCATGAATCATCTCAGATCGAATCATAAAAATATATAAAATATGATTTTTCAGCTTGGCACGCAAAATGTGGCGACACCCGGCTACTGTTTTCAAAATCTGAAGGTCTGATGGTGAAACAGACCTCACCAATGAATCTGGAACGTCGATTAGGTGAAAATTCATATATAACATGAATAATTTTGCTAACTTCAAGGCATCCAAATAATTATTTAGAATAATGAAAGAAATACCTTAATTTATTTAATAAATCGCTGGTATAAATAAATATAACGGTGTTACAATCAATAAATCAGTAATGAAATCTCAGCCTTTCATCTAAACATGATCACATCACAGCCTTCCATCTAATATGATGCAATCACAGCCCTCTATTTAACATGATGCAATCTCATACTTACATTTAACCCGATGCAATCACTACCCTCTATCTACATGATGAAATCATAACTTTACATCAAATCAGATGCAATCACAGCACTCCATCTAACCAGATGCAATCACATCTCTCCATCTACATGATGCAATCATAGCCTTACATCTAACCAGATGCAATCACAGCCCTCCATTTAATTAGATGCAATCACAGCTCTCCATCTTACATGATGCAATCTTCACCCTCCATCTACATGATGAAATCATAACCTTACATCTAATCAGATGCAATCACAGCCCTCCATCTAACCAGATGCAATCACAGCTCTCCATCTACACAAGATCAAATCCCTGCCCTGCATCTCAACTACTTCAATCAAGCCCTTCATCTCACCCAAATTAATCTCAGCCCTCCATTTCAACTCATCTCCTTAGGTCATCTTCCCCACCTCCTCCCCAACCTAGCCGTCATCACCGCCTCCCTTCCCCGGCCGCCACCGACACTGGCGCCGATGCCGGCATCGACCGATTGGGCCTAAATGACCAAAATACCCCTACCTAAGATATCTGACATAAACAACACATAACTCATTCGATCTAGCTCTGATTCGAGATCCAATTGCACCGCCAAATTCGCCTCGAGATCCTCTATTATCCTAGCATGCTAGATCATAGAGATAAGGCAAATAAAATTTCTCTTAATTTTTCTACATTAAATGCTTTCTCGGGTATAATCCCGAAGCTTCCCGACAATCCGTGCTAACTAGGGCCCACAATCCCCGCTCAAGAATAAAATATTATTATTAAGTTTTTTTGGTATTACAACATAGGCCGACCCAAACATGATGTTCTACTATCAAAGAGATAAGATTTAGCATAAGCAGGTGAACAAGACATTTTATCAAACACTTGGTGGACATGCCCATGCCGCGCGAAGCTCCATGCTCCCCTAAACCCAAAATTTCTGCATTGAGGCGTCACAATTTCGGTCATCTTCGGCCCTAAACTCTCGGATCATTCGAGACCCCAAAATCAAGACAAAAACTAGAATCCAATAATCACAAAACCCTTCCAAAATCTGCCCACAACATAATATCGTACCTTAGTTTAGACCCATATCAAGAGTATATTGAATATTGCGTTGGACAATATGGTGTGATGGGTGTATTTACTGGCATCAAGTTTAACTGAAGTTTTTTTATTAGGACATTGGTTTGAGCAAATGAAATTGATGGCTTAGGTATTCCATTGAACAAATCGATCGTTAGATACTTAACAAGAAACAAAGAAGTGAGAAAGATAAATCTTCTTTTCTTATCTTTATTCTTAAAAATTGAAATGAAGTCATTTACATATGTTTGTAAAAAAGATGACATAATTCTTTTGAATTACTATGGTACATTTGATATTCTTGAAACAATGGATCAATTTTTGACAATTTTCCAAACATATTAAGTAATTAGTCATAGGTAGCATGATTATCAAAATATTTGCATTTTGTCTATAATTTAAATTTATTATTACTTTGTTTTATTTATTGTGTGGACATACAAACTTTATGACTGAATACAATTGTCATATTATCAATGATGATAACATAAACGACCATGGCAATATAGTGGAGGTGGAATGTACAATTGTCAGATGCGTATATTTACTCGTTGAATTTTTAAGATTTAGTCTTCTTAATGTAATACATACACTAATTTTAATTTAGTTTTTGAATTTTAGCGAGAATCCTGGGTTATCCGTTAGAGTGGGTCGAGTGGATCACCGGAGGTCACGATTGAAGGTATGACCCATTTGCGTGGAAAACTCTTCATATTATGGTAGGATTTTGAATTTGGGTTCGAGTCGGGTTCAAGGGTAGCATTGGGTGTGATCTGGTTGAACCATGGGCTAACTTAAGTTTAAACTAAGCTAGAGTTAATATAGAAATTTCATCCTTAAATGAATAAATAAAATAAAATAAATAAAAATAAAAGGGGGGAAGAAGCTCCGTACGGAATACCTAGGGGAGGAGATGCACGAGTTCTAACACTACTACAAGTATGATCCTAATACAATCATAAAGCTAAATGCTCATCTAAAACATAGATATATCAGTACAACTGCCACAGATATATCAGTCCACCAACATTGAATTATACTAAAGAAAATTCTTATTTAAATATAAATTAAGTGGATGTGGTATTTCACCAAACACTTGGTACGTGGGTATACTCATGCCACACCACACTCTTTTTCATGCGGCTACTTACAATCGGGTTTCGGATACCCCTAATTGATAACAATAGCCCTTTAGTTTTAAGGGTCACGAGAATTGGGAACCATGCTTCCCTACTTGGGCCACATGCCCTATGAGAAGTATGGGGTCTAACTTCCCCTATTTCTCAATCGAAATCAACTTCAAGCAACCTAGAATAAATTACGTAATTTATCAAAAGGGAAACAATCCCACAACCAAAATAGTCCCTAAAATCCCCTACCCTTAGGGTTTTCATCTGGGCAAACCCTCTCATAGGGTTGCTCTAAAACATCTGCACCTATTCAAGCATCAAACAATGAAAAACTTCGTGAAAACATGTAAATCAACACATGAATTTGGATTGCATCAAACCCAGTTCATATAATTCCATGGGATTGCCCTAGAGAAGGCAAAACCCTAAAGTATTAAGGCCACTCACCTCACATCGGCATCCGACCAACACTTGCGGAGAGGATTTTGACGATCTCCGACGTACAACGATCTCTCGTGCTGCATCTCGTTCTCCGAAATGTCACCGCTTCCTCCTCTGAGGTATCCCTAAAACGAACCATCCAAATTAGATCGCCATCGTTCAGTTTAAGAAACAAGGAGTCTTAGACATGCTCACCAAAAAGAAGACCGATCAGATCCCGAATGGTGTCCAGGAATAAGGGTTCAATTTTCCATCAAAATCTCCTAAAGGAAACCAAGAACAAGGCTTTAGTTTTCCATTAGAATCATAGATCCTGCCATCAAAAGCCAATCTTCACAAATAAGAATCCAGAAAATAAAGTCTAATACTCCGTACGACATTTTTGTCATGTGTAGAAATGAGCAGATTCACTTAACCCTCTTATTACTACATAAATCCTTCAATTATCAGTTTGTAATCTACTAAAATGAGATGTTGGGGTTGTACATATGCCTTACAAACTAATCCCGGTATTTCACTCGAGTCGGATGACACCTCAGCCTCCGAAACACATACCAAACATGTCTACCAAAATCTTTGGGCAGACTTGAGTTCTCTTAAGCCTTTCACCCAAATAACTCTTAAACACGGGATTTTAGCCCTCTAATACTAAAGAAAATTCAAATTTAAAAATAAATTAAATTGATGTGGTATTTCACCAAACACTTGGTGGGTATACTCATGTAGATGTGGCAATGGGTCGTGCTTGGGCCGGCCCAGGCCTGACCACCTCCGAGTCATGCCGGCACGACCCGACAATTCAGGGGGTAGGCCTAGCCCGGGCTTGAGCCCGCCCCTTCGGACTTGGGCTGGTCTCGTGTTGGCCCAAAACTTCTGAAGCTTTAAAAATAAAACTTAGAATTAAATAACCGGCAATAAGTTTCAAACCACCAACCTCTAGTTTTATTTGAGATGACTTAACCATTGTGCTAAGCTTTATTATATGTTTCCAAACACATTTTTGATATGTAAAACGGTTTAGATTAATAAAAAGATTTAAAAAATAATTTAAATTATAGTTAAATTTTTATAAATAAAATTTTTATTTATCTTGAATACAAAAATATTCATAAAATGATAAAATAATTTTTTTTAATATTATAATAGACCACACCTTAAAAGGTTGCCTACGTACCTTCTATAGTTAAATTTGTACTTCCCAGTGATTAAACTATAGAAGGATCACGTCTACTGAGTTCCATTTACATTTTTAATCATCCGTAGTCCCTGATGATTTAACTTGTACTTGGACTAGCAGCACCAATTTCGCTTGTTTGAGCTTCCTCCTCTCCCGATGATGTAGTAACGTGTCCTCCTTTATCTTGTAATCTATCTTCAGCATCCAACTAGTCATTTACGCAAATGTACATTTCAACCGTTTATGCACTAGTTCGGCTCCTTCTTTTGTCGAAAATTCTATTTCATGCACTAAAACAAGACTTGGAAGCTACTGTAGACACATGTACAATTAGTATATCACATGCCATGATGGAAATAATAGGATACACATTTTCTTGTTTTTTCCACCATGCTAAAATTTCATTATCATATATTTCTTCTGAATGAGTATGATCTAGAAAAAAAGCCAATTCATTGAAATTAGTAGATTTAGTTTTTTTTATCCTACGACCAAGTTGAGAATTAATACTATTTCCACTATCATCTCTGGATCTAGATGAGAAAGACGTTGGCTTATTTATAATTGTATCACCAAATTTTGATGCGTAAAATACAAACATAGAATTTAATACATTCAAAATTATAGATTTTTTTCTTCAACATTATTTAATTCCATATTGTTATACTAATCATCCAACAACATATTTAAACCATCAATTTTCATTCTAGGGTCTAAACATATTGCTAAACAAAATAAAGTAGGTATATCTGACCAATACTTTTTAAATTTAGTTTACATTAAAGAAATAATTTGTGCAAATAAAGGATGATGTCTATGTGAAGAAAATACTTCACTAATATGAACTATATGAGAAATAGTTAAATTACATATAGGATAATAAACACCGAAAACTTGTTCGGTAGCTTTATTAGAAAGTTCTAAAATTTGAGTAATATGCCTAGCAACTAACCAAGCATTATCATTAATTGGATCACTAGGCATATTTTCATTGCAAAACATTATAAGGATCTCTTGGTATTTTGTAGTAGACCTAAGCATATGATATGTTGAATTCCATCTAGTAATAATATTACCATTAATTTTTTTAAATGGTTTATTAAAAGATTGACATAATATTTTAAATTCTTATGTTCTTGCTTTTGAAGAACGCATATATCTAATAACATCTCTTATTTTTTGTACATGTATATTTACTAGTTTTAAACTATCTTGTACACACAAATTAAGGACATGACAAACACAATGAATATGAAATAATTCACCTTCTAATACTGGTTTAAATAATTTTACAAGGGGAGGAATAACAGCATCATTATTACCCCTGGTCTTTGGCCCGAGTTGTATGAGGCAGAAACTCGTCCCACGTACGGTTCGGAGGCCGAGCCCCACCCGAGCAATAATGGTGCGGATTAGGTCAACTAATACGAATAAGATATAGTTCACTCAACGAGTGCCTTTTCGATGAAAGCTTAGCTTGGTAGGCGCTGCTTACTCACCTTACTCCCTCAAACAATGCAATGCTCTGAACATGAAAGTTTGAAATTCAGCCCTCTTCTCCCATGAGGGAGTCATAGGTAGCGCCTCGAAAAAAAGCACGAACAAGCCACATGCAGGGAAACTTGCACATGTTGTTATGGCCGGGGACCCCGATATACGGTACTAATATGTGTAGGTCCCTGTAATTCAAGTGAGATTGCCATGGCGCAAAAGCAGATATGGTTCGGTATTCCCTTGTTCCCCGTATTGGTTATGTTCCTTATTCCTCGTCTAGCAGAAACTAATCGAGCTTCGTCTGATGTCCTAGAAGCGGAAGCTGAATCAGTTGTAGGCTATAATGTAGAATATGCACGGGATGCGATCCTTAGTAGTTCAGTGTTGGCGGAAGCCAATGTCCCGAGGACTCATTCTGACTTAAACGAGGATATTTCTTCTAATATATTTGATCCAGTTTGTGGAGAATAACCTAAAGCATCTCTATCCGCCATTAGTAAAAAGTAAATATAAAAAGTATAAATATTATACTAATCAATGAAAAAAAATTAAGAGATTAAAAAAAATTGACATCAATCTTGAATACTTGATGAACTTAAAGAGTTGTTGAGAATGATTGTAAATGAACTTAGATTATTGGGAGTACGAGTTGAGAGATGAGAATGGAGATAGATCAAATGAAGAGGATGAGAGGGTATTTATAGAAGATTTAAAATAATAAAATAACATCTATTTTTAAATTAATCAGGTCTAGCTCGGTCAGACCTAGTTTGGCGCGCGCCGCCCTGGGTTTGGCCAGGTCTGACGCGCGACAGACATTTGGCCAGGTCTGATGCGCGTCAGACCTGACTTTGACCAGGCCAGCACGGCACTCGTGCTGTGCTTGACACGCCCCACGTGCCCAAGGGGTGAGCCCAACCCGCCCCTTGGGCACAGACGGGCCATTCTCGACCTGACCAGGCCAGGCCCGTGTTGCCCATGGAAGGGCCCAGCCCATTGCCACCTCTATACTCATGCCACACCGTACTCTTCTTCATGCGGCTGCTTATAAGGGGGTTTCGGCCACTCCTAACTGATAACAACAGCCCTTTAGTTTAAGGGTCAAGAATATTGGGAACCATGCTTCCCTACTAGAGATGTATGGGGTCTAACTTCCCCTATTTCTCAACCAAACTCAACTTCAAGCATCCAAAGTAGAAATTATGCAATTTATCAAAAGGGAAACGATCCCACAACCAAAACAATCTCTAAAATCCCTTACCCTTAGGGTTTTCATCTAGCAAAACCCTCTCAAAGGGTTGCCATAAGACATCCACACCTATTCAAGCATCAAACAACGAAAAACTTCAGGAAAACATGTAAATCAACACCCGAATTTGGTTTGCATGTGATTGCCCTAGAGAAGGCAAAACCCTAAAGTATTAAGGCCACTCACCTTAGGTCGGAGTCTGGCAAACACTTGCGGAAAGGATTCTGACGATCTCCAACGAACAACGAGCTCTAATGCCGGATCTCGTTCTCCAAAATGTCACCCCTTCCTCCTCCTCAGGTATCCCGAAAATGAACCATCCAAATCAGATCTCCACCGTTCAGATTAAAGAAACAAGGAGTCTCAGACATGCTCACAAAAAATCAATCCGACCAGATCCCGACCGGATGATGTCCAGATTGCTCAATTGGATGAAACAAGTCGTTATAGTAATTTGCTGAAGAAAACATGGAACAAGGCATCGGTTTTCCGTCAGAATCACAGATTCTATCGTCAAAAGCCAATCTCCACCAATAAGAATCCACAAAAAATGAAGTCTAATACTCAGTGACCAAGTTTCGGCAAGATCATATCATGAATGCCCCTCCGATCGCTACGTTTGATGAAGTTCGTCGCTGCAAAAATTTCATGCCGAGAATACTCTTCCTCACTCTCCTTGGAATGCGTGCAAGTGAGTTCTATTCCCCTCTTTTCTCTTTTTTTATTAATCACTTAATGCCAAATTACCTCCCTACAACTCACTCGAGTCCGCACCTATTCTAGCCTACAGGCTCGACCAAACCACACCCATGGTAGACCCTAACTCGACTCAAATAAGAAATTAAAATATCCTACTTTACTACAATCATATTCCTCGCGCAAAAGCCATACCTCTGATTGCGTTATCTAGTGATGTACTCGGCTCACTTCGGTGCACATTATGAGCTTCCCGTTGAAACACCAAAATCGGTAATTATAAACCGGGTATTACAATCTTTCCCCTTTAAAAAAATTCATCCTTGAATTTTAGGATAAGCTAGTAAACTCATCATATCACAATATAGGTATGGATACTTCTCGCGCATATCACGCTTAACCTCCCAAGTGGACTCCTGCCTAGAGTGGTGCACTCACCTCATCTTCACCAAAGGAACATTTGTTGACCTCTGCTTCCTCATCTGATGATTCAAAATCTCAATAGGTCTCTCCCCATATGAAACAACTGCATCGACCTCCACTGCAGTGGGCTCTTACACATGGGATTCATCCGTCATGTATCTTATAAATATGGTCACATGAAACACTAGTTGGGTCCCAACAACTAGGGCTTTGTAGCCTCAATAACCCAAATGGTGATCTACACCTCTGCCCATACAGGGCCGCAAACAGAGCCATACCAATGCTGACTTGCTAACTATTGTTGTATACAAACTCCATAAATGGTAGGTACTTCTCCCAATTCCACATTAGTACCACCAGAACCTGGAGTAATGCTGCTAGACTCAAATGCTCAACCTGGACCTGTTTAACGGTTAAGAATATTGGGAACCTTGCTTCCCTACCAGGTCCGCATGACTTAGGAGATGTATGGGGTCTAACTTCCCCTATTTCTCAACTGAACTCAACTTCAAGCATCCAAAGAAGAAATTCTACAATTTATCAAAAGGGAAACTATCCCACAATCAAAACAATCCGTAAAATCCCCTACCCTTAGGGTTTTCATCCAGCCAAACTCTCTCATAGGGTTGCCCTAAAACATTCGCACCTATTCAAGCATCGAATAACGAAAAACTTCGAGAAAACATGTAAATCAACACCCGAATTTGGTTTCCATCAAATCAAATTCATATAATTCCATGGCATTGCCCTAGAGAAGGCAAAACCCTAAAGTACTAAGGCCACTCACCTCAAATCGGCCCGGCCAACACTTGCGGAGACGATTCTGACGATCTCCGACGAACAACGATCTCTCACGCCGAATCTCGTTATCCAAAATGTCATCCCCTCTTCCTCCTCAAGTTTCACTATAATGAGCCATCCAAATAAGATCTCATCCATTCAGATTAAGAAACAATGAGTCTCATTCATGCTCACTAAAAATCAATCCAATCAGATCCCGGATGGTGTCCGGAGTGCTCAATTGGATAAAACAAGTAGTTGTAGGAATCTACTAAACAAAATCAGGAAAAAGACTTCGCATTTCTATTAGAATCACAGATATTGCCATCAAAAGCCAATCTCCATGAATAAGAATCTTGAAAATGAAGTCTAATACTCACTGACCAAGTTTCGACAAGATCAGATCACAAATGCCCCTCTGATCATGACGTTTGATGTAGTCCGTCGAGACAAGAACTGCATGCCGAGAATACTCTTCCGCACTCTCCTTGGGATGCATGCAAGTGAGTTCTCTTCACCTCTTTTCTCTTTGTTTTATTAATCACTTCATGCCAAATGACCTCCCAGCCGATCACTCGAATCCGAACATAATCAAGCCCTAAGGCTCAACCGAACCACACCCAAGGTAGACCCTGACTCGACTCAACCAAGAATTTAAAATTTCCTATTTTACTACAATCACATTACTCACGCAAAAGTCGTACCTCCGATTGCATTCTCTGGTGATCAACTCAGCTCACTTTAGTGCGCATTCTGGGCTTCCCGCCAAAACACCAAAATCGATAATCATAAACACGGATATTACAATCTTGCCCCCTTAAGAAAAAATCATCCTCGAATTTTAGGATAAGCTAATAGTGTCATTAGATCACAATACATGTATGGATACTTCTCGCACATATCGCGCTTAACCACTCAGATGACCTCCTGCCCAGAGTGGTGCTCTCACCTCACCTTCACTAAAGGAACATCCCTCTACCTCAGTTTCCTCATCTGACAATTCAAAATCTCAACTGGTCTCTTCCCATATGAAAGGACTGCATCGACCTCCACTGTAGTGGCCTCTAAGACATGGGACTCATCCCACATGTATTTACTAAACATGGACATATGAAACACTGGTTCTGTCCCAACAACTGGGGCTCTCCAGCATCAAACCACCCAATTCGTGATCTTCACCTCTGGCTATACAGGGCCTCAAACAGAGCCATACAAATGCTGCTCTGGTAACTATTGCTGTATACAAACTCCACAAATGGTAGGTGCTTGTCCTAATTCCACTCTGTTACCTCCAGACCCTACAGTAATCCTACTAGCCTCAAATGCTCAACCTAGACCTACTAACATAGAAAACATTTGGATACTATTTTTTTTTTTGCCACCTCCCATTTCATTTATTTTCACCACTAATTTTGTCTCATATCAAGGTACATATTTTTAGCTTCTCGATGGATGGTGCAAGTGGAGCTATACGTCATCTCTCGTACCCGCCTCTACATATGAAATGATTGCAGCGACCTCCACTGCAGTGGGCTCTAACACATGGGACTCATCCCTCATGTATCTCCTAAACATGGACACATGAAACACTAGTTCAGTCCAAACAAGTGGGGCTCTCGAGCCTCAACTCACTCAATTGGTGATATGCACCTCCGCCCAAACACCTCAAACAGAGCCATACCAATGTTGCCCTCGTAACTATTGTTGTATACAAACTCCACATACGGTAGGTGCTTCTCCCAATTCCACTATGGTGCCTTCAGACCTTAAAGTGATCCTGCTAGCCTCAAATGCTCAACTTAGACCTGCTGACAAACAAAACATTTGGATACTATTTTTTTTTTTCCTACCACCCATTTCATTTCTTTTCACCGCTAATGTTATCTCATATGAAGGTACATATTTGTAGCTTCTGGATTGATGGTGCAAGTGGAGCAATGCGCCATCTCTCATACCTGCGTTTGAACCTACGCCATCAATGGTACCACAATCCTATCCCCGAACCTTAGGACACCCACACTGTCCAGTATAAACCCATCATCTGCATCCCCTCTCTTTGCTAAGTCCTTAGTCAGAGCGCAAAACACATCCTCACCTTGAGCTCTCTGGAGCATGCCAACTAACGTGGACTGTACCCGTATGTGTGCCACCACACTGTCCGAATCAAACACTGCTAAAATAGTTACATCACCCAAACAAAAATTGAGCTCTCTCGCTAAGGGTCTCCTCGCGGCAGCCAAATGTGCAACACTTCCCATAGATTTCCTACTCAAGGCACCCGCCGTCACGTTAGCCTTTTCCGAGTGATACAAAATGATGCAGTCATAATCTTTCAGGAGCTCTAACCATCTCCTCTTTCTCAAATTCATGTCCTTCCCTGTCAACAAATGATGGAGGCTCTTATGATCCGTGTAAATATCACAGGACTCCCAGTACAGATAATGGCACCACAGTTTCAGTGCAAACACAGCTGCCGCCAAACTCCACATCATGCGTTGGGAAGTTATTCTCATGGTTTTTCAACTGCCTGGACGCGTAAGCTATCACTTGCCACACTGCATCAATACATCCTAGGCCAATCCGTGAGGCATCACAATACACCATGTATAAATCCACCCGAACCCAACGGCAATGCTAACACTGGTGTTGACGTCAAACAATCTTTGAGCTTGTAAAAGCTCTTCTCACATCTATCTTCCCACACAAACTTGACTTTCTTTTGCGTAGGTTGAATCAAATGTGCTACAATCTTTGAGATGTTCTCCACGAACTTCTTGTAGAAACCTGCCAAGCCCAAGAAACTGCTCACCTCAATCATGCTGGTTAGCTATATCGAGTTCCGAACCACCTCCACCTTGGTCGGATCCACTCTGACTCCATCTTGAGTCATGATATACCCATGAAATCCCATAATTTCAAGTCAAAATCCACACATGGAAAACTTAGCGAAAAGCTGGTGCTCTCTAAGGGTCCTCAAGACCACCCTCAGATGCTCAACATGCTCCTGCCCACTCTTGGAATATACTAGTATGTCATCTATGAACATCATCGCATAAGTAGAGCTTTTTCGTTGTTGAATTTGAGAAAACACCATAAGCTTCTTTTGCCAAATACAGCCAGTAAACAAAAGCTAAATACTAACATAATGATATGTGGATCGCAAGTCAATCTTTGAGACCCACTGAGCCCCTTGTAGAAGGTCAAATAAATTATAAATCCTCGGCAATGGGCAATGGTTCTTGATCGTCACCTTATTCAACTATTTGTAATTGATTCACAACGCATGGACTCATCCTTCTTTTTCACAAATAGTATAGGTGCTCCCCACGGAGACACACTCGGGCAGATGAAGCACAAATCCAATAACTCCTGCAACTAATCCCTAAGCTCCCTCAACTCCGCCATAGCCATCTGATATATGGGGGAATCGAGGTTGGCTTCACCCCCTGATGCTGATGAATACATAACTCGATCTCTCGCTCAGGCATCAATCCTAGAAGCTCATTCGGAAAGACATCGGGGAAATCACAAGCTCGACACATCTCGTCGACCTTCTTGGTCGTCCCCCTCGGCATTCGCCACAAAAGCTAGAAAGGATTGACAACCTTTGTCAAGAAGTCTCTGGGCTCTAAGAGCCAAAATTATTCTCAAGTATTTACCCTTCCCTTCACCCTAAAAGGTAAACTGCGATAGCTCATGCATATTATAGGAGACAACCTTCGCTCTATAATCCTCCAACACATAATGAGTGGATAACCAATCCATCCCCAAAATCATATCAAGCTCAAGAGATGACAACAACACAAATTCAACCTCTAGCATGTGTCTACACACTGACACATCACAATCTAGAAAGGTCACCTTTACCAAGAGGGCATCTCCCGTAGGCGTCGATACCACTATGGGCGTCTTAAACAAACTCTCTTTCCTACCCTTCAAAGAAGCAAACAAAGAGGTTAAAAAACGAGTGCGTAGCAATCAGATCAAAATAGTAGAATGCCATAAAGGAACATACTACTAAAGTACCTTGGTTGAGGCATTCCACCGAACACCTTGAGGTGGCTCAACCTCTACTAGTATATTCAACACATGCAATCCCCTAACCAAGTGAATCTCAATTATGAACATCAAGGGACATGGTCCACATGGCCCTCTAACCTCGCCACGACTGAGGGTATAAACTATTCTAAGTAAAACATGAATTCCAACCATTTAACTACAAAATTTCAAATTGAGCAGCCCCTACACTTAACCATTATTCCAATCACGATTACCACTTTAAACCATGTTTATTATCGATCATAACAAGTCACATGGTCTGGCCACAACAACCCACACCTTCTCTGCAAGTTCCTACTTGAGTAGGATCAGGACTCGACCTCTAAACATCTTGTTAAAATCAACCAAGACTACGGCTAAGGCAGTCATGTAAGTCATTAGGTTGGCCTCTCAAGTATCATTTCAAACATGAAGTTTCAGCCCTTAAGCTTGGCCAACTCGGCCACTCTTGGTCTCTCTAGATAGGTCTGACCCAAAGTTGAGGTTCTACTATCAAAGAGATAAGATTAAGCATAAGTAGGTGGATGAGCCATTTTATCAGACACTTGGTGGACATGCCCATGCCGCGCCAAGCTCCATGCGCCCCTAAACCCAAAATTTAAGCATGGAGACTTCACAATTCCTACCATCTTCGGCCCTCAACTCTCGTATCATTCAAGACCCCAAAATCAAGACAAAAACTAGTACCCAAACATTACAAAATCCTTCCAAAATTTGCCCACAACATAATATCGTACCTTAGTTTAGTCCCCTATCAAGAGTATATTGAATATTGAGTTGGACAATATGGTGTGATGGGTATATTTACTGCCATCGTCTTTAACTGAAGTTTTCTGATTAAGATATTGGTTTGAGCAAATGAAATTGATGGCCTAGGTATTCCGTTGAATGAATCGATCATTAGATACTGAACTAGAAACAAAGAGGTGAGAAAGATAAATCTTGCTTTCTTATCTTTATTTTAAAAAATTGAAATGAAGTCATTTACATACGTTTGTAAAAATGATGACAAGAATGTTTTTGAATTACTATGGTACACTTCGTATTATTAAAACAATGGATCAATTTTTTATAATTTTTCAAACATATTAAGTAATTAGTCATAGGTAGCATGATTATCAAAATATTTGTATTTTGCTAATAATTTAAATTTATTATTACTTTGTTTTATTTATTGTGTTGAACATACATACTTTTTGATTGAATACAATTGTCATATTATCAATGATGATAACATACACGACCATGACAATATAGTGGAGGTGGAATGTACAATGGTGGAAGAAATCCAAGCTTCTTGTCTTGGCTCTTCCACTGTGAGCAATGTTAGCATCTTTGAGCATATTGTCTGAAAAATAGAAACATTATAAGAGACATTATTAAAATAAATATAATCAAGTTAATATAATAGCAATTTTCTAATTAAGTATCAATATCGATGCATGGGTTGTGATAGGCGGCTTAAACCAAAGAGCAATTAAAGGTTCCGGAAATGATCATTGAGACGAGATATATAAATTTTAAATTTAGTTGTTAACTTGTTTCTTATATTTATGGTCCATAGTTATCATAAAAGCTACTTTATTTAATAAATAAATGAATAAATCAAATATTTATAAGAATCGAAAAAATTACTTACATATCTGTAAAATCAACTCATTAGAATTTGTTGGTGATGTACGAGCGATCTCACTAGTAGCTACTACTGGAGATGAAATCAGTGACAGATAAGAAGAAAAAAATAGCGAAGAGACTTAGGAAAAGGCTCCTTGCATCCATGTTAATAAATTTTTTTTGTCAAAAGATGATTTCTATTTTCAATTACTCATTACCCTTCTATTCGGTGAATATAAATATAGAATAGTTTTGTTAACGCTAAACACACCTTTAATACGAGGAACATGCTTTATAGGCTTTCAGTTAAAATTTATGAAATCTAATTTTTATATAAACACAATAAATGATAGACTTTATTTGAAGCAAAGTATGCACACATAATGACATATGGGAATAATATCACCAAACAAACATGGATTAACGTACATTTGCCAATCTTGAATACATGTTATTATAATTATTATAAATATTTTATTAAATTTTCAGATACATATATTTCCATGTTGAGTTTTTAAGATTTATTCTTCTAGACGTAATACGCTAATTTTAATTTAATTTTTGAATTTCAGCGAGAAACCCGCGATGTTCATCATATTGGCTTAAGATTTTCAACTTTGGTCAATCTCGGTTTTGATGATAACAAACATGGCACTAATGTTTGAGCAAAAAATATTTTTCAAGTTTCGAGTTAATTTGCACACGACGTCCGCGATCGAAAAAATCATTGGAATCATAGAAATGGAAGGACGGTCGTCGATGCTCGAATTTCATCGAGAAGATAGAGTCTAGGTTTGGGGTGTCTAGCGTGTGATGTAAATCCTCTTTATGATACAAAGAAATCCCAATACTCAAAACTAAAACCCGAAAACAAAGAAATCAACAAGTGACAAAAGATCAGCCAAAATGCTAGTTTAAGTTGAATCTCAACCGAGGATCAACCAGAGAGGTTCTATATAATTTCCAGAATATATTCGTCTATCCCGCAGCCAAACATCAATCGATCAAGGGTCGCCTGGCGGTTGACAGAATAGTCTAACAGATCTATTTAGATTCGTTGAACGACTCTTTTTAAGCTCCTACACCCGGTAAAATCGGCAACCAAAAAACCAATTAAATCGAATGATGCATTACATGGATACCATAATCCTAAGTCAACCGTGCCTTTCAAATATCTCAATATGTGTTTGACCTCACTCAATACTTTCACAAGGTGAAGACGCTCTGTCGGGAGATTACAGAGTTAGATCCAAAAGCTCTGATCGGGGAATCCAGGATGAAGAGGATAATCATCCATGGTTTGAGGCTTGAGATCAGAGGCTTTGTAGTTGCAGTTCAGGGATGACAGAACCAGCCATCACTTGTTGAGTTTGAGAATTTGCTTGCAGGTCAGGAAGCGTTGGTCAAGCAAATGGGTGGAATTTTGCAAAAAGATGAAGAGGAAGCGCTCTACGCCAAGAAAAGCTAAAGGAATTCCAAGCAGCATACCGATGGAGGATCTAAGAAGAATGAAGGTAAACCAAAAAGTCGTGAAGGAGAAGGGAGCACTCGTGCAGGGGGAGCATCGAAGAAGCATGGCAACAAATTTGAATGGAACTGTTATAATTGCGGCAATATTGGTCATATGGCAAGAGAATGCCAATCGAAAAAAAAGCTGGAGGAAGGTAATGCTCTTACTTTCAAAGAGGAGGAATAGTGGGATGCTGAGGAGGTAGCTCTCACAACTATAGTATCCAATCAAGTAGAGGATGATTGGATCGAAAGCTCAGCTTGGTAAAGGAAGCTGGTGTTGAGGGGGAGTGTTGAAGATAATGCAACACCTAGCTTCATGTTCGTATTTATCCTTTAGACTAGTTTGATCTATCACATAGTTAGCATTTATCCTTTTATTTAGTGGGTATTTATCATGTTAGCTTAGTAGGTAATTATCAGTTAATTACCGAGTCTTTAGAAGTTATCGTTGTATCCTGTAAGCCTATAGAAGGCCACTTATTTTATGAATGGAAGCATCTCTCCATTGAGCATCTCTCTCGTGTTTATCCTAGCATGTTCAACATTGGCATCATAGGAACTTGATTAATAAAAATCACTCCAAAGCCTAGATTTCAAAAACCATCAAGATCTTCTCTTAGGCATTTCATCGAACACCTTGAGAGCGACCCTATTCCCACCTTGGCTGAGCACCCCTAGGGTAGTCCTAGGGCTGCCGAGCCCCTTACGGGGGAGGTCTTCGGGCCCCTCTTTCACGACAATAAGAGAAATCGGCAAGAACTTGAGAATCGATGAAAACCCGACAAGAAACACGGCAATCTTCAAGATCGGCTCAAGAAATACGAAAGAAACCCAAGACAATGAGAGGTAAACCACTCACCTGATTTGGAAGAAGAAAAAGATATTTTTTCCGATCGACGGCTTCCAAATCCGGCCTCAATCAAGCGGCCGCGGCTCAGCTCCTCAAAGGAAAGGGGGCGGCGGCTCCCACCAAGCCGGTGGCTTGGCTTCCAAGGGAAAGGAAGGAAGAGGGGGGGAAGAGGGGCGACGTCTTGCGGCTCCTCTTTCTCCCTCGGCTCGGCTTCACAAGGGAGGGGGGATGAATCGGCTGCTGGCGACTTGGCTCCAAGAGAGAGAGGGAGAGGGGCGGCGGCTCGGTGGCTCCTCTCTCTCTCTCTCTCTCTCTCTCTCTCAGCGGCTTGTGCGGCTCTAACAAGGAGCCGCCTAGCCCTAGGGGGGGATTTTATAATCCTCTCCCAAACCTCATCCAAATACTAACCCCTTTCTAATGCACATCCACCTCAAGCTCGGATCGAACCCGCTAACTCCTCAACCCAAACTAACCCCATGCTAAATACAAACATCAATCACAAGCACACCCATGCAATACAATTTAATAAATCAAGCACATAAAATATAAAATCCACAGATCAACTTACCCGAGCTCCCAAGCTCGCACCGGACCATGAGTCGACTCGGCTCGACCGCGAACTAGCCCACTAGGCTGGCAACACAAAACAAATAACAGGAACAAAATAATATCTAGGATATTACATACACCATCTTCATCTTTATCAAGCTTAATGGATGTGCTCATTGGTGTAGAAGCTATCTTGGCTTCATTCATCCCAAACCTTTTGATTAGCTCCTTTGTGTACTTGACTTGATTTATGAAGATCCCTTTGTTGGTTTGCTTGATTTAGAGACCAAGCCTGAAAGATAGTTCTTCCATCATGCTCATCTCAAACTCCTCTTGCATGCATTTTGCAAACCACTCACAAAGCAATTCATTAGTAGCACCAAATATTATATCATCAACATAAATTTGCACGAGTAAAATATCATTTTCATTATTGAGGAGGAGGTAGCTGAGGAGGTAGCTCTAACAAGTAAATTTGCCCCTCTTCCTTAATAGTGGGATGCTGAGGAGGTAGCTCTCACAACTATAGTATCCGATCAAGTAGAGGATGATTGGATCGAAAGATCAGCTTGGTAAAGGAAGCTGGTGTTGAGGGGGAGTGTTGAAGATAATGCAACACCTAGCTTCATGTCCGTATTTATCCTTTAGACTAGTTTGATCTATCACATAGTTAGCATTTATCCTTTTATTTAGTGGGTATTTATCATGTAAGCTTAGTAGGTAATTATCAGTTAATTACCGAGTCTTTAGAAGTTATCGTTGTATCCTGTAAGCCTATAGAAGGCCACTTATTTTATGAATGGAAGCATCTCTCCATTGAGCATCTCTCTCGTGTTTATCCTAGCATGTTCAACATTGGCACCATAGGAACTTGATTAAAAAAAATCACTCCAAAGCCTAGACTTCAAAAACCATCAAGATCTTCTCTTAGGCATTTCATCGAACACCTTGAGAGCGACCCTATTCCCACCTTGGCTGAGCACCCCTACGGTAGTCCTAGGGCTGCCGAGCCCCTTACGGGGGAGGTCTTCGGGCCCCTCTTTCACGACAATAAGAGAAATTGGCAAGAACTTGAGAATCGACGAAAACCCGACAAGAAACGCGACAATCTTCAAGATCGGCTCAAGAAATACGAAAGAAACCCAAGACAATTGATTTGGAAGAAGAAAAAGAGATTTTTTCCGATCGACGGATTCCAAATCCAGCCTCAATCAAGCAGCCGCGGCTCAGCTCCTCAAAGGAAAGGGGGCGGCGGCTCCCACCAAGCCGGTGGCTTGGCTTCCAAGGGAAAGGAAGGAAGAGGGGGGGAAGAGGGGCGACGTCTTGCGGCTCCTCTTTCTCCCTCAGCTCGGCTTCACAAGGGAGGGGGGATGAATCGGCTGCTGGAGACTTGGCCCCAAGAGAGAGAGGGAGAGGGGCGGCGGCTCGGTGGCTCCTCTCTCTCTCTCTCTCTCTCTCTGTCTCTCTCAGCGGCTTGTGCGGCTCCTACAAGGAGCCGCCTAGCCCTAGGGGGGGTTTTATAATCCTCTCCCAAACCTCATCCAAATACTAACCCCTTTCTAACCCACATCCACCTCAAGCTCGGATGCAACCCGCTAACTCCTCAACCCAAACTAACCCCATGCTAAATACAAACATCAATCACATGCACACCCATGCAATACAATTTAATAAATTAAGCACATAAAATATAAAATCCACAGATCAACTTACCCGAGCTCCCAAGCTCGCACCGGACCATGAGTCGACTCAGCTCGACCGCGAACTAGCCCACTAGGCTGGCAACACAAAACAAATAACATGAGATCAAAATAATATCTAGGATATTACATACACCATCTTCATCTTTATCAAGCTTAATGGATGTGCTCATTGGTGTAGAAGCTATCTTGGCTTCATTCATCCCAAACCTTTTAATAAGCTCCTTTGTGTACTTGACTTGATTTATGAAGATCCCTTTGTTGGTTTGCTTGATTTAGAGACCAAGCCTGAAAGATAGTTCTTCCATCATGCTCATCTCAAACTCCTCTTGCATGCATTTTGCAAACCACTCACAAAGCAATTCATTAGTAGCACCAAATATTATATCATCAACATAAATTTGCACGAGTAAAATATCATTTTCATTATTTTTTATAAAAAGAGAAACATCGGCTTTTCCAATGCTAAAGTCTTGATCAATCAAAAATATGGAAAGCCTTTCATACCAAGCCCTAGGGGCTTATTTTAAACCATGCAAAGCCTTTTTAAGTTTAAAGACTTGATTTGGAACTCAAAACATTCAAATCCGGGGGGTTGTTCAACAAAAACTTCTTCATCGGCTTTTCCAATGCTAAAGCCTCGATCAATCAAAAATATGGAAAGCCTTTCATACCAAGCCCTAGGGGCTTATTTTAAACCATGCAAAGCCTTTTTAAGTTTGAAGACATGATTTGGAACTCAAAACTTTCAAATCCGGGGGGTTGTTCAACATAAACTTTCAAGTCCTAAACTTCATTCCTAACAAATTGATTAAGTTCCTCTTGCATAGAAATTTCCCAAAATTCATCTTCTATTGCTTCCTTAATATTTTTTGGCTCTACTTGAGATATGAATGCTACATATTGACAAATATTCTTAAGTTTAGAGCACGTTACCACTCCCGTTGATGGTTCTCCAATGACTTGATCCACTGGATGATCTCTTATCAATCGGTACCCTTTGGAGAGAGGTGGTAGAGCTTCCTCTTCTTCTTCTTCATCTTGAGGTAGAGTTGAGGATGAAGGTTCTTCATGGTGAGTTTCCTCATTGTTTTCATCTTCAACCTCTTTGTCATGAAATGTTAGTTCCTCATGTTCCTCACCTACATTCACAATCTTAACATTTTTAGAAGAATCATTAGTTTCATCCAAAGTAACATGCATAGATTCTTCAACAATCATAGTTCTACTATTATAAACTCTATAGGTCTTAGAACTATGAGAGTAACCTAGGAAAATTCCTTCATCGAATTTAGAATCAAATTTTCTCTGATGCTCCTTAGTGTTTAAGATAAAGCATTTACACCAAAAAACACGAAAATATCCCACACTTGAGATTTTACCATTCCAAAGCTCAAAAGGTGTTTTCTTGATTTTAGGTCTTAATAAAACACAATTAACTACATAACAAGAGGTATTTATGGCTTCGGCCCAAAAATACTTGGGCAAATTATTTTCACAAAGCATGGTCCTAGCCATCTCTTGTAAGGTTCTATTCTTCCTCTCAACCCCCCCATTTTGTTGAGGGGTTCAAGGGGAAGAAAATGTATGCTTAATATCCAATTCATCACAAAATTCGGAAAACTTTTTATTTTTAAATTCTCCTCCATTATCACTTCTAATTTTAAAAATTGAAATTCCTTTCTCATTTATAACTCTAGCAAATTTTTTAAAGAAATCAAAAGTTTCATTTTTCTTAGCTAGGAAGAAAACTCATGTAAATCTTGAGAAATCATCAACCAAAACATATCAATATAATTTTCCACCTAGACTAGCCACATCACAAGGACCAAAAAGATCCATGTGCACAAGTTCAAGTGTTCTAGATGTACTCACTTGATTAATGCTATGAAATGAAGACTTAACTTGTTTTTTATGTTGACATGCGTCATAAAGTTTGTTTTTTCAAATTTTATCTTAAGTATTCCTTTAACTAAGTCCTTCTTAGATATTTCTTGGATGAGGCTCATGCAAGCATGTCCTAGCCTTCTATGCCACAACCAAGAATCATGTTCCATGGCAATGTACTAAGCATCTAACATGAGGATTTAGATGTGTAAACATTTTCTTGCCTATTTCCAATAAACACAATATCATTAGATGGCGCACATCTAATGATGCATTTAGATGCTTCGAAAATGACTACATATCCATTATCACATAATTGAGATATGCTAATCAAGTTATGCATTAACCCATCAACTAGTAAAATATTTTTAATGCATGGGTAGGGGAGTATACCTATATCACCAATGCCAACAATCTTACCTTTGGCATTGTCTCCAAATGTCACATGTCCATCATCCTTGCTTGATAGGGTTGCGAAAAGATTGATATCACCCGTCGTGTGTTTTGAGCAACTGCTATCCAAGATCCATGTGCTTCTACTTGCTTGAGGATGCTTCTCCATCTACAAAAGGAGAAGAGACAATTTTAGGTACTCAAATCTTCTTGGGTCCTTGAGTGTTAGTCATCTTTGGAACCCAAGTGAATCTAGCTTGAGGGTTCCTCCTTAGTGCACAATCTCTAGCCATATAGCCAAAAATACCACATGAAAAGCAACTTCCATTAAACTTTCTTGGGCTATGTGTGTGAGCATGGAAGTGTGCATGAGCATGATTGTTTGATGACTTTCTAGCATGTACAACCTTAGGCATGGCATTTTGTAAGGTTATCATTTTTTCATTTAGCATGCAAAGTTTCTTTTTTAAGTTTAGCATGCTATCATTCAAGTGCTCTACTTGATCACTTAAGAACTTATTTTCATTCTCCAATTTTTTGTTTTCATTTTCTATGTTTTTCTTAGCATCATCTAAGGCATCCTTTCTTCCTTAAGGATATCTACTTCTTTTCTTAATGCATTGCATGGAAGTAGCAAGTTATCATTTTCAAGCTCTAAAGATTTGTTGTCCTTTTTAAGCTCTTTAAACTTTTTCTAAATAGCATTAAATTCATCATGTATTTGATCAAATTCATTTTTTAGTTCTTCTTGCGTAAATGAAAGCTCGCCAAAAGTAAATCTTACCTCGTTATCATTTGCCATGAGGCAAAGATTTGTCTTTTCACTTTTGGTGTCTTCTTCACTTGACGAAGACTCGCTTTCATCCCAAGAAGCCATCATCGTCTTCTTCTTCTTCTTGTATTTGTCTTTCTTCTGAGGGTTGGAGGTAGAAGTCATCTTGAGAAGTGGGCAATCCTTCCTTAGATGCCCAGTTTTGTTGCAATTGAAGCATGTGTAGCCTCCTTTTCCATTTCTCATGCCTCCTCTCATGAAACTCATGAATCTCCTTGCCAACATTATCATTTCTTCAAAATCATCCGTCTCTTCCTCGGATGATGAGGGTTCTTCACCCTAATGTGATGTTTTTAAGACAATGGTCTTGCCTTTGAGGGCATCTTCTTCCTTGTATTGCTTCATATGGGTCTCATATGTCATGAGAGACCCAATGAGCTCGGTGATCTTTAAGGTGCTCATATCCTTTGCTTCCATGATTGCGATGACCTTGGGCTCCCAAGCTTTTGGAAGCGAATGAAAGAGTTTTCTTACTTTCTCCTCTTCCCTTATGTCTCTACAAAGGTTAGCTAATCCATTTGTAATATTTTGAAAGCGAGCATACATGGCATCAATAGATTCATGCGATAACATCTTGAACATTTCATAATCATGCATGAGTATGTTTATCTTGGATTCATTAACTTGTGAAGTCCCTTCATGTGTAGTCTCTAAGACTTTCCAAAGTTCATACGCCGACTTACAAGCGGAAATCCTATTAAACTCATTAATTGATAGACCACAATATAGTGCATTGACGGCATTTGCATTTGCATTAAAGAGTCTAATTTCTTCTTGATCCCACTCATCCATATCTTTAGTTGTTTGCTTATACTCTACTTGGATCATTGTCCATACATCCATGCCTAGTGATTGAAGGAAGTCATTCATGTGTATCTTCCAATAGGCATAGTTGTTTCCATCGAACAATGGTGGAGTATGAGAAGAGGACCCTTGAGCTAGTTGGATTTCACTAGAAATTCTAGATTATAGGGTAGATGGTTAAATCTAATCCTACGACCTTGCTCTGATACCAATTGTTGATCTAATACCCACACTAGAAGAGGAGGTTGAACAGTGTTGGTGAATTTTAACTTCTATTCGAGTTCTTTCGAGTTCAATTTCTAATGCAACCAAATTGATCACTCAACTAAATTACGATGCTTGACAAGAAATAATTAGACAATAAGCACAATCAAGCAAGCAATGCAAAGACATGTAATTATAGTGGTTCGGCCAACCGCCTATTCCACTTCCTTGGCTCCACACCAAGGATTTCTAACCAAATCCTTTAAAGACTTTGTGTTTCCCTTTGAATACAATCGAGGACTCGCTTCTCAACCCTTTGAGAATTTCTCAAACATATTCACCTAGGCAAAACACAATTCTATGAAGGAAACCCTAAGTGTTTACACTAGCATACCTAGCAAGTTAACAATGAAGAAACAAGTTCAAATAACAAATAAAATTACAATGAGAAGAGCTAAAGAGTAAACCACAACTAAAAGCTCTTTTCCAAGCCTTCATTGCCTCCAACTCCACAAGATGTTAAGGTCTAATCGAAGCCGAAGTTGAGGGAAGATGAGCGCTTGAGAGAAATCGTTGATCAGAGAAGCAATCCCAGCTGTTTGCAGTAATCACAAAACTTCTTGCCACTATTCAGAGGCTTATTTTATTCGAAACTTTGTTGGTAATTCTGGTTCTGATAGCTGCTATTTAGAGCTACACTCTCAATTCCTTGGCTTAAGCCTGCTCCGACATGCCTCTGTGTCTCTTCCTGCTCAAGCATGGAGTACACTTGAGCAATTGACGGCAGTGGCTTCATCAACAGGATCTGGCCCCTAATTCCTACATAAGACTCGCTGAGCACCATTAGAAATTGTCTAAGTCTAGCATTTTTCATGTTTTCCTTGCCTTCTTTGCAATTGCAGTATGAACCCGCGTCAACTGCATCAAGTTCATCTCAGAGCCCTTTCAGCTTAGTATAGTACATGGAGATGGTCATGTTGCTCTATCGCGTATTGCTTATCTGCAGTTGTATGTCGAAAACTCTGGGTTCATTGCAACGAGCACCGAATCGATCCTCTAAATCTCTCCACATAGCATGAGCCGATTTGGCGTAGATTACGCTCGGGCTCAATTCGGGACTAATTGAATGCAGGATCCACGAACGGACCATATCGTTGCATCTCCTCTAGAGCTTATGTTGATTTGAACTCTCGTCCGGTTCTTCGATGGCCCTGGTGATGAACCCTAATTTATTTTTCACCGAGAGGGAAATCAACATTGATTCCTTCCACGGCAGGTAATTTTCATGACCCTTGAGTTGAATTGAAACCAATGACATACCCGGATGATCATTGCCTTGTAGATAATACGGATTGTCTTCGATTTCTACATCATCCGATTGAGTTCCGCTTCCCCGAATGCTCTGAGATTCTCCCACAACTGACCTAGCAGCAGATCCTCTACGATTTCTGGCCATTTGTGTGGATCAATCATCTAAACCGTCTTAGGTGTGCGTCTTTGGATGGGTGATGAGCTTCGATCGATTACAGCTTCTCTGATACCATGATAAGATTTGGATCATAGAATTTGAAGACATGGCAAGAAGAAGAAAGAAAGGCTCACACAGATCTTTTATTCAAGAAACAAAAGTAATCACCTATTACAAAACTAACTCAATTATCAAGTAAAAGTCATTAAGCTAAAACTTAATACCATCAGCTTTATAAAGCTTCGATGGTTATTTAACTGTCATAAGAGAAATGTCACTTATGCCCTTTTCATTTATAACATGTTTGGACATTTATTCATGGCTACATATGTAATTACACTAAAGAATACAACTCCAGTGAACTAATACAAATACATTGAATTGATGCTCTGATGCTTCAGTACTATGCCTCAACAGTATATGCAGATTAATTCATTACGTGTTGTATAGATGGTGCATATACATAGAGGATATTGTCCATAGACATTTGTGATTCTCCTGATATGTTGCAGTCTTGATTATTGTAATTGCCAATGATGGTAGCAGGTGAAATATGTAATGAAGCTTACCAGCAAGAAAATAAATTAGGTACTGGCATATGGCAGTTTGCAATCTGCATAGTTGCCTACTGAAGAATGTCCAATTGCTCATTTTTGTTAGAATGGCCAAAGACAGTCTCTGCACTGGGTAGCACAGTTTTAATTTTATCCTAACTTAATAATCTTTATTATACTCTATTCTTTTATTTCTTAGATTCATCTATTTACCATGTAGAGTTCTGGGGTTTTCGTTGGCTACTAATTATTTTCTCTTTTCAATCATCCTTTTGGAGGGAATAAGATATCAGTTGAGTAAACAAATTAATAAACTTTCCCAACCTTATATTTTTTAGTCTGACATCCTAAGTAGATGTAATAACAATTGCAAGACTTTAAACAAGTGTAGAGCTATAGAACCAAAATTATAACTTTGTTTAATTAAGAATACAAGTAAATGTGGTAGAACTTAGTTAAAGATAGACCTAATTAAGCTTGACCTACTCTAATCCTGTCAGACCTACTTGCATCATATTCTTTTTGGGCAGATAAGCTCTAAAATATATTTATATTAAAATTCATTTTATGCCATTTATTTTTTTGTAGTTCATATATGTGAGTATGTGACAAGTAATTCTGTAATTGTCCTAATTGTTGGCTTTAGGTTTTCAACCTTAGCTTTAATCTCGATCTTGATGGTTTTGATGATAACAAACATGGAACTAATGATTTCATTGAGAATATCTTTCAGGTTCCATATCCACTAGCGTTCGATGTCCTCAATTGAAAAAATTGGAGAAAATGATAAATCGGAAGGACATTGATCGTCGCACTCGGGTTCGTCGCGAAGTTTCCCGAAGATCGATGAGTGCTCCAAAGACGTATTGGATGAGCTCAAATATCACATGAAAGGTCTCCAAGTTGACCGTCGTTGAATGCCGGAACCCGGAATCGAAGCGCGGAAGAAATAGGCTGAAGAAATAACATTCAACCTAGGTTCGGTCGACCAGTCGGTCGATCGACCGAAGGTAAAGAAAGTAGTAGAGGTACTTCGGTGGAATGAGCGGTCGATCAATGGAAGCCCATAACGGGCAGTAGCTCGGGCGGTCGACCCGTCGGTCGATCGACCTGATGATACCCATGACAAAAGATCCCATCGATCGATCGACGGGTCGACCGAATGGAGGCAGAATCTGCCCGAAGCTGGCGGTCGACTGACCTCCATATAAGTGCGACACGTGATCACGTCGGTCGGGTCGACCGAAGATCACGGATCATGCGATCCACGTTTGGCGGTCGACCGACCATAGGGAAAATAGTAGCGGTCGAATGACCGGTCGACCGATGCTTCGATTGGCGCTTCGACCGACGGCTATAATGGATAGATTTTTATCCGTTTAACAGTCGTTGCTTCTCGAGGGTAGAAATACACCCTCTGATACTTCATTTATTTTTCTTCTCCCAATCTTACACTGATCATTGAGCATTCTAAGGGAGATTTAAAGATTTCCAAGGAGTAATCGCGCGCGCTCTGCTTCTACGTCGAGTTCATTCTACAAGCGCCAGCGGCTGCCTGAACTCGGAAATTGTTCAAGCTTCACGACTTGATGAGTTGGAGGATTCAAGGCTTGGAAAAGAGTACGAACACTTGGTTTCACCTTTAGCTCTTTCTGTTGTATTTTTAATTGTTATTAAACTTGTTTTGAATTTGTGTTTGTGAAGACCTGGGTGTTAGGTCTTGTTGTATGAAGTGGTATCTTGGTATAAGAGTAAAGCCACTTGTGTAAACGTAGTTGTTACTAGGATTAGTTTAGTTGTCCCTTAAGGTTGAGGTGGGATAAGTGCTCTAGACAAGAAGGCGGAGACTTCCAGGTGTGGAAGTACCTTAGGTCGAGAGTGAGACTTTCCGGTGAAAAGTCCTCGTGTATAAGGGAAACTCAAATTAATCTAGTAAAGCTAGTTCGGAAATCCTAAGCGGGGTGCTTAGGTAGTGGAGTAGGCATTGGGGCCGAACCACTATAAATTACGTGTTTGCATTGCCTTATTGTTTTGTGTTAATTGCTTTATCATTTATCTTGCTTCCGCATCGCATAAGTGTAATTCGCCTAAACGAGTTAAGCAATCGATTAAAATTGAAATTAGGCGAATCATATAGTAAACACACTATTCACCCCCCTCTAGTGTCGCCATTTCGCCAACACTAATAGCATTGCAAAAATAAATATTGCATCGCTCAAAAGCGAAGTCATATTTCAAAAATGTTACAAGGTGGTCAATCTGTTCAGCTCTAGACTTCTAGTTAGGGACACAAACCATTAGGTCATGTTTGCTTTGCATGATATGATTTGGATGGGATATGATTTAAGGTAGATAAGAGTGGGATAAAAATCTAAGAGGATTTCTAAAAATCCTATCCTATGTTTGTTTTGGCATAGGATAAGAAGCATAGATAGAATATAAAAATTCATATCCTATGGATTTGGGCTCTAAACCCACCCCTTCCTAGGATTTCTAAATCAGGCCAGTGGTGGATTTGGGCTAAAATAAATCCACCCAATATCCGGCCCAATTCATATCCATTGCTGCAGCACTACAAGAAAACACAGCATCACCGATGGACTAATTACTGAAGGATTCAATTTGTTGGTATTACCAACAAATTTACCGACGGATTAAAAAATCGGTTGGTAAATCAACATATAAATCCCCCCCCCCTTTTATTTCAGCCAACCAAATATTTCCCTCCTTACTAACAAATATTTTCCACATTCTTATCAACCAAAATATATTTCCCCGCCTTATTTTCCTCACCCGACCCGGACAAATCCCTCTTTTCTTTTTCGCAGCCGACAAACTCCCCGTGCCTCGCGACACCTCTCTCCCCACACAACCTCTCCCCATGACTTCCCCCTGCTCCCTGCGACACCTCCGCGATACCTATCTCCCCTTCTCTCCTTGCAGCACCTCCGACACAAACTCTGCGCCCCTTTGTTATCTCCAACCGCGCCATCTCCCCTGATTCAGCGTGCCCGAGCGCCCCTTTCTTCTGTACTCTCCCCTGCCAACAGAAGTCCTATGTCAACTCTTCCCCGACATAAACTCTCGCGGAGGCCCATCGCCAGGCCCCTTTCTTCCGCAAGAGGGCTGCAAGTAAGAAGAAAATGACGGAATAAAAACTGGTATTTTGGAGCGGGGCAAGACCTTCCATTCTCTCCTGCCATTCGTGATGGTGTGACTATAAATTTTTTGGAAGTTTTCTTCCTCTGCAGGATTTGCTGCAAGGTTGTCGAAGCCGCGTGCGAGAGCGAGGAGGGACCTAACTGGTGATCACAGAGCCGGAGCGGGAGTCGGTCATCAACGAAGTTGTCGCCAGAGGTAGGAGTCTCTACTCTCTTTCCTTTCTTGTAAGTCGTGATAACGGTTCACGGAGAGATGGTGAGAGTGAGCTCTTCGAGGTGAAAGGAGGAGGCGTCGGTTGGTTCCCGACGAAGTTGGGCTACACGGGCGCAGAGATGCCGTACGGCGGGGGGTGGTTTCAGTCCCTCAGGCGATGTCTGGAGGTAGTGCGCCGAGTTAGGGAATGGGAGTAGGTGTAGACGGGACCGATTGGTCGGGCCATCGGATGGATTTGTGGAAAAGAGGTGTCGGTATTTGGGGCCTCCGGGCCGCCAGGAGCGCTGCCGTTTGGTCTTCGGCAGTGCGGGAGTGAGGATTTACACCCGTGTTATGCATGTTCTTCACAAGTGGAGCTATCTTGCTGCTCAGCTCTTTGTTGTTTGCTTCATTTACTTCTTGAAACACTAGAATGTATTTGTTGACACACAAGGATGTAGTACTTGTATGATTAATGTTTATGATAGAAGTTTATTTCATTACACATGATTTATTTATCTACTTACATGTGAGGTGAAATTGGTAGGGTGTGCATGTATGGATGTCGGATCTTGATTGGGAAAGGGTGACATGTGGAAATGCATTGAGCATTTGGTAATCATTTTGTGGCATGTTGAGGTTTAAGCCATCAGCTGGGGAGTATTTTGCAGCATGTTAGACCTTAGGGAGTCCTCATGTGGGGATATTGTTCATTCGTGGATACACTACAATTTGGAGGCATTTGAGCAAAGCCTCGGAATATTTTTGGATAGTCGTTCTCTAGGTTAACTCATTTTGCTTGGGCTGCACATATCTTTTATCTTATATCATTTTTCCTTGTCTATATAAGAAGTATATAAACCTATACTTTATTGATTAAGAATTGTGCTGATATTTGTTGTTTCATTTTAAATGAATTTCTTTAGTTTATTGAAACTTTTGCGAAAAAAATCACAATTAGTCCAAACAACAAATGACAAGATGTTCATTTAAAGAAAGAATGAAAGACTAAATTACTAAGGAAACATGCACATACCTCTTCACAGATTTCCTTGCAACTTGGTTTTGTTTCTTTTGTTATGTCTTAGTTAATCTATATATCGTGAATGCTTTTAGGTTTTTGCCATGACAAAGAGCGTTTCTGCAAGTTGGTTGTACGTGTTTGTGCACACTCAATGGTGCATGTAGTTTTATACATCATTGCAACTATGCTTGGGGTTGTAGTATGTAATTTGAATTCAGTATTAAGAGTGTATACCAACATTCATCTTCATGCTATTGCTTCTAATGATCTTCGATAATTTTATTTGCTTCTAATGATGCCAACATTCATCTTCATGCTATTGTCATTAAAGGATGCCAACATTCAAATATTGAATGTGTTATTATATTGAATATATTAGTAGTCTTACCCATTTTGTTCATAGTGGCTTATTATATTGAATTTATGGAAGATTTATCTTATAATTATGTTCTGCCATGGGTGGTAAATTGCAACTCTACCCCTTAATTTCGTCTATTTCCAGCTAGATCACTTTGCACTTGAAACCTACAACTTCTACACCCTTGAATGACAAGTTGGCCAAATGAGATCATGTTGTTAAGCTATTCTAACTTTTGAGTATTCAAATTGTTTCTTTTTAAAAAGGATGGTTGAGCATTTATAGTTAAATAGTGCTGGAAGCATGGTTGAGCATTAGATAATTTAGTTACAAACTTGGTATTCTTGTCATTTCATTGCCTCATTGTTTCTTTTATTTTTACATGCAGGTAAAAAGGATGAAGTGCAAGGATCTACTTCTTGGAAAAAATTATCTTATATGTATTTTTGAAACAATCTTAATGCATTGAAACTTTGAAACAATGTAAATATTTGACTAGCACAATGTATTTCGAAATTAGTTGTATACAATGGTTTCCTTAAGTTTATGCGTGTGGATTTAGAAATATAATGGTTCATGTGTGATTTCAAAAATTACTTTTATGATTTTGTGTGAATTATCATGGTTTGAGGATTGATTCAGGTACACAATAATGAGCAACTGATAGATTCTGTTGATAATTCCAACGGATATACTAACAAAAATTATTTGTTGGTAATACCAACGCTATCGAACATTGTTGGTATTACCGACAAATATTTATCCGTTGGTAATACCAACGGATATATGTAATTGTTGGTAATACCAACAAAAGAAAAAATCTATCGGTATTACCGACAGATTAATTAAAACCGTCGGTATTACCAAGGAGCCATTTACTGATGGATTTTACCGACAGATACTCCGTCGATAATAGTATTACCGACGGATTTTTGGGTATTATCGACGGATTTCGTCCGTTGGTGATACCCTATTTTCTTGTAGTGCAACAAACAATTGGTTGGATTTTAAAATCCAATCCACCTCCTAAATTCATCAAAGCAAACAAGGCCTTACTGTATTCCTAAATTCCTCTACTTATGTTGATAGATTTGTGTTTGAACAATGGGTGAAAAAAAAAAATCATGACTAGGGGTGGCAATTTTATCTACATCCGCCAACTAAAAATTGCATCCGCACCGTATTCGATCCATATCCATAAGTAAAAACAAATATGGATACAGATACGGATTTAGAAAATTTATATCCCCGCGGATACGGTGCAGATAATGATATGACTGTGGATCCGCACCGCCTATCCGCGTCTTCGAATTACTATTTTGCCTATATAAGTTATTAATATATATAAGAGCTCTATGGTAATTTCATGTCAAAATGAATTTTGAAGTATATTATATATTTGGTTTTGTTCAATGAATTGATAATTTATTGATTTTTTAATTAAATATATTATTTTAATATTTTTTTTAAAAATACATTGCGGATACGGATGCAATGTGGATATTCGCATTTGAAGCAGTGCAGATATGGATATCCATATTCACATCCGTAGCGGATACGGTGCGGATACGGATGCGTGGATATGGGGTGCGGTGCGGATACGGATAATGCAGTATTCGCACTGTATTCGATCCATTGCCCACCCTCATCATGATATAGTTCTCTAGATAATTATAGGATAAAAATAGTCAATTGTGATGAAGATGTGAGTTGTAGGGAAGGAATAAAGACATCATACTTATCTTATAATATAATTATTAGATACTTCTTTTTTCCTAAATCCACTATAATAAATGTCTAGAAACTCTTGTATCATAGGATTTGTTAACCTTGGTAAAGGCATACGTGATTTAATTTTCTTCTTACTGTATTTTCTCAAGATAATTGTTGCAAGGTAGATATAAACTATTTATCAGAAATATTTGATTCAAACTTTCTCAATCAAGCTTTCTCAAAGTTTCATAGTAATAACTTCTTAGCTTAGTTTCTCTATGGTAATAACTTATATTTCCTTATTATAAATTAGTGCAAAAAAGATCTTCAATTTTCAGCATTTTGATATTGTATTTTTCTTTTAACTTTAAAGTTGGAGTTACTTCTCTTTCATATGAGTTACAAGATACTGTCTTATATAAAAATATCTAATCTAAACAGTCTTTTGATGGACACATTTTTTTTTTCATCACTTTCATTACTGAGCAATAGCACTTTGATTAAGTTTATTTGCTTCTTTTTTGAATGGATTTTATTTATGTTGTTTGATATTTTTTGTCAGCTTTTAGGGTCATATAAAGTTATAATGGTAGTCGGAATGTGCAGATCTCCTAGAACACACATCACTCTGGGGTTTCATACGTTCTAAGCTTTCTATCAATCCAATATCAGGTCTCATAGGACCGATTTCAAAACTTATTTACTATACTAGTTCTTGGGATTTTGTCCATTAAACTGCATTAACTCAATATATAAATGCACAACGTTAATGCAGTTTCTGTATACACAAGGAGCAATGGATCTCTTTATCAACGTACAAGACAACGTTACACTCAATAAGTGTCCGTTAATTCCTATGAATGGAGGTACTCTTAAAGATTAACAATCATACACAAGGTGACTATGATACAGTAATATCCAATCTAATGGATTTCTTTGGCAGGGTATATTTAATCTACTTCCAAACCTTAATGTGAATGAGTTGATCAAGGAATTTTTAGGTAACGGGAATTCATGTGCAGCAAAGTCATAAGATACAACAAGAAGGACCACTTGTTTATACAACAGGAAGGACCCAACTATCTTTTGTAAAGTCAAATAATAGCTTTCATTTTCTATTTGCATGCTAGTGTAGTTTCTTAGACCATGTTAAGACTGTTGGTCATGTTGAGACGGGAATCCTGAAGCCTAGTATGGTTGTTACCTTTCGTCCCTCAGGCAATTTTATCTGCATCCGCTAACCACTACTAGAAACTTGGTCTTCAGCAACGGCTATCAGCAACGGCCGCTCAAGCCGTTGCTATTTGCAACGGCATTCTTACGGCCGCTCGAGCCGTTGCAGATATGTTGTATCTGCAACGGCTTTCTAACGGACATGCGAGTCGTTGCTGATGATGTTAATTATCAGCAACGGCTTTCTAACGGACAAGTGAGCCGTTGCAGATGATAACTTATTAGCAACGGCTTGCTAACGGACAAGTGGGCCGTTGCTGATGATAACTTATCAACAACGGCTTTCTAACGGGCAAGTGAGCCGTTGCTGATAAGTTTATATAGGTCGCAGATCGCGCCCGCCCCCCTTCTTCCTCCCGCTGCTGCCGCCGCCGCTCCTCTCCTGCCTCTCGCCGCCGCTGCCGACGACACCGACGACTCCTCCCGCTGCTGCCGACATTGTCAGGTATGTGCCCTCCGGCTGCCGTCTCTTCCCGTTGGATATTGATACTTCAATTTTGCATTTGAATTGTCTTTATACTATCGTGGATAATTATCAATATAAATATAATTGTTTTGATGTATATCTTGGTGTGTTTGTGATGTGTGAATGAATGTGTGTATGAGGGTATGGGTGTGTGAGTTATGTATCAGATAATGTATCAATGTATCAATGGAAATTTGAAATTTTCAGTTTTTCTGTTCCCAGGTATACGTCATCAGCAACGGCTTTCCCACGGCCGTCCGTGGGAAAGCCGTTGCTAAAAGTGTATCGAAAGCCGTTGCTGATGACCTACAGCAACGGCTTAGCGACGGGGTTGTACTAACGGCGTTGCTACGGACTCAGTGCCCGTTGCTATTAATGTTATCAGCAATGGCTCCGAGTCTGTGGCAAAACCGTTGTTGATAATGTTTTTAGTGACGGCCCGAGCGGCCGTTGCTGATCCGTTGCTAAGGTATCAGCAACGCGACTTTCTGTCACGGCTCTATTGCAATGGCCCGACCGTTGCTAATGCTCTTCAGCAACGGCTCAGCAACGGCATCAGCCGTTGCTGATGCCCATTTTTCTAGTAGTGAACTAAAAACTGTATCCGCGCTGTATCCGATCGATATCCGCAAGTAAAAATGGATATGGATTTAGAAAATTTATATCCGCGCGGATATGATGCTGATACGGATATGACTGTGGATCCGCACTGTATCCGCATCTTTGAATTACTATTTTGTTTACATAAGTTATTAATATATATAAGGGCTTTATAATAATTCATGTCAAGATAAATTTTGAAGTATATATTATAAACATGGTAATTTATTAATATATTACTATTTTGAGGTAATAATTCATGTCAAGATTGGTAATTTATTAATATATTACTATTTTGAGGTAATAATTCATGTCAAGATTGGTAATTTATTAATTGTTTAATGAAATATATTATTTTAAATATTTTTTATTAAAAGCGGTGCAGATACGGATGTGGTGCGAATATCCGCATTTGAAGCTGTGTGAATATGGATATCCATATTCATATCCGTGGCGGATACGGTGTGGATACGGATGTGCGGATATGGGATGCGGTGAGGATGCAGATAATTTAGTATTCACATCGTATCCGATCCGTTGCCAACCCTACTCAGGTCTGACTAGTCAAGTTAAGTCTGTTGGTCATGTTTTTTATGATATTATTCTATTGTTATGAACTTCTACTGACCTCAAGTTTGTATATCCTAGTTTATTTACCATTGATAGGTGTTGCAGCGATGAAGTGTGTATTCATAATGGTTATGATTTTTCATCTACTTTTGTAATATACATATTTTTATTATTGGGTTGTAGCATCACTCTGATTTCATTATATTTTATAGGATTACTTGATGAAATTTGTCAAATAGTAGAGGCTTTCTCAATAATAGATAGGCCATGCTTGCTTTGCAGGATATGATTTGGATGGGATATGATTTAAGATGGATAAGGGTGGGATAGAAATCCAAGATGATTTTTTGAAATCCTATCCTATGTTTGTTTTGGCATAGGTTAAGAAGCATGGATATGATATGAAAAATCATATCCTATGAATTTGGGCCCTAAATCCATCCCCTCCCTAGGATTTCTAAACTAGGCCAGCGATGGATTTGGGCCAAAATAAATCCATCCAACATTTGGTCTGATTCATATCCATTGCTGCAACAAACAATGGATTGGATTTTAAAATCTAATCCACCTCCATAATCCATCAAAGCAAACGAAGCCATATAGTTTGTTGGGATTGAGTCAGTCATAACCTCCAATGTGGTAAAATGTTGATTCTTAACACCAAAAACATTACCCAATCCTTATATTTTGCAATTCATTTTGATAAGCTGAGTTGTGGGACCATCATGCAATAAGTTGACTTGTTTACTATGTTGTGCCATTATAAATAAATGACCTCAATGTTGGCCTAAGATTTTCTACATTGGTCTTAATCTCGGTTTTGATAACAAACATGGAACTAATATTTTATTGAGAAATAGGTTTAGGTTCCATATCGATTAGCACACGACGTCCGCGTTCGGAAAAATCAGAGAAATCGACAAGGACGCTTGTCGACGCTCGGGATTCTTCGGGAAGTTAGAGTTTAGGTTTAGGGTGTCTAGCATTTATTGTAATCATCTTTTATGATGCAAAGAACCCAAAAATCAAAATCGAACCCCAAAATATGAAAACTCGAAAATTGCACTGAAATTCACTATGTCTAGGGAGCTCCTTGGAGGGCTATATGACTTGGACATTTTCTTGACGCAAAAAATGCCGGTAATTATTCCTTAAGTAAAAACTAGATAACGAGATATTTTAAAGGATTTTTTGGAAGCCTTTAGCCTACCCATACTTGATTTGGAAGATTAAAAAATTTTCGTTTTTCAGATATTTGTACTGGACCCAAAAGTTAGATTTTGATTCTTAAGAATTTTAATTTTTTAGATACTTTTATTGAATTCAAATGGGGGGTAATCTTTATATAACATTTATGTTTAAAGTTAAAGTGAAGAAATGTTATATAAGTAGACATAGTGAAGACGGAACCCCAAAAATGACCAAACAAGCAAAAACTCAGCCAAACCAAGCAGTGCAGTTTGCCCAGTTTCGATTGATCGGTCGATCGACCGAATACTGCCAAAAATTTGAAGTAGGCAAGTCGGTTGACCGAACGGTCGACCAAAGTGTGCCAGAAAGTGGCGATATGCCTTCGATCGCTTACCGGTCGATCGTCGGTCGACCGAGCCATTTGGTTGGGGGGTTATAAATACTCACCCCAAACTCTCTTCCCAGCCAATGTTGATGCTTCTAAGCTTCCTTTGATCCAAATTTGATTATCTCCAAAGCTTTTCTTGAGCCATCTCTTTGCAAACTCTAGTTTCCATGATAAAATCTCGGTCTAGCCTTTGAACATTCAAGATTTATCTTCTCAAGGCATCAAGAGGACTAGGGAGTTTTTTTTGGAGCTAAGTATAGTTTGATTTGTTTATTGCTCCAATTGTTATTGTATTTTCTTGGTTATTTTCATTGTATATCAAGTATGTAAATCTAGGTTGCTAGGTTTGATTGAGTTGGTGGTAGCCTTGGTGTTAAGGCTTAAATCCACAATTGTAAACTTAGTTTACTAGGATTAGTTGAGTTGTCTCTTAGGTTGAGGTGGGAAAGTGCTCTCGGTAGGAAGGCGGGATACTTTCGGGTGTGGAAGTGCCTTCGGTTTGAGAGCGGAGATTTTCCGGTGTAAAGTCCTCTTTGTAAGGGATACTATATAATCTAGTAAAACTAGTTTGAAAATCCTAAGCGGGGTGATTAGATAGTGGAGTAGGCATTGAGGCCGAACCACTATAAATTATTGTGTTAGTATTGTTATCTTTGTTTGTGTTTAATTATTTTATTATTATTTCCGCATTTAGTTGATAAATTGCAACTTGCCTAAGTAATCAAGTAAACGATTAAAATCGGAATTAGACGAAAAATTTAGATAATACACTATTCACCCCCTCTAGTGTGGCCATTTCACCAACATCGTACAGTGTTGTAAGTTCAAAGATTGGTTCTTATTTCCATGAACTTAGTATTTAAATCAATCTCTTGTGAACTTGGCCTTTTAGATAAATTTTTTTCATTGTTTAGTTCAAGGATTGATTCTTATAGTGCTATAAGTTCAAGTATTCTTCATTTGGATGAAGGATATCACTAGCTGATCGTGAACTCTTGATCTCTCTATTAAATATAGCTTCTTGCTTTGCATAAGGTAGAGTTAACCAGCATTAAGGAAAAATAATTTCATTGGAGTTTGGTTAATTGATCATGACTTGGTATTTCAATTGAAGTTATTATTGAAAAGAACATATGCTAAAGTTGCTCCCTTTGTTCAGTTCCGGAAACAATGTACATTTTTTTATAATGTGTTCTTGATGTAGTAAAATTTTATGTAAAATTACAAATTTAAGTAATAACTATTCTAGCTCTACATCATGGTCTTTTTCCCTTCTAATGCAAATCCTTTTAGAAAATGCAAATGATGTTTAGTGAATAATATATAATGCACTGATGATGGAATATAACCATGGAGAATTCATCACAGCAACAATAAAATGGATAGAGAAGAGCATCTCTATACAGCATATCAATTTTTTGATAAAGATATAAGTGGGTGAGTGTAAAAATAGATTGGTTGTATAATGTAACTAGTTTAATTACCCGTGAATATAAAATACATGATATAAAAAACTAATTAAAAAATTGAATATATTTAAATTGCATATACATAAAGTAGACAAAAGATAAAATACTAAAAGTAATTATCATATAATAAAAAAAGTTCAAAACATATAATAAAAAAAGAAAAGAAATGATAATCTAGATTTAGAAATATCTTGCAGTTATTAAAAAAATTATATACCGTATAAAATCAAATTTATTATAATTGATTACTACATTTGAATATCATAATACTAATGTTGGTAACTAAATTATTTTTTGTTTCAATCTTTTCAACTAAACATGTTCATTTTATTGTATAAAATAATATATTAGTGAACTATTCATTTATTTATTAATCATAATATATTACAATTTTTTATTGATATTTTTGTGTACCTCCAATTAAAAAGATTTAAATTATAATATATTACAATATTTGATTTTGAAAGTAACAAAAATTAATTTGGAAATTCCTATTTTGGAAAATAATGAAATATTTTTAGAACTTAATCAAATTCAAAAATTGATGAAAATAAAATTAAATTGCAAAATTAAGTATTTTTGTGTACCTACTATTAAAAAGATTTAAATTATAATATATTAAAATATTTGATTTAAATTATTTGAAAGTAATGAAAATTAATTTGGTAATTCCTAGTTCAGAAAATAATTAATGAAATATATTTGGAACTTAATCTAATTCAAAAATTGATGAAAATTAAATTAAATTGCAAAATTAAGTTGCAAAATTAAATAGCACAACTGATTTAGATTAAATCTTAAACAGTATTATAGTGATTATAATATTGACATGAACATGATATATCTGAAATAATTTAAATAACACAACTGAATACTTCATGATTAATCTAAAAAAATTTCAACTTATTGATACCAAAAAGAGACATAGAATAACAATCACTTTGCAATTAACCTAAAAAGAAGCAACACTACAACCAACAACAATAATACATTAAATTTTAATATCTTAAATACAAACAAAAAGTATTTAGTTTTCAGTTCCCTTCTTTCCTAATCACTTGCTTTGGCTTATTGGTTGACAATTTAGTAAGATCAACTTAATCAGTTGCAGACTTCATAATGGAAGCTTCACCGAATAATGACTTGGACAGTGTCAGAAAAGATGTAGATTTATATTCACTTCAATTATCACAGGACTGTGAAAAATCATCCTGCTAAAAATAGAAAAGTGAGTAAAAGATAATGAATTAATTGCAAATTGAACAAAAAAAGACCTACAATAATTACTTCAATCAATTTGCACAGTCAACCTCAATTGTCAATAATTGAAAATTATTCAAAGGAATAGTAAACTGTATATAGAATCAATATATAAATGATTATTAAATCGCCTAAATTTGCTTAATTTAAAAATGAATTGAGAAAATATAATTAAAAAATATTTAGAACTAACATCATAAGACTTATAGTTTTCAATGAAAGCTGAAATTACCGAAGCTTCAAAACATAATTTAACAACATGGGCAGCGAAGCTTTTCATTACTCATATTTGTTAAAATATGTGAAAATTACAAAATTATATATAAATTCAAAAAGTTATATAGAAATGAATACTTATTAAAGGTTATCCACCTCGATAATAATGTAGTGATAATGTTGGCCATCTTTTGAAAACTCAATTAAGTCTGTCTTCCAGTACGAAGACCAATCACATCTACAAAAAATAAAAAAAATAAACTTATCATATTGTCAAAGAGAAAAATATAAAAAAAAAGTAAAGATAAGAAAAGAAAAGATGTTTATCATATCCTTCACTAAATCTTAGCGGATCATTATTTCAATAGAGAAATAAAAGAATAAAAAACAATAAACTATAAAGATCTAGAGAAGAGAGAGCGATTGATATCCTTCACTAACCACTGAACTAATCTTATATAGACACTTGAAATTTGGTAGTTAATTTTCAACAATTAATAAGATCATTAATTAATTGATTTCAAAATTAGGAAATTATAAAATTAGAAATTTCACAATAATTAATAAGATTCTTAAGTAATTAATTTCAAAATTAATTAGTAAAATTTGATTATTAATAAAGTAAATTAATAGCATGGATAGAGAAGAGAATCTCTATACAGTATATCAATTTTTTAAAAAAGATATAAGTGGGTGAGTGTAAAAATAGATTGGTTGTATAATGTAATTGGTTATACATGAATATAATGACCAGGCGCCATTAATAAACGTAAGGTAATTAATACCCGACGCATTACATTAATGCGCCGAATAATTAATACCCAGCGCATTAATTAATGCGCTCGATATTAATTACATCCCTAGATTATCACATTATGTGAATGCAACATATACATTTAGTTTGATATAGTAAATATTTTATTTTCACCAAATTAGTGAGTATCATTTCTAACTTAGTTTGATAAAGCTGATATAAATTAGTGAGTACCATTTCTAAATTAGTTTGATTATTTGATGAAATGGTTTTGACTTGTGTTCTTTCATTTTTTTGTAGGAGAAAAAGAAGAAGAAATAAGGCAGACTTAGTGGACCCACTGTAACTTCTTTTTATTGGGGCGATATTGTTTGGTATTTTTAGCGTACAAACTATTTAGTGTACCTATTGTAACTTCTTTTTAATAGATATTAGATACTTTGCATTATTCCGTGTTGGTGGACAATGTTATTTTTAATGTATTTGGATTAATGTTGAACTTATTTTGATTTTGTTGATGGTTGGATATGTAGGTGGTTGGTTGTATATCTGTTAAGTTATAGGTTTTATAATTAGCAGATGGATTATTATTTTAATGAATGACTAATTATTAAATTTTGTGTGTTTGTGAGAAAATTTATTTATCACAGATTCTCAAAGTTATGGCAAAATCATCACATATTGTGGCAAAATCATCACTGATATTGTGGTAATAATTAAAATTTGAAATCGTGTTAGTGGCAAATTCATTTTAACGTTTAATGACAAAGGAACAAACATGTAGTGGTTGAAAATTCTATAGCAAATTTAATATTTAATGACAATATATAACACAATATTAGTGACAAGTTTTACATATTTTTGCCATGGAAAGGGTTCCAGAAAGGGTAGAATAATGATAGACATTTATTAATAAGTAGCAAAAAAATTTGCCATAAAAGATTCGTAACGTCAGCAAGCCCCATTTGCCACAATATGGTGGAAGTAGTTTGACTTTTTTATTTTCCACTAAAGAAATTGTAATTCGTGGCAATCCGCTAAAGTTCACCACAAAAGCTAGCGGTAGATCTAATGTGACAATCGGTTAGCGAGCACTTTTTAGCCACTGAATCATCATTTTGCCACTGTATATCACTACTATGGCAAAAATAGCTTATTCAAATTTTTTTTATAGTGTGTGACTGACAAAGTTCAGAAGTTTATTTGGAAAAATATCATCGGTAGGTATGGAATACACCGTGAGCTCATTAGCGACAACGAAACACACTTCACAGATCACCGATTTCGAGAGTTCTGTTCAGACCTCAGCATCCGACAACTCTTTTTGTCTATTGAGCACCCGCAAACAAACGACCTGGCTGAGGTAGCCAACAAGGTCATCCTAATGGGATTAAAGAAGAGGCTCGATCGGGTCAAGGGATACTAGGTCGAAGCGCTACCTGAAGTACTTTCGAGTTACAACATAACTACCCAATCCTCCACCTCGGAGACCCCTTATCGGCTCATCTATGGAGCAGAGGCCTTGATCCCTGTTGATCCCAGCCTCCGTATAATTACTTTCGAGGAATAGGGAAACACAAATACACGACTCGCCGAGCTTGATCTTATCGAAGAAGAGCGAGAGCTCACCAAAATCAGAGAAGAAGCAATGAAACTTAAGATTGCTTAGAAATATGATAAACATGTCAGACCCAGAAGTTTTGCAGAAGGATACCTTGTTCTCCGAAAAATTAAACCCTAAAGAAAACCGATCGGGGAAGGTAAACTCGCTCCAAACTGAGAGGGCCCCTATTAAATCACAAAGGTCCTCGGAAAAGATGCCTACAGAATTGCCAAACTCTTTGGAAGATAACTCCCACGATCTTGGAACACAGCCTCTCTACGGGCCTACTACAGCTAAGGTTCCACCCTTAAATTACAATAGGGCTGGAGTACTCTTTTTCCTACTTGATGGTTTTCCTACTAGGTTTTCCCCATGAAAGGTTTTAACGAGGCTCCACCATGTGTAAGCAGAGCTTAAATTCTCGGTGGGATGTGATGTATCTCTATGATATTTTCACAATTAACTTGCTTTATTCTGCACATTTCTTTCATGTCTAATATCACTTACACAAATTGCATGCTTTTTAGGTGGAACTTACACGGTCCCACAAGCGGCGCTTGACCCACGTGACACACCATTCTTCCTCGACCAATCTCTCATCTTCTCGGTGTTATAAAGCCTTCGTAAGCAATTGAGACTCGGTTTTCACCAGCCTAAGCTCGTTGGCCTCAGCGTCCCATATAGTGACAAGAACTCGGTTTTCACCAGTTTGACTCGTCGACCTCAGTGCCTATCTCGGGCTCCTACGCCCTCAATGACCCCAAGCCCGCTCTTTCTACGAGCTCAGTTCTCATTGAGTCTGGTCCTCGACCCTAAATGTGACCTCCAGCTCAGCTCGGCACGCTCTGGATGAGCAACACGACCCCAAGCGCACTTCTTGCGAGCTTGGTTTTCACCGATTCTGGTCGTCGACCCTAAATGTAGCCAATGGCTCATACCGGCATGCTCTGAATGAGCAACACAACCCCATGCGCACTTCTCACGAGCTCAGTTTTCACCGAGTTTGGTCCTCGGCCCTAAATGTGGCCCCCCGGCTCAGCCCGGCACACTCTAAATGAGCAACATGACCCTAAGCGTGCTTCTCATGAGCTTGGCTTTCAACAAGTCTGGTTATCGGCCTCCAGAGTCGCTACTTCCAGCTTTAGAGCCTTTATTCGACTCTTCGCATGTGGTCCTATCTGACGCTCCCCAGCGAGCTCAGTTGGAATCCTCGAGCGCAGTCCTTGGCCCTTAGAGCCACTACACTAGGCCTCAGTGCCCTCACGCGAACAAGACTCAGTTTCCAACAGTTTAGCTCGACGGCTATCACACAGCTATTTCCGACCCCAGCACCAAATAGGTAACCCCAAATTTAGATATTATTCTAACCAAGGCATGCAGATAACAAAGCTTCAACAAATCAAAGAGCCGATCAAACACGACAAAGAAACACAACATGGATGAATATAGAAGGCACCCCTTTCATTCATAAAGTCCCCAAAAGGGATATTTACACTTACAAACCCTTGGAGGGTAACTTACAAAGGAAAATAAAACCACAAAGGTACAACTCCCAAGGAGCACAGGGAATAAAAGATGTTCCCCTTAAGGAACCTGGTAAATGTTTTGACCAACAGCACCGTTAGTAGGATTTAACCCCACACAGTCCTAGTAATCGGAACTTCCGCAGCCTGGAAGTTGAAGGACAAGGAGAGAAGAAATTCAAAGCCTCAACACAACAAGCTGAGAGCCACGGACAAGGTTCCAGCCAGCACGACACCTCCCCCGATGTTTGAACCATGGAGACGGCTTCGTCGTAAGCCCAATGGTACAAACCCACAGCCTGAACTCCTTCTCTCACCTCCATCTTTAAAGCTCGATAATACAAACCCATGACAAATGATGAACCCTTCGCCAACAAAATAATAGCAAACCCTAGAGGGATGGTGAAATTCGAAACCTCCCACTCCATGCTCAACAATACACACAATACATAAGGGCCATTTATAGCCAAAAAATGAAAACCGCCTCTCCTGATAGCAGTTCTTTCATGGGCAGAAACACGTCCCATCACAGCTGGCGCTCGGATGCCTCGAAAACTGTCTCCTGATAGTTGTAGTAGGATTGTAGGGAGGTCGTATTCCATGTCCGTGGGAGTTCTCGTTCGGAGAGTTTGATGATTTTGTCAGCCCCCTTCCTGACATCTCTGATGACTCTATACGGACCTTCCCCTCACTGGATGGCTTTCTCTGGAGTTCATTCTTTCTTAGCACCATTTCTCCCTCTTTGAAATTTCTTGGTCTGACATGCGTGTCGTACTTAAAAGCCATCTCGAGTTTCATGGTTTCTTCACTAACCCTGGCTAGCTATCGTTCTTATTCGACGAGGTCCAATTCGGCCTGTCGAGTTTTTGAATTGATTTGTTCATCGAAGGTGGCTCTGCGGAGGCAATGGTCTGTGATCTTGATAGGGATCTTAGCCTCTTCTCCATAGACGAGCTTATAAGGGGTTTGCTGGGTGGACGACTGGACAGCTGTGTTGGAGCCTCAGAGCACCTCTGGTAGCTATTCGGCTCTGTATCCATTGACCTTGTCAAGCTTCTTTTTTATGCTTGTTAGGATGACCTTGTTAGCCGCCTCAGCAAGGCCATTAGTCTGCGGATGCTCTATTGAAGAGAAGAGTTATTGGATATTGAGGTCTGACCAGAATTCTATGAACCGCTTATCCGTAAGTTGCGTGCCATTATCGCTAACGAGCTCGCGTGGTATGTCATACCTGCATATGATCTTTTTCCACATGAATTTTTCAACCTTCTCAGTTGTAGTTAAGGCTAGAGGTTCGACCTCTATCCATTTGGTGAAGTAGTCGATGATCACTATCAAGTATTTGACTTGTCCCTTCCCGAGAAGGTCAACGCACGAAAAATAAAAATAATAAAAATGAAAGAGGGGAAGAAGCTCCGTACGAAATACCTAGGGGAGGAGATGCACGAGTTCTGACACTACTACAAGTATGATCCTGATACAATCATAAAGCTAAATGCTCATCTAAGGTCAACGCACGAAAAATAAAAATAATAAAAATGAAAGAGGGGAAGAAGCTCCGTACGAAATACCTAGGGGAGGAGATGCATGAGTTCTGACACTACTACAAGTATGATCCTGATACAATCATAAAGCTAAATGCTCATCTAAAACATAGCGACCAACTGCTATGGTGTGGTGCAGAAATAGATTTAGATAGCATTTTGTCACACACGAAAATCCTTTAATTCTCAGTTTATTCCTTACAGAAATTACATAACTAATGTCCACATATCATACTACTCATCCCTTAAGTTTCACGTCATTTGGATGATGGTTCGACCACTAAACCACGTGACGAACATGCCTACTCAAATTTTTGCAGTCACAAACAGTTTTGGAGTTTCAGTTAGCCATTTGGTCATGCCCGTAAACCATTTGGACTCAGTACAATTTCCTCAGAAATGGTTTCTAAGATTATTCATAAGTCCTACAAGCTTTTCCCAAAGTCCCATTAGTATAGGATGACGTCTCGCCCTCCGTATGGCACATCAAACTCGCCTATACAGAATTGGACTATCATGTACAGAAATGGGCAGATTCACTTAGCCCACTTGTAAAATACATAAATCCTTAAATTATCAGTTTGTAATATACTAGAATGAGACATTGGGGTTGTACAGGTGCCCTACGAACTAATCTCAACATTTAACTCGAGTCGGATGACACGTCAGCCTCCGTAACGCAAGCCAAACATGTCTACCTAAATTTTTAGGCAAATTTGAGATCTCTTAAGCCTTTCACCCAAATAACTCTTAAACGCGGGATTTCGGCCCTTAAAATTGGCCAGACCAACATAAAATTATACTAATGAAAATTCAGATTTAAACATAAATAAGTAGATGTGGTGTTTCACCAACCACTTGGTGGGTATACTAATGCCACACCACACTCTTCTTCATGCGGCAACTTACAAGGGGGTTTTGGCCACCCCTAATTGATAACAACATACCTTTAGTTTAAGGGTCAAGAACTTTGGGAACCTTGCTTCCCTAGTAGGGCCGCATGCCCTAAGGGATGTATGGGTCTAACTTCCCTTATTTCTCAACCAAACTCAACTTCAAGCATCCAAAGAAGAAATTCTGCAATTTATCAAAACGGAAACTATCCCATTCCAAAATAGTGCCTAAAATCACATGAGTTTTCATCCGGCCAAACCCTCTCATATGGTTTCCATAAAACATCCACACCTATTCAAGCATCAAACAACGAAAAACTTCGGGAAAACATGTAAATCAACACCCGAATTTGGTTTGCATCAAAACCGGTTCATATAATTCCATGGGATTGCCCTAGAGAAGACAAAACTCTAAATTATTATGGCCACTCAGCTCAGATCGGATTAAGAAACAACGAGTCATAGACATGCCCACCAAATATCAGTCCGATCAGATCCCGGATGGTGTCTGGATTACTCAATTGGATGAAACAAGTCGTTGCAGGAATCTAGTGAAGAAAATCAAGAACAAGACTTCAATTTTCTGTCAGAAGCACATATAGGGATGTCCATTCGGTTCAACCTGAACCGAACCGAATCGAAAAATAGACCGAACTAAATTCAACAAAAACCGAATAGACCCGAACCGAATTATTTCGGTTCGGGTCGGTTTCCAAACCGAAAACCTAAATTCTAATTACAATGCTAAAATTTTCCAACATTATACTAATTTTCTAATCTTCCAACCCAACTATGTAGTGTAAATGTGTAATAAAAAATAAAAAAATTATTATTATTTATTTAGTTCGGTTTTCGGTTCGGGTCGGTTCCCGAAATTCAGAAATCGAATCTGAACCGAAATCTAGTATTCGGGTTCATTTCGGTTCAAGAACCAAATCTTATACTGTTGAAACCGAACCGAACCAAATATTTTGGTTTGGTTTTTTGGTTCGGTTCGGTGTAACCCGCAATTTGGACATCCCTAATCACATATCCTATCATCAAAAGCCAATCTCTACCAATATGAATCTAGAAAATGAAGTTTAACACTCATTGACCAAGTTTCGGCAAGATCAGATCATGAATACCTCTCCGATAGCGACGCTTGATGAAGTCCTTCGTTGAAAGAACTACATGTAGAGAATACTCTTTCTCACTCTCCTTGGGATACGTGCAAGTGATTTGTCTTCCCCTCTTTTCTATTTTTTTTATTAATCACTTAATGACAAATGACCTCCTTGCCGCTCACTCAAGTCCGCACCTAATCTAGCCCATAGGCTCGACCGAACCACACCCAAGGTAGACCCTAATCTAGCACAAAAGTAGTTCCTCCGATTGCGTTCTCCAGTGATCCAGTCGGCTTACTTCGGCGCGCATTCTGGGCTTCCCGCTGAAACACCAAAATAGGTAATTATAAACACGTGTATTACAATCTTCCCCCCCTTACAAAAAAATTCATCTACGAATTTTAGGATAAGCTAAGAGACTCATCAGATCACAATATAGATATGGATACTTCTCGTGCATATCGCGCTTAACCTCCCAGGTGGCCTCTTGCCTAGAGTGGTACTCAACTTATTCCCTGGACCTCAACTTATTCATCTAATGATTCAAAATCTCAGCAATCTCTCCCCATATGAATCGACTCTATCGACCTCCACTGCAGTGGGCTCTAACACATGAGACTCATCCCTAATGTATGTCCTAAACATGGACACATGAAACACTAGTTCGGTCCCAACAATTGGGGCTCTCTAGCATCAAATCACCCAATTGGTTATATGCACCTACGCCCAGACGGGGCCTCAAATAGAGCCATATCAATACTGCCCTAGTAACTATTGTTGTATACAAACTCCACAAAAATGGTAGGTGCTTTTCCCAATTCCACTCTCGTACCTCCAGACACTGGAGTAATCTTGCTAGCCTCAAATGCTCAACTTGGACCTACTGACCAAAACAAAACATTTGGATACTAATTTTTTTTGTCACCTCCAATTTAATTTCTTTTCACCGCTAATGTTGTCCCATATCAAGGTACATATTTGAAGCTTCTGGATGGATGGTGGAAGTGGAGCTATGCGCCATCTCTTGTACATGCCACTGAACCTACACCATCTTTCGTACCACAATCCTATCCCTCAACCTCAGGACATCCTCACCGTCCACTCTGAACCCGTCATCTGCATCAACTCTCTATGCTAAGTCCTTAGTCAGAGCACAAAAGACATCCTCACCCTGAGTTGTCCGGAGCATGCCAACCAAAGTGGACTGTACTCGTATGTGTGCCACAGCACAGTCTGAATCAAACACTGCCAAAATAGTCACATCACCCAAACAATAAGTGAGTTCTCTCGCTAAGGGTCTCCTCGCGACAGCCAAATGTGCCAAACTTCCTGCTCAAGGCGCCCGCCACGACGTTTGCCTTCTTAGGGTGACACAAAATGGTGCAGTCATAATTTTTCAGGTGCTCAAACCATCTCCTCTTTCTCAAATTCATGTCCTTTTGTGTCAACAGATACTGAAGGCTCTTATGATTCGTGTAAATCTCACATGACTCCCCGTAAAGATCATGGGGCCACAGTTTCAATGCGAAGACATTTGTCGCCAACTCCAGATCATGCGTCAGTAGTTATTCTTATGAGTTTTCAACTATCTGGACGCGTAAGCTCTCACTATGCCACACTGCATCAATACACATCCCAGGCCAATCTGCGAGGCATCACAATACACCATAAATCCACTTGAACCAGCTGACAACGCTAATTCAAATTAAAAGTCTGATGCTTTTTGTAGGGAGAGGTACCACAGAAGGATGAATGAGAAATGGAATGTTGAAGTTGACCTTGGATTCAAATTAAAGTTGACCTTGGATGAATGAGCTACCACTAAAAGTCTTCATGAGGTTGCAACTTCAAGTCACCTTGATGCCTAGGAAAGGTTGGCATCAAACGTACTCGATATCATTCCCTTAACTCAAAGTGTCATATTAAAGTTGAAATCATGATACTTAATTGACTTTATCTGGTCTTGATATAGCTTCATGAAAATGAATTTTGATTTTGATTTCCGGTCTCCTCGGAGACCTACGAAGCCTATAAAGGGCTCATGCGACCTTGCGGTTCTAAATTGTAGGCTAATTGTGGCTTTTAGTTTTTCAACCAACTAATATGAAAGGTTGGAGATATATTTTTATCAAATATTTCATACTTTGAGATATCTTGATTCACTTTGATATAATGATTGACCTCTTTAAGTGAATCTTTACTACTTAGTAAAGTAGGTATTTTGGAAATGATACTTGACTTCTTGCTTTGCTATTTAGTGGATTAACTTGCTAGTATACATATTTTCGTTATGATACTAATGAAGATTACTTGCAAGTCATTAACAAATTATTGGAAGGCTAAAAGAAAAAGGAAATGAAAATAGAAATTCTCAAGAAATGAGGTATGGTTCTCGTTTTGGAAAAACTCTTGTTTACGACCTCAATATTTTTAACTAAATGTTTTCTCTATGCTCGTGATTGATTATGCATGATAATTGATTAAAATTTCATGAGTACATGAATTTCTTCTTCTTTGGCAATTTCATGATACCATGATTGAATAAGAAATTCATATCAGAGAATTCCCTTCTTAAGTTGCGATTTGATGAACGTATTTTGGTTTGCTTATAATTTGTCCTCATGCGATTAAACTTGAAAAACCATGAGTAAAAGATCAAGCGTGATACTTAGCAACTTCATGCTATCATGCTTAAGTTTGAATAAAACTGTGCTAGGTTGACACGTTGATCACTTGACTAAAATCACTCAAAACTCTTGTTGAAAATTTCATCTGAATTTAAAACCTATTACAAAAGGTTGAAACAATATCTTGTTGATTCCATAGACGTTACGATTAGATTTTGAGAATTTTCGCAAGATCTAAATATTTACAAGAATGCCACTGCGAATTCAAGGATTTTTAAAAATATGAAGAAAAGTCATTTTTGAGTAATTATTGAGTTCATGCAATCCGCATGAAACCTAGTTTGTGTGGTCAAATTTTCGTAAAATTCAGATGCATATAAATTTCTATAAAATTTTCGACACATTAGTTGGATAATAATTTCTATATTGGCCGGTCGCTCGACATGCGATCGCCGCATCGACCGGCGGACAAAAATAATCTAGTCCGTCCACTTGGCCGAGCCTTTTCATCCCAACCTCTCACCTAAGCTTCTTAAGACCGAAACTAGGGCCCCTCCACCCCTATCAGCCGACCCTTGCTTGGTTTTTGGAGTCTCTCTTGCATTCTAGAGGTAAGAATCTCATGCCATAGCTTCTTTTATGAGGTTTCTTCGTGATAATGGTGTAGATTCCTCTCCTTGCGCTCCCATATGTTGGTTTCTACATGTTGATAGGCTCATTTCATTATACCTCATGCATTCATCATAGTTCTTGGTTATTTTCAAGTTTAGGAGTCTCATTTCAAATACCTTCATAAAAATATTTTTTGGAAAATATTTGAGGTATGCCTTTGAGTTGAGTATTATGAGTATTAAATCTAATGAAAAAGAGAAGGTAAAAAGGAGGGAAAACACAATGAATTTTTAGAATTTTTCATCTTTTGTTTTGTTTTCACAATATTGAAATTATCATGTCAACATCATTTAAAAATTGAAGGGTTCATCTTCTAAATCATGTTTCTTTTTTTTGTTATTTTCTTTTTTAAAAAATAAAGGGGACAAGAAAAAGAGTGCATCCATTTTGCTTTTAAACAAAATGCACTCCCATGTTAGCTCTAGGTTGTAGGCATCACTTATTCATAATTAATCATTTATGTATTGTCTCAAAATATCTTGTAGATGGCACCCCGAACTAAGAAACCTAGTCTCCTCGATAACCTTCTTACTCCATTGGGAAAAACCCAAGCAGCACTGTTTAACACCCATACTGTACTACAAACCTGTATAGTCAATTTGGGGGATCTTGAGCAATACGACATAAGGGGTCGATTGAGTGCACTAGGTTGGGTAGAGTTCCTAGGAAGATCAATTACAGTGTGCCCTATACTCATTAAAGCCTTCTTTGCAAACCTTATGATTGATCGTCCTCCTATTTATAACTATCCAGTTCTGCATTTTGAAATCTTAGGAAAACCTATAGTGATCACTGTGTCAGCTATTAGGGTAGCATTTGGTTTTCCTCTCATTGGTGCTCTAAGTATACACCATGTCCACTTATGCATTTGATGAAGATCATCCTACATCTGAAGTGATATCAGCCATTTGCCCTCAGGGATATTATGGAACAATTTCAACGCAAACCATAAAACTGTCCACTGCCGCTAGGATTATGCATCTTATCATAACACATAACATCCTTCCTAGAGCGGGGCATTATAATGAGGTGATTAGTACCAATGTTAGGGTACTATTCTATGCCATGACCCGTAGGGTTATTGATGTCCCTAATCTTATGCTGAATTACATTATTGAGATACATACATCTGCCAAACAAGCCCTTACCTTTGCATCCATCATATCATACTTCATTTACCTGTCCGGGGTAAACATATCAAGATTTGAGATCGAGCCTGCTCCTAAAGCAATTGATACATTGGCACTCACACGTATGAAGATTCTGGGAGATCAGCGAGGCAGGCGTGCTTGAGTAGGAGATCCATCCGACCCAGAGGATGATGATGATGACGATCATGATGAGGATGATGATTAAGGTGGTAGCTCATCGCATCCTCCACTAGATGAATGTTTTGCTATGATAGAGTATGTCTAGGTTGGCTCAGCTGCAGTTTGATAAAGTCGCATGGAACACCAACACTACTACTCACATTGATCATATTAGTAGCCGTGTTGATGATATATATGGCCGTGTCAATGAGATGTATGGTCATGTCGATCAAATGTGGTAGTACTATCAGACTCATTAGCCGCCACCACCGCATGAAGAGCGATGAATGTGACTCGTGTCTAGTTTCTTTTTGTGGACTTGTGTTGTCATTATGGTTGTACTTCTTTTTATGCACTTTACTTTCAGAAATGATGGTTGCTTTGTAGACTTCATGGCTTATCTTTTGTGGCATATGAACTTGTAAGTGTTTGACTTTTATATGTTGGCTATATTTGACAAAAGTGTTCCAGGTTAAATCTCAGATTTTGCACAGTCACAACTATGAAGAGGTCTACCTATATGATGACAGTTTTAATTGTGTGAGGAACTCTATGGCTGAGATGTCATAGAGAGGAAAGTTGGTATGTATTTGTAATAGCAAATAGGTTTTTGTTATTTCCAATTCACAATAGTAATGGTAGTCGAATTTCGGGTGTAAAATCCTGAGGACTTATATTGTACTTATAGAGAATGAATTGGACATTTGTTCGGTGAGTGCCTCGCAGATTAGGTGACTGGTTTTGTCACTGAACTGCCTAAACAAACCTTCATGTTGGCAAATGTGATTTTTTGCTTTGGTTCTTACTTTGCTCTAGTAGCAGTTGCAATAGCAGTTGGAACTTCTTATTCAACTGTCCTTAATAGAAGTTCCCTGAGAGACACTTATACTATATTGCCTATTGGTATCAGAGCGGTTGTACTAATCTTTACATGCACAAAATCCTTGGTGTGTCTCTTCTTTTTCAGGTTCAAGATGGAAGGAATACCTATGAAAAATTCTGTCAATGTTCCTGCTTTACTTATTGGAACAAACTATGCATATTGGAAGGCTACGATGAGAGCTTTCATCAAATCGTTGGATGATAGTTGCTGGGACTCTATAGAAGTCGGCTATACTCCTCCAAAAATTGATGGGACTGAGCGCAATCTAAAGAACCAATATACAGAAGCAGAAATAGTTGCAATAGAATATAATAATAAAGCTCTCAATGCTATCTTTAGTGGAGTTGAGTCTTCTCAATTTAAACTAATCTCAGCTTGTACCTTGGCAAAGCAGGCATGAGAAATTTTAGAAACGAATCATGAAGGATCCCTGACGTTTCATAAAGTCAAAAGTTGAAATACTCTGTTGGTGAAATGACCACACTAGAGGGGGGGTGAATAGTGTGTTATCTATATCTTTTTGTCTAATTTCAGTTTTAATCATTTACTTGATTACTTAGATAATTCACAAATCGAGTAGTATTTCTAATTCACAATTCATAGTGGTTCGACCCCAATGACTACTCCACTACCTAAGCATCCCGCTTCGGATTTCCAAACTAGGTTTACTAGATTATATCGTTTCCCTTACAAAGAGGACTTTACACCGGAAAGTCTCCGCTCTCATACCGAAGGCACTTCCACATCTGAAGGTATCCCGTCTTCCTTCCAAGAGTACTCTCCCACCTCAACCTAAGGGACAACTCAACCAATTCTAGTAAACTAAGTTTACAATGACGGATTTAAGCCTTAACACCATGGCAATTACAAACTCAATCAAACCTAGCAACCTAGGTTTATACACTTGATATACAATCAAAATAAACAACAAAATACAATAACAATTGGAGCAATAAATCAAACAAAAAGTACTTAGCTCCAAAAGAAACTCCCTAGTCATCTTGATGCCTTGAGAAGATAAATCTATGAAGCTTGAAGGCTAAATCAACAAGTGAAGATCAAAACTAGGGCTTTTGCAAGGATGGCTCAATGGAAGCTTGTAGAAATGCTTAGGATCATTCTTTGAGGCTTGGAAGCATCAATAACTACTTAGGAGTGAGTTTGGGATGGGTATTTATAACCCCCCAAACAAGAGGGCTCAATAACACCTTATCATCAATAACTACTTAGGATTATGCCGTGTTGCATGGAACACCAAGACGACTACTCACATTGATCATATTAGTAGCCGTGTTGATGATATATTTGGCCGTGTCAATGAGATGTATGGTCATGTCGATCAAATGTGGTAGTACTATCAGACTCATTAGCCACCACCACCGCCTCAAGAGTGATGAATGTGACTCGTGTCTAGTTTCTTTTTGTGGACTCGTGTTGTCATTATGGTTGTTCTTCTGTTTATGCACTTTACTTTCAGACATGATGGTTGCTTTGTAGACTTCATGGCTTATCTTTTGTGGCATATGAACTTGTAAGTGTTTGACTTTTATATGTTGGCTATATTTGACAAAAGTGTTTCAGGTTAAATCTCAGATTTTGCACAGTCACAACTATGAAGAGGTCTACCTATATGATGACAGTTTTAATTGTGTGAGGACAGTTTCTTCGGTCTGTGGTTTTTTGGATAAGTATGCTGCCAATGAGATGACTGTTGGACTTCAATATTGATGATGATTCTCTTGATATTTATGATATTATTAATCATCGTTAATTATATATCTTTTGTCCGTTTTGATGTTATGAGTAGTGGAGAGTTTCCTACTCTTTATTTTCTTGGCTTTACTCTTTGTCTTTTATGATTATGTGTTTATGATGTTGGTCGTTCAAACCGATGATTGTTTGATTTGAACTGAAGATTGATTATAGATCAGTGACTAAAGTCAGCATTGATTCAGCTCCTTCAGGTTTCACATATAAATACTTGTGAAGATATATGTTTTTATCAACTTTTATGTACGTACACTGTGTTGCCAATTATTCTGAGGAGTTGAGATTGCTGAGTTCAAGACAGCTGAGTGCAGACGGCAACAATCTATTTTTCTTATCTCCAAGTGAAGATGGTTATGGGCTGATAACTCGCTACAACACAAGGATTGTGTGGAGGAAGGAACTCTAGTAATAATGGTAATAATGGTAGTCGGATTTCGGGTGTGAAATCCTGAGGACTTATATTGTACTTATAGAGAGTGAATTGGGCATTTGTTCGGTGAGTGCCTCACGGATTAGGTGACTGGTTTTGTCACTGAACTGCCTAAACAAACCTTCGTGTTGGCGAATGTGATTTTTTGCTTTGGTTCTTACTTTGCTCTAGTAGCAGTTGCAACTTCTTATTCAACTGTCCTTAACAGAAGTTCCCTGAGAGACACCTATACTATATTGCCAATTGGTATCAGAGCGGTTGTACTAACCTTTACATGCACAAAATCCTTGGTGTGTCTCTTCTTTTTCAGGTTCAAGATGGAAGGAATACCTATGAAAAATTCTATCAATGGTCCTGCTTTACTTATTGGAACAAACTATGCATATTGGAAGGCTAGGATGAGGGCTTTCATCAAATCGTTGGATGACAGTTGTTGGGACTCTATAGAAGTCGGCTATACTCCTCCAAAAATTGATGGGACTGAGCGCAAGCTAAAGAACCAATATACAGAAGCAGAAATAGTTGCAATAGAATATAATAATAAAGCTCTCAATGCTATCTTTAGTGGAGTTGAGTCTTCTCAATTTAAACTAATCTCAGCTTGTACCTTGGCAAAGCAGGCATGAGAAATTTTAGAAACGAATCATGAAGGATCCCTGACGTTTCGAAAGTCAATAGTTGAAATACTCTATTGGTGAAATGACCACACTAGAGGGGGGGTGAATAGTGTGTTATCTATATCTTTTTGTCTAATTTTAGTTTTAATCGTTCACTTGATTACTTAGATAATTCACAAATCGAGTAGTATTTCCAATTCACAATTCATAGTGGTTCGGCCCCAATGCCTACTCCACTACCTAAGCATCCTGCTTAGGATTTCCAAACTAGGTTTACTAGATTATATCATTTCCCTTACAAAGAGGACTTTACACCGGAAAGTCTCCGCTCTCATACCGAAGGCACTTCCACATCCGAAAGTATCCCGTCTTCCTTCCAAGAGCACTCTCCCATCTCAACCTAAGGGACAACCTAACCAATTCTAGTAAACTAAGTTTACAATGACGGATTTAAGCCTTAACACCAAGGCAATTACAAACTCAATCAAACCTAGCAACCTAGGTTTATACACTTGATATACAATCAAAATAAATAACAAAATATAATAACAATTGGAGCAATAAATCAAATAAAAAGTACTTAGCTCCAAAAGAAACTCCCTAGTCATCTTGATGCCTTGAGAAGATAAATCTATGAAGCTTGAAGGCTAAATCAACAAGTGGAGATGGCTCAATGGAAGCTTGTAGAAATGCTTAGGATCGTTCTTTGAGTCTTGGAAGCATCAATAACTACTTAGGAGTGAGTTTGGGATGGGTATTTATAACCCCCCAAACAAGAGGGCTTGTTAACGGGCATTTTTCTGCCTATTGGCGACGCCCAGTCGCTTGCCGATCGATCGTGGGTCAACCGACTGAGCGATTGCCGAGCGACCAAAGGCATTCTGCCCAATCTGGGCATCGATCTTTCAACCGAAATGCCTTCACCTTTTACCGGTCGACTAGTCGGTCGACCGAACCTAGGCAGGGCAGATTTTTTGCTTATTTATTTTTTTGCTCGTTTGTTCGTTTCTCGGTTCCGTATTCGCTAAGTCTACTTATATAACATTTATTAACTTAAAACATAAATATTATATAAGGATTACCCCCCATTTGGATTTAATAAAAATATCTAAAAAATCAAAATCTTTAAGAATCAAAATTTAACTTTTGGGATATAGTACAAATTTCCGAAAACTATAACTTTTATAATCTCACGGGTCAAATATGGGTAGGCTAAAGGCTTTCAAAAAATCCTTAAAAATATCTTGTTATCTAGTTTTTACCCGAGGAACAATTATCGGCACTTTTGGTGCCAAGAAAATGTATAGGTTATATAGCCCTCCAAGGAGCTCCCTAGACTTAGTGAATTTCAGGGTCAATTCCAGCCAATCTAATCCCTATAGAACTATGATACTTGATAGTCTTGGGGGTCAATTCCACCTTAATGACAATGTTGATCGGCCAGTTACTAAGACGTCAATCCCACCAGATGCTACAGCGGTTGATATCACAGAAGTACAAACCGCGGTAGAGATTGAATTGCCGAATAAAGAAGCTGCAGAATTTTACGAGATGTTGAAAGCTGCCGATGAACCTTTGTATGAGAATTGTCCTAAATACAATAGGTTTTCAGCAATGACGCAGCTCCTAAACATCAAGGCTAATTATAACATCAGCGGGGTTGCGTATGATCGGATTGCAAGATTGATTAATGGAATGCTGCCTACTGATAACAAGTTTGAGCCAACTTTTTATAAAACTAAAAAACTGATAAGAAAATTGGGGATGGGTTACGAAAAAATACACGCGTGCCAAAATAATTGCAGTTTATATTATAAAGAAAATGTGCAGTTGGATAAATGCTCTGTATGTCAACATCCTCGTTACAAGGAGAAGAAATCCGTCCGACAGAAAAATATCCCGTTTAAGATGCTTCGGTATTTTTCACTATCACCGAGGCTTCAAAGATTATTCATGTCGGAAAAGACGGCCCCCTACATGAGTTAACATGCAAGAAGTCATGATGATACAGTAATGACTCATCCATCCGACAGTGAAGCATGGAAACATTTGGATTCATGTTATCCTTCATTTGCTAGGGATACTAGAAATATTAGATTGGGATTGTGCACAGATGGTTTTAATCCGTTTGGACATTCTGCAACTCCTTATTCAGTTTGGCCAGTGCTACTGATAATTTATAATTTGCCACTGTCAATGTGTATGAAAGATGAATTTATTTATCTTTTGATGATTATTCTGGGTCGTAAGGGTCCTCGAAAAGAAATTGACGTGTTTCTCAGATAGATGAATTAAAAACATTATGGACTGAGGGAGCTGTCACTTATGATTTTCATCGGAAGCAAAACTTCAATTTAAAGGCCGTGATCTCGTGGACAATCAATGATTTCCTGGCATACGACATGTTGTCTGGTTGGAGCACTCACGGCCGACTCTCTTGTCCGTATTGTATGGAATACTCTAAATCAATCAGTCTTCAGAACGGATGAAAAATCTCATTCTTTGATTGTCATTGTCGATTCCTATCGACTAACCATCAGTATCGAAGGAATCGTAATAAATTTACTAAGGGCAGAGTCGAAAGAGATGAGCCACCACCGATGTTGTCTGGTGAACAAATGTTATCACGTGTTTTAGCACTTCCAGAGATAGTATTTGGTCGGAATGAAAGAGTGTCAGGATTAGGTCAAACACATAACTGGGTGAAAAAAAGTATGTTTTGGGAATTGCCCTATTGGAGTTCATTACTGATTCGACATAATTTAGATGTCATGCACATTGAAAAAAATGTGTTTGATAATATTTTCAACACTTTGATGGATATTTCCGGAAAAACTAAAGATAATGTCAAAGCCCGACATGATCTGAAAATACTTTATAAGAGACCAGAGTTGGAGTTACAAGAGGCCAACAGACGATATCTAAAACTGAAGACCCCGTATGTGTTAAATAAACAACATATCAAATATGTTTGTCAATGGATAAAAGAACTCAGATTACCCGATTGATATGCTTCAAACTTATCTCGATGTGTGAATGTCGATGATTGCAAAATATCAGGGATGAAGAGACATGATTGTCTTGTATTCATGCAGAGATTGCTTCCGATCGCATTCCGAGATCTTCTACCTCATAATATTTGGGGTCCGTTGACTGAATTAAGTATGTTTTTTAGAAACATTTGTGCAAATGTCCTTCGAGTCGAAGATATGTCAACACTTGAAAGTAATATTGTTGAAATCATATGCAAGCCGGAGCAGTTTTTCCCTCATGCATTTTTTGACTCGATGGAGCATCTACCGATACACTTGGCATACGAGGTACGAGTTGATGGAGCATCTACCGATACACTTGGCATATCGGTGGATGTACTTATTTGAAAGATACATAAATCATCTAAGAAAAAAGTAAAGAACACTGCAGCTATAGAAGGATCAATATCTGAATCGTATATCATCCAAGAAATTTCAACATTCTGCTCATTTTACTTTGAATCGACAGTACAGACAATATTTGATCATCTTCCACTTAACGACGACGGGGGAGTTCGACATTCAGATGGATGTTTAAATATATTTTGTCACTCTGGTCGTGCTTTTGGTTCTCGTCCTTCTCGACACTTAAGCGAGGAAGAGTATCATTTGGCACACTTGTATGTATTACTCAATTGTCCAGATATTGAACAATTCATTAAAATATTTGACATTGAGATGGTGCAAAAATACTCTATTCACAACGATCAAGAATTGAAGAGATTACGAAATCATGATTTCCCTACGTGGATTCAAGCTTACAGCAAAGATCACCGAGCTGAAATAGATGAAAGAATATTTGAGTTTGTTAGTGGACCATCGCGACTAGTGTCCTGTTATAGCGGATATTTTGTTAATGGATACAAATTTCACACGGTGGAATATGCATTTACAAAGATGACGATGAATGCCGGGGTCTGCGTGAAAGGGACAACCTATGTTGAATGTGATATGGATTTGTATGGACTGGTGGAAAAAGTGATAGAGTTGCACTACTTCGGCTTAAAATCAGTGGAAGACTATTACTCAGATGATGAGTTATAATTGTAAAGTATATCTTATATTAAATATATCTCTACTATATATATAATAATCTAATTATATGTCAATTCGACAGATATGTTTGGTCGTGGTTATCGTCGCATGAGAGCTTCGGAGTCTCCGATCGATGAGACTCCAGCACTTACTCATGCTGTTGATTCTCCTGTTGTTGATCCTCCTGCCGATGATACTGCTGAGGCTAGTACATCCAAACGTAGGAGGCCACGCGGGCCGAACAGGTGGCAGCCTCCACCAGCCGCAGAGTCACGCAGATTCATTAACGTGATTGGGGAGCGGTAATATATCATGAATTATGAATCATTAAAAATTCATTATATCATAATATAATATTAAATTTTATTTTTGTTGTGCAGTTTTGAGTAAGAAGAAGTGCCAAGGAGCATTTCTTCTACCATTCGACGATATATGCACAGGGCATGGCCCACGTGGTCTCACGTGCACAGTGAGCATGTCGATATGCTATGGCGCGAGTTTGAGGCACGTATTAATTTTTTTTTTATACATGCATGATGATTAATATTGGTACTGATATTATTATTTTACAGGCTCGCTATACATGGGTCGAGGACTAGTGGCCCTTTATTTACGCTGCATGGGAGGCTATTTCCCGAGCGAGGTACAACGGGCAGCGGGGGCAGGCCCGGTCCTAGGCGATGGCCCTAGCTGGGACCACTAACATCGCGGAGACTCGGGGATACGGCCCCGATTGGATTACTCCGGATATATGGGACCAGCTCGTGGCATTATGGTCGACGGATCGATGGCAGGAGGTTTCTAGGATTGCGGCTAGAAACCGCATGTTGGGCGGAGGAGCGCGTCACACTGGCGGCTTGGTTGCATTTGCTGTGCACGCGAACCGTATGGTAAGTATACCTTAATTTTAATTATATATTTTATTTGTTGCTCTGTGTACTAATTAATCTATTTGTTTTGTAAATGTAGATGATGGTGTTGGACGACGGGACTGTCCAGTGACCCTCCTCGATGGTGGTGTTTGAGCGGACTCATCGTTGAGGGCATGGGACGGGGGAGTGCGTCGACAACTTCGCTGCATACATTATGGTAAATATATTTGTTTAAATTATTCATTATTTATTTATAATTTTAGTTTTATGAAAAATATTAAATAAAAAGTTAAACTCGAGTAGGAGACCTACAGTCAGACGGTGATACAGCACGGCGGCACCCCCGAGGACTTTGACGCAAGAGCGTGCGTCGAGGCTGCAGGTGGCTGGGACCACGGTCGCGTGTATGGTTTTGCAGATAGTGGTCATGCGCGAGCCGTGCTAGATTCACTTGGGGCACTGACCCCTGCACATGCTGGTGAGCGGCCGTCCACCTCCAGGTCCAGTTCTGATCATAGTACCAGGATAAGGACACTAGAGGAGACGGTCGCGTTTGAGAGTCAGATGATGGCGGAGATGCATGCTATGCTACGCAACATCTCAGCTCATACCGGAGCAGGCATCCAATTGGCATCATCTGATCCATCATCCTCAAGTCAGTCCACGCCGGTGTATACCCAAGCACTCCAGACCCCGCCATATGATCCAGACCATCCTCCATCGTCATCGTGAGATTTATTGTTTTTATATATATTGACTTTGTTACTTAGATACTATACTTGATTAATTTGTTTTGTTTGGATATTGATACTTAAAATTTGCATTTGAATAGTTTTTATACGATTGTGGATAATTATAAATATAAGTATAATTATTTTGATGTATATCTTGGTGTATTTGTGATGTGTGAATGAATGTATGTATGGGTGTATGGGTATGTGAGTTATGTATCAGATAATGTATCAATGCATTAAATGGAAATTTAGAATTTGAGATTTTTTCGGTTGTAGGTTGTACTCATCAGCAACAGCTTTCCCACGGTCGTCCGTGGGAAAGCCGTTACTAAAAGTGTATCGTAAGCCATTGCTGATGTCATACAGCAACGGCTTAGCAACGGTCTTTCACTAACGGTGTTGCTACGGACACGTGGGCCATTGCTAATAATTGTTATCAGCAACGGGACCGGGTCTGTGGCAAACCCGTTGCTGATAATATTATTAGCAACGGCGCGAGCGACCGTTGCTGATTCGTTGCTAAATTATCAACAACACGTCTTTCTGCCACGGCTTCGTTGCAACGGTTGGGGCCGTTGCAAGCCGTTGATGATCGTTCTTGATCCGTTGCTGATGTCCATTATTCCAGTAGTGGATGTAGATAATAATCACTGCAAAGTTCAATGTGCAGATAGTCTTGACTAGGCCTATCAGGAGATGCTTGACAAATGGATTGAAGTGGCGAAACTTAACAAGTGTCTCGACGATCAGAACAAGTTTATGGTTGAAGAAAAGAAGACCCTTAAGGAGAGAGTTCAAACCCTTCAAAGAGAGATTGTTCAAAAAGGTAAAGAAGGAAGTTAGAATGGTGAATTCTATAGGTACTCTTAACAAAATTTTGATTGTAGGAAAAATACCTTCTAATCATAAGGGACTAGGGCACACTAGTTTATGCCAATTGAAACCACGGTCTCAACTGCCTACTCAATCGAGGAACTTTCATAGAGGCTCCTCAAGTCATGAAAAGCTTTCTATAAGAAAGGGAAATAGGGTGCCCATATGCTACTACGGCAGGTGCAGAGGACACATTATAGCAAATTGCTTCAAACTCTCCAACAAATTGAGGAGAAAGAATCATATAAATTACCCAAGGCAAAAGGTTAAGCGAATTTGGGTAAGAATGATGATTGTATTCCAATTGTGTGATGAATTTGGGTAAGAATCATATAAATTACGGCAAGTTAATCTTGTTAGTATAGGCCAATTGTGTGATCAAAATTTAAATGTTCAATTTACTAAAAATAGTTGCACGGTTCTTGATAAGGATGATGACTGTATTCTTAAGGGGAAAAGATCTAGAGTCAACTGCTACAAAATTATCTATTCTTCTATTTGTCTTTCAATGGTCTCTTTTGACATTAATCTGTAGCATCGACGATTAGGTCATGTTAATTACAGAGATCTGAAGAAACTTGTAAATGCTGAAGCGGCCAGAGGCATTCCTAAACTTTCAGGAGAACCTGAAGCTGTCTGCGGTGCTTGTCTAGAAGGAAAGCAGACTAGGCAGTCTCATCTGCAAGACAATTGGTAGTTACTTCTAAACCTCTTGAGATTCTTCACTTGGATCTTGTCGGTCCTATGCAGGTTGAAAGTATTGGTGGTAAAAAGTATGTTTTTGTATGTATAGATGATTTCTCACGTTTCACTTGGACATAATTCCTAAAGGAAAAATCCAATGCTTTTAGCATTTTTAAATCTCTATGTTTGAAACTTCAGAATGAGCATGAATTTCATATTCTGAAGGTGGTCAGAATAAGGAGTGATCATGGAAGAGAATTTGAGAATATTTATTTCTCTAAATGCTGTGATGAAAATGGTATATCGCATTAATTTTCTGCTCCAAAGACTACTCAATAGAATGGTGTAGTTGAAAGGAAGAACCATACTATTCAGGAGATGGCTCGTGTTATGCTTAATTCTAAGCAGATTTTTGAAAGATTTTGGGCTAAAGCCATCAACATAGTTTGCTACATCGTAAATTGAGCTTATCTCAGACCAAGATATTCTAAAACTACTTATGAATTATAGAAAGGTAGAAAACCTAACCTTACATACTTTCATGTTTTTGGTAGCAGGTGCTATGCTCTAAATGATAGAGAATACCTTGGAAAAATGCAAAGCAAAAGTGACGAAGCCATATTTCTTGGCTATTCCAAAAATAGCAAGACTTATAGAGTCTATAACAAACACACTCAAACTGTGATGGAATCAAAAAACATGAGGGTTGATGACTCTCAAATATATGAGACCCTGCTGACTGATGAGAAGATAGTCTCAATTGTTGATAAGACTGCCCAGAATTCCGCCAAGGTTGTTGAACAGTCAGTTGAAACTGCTAATTCAACTAACCAGGAGACATACACTGAACATGAAGATGAAAGGGATGACTCCATAGCTGAAAAATCTGCAAGATCTCTCAAGAATCATACTATACAAAATGTAATTAGAGATGTACATGATGGAGTTAAAACTAGAAATCAATCCAAGAAAAAGCACAAGGATATGATTAGATACTCTTGCTATATGTCAACTATTGAACCTAAAAATGTCATAGAAGTCTTAAGGATGAATTTTGGAATTCTTTTATGCAAGAAGAGTTACAGCAGTTTGTCCAAAATGATGTTTGGGAACTTTTCTCAAGACCATAAAATGTGAATGTTGTTGGAACTAAATTGGTATTTAAGAACAAGGCTGATGAAGCTGGAAACATTACAAGAAATAAAGCTCGTCTTATTGCTCAAGGCTTCAACCAAATTGAAGGTTTGGACTATGATGAAACCTTTGCAACTGTTGCAAGATTGAAATCCATCAAGTTTCTTCTAGCCTTATCCTGCAGTATGAAGTTCAAACTTAGCGAAAAGCTGGTGCTCTCTAAGGGTCCACAAGACCACCCTCAGATGCTCAACATGCTCCTGCCCACTCTTGGAATATACTAGTATGTCATCTATGAACACAATGACAAACTTATCCAAGTACTCTTTGAACGCCATGTTCATCTGATCCATGAAAGTTGCTGGTACATTTGTCAACCCAAAGGACATCACCAGAAACTCATAATGCCCATATCTCAACTTGAAAGCAGTTTTCGGCACATCCTAGTTTCGGATCCTCGACTAATGTGACAATATATATAGGTCTCTTGGGGAACTTCAATAAAAGGATAGTTTCTTAGGAAGTTGTAATTGCTCTAATACTAGCCAATGCAAACACAGGATTTGTTTACACAATTCAGTGACAAACCAGTCATCTAATCTGCGGGGCACTAACCGGACAGATGCCCAATTCACTCTTTATAAGTACAATATAAGCCCTTTGGATTTCACACCCGAAATCCAACTACCAATACTACAGTGAATCGAAAATAACAAAATCATATTTGCTATTATAAGTAAATACCAACTTGCCTCTCTATGACATCACAGCCACAAAGTTCTATCCTCCACATAGCCTCATGTTGTAGTGTGTTATCCGCCTGATATCCAATCTTCTCATCGAAGATAAAAGGTTGTTGCCTCTTCTGCACTTGGCAGTATGCACTCGACAATTTCAACTACTCTATAGATGTCAAGATCATTTCCGCGCAATGGAGTTGTTGACAATAAATCTCTTCTCTAGTATTTTTAGGTGTCACTGAAAGATTACTGGAAGATCTAAATAAATGATGACTTCAATCATATTAATAACCCCCGTCTTCAATAGAAACCATCATCATAACTTAGGCATTTTACAAAAGATCATTTATGTAAATAAGAAACGCCTAAGAAATAATTGAAGAGAAACTCTTCAAAACTAAACTGATCAGGAAGAAAAATAATGATGATTTAAATGTCCAAAATCAGTTAACAAAATCATCATTAAACCAGAAGTCCATCAGTCATCAAGATCGTATCAAGCAACCCATCCAGAAATTTTTTAAGACTATAAGCAGTTAAGACCGCGTCTTCACACTTGAGACTGTCATCATCGCATAAGTAGAGCTTTTTCCTTGTTGAATTTGAGAAAACACCAGAAGCTTCTTTTGCCAAATATAGCCAGTAAACAAAAGCCAAATACAAACATAATGATATGTGGATCGCAAGTCAATCTTTGAGACCCACTGAGCCCCTTGTAGAAGGTCAAATAAATTATAAATCCTCGGCAGTGGGCAATGGTTCTTGATCGTCACCTTATTCAACTATTTGTAATTGATTCACAACGCATGGACTCATCCTTCTTTTTCACAAATAGTATAGGTGCTCCCGACGGAGACACACTCGGGTAGATGAAGCACAAATCCAATAACTCCTGCAACTAAGCCCTAAGCTCCCTCAACTCAGCCATAGCCATCCGATATATGGGGGAATCGAGGTTGGCTTCAACCCCTGATGCTGATGAATACATAGCTCGATCTCTTGCTCAGGCATCAATCCTAGAAGCTCATCCGGAAAGACATCGGGGAAATCACAAGCTCAATGCATATCGTCGACTTTCTTGGTCGTCCCCCTCGGCATTCACCACAAAGTTAATATAATAGTAATTATTTAATTAAGTATCAATATTGATGCATCGGTTGTGATAGGCAGCTTAAACAAAAGAGCAGTTAAAGATTTCAGAAATGATTATTGAGATGGGATATATAAATTTTAAATTTAATTGTTAACATATTTCTTATATTTATGATCCATAGATATTGTAGAAGATAATTATTTAATAAATATATGAATAAATCAAATATTTACAAGAATCAAAAAAATTACTTACATAATTTTAAAATCAACTCATTGGAGTTTGTTGGTTATGTAGGAGCGATCTCACTAGTAGCTACTACTGGAGATGAAATCAATGACATAGATAAGAAGAAAAAAATAGCGAAGAGACTTAGAAAAAAGCTCCTTGCATCCATGTTGACCAATTCTTTTTGACAAAAGATTATTTCTGTTTTCAATGACTCATTACCCTTCTATTTGGTTAATATAAATATAGAATAATTTTGTTAACGCTAAACGAGCCTTTAATACAAGGAACATGCTTTATAGTCTTTTAGTTCAAATTTATGAAATTTAAATCGTACAAACGTAGACTAACGTACATTTGCTAATCTAGAATATATGTTGTAATAATTATTATAGATATTTTATTACATGTTGATTTTTTAAGATTTAGTGTGCCACCACATAGTCAGAATCAAACATTGCCAAAATAGTCACGTCACCCAAACAACAAGTGAGCTCTCTCGCTAAGGGTCTCCTCGCGGCAGCCAAATATGCTAAACTACCCATAAATTTCCTGCTCAAGGCGCCTGCCACCACGTTCTCTTTCTCAGGGTGATACAAAATGGTGCAATCATAATCTTTTAGGAGCTCTAACCATCTCCTATTTCTCAAATTCATGTTGTTCAATGTCAATAGATACTAGTGGCTCTAATGATTTGTGTAAATCTCATAGGACCACAGCTGCCGCCAACTCCTGATCATGCATCAGGTAATTATTCTCATGGTTTTTTAATTCCCTAGACGCGTAAGTTATCACTTTGCCACGCTACATCAATACACATCCCGGGACAATCTGCGAGGCATCACAATACATGAAAAATCCACCCGAACCCAACGGCAATGCTAACACTAGTGTCGACATCAAACAATCCTCGAGATTTTCAAAACTCTTCTCACAGCTATCATCCCATACAAACTTAACTTTCTTCTGCGTAGGTCGAATCGAAGGTGTTGCACTCTTCGAGAAGTTCTCCTTGAACTTCCTGTAGTAACCTATCGAGCCCAACAAACCACGTACCTCAGTCACGCTGTTTGGCTGCATCGAGTTCCGTACCACCTCCACCTTGGTCGGATCCACCCTAACTCCATCCCGAGTCATGATGTACTCTACAAATCCCACAATTTCAAGTCAAAATTCACACTCGAAAACTTATCGAAAAGCTGGTGCTCTCTAAGGGTCCTCAAGACCACCCTCAGATGCTCAACATGCTCCTGCTCACTCTTGCAATATTCTAGTATGTTATTTATGAACTCAATGACAAACTTGTTGGTGAAATGGCCACACTAGAGGGGGTTGAATAGTGTGTTATCTAGATCTTTCGTCTAATTCTGGTTTTAATCGTTTACTTGATTACTTAGGTAATTTACAAATCGAGTAATAGCTGAAGCAAAATATAAATGATAAGTAATAAAAAACGCAAGGTAAACAATGCTAACACAATTATTTATAGTGGTTCGCCCCCAATGCCTACTCCACTACCTAAGCACCCCGCTTAGAATTTCCAAACTAGTTTTACTAGATTATATCATTTCCCTTACAAAGAGGACTTATATCGAAAAGTCCCCGCTCTCAAACCGAAGGCACTTCCACACCTCGAAGTATCCCGCCTTCCTACCGAGAGCACTCTCCCACCTCAACCCAAGGGACAACTCAACTAATCCTAGTAAACTAAGTTTACAATGGTGGATTTAAACCTTAACACCAAGGCAACCACCCAACTCAATCAAACCTAGCAACCTAGGTTTATACAAATGATATACAATGAAAATAAACTACAATGTACACAAACAATGGAGCAAATAAATAATACAATAAATACTTAGCTCCAAACACGAGTCCTAGTTCCTCTTGATGGCTCAATGATGAATCGATCAAAACTTTGAAGGCAAAATCAAGTTTGTATCATGAGAACTAGGGTTTGTAAAGGAATGCCTCAAGAAAGGCTTTTGCAAAGATAAAAAATGTCTAAATGGAATGATGGATCATGGGAGGAAGGCTCTCATGGTCTTGTATTTATAGACCATGAAGAGTTGGCCTCAAACAACCAACTCAACAGCTAGAAAAATAGCCGTTTCCATCGTCTGATCATTTACGATCGACCGACCGAGCGACCGAATGCATCCTGCCACTTAAGAATCGAAAAAATTACTTACATATTTGTAAAATCAACTCATTAGAATTTGTTGGTGATGTAGGAGCGATCTCACTAGTAGCTACTACTGGAGATGAAATCAGTGACATAGATAAGAAGAAAAAAATAGCGAAGAGACTTAGAAAAAGTCTCCTTGCATCCATGTTAATAAAAAAAATTTGTCAAAAGATGATTTATATTTTCAATGACTCATTATCCTTGTATTCGGTTAATATAAATATAGAATAATTTTGTTAACGCTAAACGCGCCTTTAATACGAGGAACATGCTTTAAAGGCTTTCGGTTAAAATTTATGAAATCTAATTTTTATATAAACACATTAAATGATAGACTTTATTTGAAGCAATGTTTGCACACATAATGACATAAGGGAATAATATCACCGAACAAACATGGATTAACGTACATTTGCCAATCTTGAATACATGTTATTATAATAATTATAGATATTTTATTAAGTTTTCATATACATATATTTACATGTTGAGTTTTTAAGATTTATTCTTCTCGATGTAATACACTAATTTTAATTTAATTTTTGAATTTCAGCGTTAAACCCCCGATGTGCGTCATATTGGTCTAAAGTTTTCAACTTTGGTCAATCTCAGTTTTGATTATAACAAACATGGCACTAATGTTTGTGCAAAAAATATTTTTCAAGTTCCAAGTTAATTTGCACGCGACTTCTGCGATCGACAACTGACAAAAAATATTTGATTGTAAATCCTTTTTATGATGCAAAGAAACCCCAATTCTTGAAACCAAAATCCAAAAACCATGAAATCAACAATTGATAAAACATTAGCTAGAATGCTAGTTTCAGTCGAATCTCGACCAATCCTCGGGTGACTATCCTCGGGCGACTATCCTAGGTTCTGGATAATTTCCAGAAGCTATTCGGCCATCCCGCGGACGAACCTCAATCGACCGAGGGTCGCTTGGCGATTGATCAAATAGTATAAGTGAAACCTAGTGTTGTTAAGACACTTTGGGTACCTGAGCCCATTGACTCCCAAGGACCCAAAGTCATTTGGGTACCAAAGGTCTCTTGCTCTATTGTAGGGGGAGCTACCACACAAGGGTGAGATTGATGAAGTTGGTTGATTGAAGTTGCTTGAGGATTCAAAGATTGTACCATTTCAAAGTTGCAACTTCAAGTTATCATGATGCCTTGGGTAATGAAATTATTGACATCAAACACTTCGGTATCATCTCCTATACTTACTTATTTTAAATTATACTTACTTGATCAGAGGTTTTTTTTGAAAAATAATTTTATTTTTGATTTCTGGTCTCGTCGGAGACCTATGTGGTCTGTAATGGGCCTAAGAGACATTATGGTTTTAAATCGTAGGCTCATTATGGTCTTTCGGTTTTCAACCAATAGGAAGGGTTGGAGATCATGTTTTCAGTTATATTTCTCTTGTGATCTCTTAAAGTTCGTTTTGATATCACTTGATCTATTTGCTATTTGGTTTGGTTAGCTTGCTAGTAGCGTTAATTTCATTATCTACTTATGGAGTCTACTTGCAAGTTAAAAATGTTGATGGAAGACTAGTAGATTGAATTTGGAAGGAAAATGAAAAGTTCGGGAAAATTTCTAAGAATGAGGTATGAGCTCGTTTTTGCAAAAATCTTAATATAATACTTGAATATTCATGCTTTAATGATGTCTCTATACTCATGATTGATTTTGCATGACAAATCTATGAAATTTCATGAGTAGGTAAAATTTTGATAACTTAGGAAATTTCCTGATATCTTGATTGAATGAAATTTGCTCTAGGTTGAAATTCATATTAGAGACCTCATTTTGAGTTAGTAGTTAGAAAACATATTTAGATACACACATGACATGATTCTAGGTGATAACTAGATCGCTTTAGGGAACTTAAGTTTGAAAAAGTTTGACCCAAGTCAATAAATCGACTTGGATACTTCATTTTAAGTCCAAACTTCATAAATATATTTAGGAATAGGTATGACATGTTTCCATGCATTTAGAATGAAAAATTCATATGAATATGGATAAAATGATATAGAGGCCATTTTATGATAATCTCTTTAGAATCAATTTGACCCAAGTCAACAAATTGACTTAGAGGTCTCATTTTCAATCCATATTTGAGGAACATGTTTAGATTTACTCATGTTAGGTGACCATAGGTTTAAGTTTGAAAAATCATGAGTAAATGATAAGATTGACACATAGAAAGATTCATGATAATTAGTTTAGTTTTGAATAAAACCATGCTAGGTTGATATATTGACTTAAGGAAATAATTTTTATTTCAAACTTGACATACACTATTTACATGACCATTATGTGGTGTCATAAAAGTTTGAATGAAAACTGAGCACTTTTTGAAAATAACTAAAAATTACGGAAATACCATTAAAATCTCAACAAGAAAGGCAAGCTGCCGGCCGTGTAGGGCTACCCTACATTAAGGGTATGGCTGAATAGTTTAGGCCGTGAAAAATCATAGAAATAATTCTTAGACATTCAACATATATTCCTTATGTTGTTTGTATTAAATTGTTTGAAATTGGGATTTTATAGGGTCCGCTACACTAGGACTACCTAGAGATTAAGGGTAGGCCAAGTAGGGGTATTTTCATAATTTTAGAGACAACTACGACATTGTAGGTCCTTAGCACACCTTGTAACGACATTATACACTCAAGGTAGATTATGAAAAATATTTGTAGGGCCGCATGTATACAAAATCCTTAGGTTCTACCATATACTTTAGGGTCGATACCGTAAAACATGAGTTATTGGAAGAACGGTAAAAAAGTTTAGTCCCATATCAAGAGTATATTGAATATTGTGTTGGATAATATGGTATGATGGGTGTATTTACTGGCATCAACTTTAACTCAAGTTTTGAGGAAATGAAATTGGTGGCCTAGTAATTCCATCGAATGAATCGATCGTTAGATACCGAACTAGAAACAAAGAGGTGAGAAAGATAAATCTTGCTTTCTTAACTATATTTTTGAAAATTGAAATGAAGTCATTTACATACGTTTATAAAAAAGATGATAGAATGCTATTGAATTACTATAATATACTTCGTATTCTTAAAACAATGGATCAATTTTTGATAATTTTTCAAACATATTAAGTAATTATTCATAGGTAGCATGATTATCAAACTATTTGTATTTTGTTAATAATTTAAATTTATTATTAATTTGTTTTATTTATTATGTTGAACGTACAAACTTTATATCTAAATACAATGGTCACATTATCAATGATGATAACATAGACGACCATGGCAATATAGTGGAGGTGGAATGTACAATAGTGGAAGAAAACCAAGCTTCTTGTCTAGAGCTCTTCCACTGTGAGCAATGTTAGCATCTTTGAGCATATTGTCTGAAAGATAGAAACATTATAAGAGACATTATTAAAATAAAAATAATCAAGTTAATATAATAGCAATTTTCTAATTAAGTATCAATATCGATGCATGGGTTGTGATAGGCGGCTTAAACCAAAGAGCAATTAAAGGTTCCGGAAATGATCATTGAGATGAGATATATAAATTTTAAATTTAGTTGTTAACTTGTTTGTTATATTTTTGGTCCATAGTTATCATAAAAGATACTTTATTTAATAAATAAATGAATAAATCCAATATTTATAAGAATCGAAAAAATTACTTACATATTTGTAAAATCAACTCATTAGAATTTGTTGGTGATGTAGGAGCGATCTCACTAGTAGCTACTACTGGAGATGAAATCAGTGACATAGATAAGAAGAAAAAAATAGCGAAGAGACTTAGAAAAAGGCTCCTTGCATCCATGTTAATAAATTTTTTTTGTCAAAAGATGATTTCTATTTTCAATTACTCATTACCCTTCTATTCGGTTAATATAAATATAGAATAGTTTTGTTAACGCTAAACACACCTTTAATACGAGGAACATGCTTTATACGCTTTCAGTTAAAATTTATGAAATCTAATTTTTATATGAACACAATAAATGATAGACTTTATTTGAAGCAAAGTATGCACACAAAATGACATATGGGAATAATATCACCGAACAAACATGGATTAACGTACATTTGCCAATCTTGAATACATGTTATTATAATTATTATAAATATTTTATTAAATTTTCAGATACATATATTTCCATGTTGAGTTTTTAAGATTTATTCTTCTCGACGTAATACACTAATTTTAATTTAATTTTTGAATTTCAGCGAGAAACCCGCGATGTTCGTCATATTGGCTTAGCATTTTCAACTTTAGTCAATCTCAGTTTTGATGATAACAAACATGGCACTAATGTTTGAGCACACGACGTCCGCGATCGAAAAAATCATTGGAATCATAGAAATAGAAGGACGGTCGTCGATGCTCGAATTTCGTCGAGAAGATAGAGTCTAGGTTTGGGGTGTCTAGTGTGTGAGAAAACAATGGATTATGAGAAAACATGAATTCCAACCATTTAAGTATAAAGTTTCAGATTGAGCAGCCCCTACACTTAACCATTATTCCAAGCACGATTACCACTTAAACCATGTTTGTTATCGCTCATAACAAGTCACCTGGTCCTACCACACCAACCCACACCATCTCCCCAAGTTCCAAGTTGAGTAGGATGAGGACTCGACCTCTAAACATCATGTTAAAATCAACCAAGACCACAACTAAGGTAGTCGTGTAAGTCATTAGGCAGGCCTCTCAAGTATCATTTTAAACATGATGTTTCGACCCCTAAGGTCGGCCAAACTCGGCCACTCAACGTATCCGTACATAGGCCCGACCCAAACATGATGTTCTACGATCAAAGAGATAAGATTAAGCATAAGCAGGTGGACGAGATATTTTATCAAACACTTGGTGAACATTCCCATGCCGTGCCAAGCTCCATGCGCCCCTAAACCCAAAATTTCTGCCTGGTGACTTAACAATTCCGGCCATCTTCGGCCCTCAACTCTCGGATCATTTGAGACCCCAAAATCAAGACAAAAAACTAGAATCCAATCGTCACAAAACCCTTCCAAAATATCCTCCAACATAATATCATACCTTAGTTTAGTCCCATATCAAGAGTATATTGAATATTCCGTTGGACAATAAGGGGTGATGGGTGTATTTACTGTTATCAACTTTAACTAAAGTTTTTTTGACCATGACATTGGTTTGAGAAAATAAAATTGATGGCCTAGGTATTCCATCGAACGAATCGATCGTTAGATACTGAACTAGAAACAAAGAGGAGAGAAGGATAAATCTTGGTTTCTTATCTTTATTTTTGAAAATTGAAATGAAGTAATTTCCAGACGTTTGTATGATGACAAAATGCTTTTGAATTAATATGGTACACTTCGTATTCTTAAAACAATGGATCAATTTTTGATAATTTTTCAAACATATTAAGTAATTAGTCATAGGTAGCATGATTATCGAAATATTTGTATTTTGCTAATAATTTAAATATATTATTACTTTGTTTTATTTATTGTGTTGAACGTACAAACTTTATAACTGAATACAATTATCACATTATCAATGATGATAACATACACGACCATGACAATATAGTGGAGGTGGAATATACAATGGTGGAAGAAATCCAAGCTTCTTGTCTTGAGCTCTTCCACTGTGAGCAATGTTATTATCTTTGAGCATATTGTCTGAAAGATAGAAACATTACAAGAGACATTACCAAAACAAAAATAATCAAGTTAATATAATAACAATCTTCTAATTAAGTATTAATAACAATCTTCCAAGTCGGTTAGTGCTCAACGTCCCCGATCGAAAAAATCGGAGAAATCAACAAGGACGCTCGTCGACGCTTGGATTTCATCGGGAAGATAGAGTTTATGTTTACAGTGTCTAGATTGAATATGTAATCCTATTTTATGATACAATGAACCCAAAAACCAACCCAAACCCCAAAACATAAAAACCTAGAAATGACCCTGAAATTCACTAAGCCTAGGGAGCTCCTTGGAGGGCTATAGGACCTAGACAAGTTCTTGGCACCAAAAGTCCCGGTAATTGTTCCTTAGGTAAAAACTAGATAACGAGATATTTTTAAGGATTTTTTGGAAGCCTTTAACATATGCATATTTGACCCGGGAGATTATAAAATTTTTGGTTTTTGAAAATTTGTACTAGACCCCAAAAGCTAGATTTTGATTCTTAAGGATATTGATTTTTTAGATACTTTTATTCAATCCAAATGGGGGGTAATCCTTATATGATATTTATATTTTATCTTAACTTTAAGAAATGTTATATAAGAGGACTTAGCGAAGGCGGAACCCATAAATGAACAAATGAGTAGAAAAATAAGCAAACTGGGCTGATCTTCTAGTTTTGGTCGACCAAATTTTGCCCAAAAGTGGCATAATACATTCGATCAGTCGGCGGTCGTTCGGTCGGTTGACTGACGATCGACTAACAAATGATCGAATGACGGAAACGTCTATTTTTCTAGTCGTTGAGTTGGCTGTTTGAGGCCAACTCTTCATGGTCTATAAATACAAGACCATGAGAGCCTTCCTCCCATGATCCATCATTGCATTCTGCCATTTTTGATCATTGCAAAAGCCTTTCTTGAGCCATTCCTTTGCAAACCCTAGTTCTCATTATACAAACTTGATTTTTCCTTCAAAGCTTTGATCGATTCAACATTGATGGATCAAGAGGAACTAGGACTCGTGTTTAGAGCTAAGTATTTATTGTATTTTTTATTTGCTCAACTGTTTGTGTATTTTGTGGTTTATGTTCATTGTATATCATTTGTATAAACCTAGGTTGCTAGGTGTGATTGAGTTGGGTGGTTGCCTTGGTGTTAAAATTTAAATCCACCATTGTAATCTTAGTTTACTAGGATTAGTTGTGTTGTCCCTTAGGTTGAGGTGGGAGAGTGCTTTCGGTAGGAAGGCGGGATACTTTCGGGTACAGAAGTGTATTCGGTTTGAGAGCGAAGACTTTCCGATATAAAGTCCTCTTTGTAAGGAAAATGATATAATCTAGTAAAGCTAGTTTGAAAATCCTAAACGGGGTGCTTAGGTAGTGAAATAGGCATTGGGGCCGAACCACTGTAAATAATTGTGTTATCATTATTTACCTTGCATTTCTTATTGTTTATCATTTATATTTTGCTTTCGCTTACTACTTGATTTGTGAATTGTCTATGTAATCAAGTATACAATTAAAACTGGAATTAGGCGAAAGATTTAGATAACACACTATTCACTGCCGCTCTAGTGTGGCCATTTCACCAACACTTAGTATCAGAGCGGGTCGTGGATTGAGATTTCACCATCTCGTCTACATCTTGCCATGATCCAAAAAATGGCACTAGAGAGTATAACATTTTCACCACTTTGGTTTGATGATGAAAATTTTGGTGTTTGGAAGAGTAAGATGTATACATTTCTTAAAACACAAAGTTTAGATCTATGGTGCATGCTAAAGAATGAATATGTTGAGCCCATCATTGACATTAATGATTGGACTCAAGAACAAGTTGGATTGTTTGAATTGAATACTAAAACAACGCACTTTCTATATTGCTCATTCTCAATTGACATACTTGAAAAAGTTATGCATTGTTCATCAGCATTCGATATTTGGGCTTGTTTAAACATATTTTATGATTATGCAAAAACCGAGGAGCTTATTACTTTAAATGAAGGAGGTGATGCCAATTGTCATACCTCTAGTCCTAATGAAGTTTTTGATGCCCAAAGCTCATCTAGTCAAAGGAACACCAAAAATCGGAAAAAAAAACTTAGGTGCTTCCTTTGCCAAGAGAAGGGACACAAGAAGAAGAATTGTCCTCTCTTGAAGAAGAAACCAAAAAAGAAGAATTGTGCTTCCTCATCCACATCCAAAACAAGTGAAGCCACATCTAGACATGACGATTAAGCTACATCAAATTTTTGCCTCATGGGTCTTCGAGATGAGGTATATTCTCCATCTTCTAGTCATGTTCAAAATGTTAATGATAATGATTATAGTAGCTCTAAATCTCTTGATATGTCGTATGAAGAACTACTAGAAGAATGTAAAAAGATGTATGACTTGCTCATGAAAAGAATAAGGAAAATAGGAAATTAAAGAAGGAAAATTTAAGGCTTAGTTCTCATGTGCATGAATTAGAAAATGAAAAATTAAATACTAGCTCTTTTGATTATTGCCACGATGTTTTAAAACTTGAAATTAAGGACTTGAAACATAGAAATGAAGAATTAGAAATTGAAAATGATGAGTTGTTAAATTAAGATTTCAAAAATTAGAAATGAAAATGAGAACATGAAAAATAATGTGAATCTCATGATTTGAGCATGATATTTTGAGAAATTTCATGAGTAGGTATAATTTCGATACTTAGATGATTTCATGATGTTGCTATTGAATGAAATCGGACTAGGTTGAAATTCTTTATTAGAGACCTCATTTTGAGTTAGTAGTTGGTAAACATATTTAGATACACATATCACATGATTCTAGGTACTTAAACTTGAAAATTCATGTGTAGATGAACAAAGTGGTAACTAATTTACTTTAGGGGCCCTAAACTTGAGAAAGTTTGACCTAAGTCAACATATTGACTTAGTCACTTCATTTTAGGACCAAACTTTATAAACATGTTTAGGAATAGGTATGACATGTTTCCATGCATTTAGAATGAAAAATTTATATGGATATGGATAAAATGATATAGATGTCATTTCATGATAACCTCATTTTAACCAAGTTGACCCAAGTCAATAAATTAACTTATAGGTCTCATTTTCAATCCATATTTGAGAAACATGTTTATAGTTACTCATGTTAGGTGTCCATAGGTTTAAATTTGAAAAACCATGAGTAAATGATAAGATTGACACTTAGCAAGTTTCATGAAAACTAGCTTAGTTTTGAATGAAATCATGCTAGGCTGATATCTTGACTTAAGGACATAATTTTTATTCCAAACTTGACATACACTCTTTACATAAACATTATGTGGTGTCATAAAAGTTTGAATGAAAACTGAGCATGTGTTGATAAATAACTAAAAATTACGAAAATGCCATTGAAATTTTGTCATTTTTAGTTAATTTTAGAAAAATGTAAAATAAATTGATTCTTGAAACTGCATCTTCATTGAAAAATCTAGTTTATTCACTAAAAATTATAGAAATTTTCGTTAAGATTCTGATTATAGTCGAATTTTGAAGTTGGATTTCAGAAATGCAAAGTATCACCCTCTTGAAATATCAATCTTTCTGATACTTTGATTTTTCGTTAAAAACTTCAAATGAAACTTTATGCATACTATTTTGATTCCATTTCTAATATCGTTCTCACTATTCTTTGAGTGAAATCATTTATAAAAATGATTTTGATACGTTGAGCGATATCTTGAAAATGAGTTTTTGGTTAGAATCAAGATAGGATGAAAAATGAACTTAGAGAATTCATTTTGAGTTCAAACTTGGCACATGCATTTCAAATGATCATTCAGTGATATCTGGAAAGTTTGAATAGAAAATGATAACTTTTGGAAAAACACTTGAAATTTACAAAAATGCCCCTAGATTTTTAGGAATTTTATGAATTTATAAAAAATTGATTTTGACTAGTTCTTGAACCTGTAGATTCCTTGAAAAATCAAGTTTGTGCAGTTAAAATTTCAAAAGATTTCGTCAAGAATATGATTTTATATGGATTTAAAAGTTTGATGTTTGTAAACTTGAAGTATACTTTGACCTAAGTCAACAAAGTGACTTAGAAACCTCATTTTCAGCCCAATCTTGATTGACATACTTAAATTCACTCATGTTAGATGTCCAAGTGTCTAAGCTAGAGAAAACATGAGTAGATAACAAAATTTGATACTTAGCCATTTTCATGTTTTCATGCATACTTTGAATGAAATCGTGCTATGTTCATATTTTGATCAAACGATATTGTTTTCACTTCAAACTTGATACACATGCTTTAGATGACCATATCTTGGTATCTGGAAAGTTTGAATGAAATCTGGAAACATTTTGAAAAAATTCAATTATTTACAAAAATGCTACTAAAGTATCACTCCTCTCAAGTTGCTCATTTTTCTGATACTTTAAATTTTCATTAAATTTTCATTAGATTTTGATAATAACAAACATGTATTTAATCCAAGTGTGAAGCTTTAAGTTCAAGTTTAGGTTGCGATAAGCATGCCAAGTCCGTTCAAACGAGACGAGAGAAAAGATTGTCAAAGAAACGGACAAAGAAAACATCGAAGAAAGACTCGGGATTAGATCAAGTATAATTCATGTAATATACCCCTAAGACAATCTTATCCCAAGCCTAATTGTATAGTTATCCAAGTTAGAACTTGGTAACTAAATCCACATAAAAAGCATGTATAAATTTCAAGAAGAAATCAGCCTCAGCCTACATTCGGTCGATCGAACAAGGCAGTATTCTGCTAAGCAGCCTGTTCGATCGACCGGTCGATCGACCGAATGACAATAAAATTGGGCAGTAGCCATTTAAAGCTACGTCGGTCGACCGACTGATGTAAAAAAGAGGCAGAATGCTTAGCGGTCGACCAATCGGTCGACCGAATTGGAGATAGCCTATCGCGTGACCCTGGCTCCAGGTATTCGGTCGACCGTCTGGTCGACCGAATGTGGGATCAACATCTTTTCGTCAGCCAGTTGACCCTTCGGTCAATCGAGCTCTCTCATCCAGCTAGCGGTCGCAGTGGCGGTCGATCAGTCGGTCGACCGACCAATCGACCGACCAGCGATTGAACGGCTTCAATGACTTTTTTTTTAACCGTTGAATGGGCCGTTCGAGTGAGGGGTTATAAAAACCCCTCACCTAACTTCTTCACAACCTCTTAGAAGTTTCATTGAGCATTAAAGAAGTTTTCTTAAGGCTTCAAAAGAGCGAAATCTGCGCGTGCCCTCTGCTTCCATCTACGACTCATTTTAGTGGCTGATTCCCTGCTTCTTCAACTGTGCTGCAACTCAAGAGCCATCTTCTTGCAAGTTGGAGACCCGAAGGCGGTGGAAAGAAGCCTTGGTTCATTTTTTATTCTTAAGCTCTTTCCTTTATAATTGACTTTTATTGTAAACTTGTTGTCAAGTTGAGATAGCTGCTAGGTGTGCTAGGAAACACTTAGGGATAGTTTTATAGAATTGTGTTTTGCCAAGGTGAATATGAGTGAGGTGTTCTCAACGTGGTGAGAAGGGTGTCCTCATTGTATTCAAAGGGAAACATAGATTCTATAAAGTAGTAAAGTAGTGGTTAGAAATCCTTGGTGAGGAGCCAAGGTAGTGGAGTAGGCAGTTGGCCGAACCACTATAATTACCCTTGTTTCCATTATTTATTTTCTTGTCTATCATTGTTATTTATATTTGTTCATATTCACCATTAAGAAACAATTGCATTAAGTGAAGCAAAAACTGAGTAAGAAGAAAACATAGGAAAATGGGATAGACACTATTCAACCCCCCCTTCTAGTGTCGGATTTCACACAACAATTGGTATCAGAGCAAGGTTGTAGGTCAAGATTTAACCATCTTTCCTACAAGTCAAGATATCTAGTGAAATCCAATTGGCTCAAGGGTCCTCTACTCATACTCCACCACTATTTGATGGAAACAACTATGCCTATTGGAAGATCCGCATGAATGGCTTCCTACAATCTTTAGGCATGGATGTATGGAGGATGATCCAAGTAGAGTATAAACAACCCACTAAGGACATGGATGAGTGGGACCAAGAAGAGATTAAATTCTTTAATGCAAATGCAAAGGCCATCAATGCATTATATTGCGGCCTATCTATTAATGAATTCAATAGGATTTCTACTTGCAAGTCCGCTTATGAAGTATGGAAGGTCCTAGAGACCACCCATGAAGGGACTTAACAAGTAAAGGAATCCAAAATTAATTTACTCATGCATGATTATGAAATGTTTAAGATGCTTTCACATGAGTCTATTGATGCCATGCATGCTAGATTTTAAAATATTACGAATGGCTTAGCTAACCTTGACAGGGAAATACGGGAAGAGGAGAAGGTAAGGAAGCTCCTCCGTTCCCTTCCAAAATCTTGGGAGTCCAAAGTGACAGCCATCATGGAAGCCAAGGATTTGAGCACTTTGAAGATCACCGAGCTCATTGGGTCCCTCATGACACATGCGACCCGCATGAAGCAATACCAGGAGGAAGATGCCCCCAAAGGCAAGACCATTGCCTTAAAAGCATCACATCGAGCAGAAGAATCGTCGTTATCCGAGGAAGAGACGGATGATCTTGAAGAAATGGCGATGCTCGCAAGAAGATTCATGAGCTTCATGAGGGGAGGCATGAGGAAGGAAAGAGGAGGCTACACTTGCTACCATTGCAACAAGACTGGGCACCTAAGGAAGGATTGCCCACTTCTCAAGATGGCCTCCACCTCCAACCCTCACAAGAAAGAAAAATACAAGAAGAAAAAGAAGGCAATGATGGCCACGTGGGATGAAAGCGAGGCCTCATCGAGTGAAGAAGAAGCAAAAAGTGAAAAGACAAACCTTTGCTTGATGGCAAAGGATGATGAGGTAAAATTTATTTTTGGTGAAGTTTCATTTACTCAAGAAGAGCTAGAAAATGAACTTGAGCAAATGCATGATGAACTCAATGCCATTAGGAGAAAGTTTAGAGATCTCAAAAAGGACAATAGATCTTTAGAACTTGAGAATGATAGTCTATTACTTTCATGCAATGCCATAAGGAATGAAATAGACACTCTTAAGAAAGAAACATGCACCCTAGAAAAAGCTAAGAAGGACTTAGAGATTGACAACCAAAAACTAGAGAATGAAAATAAGTATTTATGTGATAAAGTAGAGCATCTAAATGATAGCATGCTAACATTAAAAAAGGAACTTTGCATGCTTAATGAAAAAATGACAACCATTCAAAATGTCATGCCAAACGTTGTTCGGTATTTTGCTAAGAAGCTTGTTCGATCGATCGGTCGTTGACCAAATGATGGTAAAATCGGGCAGTAGCCATTCAAGGCTGCGTCGGTCGAACATTGGATCGACCGACCGAAGTGAAAAAGAGGCAGAATGCTTAGCAGTCGACCAATCGGTCGATCATATTGGACATAGCCTATCGTGCGACCTTGGCTCTAGGTATTCGGTCAATCGACTGGTCGACTGAATGTGGGATCGACATCTTTCTGTCAACCGGTTGACCCGTCGGTCGACCGAGCTCTCTCATCCAGCCAGCGGTCACAGTGGCAGTCGATCAGTCGATCGACCGACCGATCGACCGGCCAGCGATCGAATGGCTTCAACAGCTATTTTTTTAACCGTTGAAGGGGCCGTTCGAGTGAGGGGTTATAAATACCCCTCACCAAACTTCTTTACAACCTCTTAGAAGTTTTATTGAGCATTAAAGAAGTTTTCTTAAGTCTTCAAACGAGCGAAATCTGTGCGCGCCCTCTGCTTCCATCTACGACTCATTTCACGCGCTGATTCCCTGTTTCTTCAATTGTGCTGCAACTCGAGAGCCATCTTCTTGCAAATTGGAGACCTGAAGGCGGTGGAAAGAAGCCTTGGTTCATTTTTTATTCTTAAGCTCGTTTTTTTGTATTTGACTTTTATTGTAAACTTGTTATCATGTTGAGATAGCTACTAGGTGTGCTAGGAAACACTTAGGGATAGCTTTATAGAATTGTGTTTTGCCTAGGTGAATAGGATTGAGGTGTTCTCAGAGCGGTGAGAAGGGTGTCCTCATTGTATTGAAAGGGAAACATAGATTCTATAAAGTAGTGGTTAGAAATCCTTGGTGAGGAGCCAAGGTAGTGGAGTAGGCAGTTGGCCGAACCACTATAATTACTCTTGTTTGCATTATTTATTTGCTTGTCTATCATTGCTATTTATGTTTGATCATATTCATTAAGAAACAATTGCATTAAGTGAAGCTAAAATTGAGTAAGAAGAAAACATAGGAAAAGGGGACATACATTGTTCACCCCCCCTTCTACTGTCGGATTTCACACAACAGACTTGAAGTATGATATTTTAAATTCACTTATGGTATTTTTCTAATCATTTGATGAGAAAAATCATTTCTGAAGTTTTTTTTTACTATTTGACCGATACTTGAAAATATCAATACTTAGTTATTACATGATTCTTGATTTTGGATTTCATTTATCATTTCACGATATCGTGTATGACTTAGTCTCTTATTCGATGTTTGGTTTTCATCACTTGAGTTGATACTTTCGCGGTTTTGAAAAATCTTTTAGAGTTTCAACTTTGACTTTTGATTGACTTTTCATGCCCTTTTTGAGTGATGTCAAAAGGGGGAGAAAAATATATGTAAAATGGAAGAAAATATAGGAAAACCATGCATATAGATAGGGAGAGTTTATTTTCATAGATATGCATGTTGATAGGGGGAGAAATCCTATGATTGACTTCCTTAATGCTTTATTGGAAATATTTTCTTAAGCTTGTTTGTCATCATCAAAAAGGGAGAGATTGTTGGCCTAAGGTTTTCAACCTTGATCCTAATCTCGATTTTGATGATAACAAACATGGAACTAATGTTTGCATGGAGAAATATTTTCAGGTTCCAAGTCGATTAGCGCTTGACGTCCCTAATCGGAAAAATAGGAGAAATCGGAGAAATAAGCAAGACGCTCGTTGACACTTGGATTTCATCGGGAAGATAGAGTTTAGGTTTAGAGTGTCTAGAATGAATATGTAATCCTCTTTTATGATGCAAAGAACTCAAAAACCAAACCCGAACCACAAAACATGAAAACCATAAACGACCCTGAAATTCACTAAGCCTAGGAAGCTCCTTGGAGGGCTATATGACCTAGACATTTTCTTGGCACTAAAAGTCCCGGTAATTGTTCCTTAGGTAAAAACGAGATAACAAGATATTTTTAAAAAAAAATTGGAAGCCTTTAGTCTATGCATATTTAACCCGGGAGATTATAAAATTTGTGATTTTCCAAAATTTATACTAGACTCGAAAAGCTAGATTTCGATTCTTAAGGATTTTGACCCTTAAAATTGGCCAACTCAACCACACTTGGATGCTACACACATACCCCAAACCAACATGAAATTATAGTAAAGAAAATTCAGAATTAAACATAAATTAAGTAGATGTGGTATTTCACCAAACACTTGGTGGGTATACTCATGCCACACCACACTCTTCTTCATGCAGCTACTTACAACGGGGTTTTGGCCACCCCTAATTGATAACAACAACCCTTAAGTTTAAGGGTCAAGAATATTGGGAACCTTGCTTCCCTACTAGGGCTGCATGCCCTAAGAGATGTATGGGTCTAACTTCCCCTATTTCTCAACCAAACTCAACTTCAAGCATCCAAAGAAAAACTTTTGCTATTTATCAAAAGGGAAACGATCCCATAACCAAAACAGTCCCTAAAATCCCTTACCCTTAGGGTTTTCATCTGGCCAAACCCTCTCATAGGGTTGCCTTAAAACATCCGCACCTATTCAAGCATCAAACAACGAAAAACTTTGGGAAAACGTGTAAATCAAAACCCGAATTTGGTTTGCATCAAACCCCGTTCATATAATTCCATGAGATTGCCCTAGAGAACGCAAAACCCTAAAGTATTTGTGCCACTCACCTCAGGTCAGAGTCCAGTCAACACTTGCGGAGAGGATTTTGACGATCTCCGACGAACAACGATCTCTCGCACTGGATCTCGTTCTCCATAATGTCACCCCTTCCTCCTACTCAGGTATCCCAAAATTGAACCATCCAAATCAGATCGCCACCGTTCATATTAAGAAACAATGAGTCTCAGACATGCTCACAAAAAAATAGTTTGATCAGATCCCAATCGGATGGTGTCCGGATTGCTCAATTGGACGAAACAAGTCATTGCAAGAATCTGCTGAAGAAAACCAGGAACAAGGCATCGGTTTTCTATCAGAATCACAAATTCTGCCATCAAAAGCCAATCCCCACCAACAAGAATCCACAAAAAATGAAGTCTAATACTCACTGACCAAGTTTCGGCAAGATCGTATCACGAATGCCCCTTTGATCATGACGTTTGATGAAGTCCGTCGCTGTAAGAACTACATGCCAAGAATACAATTCTTAGGATGCGTACAAGTAATTTTTGGGCCCCACTTTTCTTTTTTTATTAATCGCTTAATGCGAAATGACCTCCGTGTCGCTCACGCGAGTCTGCACCTAATTTAGCCCATCGGCTCGACTGAACCACACCCAAGGTAAACACTAACTCGACTCAAACAAGAAATTAAAATTTCCTACTTTACAACAATCATATTTTGCACGCAAAAGCCTTACCTCCGATTGCATTATCTGGTGATCCACTTGGCTCACTTCAGCGCACATTCTAAGCTTCCCGTTGAAACACCAATATTGATAATTATAAACATGAGTATTAGCATCATTGCCCTTTAAAAAATCATCCGTGAATTTAAGGATAAGCTAATAAACTTATCATATCACAATACAGGTATGGATACTTCTCGTGCATATCATGCGTAAACTCCAAGGTGGCCTCCTGCTCAGAGTAGTGCTCTCACCTCATCTTCGACAAAGGAAAATCCCTGGACCTCAGTTCCTCATCTGATGATTCAAAATTTCAACAGGTCTCTCCCCATATGTAACAACTGAATTGACCTCTACTGTAGTGGGCTCTAAAACATGGGATTCATCCCTCATGTATCCCCTAAACATGGAGACATGAAACACTAGTTCGGTCCCAACAACTAGGGCTCTCTAGCCTCAAATCACCCAATTAGTGATCTGCACCTCCGCCCATACACCTCAAACAGAGCCATACCAATGCTGCCCTGGTAACTATTGTTGTATACAAACTCCACAAACGGTAGGTGCTTCTGCCAATTCCACTATAGTACCTCCAGATCCTGGAGTAATCCTGCTAGCCTCAAATGCTCAACCTAGACCTCCTGAAAAACAAAACATTTGGATACTATTTTTTTTGCCACCTCCCATTTCATTTCTTTTCACCACTAATGTTTTGTCATATCAAGGTACATATTTGTAGCTTCTAGATGGATGGTACAAGTGCAGCTATGCACCATCTCTTGTACCCGCCTCTGAACCTATGCCATCTATGGTACCACAATCCTATCCCTCAACCTCAGGACACCCTCATTGTCCACTCTGAACCCGTCATTACATCCCCTCTCTCTGCTAAGTCCTTAGTCAGAGCTCAAAAGACATCCTCACCCTGAGCTCTCAGGAGCATGCCAACCAAAGTGGACTATACCCGTCTGTGTGCAACTAAACTATCCAAATCAAACACTGCCAGAACAATCACATCACCCAAACAACAAGTGAGTGGCAGCCAAATGTGCCAAACTTCCTATAGACTTCCTGATCAAGCCAGATCCACTCTGACTCCATCCCGAGTCACGATATACTCGAGAAATCCCACAATTTCAACTCAAAATTCACACTTGGAAAAGCTAGCGAGAAGTTGGTGCTCTCTAAGGGTCCTCAAGACCACCCTCAGATGCTCAACATGCTCCTGCTCACTCTTGGAATATACTAGTATGTCATTTATGAACACAATGACAAAATTATCCAAGTACTATTTGAAAACTTTGTTCATTATATTTTTGAAAGCTGCTGGTGCATTCGTCAACTCAAAGGGCACCAACAGAAACTCATAATGCCCATATCTCATCTTGAAAGCTGTCTTGGGTACATCCTAGTCTCGGATCCTCAGCTGATGATATGTGGACCGCAAGACAATCTTTGAGAGCCACTTAGCCCCTTGTAGCTGGTCAAACAAATTATCAATCATCGGTAGTGGGTAACTATTCTTGATTGTCAGCTTGTTCAACTATTTGTAACTGATGCACAACGCATGGACCCATCCTTCTTTTTCACAAATAGTAGAGGTGCTCCCCACGGAGGCACACTCGGACAGATGAAGCCCAAATCTAATAACTCCTGCAATTGAGCCTTAATCTCCCTCAACTCAGCCAACGCCATCTAATGTGGGGGAATCGAGGTTGGCTTCTCCCCGTAAAGCAGATGAACATAGAACTCGATCTCCCGCTCTAGCAACAATCCTGGAAGCTCATCCGGAGAGATATCGGGAAAATCACAAGCTAGACGCATCTCATCGACCTTCTTGGTTGTGCCCCTCCGTATCCACCACAAAAGCCAAAAAGGACTGACAACCTCTATCAAAATATATCCGGGCTTTGAGAGCCAAAATAATTCTCAACTAATCACCTTCCCTTCACCCTCGAAGGTAAACCGTGGTAGATCGGGCTTATTTAAGGTGACAACCTTTGCTCTACAATCTACCGACGCATAATGAGTGGATAACCAATCCATCCCAAAATCACATCAAGCTAAAGAGATGACAGCAACACCAATTCAACCTCTAGCATGTGTCTACGCACTGACACATCAAGATCCAGAAAGGTCTCATCTGCCAAGAGGGCATCGCCCGTAGGCGTCGACACCATTAGGGGCGTCTCAAACAAACTCCCCTTCCTACCCATCAAAGAAGCAATCAGAGAGGAAAAAAATGAGTGTGTACCAATCGGATCAAATAGTATAATGCCAAAAAGGAACATACTGCTAAAGTACCTTGGTTGAGGCATTCCACCGAACACGTTGAGGTGGCTCAACCTCTACTAGTCTATTCAACACATGACATCCCCTAACCAAGGGAATCTTAATTATACATATCAAGGGATGTGGCCACAGGGCCCTCTAACCTCGCCACAACCGAGGGTACAAACTATTCTGAGAAAACATGAATTCAACCATTTAACTATAAAATTTCTGATTGAGCAGCCCCTACACTTAACCATTATTCCAAGAAAGTTTACCACTTTAAACCATGTTTATTATTGATCATAACAAGTCACCTGGTCCTACCACAACAACCCAGACCTTCTCCCCAAGTTCCTACTTGAGTAGGATGAGGACTCGACCTCTAAACATCATGTTAAAATCAAGATCACGGTTAAGGCAAACGTCTAAGTCATTAGGCTGGCCTCTCAAGTATCATTTCAAACATGAAGTTTTGGCCCCTAAGCTCGGCCAACTCGGCTACTCTTGGTCTCGGTACATAGGCCCGACCCCCGAACATGAGGTTCTACTATCAAAGAGATAGATTAAACATAAGCAAGTGGACAAGTCATTTTATCAAACACTTGGTGGACATGCCACTACTAAAAAAATGGTTTTTTGCGACGACCTATTTGTGACGACACTAGATTCGGTCGCAGATGCGACGGTTCTGCGACCGCCGTCCATTGGGGTCGCGGAGTCGCCAGATTGGCAATGGTACTATGACCGCCTCAAGTGCCGTCACAACATAGCGATGGTTTGGCGACCGCATCGCGACCGTATTTTTGCCACCGCGATTGCGGTCACAGTCCTGTCATAGTTTAAAATTACTTATAACTTGCACCCATGCCGCGCCAAACTCCATGCGCCCCTAAACCCAAAATTTTTGCATGGAGACTTCACAATTTCGGCCATCTTCGTCCCTCAACTCTCGAATCATTTATGACGCCAAAATTATGATAAAAATTAGAATCCAATCATCACAAAACCCTTCAAAAATCTGCCCACAACATAATATCGTACCTTAGTTTAGTCCCATATCAAGAGTATATTGAATATTACGTTGGACAATATGGTGTGATGTGTGTATTTACTAGCATCAACTTTAACTAAAGTTTTTTTATTAGGACATTGGTTTGAGCAAATGAAATTGGTGGCCTAGGTATTCCATCTAACGATCAAACGAATTGATCATTAGATAGTGAACTAGAAACAAAGATGTGAGAAAGATAAATCTTGTTTCCTTATCTTTATTTTTGAAAATTGAAATGAAGTCATTTACGTATGTTTGTAAAAAAGATGATAGAATGCTTTTGAATTACTATGGTACACTTCATATTCTTAAAACAATGGACCAATTTTTTATAATTTTTCAAACATATTGAGTAATTAGTCATAGGTAGTATGATTATCATAATATTTGTATTTTGCTAATAATTTAAATTTATTATTACTTTGTTTTATTTATTGTGTTGATGTATAAACTTTATGACTGAATACAATTGTCACATTATCAATGATGATAACATACATGACCATGACAATATAGTGGAGGTGGAATGTACAATGGTGGAAAAATCCAAACTTCTTGTCTTGAGCTCTTCCACTGTGAGCAATGTTAGTATCTTTGAGCATATTGTCTGAAAGATAGAAACATTACAAGAGACATTATCAAAATAAAAATAATCAAGTTAATATAATAACAATTCACTAATTATGTATCAATATCGATGCATCGGTTGTTAAAGATTTCAGAAATGATCATTGAGATGAGATATATATATTTTAAATTTAGTTGTTAGCTTATTTCTTATATTTATCGTCCATAGATATCGTAAAAGATACTTTATTTAATAAACAAATGAATAAATCTAATATTTTTAAGAATAAAAAAACTACTTACATATTTTAAAAATCAACTCATCATAATTTGTTGGTGATGTAGGAGCGATCTCACTAGTAGCTACTACTGGAGATGAAATCCATGAAATAGATAAGAAGAAAAAAATAGCGAAGAGACTTAGAAAAAGGCTCCTTGCATCCATGTTGATCAATATTTTTTGTCAAAAGATTATTTCTATTTTGAATGACTCATTACCCTTCTATTTAGTTAATATAAATATAGAATAGTTTTGTTAATGCTAAACGAGCCTTTAATACGAGGAACATGCTTCATAGGCTTTCAGTTAAAATTTAGGGTTAATTATAAAATATATCCTGACTTTTGATGTGTTTCCCTAATCTATCATCACTTTCCCACCGTCTACCCAGCGTGAACTTTGTCGTCTGAATGCTGATGTGGCACTGTTGACGTGGCTAATAATCTCAGTCAGTATTCAAACGTGATTTTTTAAACTTATTTTTGTTCTACGTCAGCAACACCACATCAGCATTGAAATGCCTATATAACCTTCTCTAAAGCCTCTCCTCAACTACTATTGATGCCCTAAGTCCCTCTTGAGTAAATCCTTGCATCTCCAAGCCTTTATTCATCAAATCCATACCTAGCCTCTTGATCCCTCATTCCAAAGTGCATCATCATTGGAGGGTTGTTCAAGCTTGCTAGGGACAAGAAGAGGTGTTGTTCTTTGATGTGATAAGTTCTCTACCATCTCTTCTTGTGATAAATGTTGTTTTGTTTTATTTTGTAATTGTTTATTCAAGTGTGTAAGAAGACCTAGTGTTTGGTCTTGTAATTTGGTGGTCACCTTGGTATAGAGGTATAAACCCACTTGTGTAAACTAGGTTAGGAGTGTTCCTTAGGAATTATGGTGAAAAAGTTCACTAGGTGTGAAGGCGGAGACTTCTAGGTGCAGAAATACCTTCAAAGTGAGTGTAGAGTCTTTTCGGTGAAAAGTCCTCGATTGTGAGAAACTCTCAACTTAGTGGATTTGTGTGTGAAATCATAAGTATAGTGCTTGGGTAGTGGAGTAGGCGGTGTTGCCGAACCACTATAAATCTTGGCATGTTAGCATTGTTTAATTTAGTGTTGATTTTATTCTCTCTAAGCATATACTCTTAATCAACAACTTGTTTAAAGAATTGAACTCGGTATAAAATTAACGGTACATACTATTCACTCCCCCTCTAGTGTAGGTCATTTCATTTACATTCGGTATCAGAGCGGGTCATAGATTAAGATTTCACCATTTCCTTTACATCTAGTCTCAATCCGAAATGGGACTGAGGTGGTAGCATCTATACCTCCTAGGTACGATGAGTCTAACTTTGGTCTTGGGAAGAGTAGAATGTACACATTCCTAAATACACAAGGTTTAGGTGCGTTTAACATGGTAAAGATTTGATATATTGAACCTAAGAAAAACATGAATGCATGGACCGAAGAACAGGTTGATATGTTTGAGTCAAATGCTAAAGCTATGAATTGCATATTTTGTTCATTGAAAAATGATATATTTGAAAAGGTCATGCATTGTACTTCTACATTCGATATTTGGGCTTATTTGAATATGCTATATGACTATGCAAAAATCGTGGAGCTTATTACTTTAAATGAGGGAGTTGATGACAATTGTCATACTCCTAGTTCTAATGAGGTGTTTGAAGCCCATAGTGTCTCTAGTCAAAGGAGTACAAAAAGCCAGAAGAGAAAGGTGATTTGCCACCTATGCAAAGAAAAATGGCATGTGAAGAAGAATTACCCTACAATGAAGAACAATGCAAAGAAGAGGCCAAATGCTCCACTCATATGAAGCATCCTCTTGCCATGACTATGAAGTTATTTCAAAAGATTGCATCATGAATGCTAATGATGAGGTACACTCTTCTCCGTCTAGTCATGATAATAGTAATGATAGTATTAACTCATCTAGTTCTTATGATATGCTTTATGATGAATTAATGGATGAGTGTAAAAACATGTATGCCTTGCTTGTTAAAAAGGATGAAGAAAATAAGAAATTGAAGAAAGAAAACTGGAGTTTTAGCTCTCGTTTACATTATGTAAAATTAGAAAATTAGAAGCTAAAAATTAGTTTCTCTAATCCATGCCATGATGCTTTGAGTATTGACACAAAGGATTTGAGAACTAAAAATGACATTTTAAATAATGAAAATAGCATGTTGAAAACTCAATTGCATGCTATTCATAAATCTATGAACGATTTGAAAAATGAGATTGTATTTCTAAATAAGAAAGTTAATGATTTATCTAGTAATTCATCCGTTAAGAACCCTAGAAATACAAATGCTTCATTTAAGAATACTAACATCATCATCCCCATGTTAAGCATTCTTCCTTTAATATTCTTGTCCAAAATTAAAAGTTTCATGGAAATTGTTTTTATTGTAGTATCTATGGTCACTCAATTCTTGATTGTGCATTCAAGAGAAATCCAAGTGTTGCTAGGACACTTTGGATTCCTAGACCAACTCACCCCCAAGGATCCAAAGTCATTTGAGTACTAAAAGTCTCATGCTTTTTGTAGGGAGAGCTACCACAGAAGGATGAATGAGAAATGGAATGTTGAAGTTGACCTTGGATTCAAATTAAAGTTGACCTTGGATGAATGAGCTACCACTAAAAGTCTTCATGAGGTTGCAACTTCAAGTCATCTTGATGCCTAGGAAAGGTTGGCATCAAACGTACTCGGTATCATTCCCTTAACTCAAAGTGTCATATTAAAGTTGGAATCATGATACTTAATTGACTTTATTTGATCTTGATATAGCTTCATGAAAACGAATTTTGATTTTTATTTCCGGTCTCCTCGGAGACCTACGAAGCCTATAAAGGGCTCATGCGACCTTGCGGTTCTAAATTGTAGGCTAATTGTGGCCTTTTGGTTTTTCAACCAATTAATATGAAAGGTTGGAGATATATTTTTCTCAAATATTTCATACTCTGAGATCTCTTGATTCACTTTGATATAATGATTGACCTCTTTAAGTGAATCTTTACTACTTAGTAAAGTAGGTATTTTGGAAATGATACTTGACTTCTTGCTTTGCTATTTAGTGGATTAACTTGCTAGTATACATATTTTCGTTATGATACTAATGAAGATTACTTGCAAGTCATTAACAATTTATTGGAAGGCTAAAAGAAATGAAAATAGAAATTCTCAAGAAATGAGGTATGGTTCTCGTTTTGGAAAAACTCTTGTTCACGACCTCAATATTTTTAACTAAATGTTTTCTCTATGCTCGTGATTGATTATGCATGATAATTGATTAAAATTTCATGAGTACATGAATTTCTTCTTCTTTGGCAATTTCATGATACCATGATTGAATAAGAAATTCATATTAGAGAATTCCCTTCTTAAGTTACGATTTGATGAACATATTTTGGTTTGCTTATAATTTGTCCCCATGCGATTAAACTTGAAAAACCATGAGTAAAAGATCAAGCGTGATACTTAGCAACTTCATGCTATCATGCTTAAGTTTGAATAAAACTGTGCTAGGTTGACACGTTGATCGCTTGACTAAAATCACTCAAAACTCTTGTTGAAAATTTCATCTGAATTTAAAACCTATTACAAAAGGTTGAAACAATATCTTGTCGATTCCATAGACGTTACGATTAGATTTTGAGAATTTTCGCAAGATCTAAATATTTACAAGAATGCCACTGTGAATTCAAGGATTTTTAAAAATATGTAGAAAAGTCATTTTTGAGTAATTATTGAGTTCATGCAATCCGCATGAAACCTAGTTTGTGTGGTAAAATTTTCATAAAATTCTGATGCATATAAATTTCTATAAAATTTTCGACACATTAGTTGGATAATAATTTCTATATTGGCCGGTCGCTCGACATGCGATCGCCGCATCGATCGGCGGACAAAAATATTCTGGTCCGTCCACTTGGCCGAGCCTTTTCATCCCAACCTCTCACCTAAGCTTCTTAAGACCGAAACTAGGGCTCCTCCACCCCTATCAGCCGACCCTTGCTTGGTTTTTGGAGTCTCTCTTGCATTCTAGAGGTAAGAATCTCATGCCATAGCTTCTTTTATGAGGTTTCTTCGTGATAATGGTGTAGATTCCTCTCCTTGCACTCCCATATGTTGGTTTCTACATGTTGATAGGCTCATTTCATTATACCTCATGCATTCATCATAGTTCTTGGTTATTTTCAAGTTTAGGAGTCTCATTTCAAATACCTTTACAAAAATATTTTTTGGTAAATATTTGAGGTATGCCTTTGAGTTGAGTATTATGAGTATTAAAACTAATGAAAAAGAGAAGGTAAAAGATCTACCTAAAAAAGGAGGGAAAACAAAATGAATTTTTAGAATTTTTCATCTTTTGTTTTGTTTTCACAATATTGAAATTATCATGTCAACATCATTTAAAAATTGAAGGGTTCATCTTCTAAATCATGTTTCTTTTTTTTGTTATTTTCTTTTTAAAAAAATAAAGGGGACAAGAAAAAGAGTGCATCCATTTTGCTTTTAAACAAAATGCACTCCCATGTTAGCTCTAGGTTGCATGCATCACTTATTCATAATTAATCATTTATGTATTGTCTCAAAATATCTTGTAGATGGCACCCCGAACTAAGAAACCTAGTCTCCTCGATAACCTTCTTACTCTATTGGGAAAAACCCAAGCAGCATGGTTTAACACCCATACTGTACTACAAACCTGTATAGTCAATTTGGGGGATCTTGAGCAATACGACATAAAGGGTCGATTGAGTGCACTAGGTTGGGTAGAGTTCTTAGGAAGATCAATTACAGTGTGCCCTGTACTCATTAAAGCCTTCTTTGCAAACCTTATGATTGATCGTCCTCCTATTTATAACTATGCAGTTATGCGTTTTGAAATCTTAGGAAAACCTATAGTGATCACTGTGTCAGCTATTAGGGTAGCATTTGGTTTTCCTCTCATTGGTGCTCTAAGTATACACCATGTCCACTTATGCATTTAATGAAGATCATCCTACATCTGAAGTGATATCAGCCATTTGCCCTCAGGGATATTATGGAACAATTTCAACGCAAACCATAAAACTGTCCACTGCCGCTAGGATTATGCATCTTATCATAACACATAACATCCTTCCTAGAGCGGGGCATTATAATGAGGTGATTAGTACCAATGTTAGGGTACTATTCTATGCCATGACCCGTAGGGTTATTGATGTCCCTAATCTTATGCTGAATTACATTATTGAGATACATACATCTGCCAAACAAGCCCTTACCTTTGCATCCATCATATCATACTTCATTTACCTATCCGGGGTAAACATATCAAGATTTGAGATCGAGCCTGCTCCTAAAGCAATTGATACATTGGCACTCACACGTATGAAGATTCTAGAAGATCAGCGAGGCAAGCGTGCTTGAGTAGGAGATCCATCCGACCCAGAGGATGATGATGATGACGATCATGATGAGGATGATGATTAAGGTGGTAGCTCATCGCATCCTCCACCAGATGAACGTTTTGCTATGATAGAGTACGTCTAGGTTGGCTCAGCTGCAGTTTGATAAAGTCGCATGGAACACCAACACGACTACTCACATTGATCATATTAGTAGCCCTGTTGATGATATATATGGCCGTGTCAATGAGATGTATGGTCATGTCGATCAAATGTGGTAGTACTATCAGACTCATTAGCCACCACCACCGCCTCAAGAGTGATGAATGTGACTCGTGTCTAGTTTCTTTTTGTGGACTTGTGTTGTCATTATGGTTGTACTTCTTTTTATGCACTTTACTTTCAGACATGATGGTTGCTTTGTAGACTTCATGGCTTATCTTTTGTGGCATATGAACTTGTAAGTGTTTGACTTTTATATGTTGGCTATATTTGACAAAAGTGTTCCAGGTTAAATCTCAGATTTTGCACAGTCACAACTATGAAGAGGTCTACCTATATGATGACAGTTTTAATTGTGTGAGGACAGTTTCTTCGGTAGGTGGTTTTTTGGATAATTATGCTGCCAATGAGATGACTGTTGGACTTCAATATTGATGATGATTCTCTTGATATTTATGATATTATTAATCATCGTTAATTATATATCTTTTGTCCGTTTTGATGTTATGAGTAGTGGAGAGTTTCCTACTCTTTATTTTCTTGGCTTTACTCTTTGTCTTTTATGATTATGTGTTTATGATGTTGGTCGTTCAAACCGATGATTGTTTGATTTGAACTGAAGATTGATTATAGATCAGTGACTAAAGTCAGCATTGATTCAGCTCCTTCAGGTTTCACATATAAATACTTGTGAAGATATATGTTTTTATCAACTTTTATGTACGTACACTGTGTTGCCAATTATTCTGAGGAGTTGAGATTGCTGAGTTCAAGACAGCTGAGTGCAGACGACAACAATCTATTTTTCTTATCTTCAAGTGAAGATGGTTATGGGCTAATAACTTGCTACAACACAAGGATTGTGTGGAGGAAGGAACTTTATGGCTGAGATGTCATACAGAGGAAAGTTGGTATGTATTTGTAATAGCAAATAGGTTTTTGTTATTTCCAATTCACTATAGTAATGGTAGTCGAATTTCGGGTGTAAAATCCTGAGGACTTATATTGTACTTATAGAGAGTGAATTGGGCATTTGTTTGGTGAGTGCCTCGCATATTAGGTGACTGGTTTTGTCACTGAACTGCCTAAACAAACCTTCGTGTTGGCGAATGTGATTTTTTGCTTTGGTTCTTACTTTGCTCTAGTAGCAGTTGCAATAGCAGTTGCAACTTCTTATTCAACTGTCCTTAACAGAAGTTCCCTGAGAGACACCTATACTATATTGCCAATTGGTATCAGAGCGGTTGTACTAACCTTTACATGTACAAAATCCTTGGTGTGTCTCTTCTTTTTCAGGTTCAAGATGGAAGGAATACCTATGAAAAATTCTGTCAATGTTCCTGCTTTACTTATTGGAACAAACTATGCATATTGGAAGGCTACGATGAGGGCTTTCATCAAATCGTTGGATGACAGTTGCTGGGACTCTATAGAAGTCGGCTATACTCCTCCAAAAATTGATGGGACAGAGCGCAAGCTAAAGAACCAATATACAGAAGGAGAAATAGTTGCAATAGAATATAATAATAAAGCTCTCAATGCTATCTTTAGTGGAGTTGAGTCTTCTCAATTTAAACTAATCTCAGCTTGTACCTTGGCAAAGCAGGCATGAGAAATTTTAGAAACGAATCATGAAGGATCCCTGACGTTTCGAAAGTCAAAAGTTGAAATACTCTGTTGGTGAAATGACCACACTAGAGGGGGGGTGAATAGTATGTTATCTATATCTTTTTGTCTAATTTCAGTTTTAATCATTTACTTGATTACTTAGATAATTCACAAATCGAGTAGTATTTCCAATTCACAATTCATAGTGGTTCGGCCCCAATGCCTACTCCACTACCTAAGCATCCCGCTTAGGATTTCCAAACTAGGTTTACTAGATTATATCGTTTCCCTTACAAAGAGGACTTTACACCGGAAAGTCTCCGCTCTCATACCGAAGGCACTTCCACATCTGAAAGTATCCCGTCTTCCTTCCAAGAGCACTCTCCCACCTCAACCTAAGGGACAACTCAACCAATTCTAGTAAACTAAGTTTACAATGACGGATTTAAGCCTTAATACCAAGGCAATTACAAACTCAATCAAACCTAGCAACCTAGGTTTATACACTTGATATACAATCAAAATAAACAACAAAATACAATAACAATTGGAGCAATAAATCAAACAAATAATACTTAGCTCCAAAAGAAACTCCCTAGTCATCTTGATGCCTTGAGAAGATAAATCTATGAAGCTTGAAGGCCAAATCAACAAGTGATGATCAAAACTAGGGCTTTTGCAAGGATGGCTCAATGGAAGCTTGTAGAAATGCTTAGGATCATTCTTTGAGGCTTGGAAGCATCAATAACTACTTAGGAGTGAGTTTGGGATGAGTATTTATAACCCCCCAAACAAGAGGGCTTGTTAACGGGCATTTTTCTGCCTATTGGCGACGCCCAGTCGCTTGCCGGTCGATTGTCGATCAACCGACCGAGCGATCGCCGAGCGACCGAAGGCATTCTGCCCATTTTGGGCATCGGTCTTTCAACCGAAATGCCTTCACCTTTTACCAGTTGACTAGTCGGTCGACCGAACCTAGGCAGGGCAGATTTTTTGCTTATTTATTTTTTTGCTCGTTTGTTCGTTTCTGGGTTCCGTATTCACTAAGTCTACTTATATAACATTTATTAACTTTAAAACATAAATATTATATAAGGATTACCCCCCATTTGGATTTAATAAAAATATCTAAAAAATCAAAATATTTAAGAATCAAAATCTAACTTTTGGGATCTAGTACAAATTTTCGAAAACTAAAACTTTTATAATCTCATGGGTCAAATATGGGTAGGCTAAAGGCTTTCAAAAAATCCTTTAAAATATATTGTTATCTAGTTTTTACCTGAGGAACAATTATCGGCACTTTTGGTGCCAAGAAAATGTCTAGGTTATATAGCCCTCCAAGGAGCTCCCTAGGCTTAGTGAATTTCAAGGTCTTTTCTAATTTTTCGGGTTTTTGTGTTTAGGGGTTAGAGATTGGTTTTTTAGGTTCCTATGCATCATCATGAGGATTTACAACACAAGCTAGACACCCTAGACCTAAACTTTAACTTCCCAAAGAATCCCGAGCTTCGACGAGCGTCCTTGTAGATTTCTTCGATTTTTCCGATCGGGGACGTCTAGCACTAACCGACTTGGAACCTGAAAGTATGTCTCAATGAAATCATTAGTTCCATGTTTGTTATCATCAAACCGAGATTAAAACCAAGGTTTAAAACCTTAGGCCAACATCCTCAACACCAGATTTGAGAATCTAAAAATGGGAGAAGATGAAAGTATACAAGACTTTCATGGGCGTATCAAAGATCTCATGAATAATGCTACCAACCTTGAGAGTCATTTTCTGAAGAAAATGTAGTAAGGAAGGTTCTGAGATCCATGCCAACCAAATTCAATATGAAAGTTGCTGTCGTAAGTGAAGTTCATGACCCATCTACTATTACTCTTGACACTTAGATGAGAAAACTTGAAACTTATGAGTTAAAACTATTTGAAAAAATTTCTCACAGAGAAAAGAAGAAGAATCTTGCCTTCAGAGCTACCGAGGATGAGATCAAGTCAGAAGATTGTTCTGAAGAAGAGATGGATGTTGTTCTAGCTCTTATGACAAAGAATTTTAAGAGATTTCTGAGAACTAAGAATAGGATAAACCAGAACTCTTAATCAAATATGCAGTTCAAACAGCAGTTTCAATCGCTTGAGTCTACTAGTTCAAAATCAAACTTCTCTGCTGGAGAAAATAAAAGAAGTCGATTGTCTGGACAAAAAGATGATCTCAAATAGAAGTACAAAGGTGTCCAATGCTTTGAATGTGAAGGATTTGGACATATGAAATCAGAATGCCCAAATCTTCAGAAGAAGATCAAGAAGTCATTCATTGCTATTTGGAGTGACGATGATGAAGAAACTGACTCAGAAGAGCATGAACGAGGCAACTTTAAAGTTTTCATAGCCTACGTAGATGACATAGTTAAGACTGCCAACATCTTCGATCACTACTAGAAATTGGTTCTTCAACAACGGCTATTAGCAATGGCCGCTCAAGCCATTGCTATTTGCAATGGCGTTCTTCGGCCGCTCAAGCCGTTGCAGATATGTTGTATCTGCAATGGCGTTCTAACGGATACGTGAGCCGTTGCACATATTTATTACCTCAGCAACGGCGTTCTAACGGACAAGTGAGCCATTGCTGATGATTAACTTATCAGCAACGGCTTTCTAACGGCAAAGTGAGCCGTTGCTGATAAGTTTATATAGGGCACGCGATCGCGCCCACCCCCTTCTTCCTCTTCCTATGCCTGTCGTCGCTGCTCTCTTCCAACACCATTGCCGCCGCCCCGTCCTCGACCTCCGGTTTCGACCTCCGCCTCCTGTTCGATTCGAGGTATTTCTCACCACCTCTGACCCCCTATTTGTTAGAGCCGGCCGAAACCCTTAAAATAGGGAGATGCTATGTGTATTCAGAGAACCGTAGAGAGATGCTGCCAAAATTTAGAATGAAGTTAGCGGTTAAAAGAAATACTTAGTGCAATATAAATAATATAAATCCTGAATGGAATAGGACCATCTCACCTAAAGGCATTAACCGAAGAAATTGTCGTTGATTGATAGAATCATGTCGGCTGATCGAAGTTGGATGTACCGACGTCTTGATCGTGGAGCTTTAATAAACGAGTTTCGATTAGGCATAACTTACTTTCTAAATTTTGCCTATTCAAATCGGAAATTCGTTAGCGTCAGTTATAAAATCCGATGTCCCTGCAGCATTTGCTTGAATGGATGATTTTTGGATCAGGAAACTGTCACTCTACATCTATATAGCAAAGGATTTGCACCAAGATATTTTCTATGGACTTGTCACGGGGAGTCACGTGAAGTTGGGACGTCGAGAAATCCTGTCGTTCAGACACATGGTGAATCTTCCTCTGCTATTGTTTCTTCATCCAGTCAATCTAATCCCTATACAACTATGATACTTGATAGTCTTCGGGGTCAATTCCACCTGAATGATAATGTTGATCGGCCAGTTACTGAGACGTCAATCCCACCAGATGCTACGGCGGTTGATATCACAGAAGTACAAACCGCGGTAGAGATTGAATTGCCAAATAAAGAAGCTGTAGAATTTTACGAGATGTTGAAAGCTGCCGATGAACCTTTGTATGAGAATTGTCCTAAATACACTAGGTTTTCAGCAATGACACAGCTCCTAAACATCAAGGCCAATTGTAATATCAGCGGGGTTGCGTATGATCAGATTGTAGGATTGATTAATGGAATGCTGCCTATTGATAACAAGTTTGAGCCAACTTTTTATAAAACTAAAAAACTGATGAGAAAATTGGGGATGGGTTACGAAAAAATACACGCGTGCCAAAATAATTGCATTTTATATTATAAAGAAAATGTGCAGTTGGATAAATGCTCTGTATGTCAACATCCTCGTTACAAGGAGAAGAAATCCGTCCGACTGAAAAAAATATCCCGTTTAAGGTGCTTTGGTATTTTCCACTAACATGGACGCTTCAAAGATTATTCATGTCGGAAAAGACGGCCCCCTACATGAGTTGGCATGCAAGAAGTCGTGATGATACAGTAATGACTCATCCATCCGACAGTGAAGCATGGAAACATTTGGATTCATGTTATCCTTCATTTGCTAGGGATACTAGAAATATTAGATTGGGATTGTGCACAGTTGGTTTTAATCCGTTTGGACATTCTGCAACTCCTTATTCAGTTTGGCTAGTGCTACTGACAACTTATAATTTGCCACTGTCAATGTGTATGAAAGATGAATTTATTTATCTTTCGATGATTATTCTGGATCCTAAGGGTCCGCAAAAAGAAATTGACGTGTTTCTCAGATAGATGAATTAAAAATATTGTGGACTGAGGGAGCTGTAACTTATGATTTTCATCAGAAGCAAAACTTCAATTTAAAGGCCGCGATCTTGTGGACAATCAATGATTTCCCGGCATACGACATGTTGTCTGGTTGGAGCACTCACGACCGACTCTCTTGTCCATATTGTATGGAATACTCTAAATCAATCAGTCTTCAGGACGGATGAAAAATCTGATTCCTTGATTGTCATTGTTGATGCCTACCGGCTAACCATCAGTATCGAAGGAATCGTAATAAATTTACTAAGGGCAGAGTCGAAAGAGATGAGCCACCACCGATGTTGTCTGGTGAACAAATGTTATCAAGTGTTTTAGCACTTCCAGAGATAGTATTTGGTCGGAATGAAAGAGTGTCAGGCTTTGGTCAAACACATAAGTGGGTGAAAAAAAGTATCTTTTGGGAATTGCCCTATTGGAGTTCATTACTGATTCGACATAATTTAGATGTCATGCACCTTGAAAAAAATGTGTTTGATAATATTTTCAACACTTTGATGGATATTTCCGGAAAAACTAAAGATAATGTCAAAGCCCAACATGATCTGAAAATACTTTATAAGAGACCAAAGTTGGAGTTACAAGAGGTCAACAGACGATATCTGAAACTGAAGTCCCCATATGTGTTAAATAAAGAACAGATCAAATATGTTTGTCAATGGATAAAAGAACTCAGATTACCCGATTGATATGCTTCAAACTTATCTCGATGTGTGAATGTCGATGATTGCAAAATATCGGGGATGAAGAGCCATGATTGTCTTGTATTCATGCAGAGATTGCTTCCGATCGCATTCCGAGTCTTGTATTCATATTTGGGGTCTGTTGACTGAATTAAGTATGTTTTTTAGAAACATTTGTGCAAATGTCCTTCGAGTCGAAGATATGTCAACACTTGAAAGTAATATTGTTGAAATCATATGCAAGCCGGAGCAGTTTTTCCCTCTTGCATTTTTTGACTCGATGGAGCATCTACCGATACACTTGGCATACGAGGTACGAGTTGATGGCCCCGTTCAATATCGGTGGATGTACTTATTTGAAAGATACATAAATCATCTAGGAAAAAAGTAAAGAACACTGCAGTTGTAGAAGGATCAATATCTGAATCGTCCAAAAAATTTCAACATTCTGCTCATTTTACTTTGAATCGACAGTACATACAAGATTTGATCGTCTTCCACTTAACGACGACGGGGGAGTTCGACATTCAAATGGATGTTTAAATATATTTTGTCACTCTGGTAGTGCTTTTGGTTCTCGTCCATCTCGACACTTAAGCGAGGAAGAGTATCATTTGGCACACTTATATGTATTACTCAATTATCCAGAGATTGAACAATTCATTAAAATATTTGACATTGAGATGGTGCAAAAATACTCTATTCACGACGATCAAGAATCAGAGAGATTACGAAATCATGATTTCCTTACATGGATTCAAGCTTACAGCAAAGATCACCGAGCTGAAATAGATGAAAGAATATTTGAGTTTCTTAGTGGACCATCGTGACTAGTGTCCTGTTATAGCGGATATTTTGTTAATGGATACAAATTTCACACGGTGGAATATGCATTTACAAAGATGACGATGAATGTCGGGGTCTGCGTGAAAGGGACAATCTATGTTGAATATGATATGGATTTTTATGGACTGGTGGATGAAGTGATAGAGTTGCACTACTTCGGCTTAAAATCAGTGATCCTATTTAGATGTCATTGGTTCGATACAATAGAAAGGGGCATGAAAGTTCATCCAAAATACAAACTTATTGAGGTTAATTCCAAATCGAAATTGGCAGCAAATGAGCCTTTTATATTGGCATCACAAGCCGAACAAGTATATTACGCGATTTATCCAGCTCAAAATAAAGATAGAACCGATGGGCGTGTAGTCTGTAAGACTAAAGGTAGAGGAAAAATTGATCCGATAGCGGGAGAAAATGAGTCGATACCGATGTGACAGATGGTTTCTATCAAGAAGATGATCCTCCTGTTGTAGATCGTATTATTCCCATACTCGAGGATGCAGACACAGCGTCAATTCAATTAGAAGTTGAATATGCTGATGATGACGATCATGAAATTGAAGAAGTTGGAGATGAAGAAGATGAAGAAGAGGAAGAAGAGGAAGAATTCGAAGACTATTACTTAGATGATGAGGAATAATTGTAAATTATATCTTATATTAAATATATCTATACTATATATATAATAATCTAATTATATGTCAATTCGACAGATATGTTTGGTCATGGTTATCGTCGCATGAGAGCTTCGGAGTCTCCGATCGATGAGACTCCAGCACTTACTCATGCTGTTGATTCTCCTGTTGTTGATCCTCCTACCGATGATACTGCTGAGGCTAGTACATCCAAACGTAGGAGGCCACGCGGGCCGAACAGGTGGCAGCCTCCACCAGCCGCAGAGTCACGCAGATTCATTAGCGTGATTGGGGAGCGGTAATATATCATAAATTATGAATCATTAAAAATTCATTATATCATAATATAATATTAAATTTTATTTTTGTTGTGCAGTTTTGAGCAAGAAGAAGTGCCAAGGAGCATTTCTTCTACCATTCGATGATATATGCACAGGGCATGGCCCACGTGGTCTCACGTGCCCAGTGAGTATGTCGATATGCTATGGTGCGAGTTTGAGGCACGTATTAAATTTTTTATTATACATGCATGATGATTAATATTGGTACTGATATTATTATTTTGCAGGCTCGCTATACATGGGTCGAGGACTAGAGGCCCTTTATTTATGCTGCATGGGAGGCTATTTCCCGAGCGAGGTACAATGGGCAGCGGGGGCAGGCCCGGTCCCAGGCGATGGCCCTAGCTGGGACCACTAACATCGCGGAGACTCGGGGATACGGCCCCGATTGGATTACTCCGGATATATGGGACCAGCTCGTGGCATTATGGTCGACGGATCGATGGTAGGAAGTTTCTAGGATTGCGGCTAGAAACCGCATGTCGGGGGGAGGAGCACGTCACACTGGCGGCTTGGTTGCATTTGCTGTGCACGCGAACCGTATGGTAAGTATTCCTTAATTTTAATTATATATTTTATTTGTAACTCTGTGTACTAATTAATCTATTTGTTTTGTAAATGTAGATGACGGTGTTGGACGATGGGACTGTCGAGTGACCCTCCCCGATGGTGGTGTTTGAGCGGACTCATCATCGAGGGCATGGGACGGGGGAGTACGTCGACAACTTCGCTGCATACATTATGGTAAATATATTTGTTTAAATTATTCATTATTTATTTATAATTTAAGTTTTATGAAAAATATTAAACAAAAAGTTAAACTCGAGTAGGAGACCTACAGTCAGACGGTGATATAGCGCGGAGGCACCCCCGAGGACTTTGACGCAAGAGCGTGCGTCGAGGCTGCAGGTGGCTGGGACCACGGTCGCGTGTATGGTTTTGCAGATAGTGGTCATGCACGAGCCGTGCTAGGCTCGCTTGGGGCACCGACCCCTCCACATGCTGGTGAGCGACCGTCCACCTCCAGGTCTAGTTCTGATCATAGTACCAGGATAAGGACACTAGAGGAGACGATCGCACATCAGAGTCAGATGATGGCGGAGATGCATGCTATGCTACGCAACATCTCAGCTCATACCGAAGCAGGCATCCCATTGGCATCATCTGATCCATCATCCTCGAGTCAGTCCACGCCGGTGTATACCCAAGCACTCCAAACCCCGCCATATGATCCAGACCATCCTCCATCGTCATCGTGAGATTTATTATTTTTATATATATTGACTTTGTTACTTAGATACTATACTTGATTAATTTGTTTTGTTTGGATACTGATACTTCAAATTTGCATTTGACTAGTTTTTATACGATTGTGGATAATTATAAATATAAGTATAATTATTTTGATGTATATCTTGGTGTATTTGTGATGTGTGAATGAATGTATATATGGGTGTATGGGTGTGTGAGTTATGTATCAGATAATGTATCAATGCATTAAATGGAAATTTAGAATTTGAGATTTTTTCGGTTGTAGGTTGTACTCATCAGCAACAGCTTTCCCACGGTCGTCCGTGGGAAAACCGTTACTAAAAGTGTATCGTAAGCCGTTGCTGATGTCATACAGCAATGGTCTTTCACTAACGGTGTTGCTACAGACACGTGGGCCGTTGCTAATAATTGTTATCAGCAATGGGACCAAGTCCGTGGCAAACCCGTTGCTGATAATATTATTAGCAACAACGCGAGCGACCGTTGTTGATTCGTTGCTAAATTATCAACAACGTGTCTTTCTGCCACGGCTACATTGCAACGGTTGGGGTCGTTGCAAGCCGTTGATGATCGTTCTTGATCCATTGCTGATGTCCATTATTCCAGTAGTGGATGTAGATAATAATCACTGCAAAGTTCAATGTGCAGATAGTCTTAACTAGGCCTATCAGGAGATGCTTGACAAATGGATTGAAGTGGCGAAACTTAACAAGTGTCTCGGCGATCAGAACAAGTTTATGGTTGAAGAAAAGAAGACCCTTAAGGAGAGAGTTCAAACCCTTCAAAGAAAGATTGTTCAAAAAGGTAAAGAAGGAAGTTAGAATGATTAATTCTATAGGTACTCTTAACAAAATTTTGAGTGTAGGAAAAATACCTTCTAATCATAAGGGACTAGGGCACACTAGTTTATGCCAATTGAAACCACGGTCTCAACTGCCTACTCAATCGAGGAACTTTCATAGAGGCTCTTCAAGTCATGAAAAGCTTGCTATAAGAAAGGGAAATAGGGTGCCCATATGCAACTACGGCAGGTGCAGAGGACACATTATAGCAAATTTCTTCAAACTCTCCAACAAATTGAGGAGAAAGAATCATATAAATTACCCAAGGCAAAAGGTTAAGCGAATTTGGGTAAGAAAGAATCATTTTAACTGCCATGTTGCTTTTATGTCAAAGGTTAAGGATGATGACTGTATTCTTAAAGGGAATAGATCTAGAGTCAACTGCTACAAAATTATCTATTCTTCTATTTGTCTTTTAACTGTCTCTTTTGACATTAATATGTAGCATCGACGGTTAGGTCATGTTAATTACAGAGATCTGAAGAAACTTGTAAATACTGAAGTGGCCAGAGGCATTCCTAAACTTTCAGGAGAACCTGAAGCTGTCTGCAATGCTTGTCTAGAAGGAAAGCAGACTAGGCTGTCTCATCAGCAGGACAATTGGTAGTTACTTCTAAACCTCTTGAGATTCTTCACTTGGATCTTGTCGGTCCTATGCAGGTTGAAAGTATTGGTGGTAAAAAGTATGTTTTTGTATGTATAGATGATTTCTCACGTTTCACTTGGACATAATTCCTAAAGGAAAAATCCAATGCTTTTAGCATTTTTAAATCTCTATGTTTGAAACTTCAGAATGAGCATGAATTTCATATTCTGAAGGTGGTCAGAATAAGGAGTGATCATGGAAGAGAATTTGAGAATATTTATTTCTCTAAATGCTGTGATGAAAATGGTATATCGCATTAATTTTCTGCTCCAAAGACTTCTCAACAGAATGGTGTAGTTGAAAGGAAGAACCATACTATTCAGGAGATGGCTCGTGTTATGCCTAATTCTAAGCAAATTTTTGAAAGATTTTGGGCTAAAGCCATCAACATAGTTTGCTACATCGTAAATTGAGCTTATCTCAGACCAAGATATACTAAAACTACTTATGAATTATAGAAAGGTAGAAAACCTAACCTTACATACTTTCATGTTTTTGGTAGCAAGTGCTATGCTCTAACCCTGAGACTACCCAGAATTCCACCAAGGTTACTGAACAGTCAGTTGAAACTGCTAATTCAACTAACCCTGAGACAAACACTGAACATGAAGATGAAAGGGATGACTCCATAGCTGAAAAATCTGCAAGATCTCTCAATAATCATACTATACAAAATGTAATTGGAGATGTACATGATGGAGTTAAAACTAGAAATCAATCCAAGAAAAATCACAAGGATATGATTAGATACTCTTGCTATATGTCAACTATTGAACCTAAAAATGTCAAAGAAGTCTTGAAGGATGAATTTTGGAATTCTTTTATGCAAGAAGAGTTATAGCAGTTTGTCCAAAATGATGTTTGGGAACTTGTCTCAAGACCATAAAATGTGAATGTTGTTGGAACTAAACAGGCTCCTAGATCGTGGCATGAGAGACTCACCCAGTTCCTGCTCTTGAAAGGCTACAAAAGAGGAAGCGCATACTAGACTTCATTCATCAAAAGAAAGGAGTCTCAATTTGTAATTGTTCAAATTTATGTTGATGATATAGTTTTTTGTTCAACCTCTGAAATTTATGTTAAATAATTTGTGGATGTTATGAAATCTGAGTTTGAAATGAGTATGGTTGGGGAAATGAGTTATTTTCTCAGTCTTCAAGTAAAGCAATCTAAAGAGGGCATTTTTATCTCTCAAAGTCAATATGTAAGAGATCTTATTCACAAATTTGGTCTAGACAGTTCTAAGGCAGTTAGAACTCCTATCTCTACTGATGAAAAACTAAGTAAATATGATGAAGGCAACAAAGTTGATCATAGTCTCTACGAAAGTATGATTGACAGTTTATTATATCTGACTGCTAGTAGACCTGACTTATGTTTCAGTGTTGGATTATGTGCCAGATATCAAGCTAATCCGAAGGAGTCTCATCCACAGGCAATTAAACGGATTAACAAATATGTTAAAGGTACTCTAAATTTTGGTCTTTGATATTCTATTAATTCTACTCCATGTCTAGTAGGATTTACATATGCAGATTGGGTTGGCAATATTGATGGCAGATAAAGTACTTCAGGTGGTTGCTTCTATATTGGAACAAATTTAGAGGCCTAGTTAAATAAAAAGCAAAATTCTTTTTCTCTTTCTTCAGCAGGAGCAGAATACCTAGCAGCGGGAGTTGTAGCACACGACTGATTTGGATGAGGAATATATTGATTGATTATGGTTTCAAATAGGAAGAAATGATTCTATACTGTGATAATACCAATGCTATAAATATCTCAAAGAATCTTGTTATGCATTCTCACAATAAACACATTGATATCCGTTTTCATTACATCAGAGAGCTAGTCGAAAGAAAGGAGTTGCAACTGGAATACATTCCTACAGATAAACAAGTTGCAGATATCTTCACACAGGCGTTAAATATCTCTAACACATGGGCCTCATCCCTCATGTATCTCCTAAACATGGACACATGAAACACTGGTTCAGTCCAAACAACTAGGGCTTTCGAGCTTCAAATCACCAAATTGGTGATCTGCACCTCCGCCCATACACCTCAAACAGAGCCATACCAATGCTGCCCTCATAACTATTGTTGTATACAAATTCCACAAACGGTTGGTGCTTCTCCCAGTTCCACTATGGTACATTCAAACCCTGGAGTGATTCTGCTAGCCTCAAATGCTCAACCTAGACCTGTTGATAAACAAAACATTTGGATACAATTTTTTTTTTTCCACCTCCTATTTCATTTCTTTTCACCGCTAATGCTGTCTCATATCAAGGTACATATTTGTAGCTTCTGGATGGATGGTGCAAGTGGAGCAATGTGCCATCTCTCGTACCCACCTTTGAACCTACGCCATCAATGGTACCACAATCCTATCCCTGAACCTCAACACACCCTCACTGTCCACTCTGAAGTCATCATCTGTATCCGCTCTCTCTACTAAGTCCTTAGTAAGAGCACAAAAGACATCCTCACCCTGAGCTATCCGGAGCATGCCAACCAAAGTGGACTGTACCCGTATGTGTGCAACCACACTATCGAAATCAAACACTGCCAGAACAGTCACATCACCCAAACAACAAGTGAGTGGCAGCCAAATGTGACAAACTTCCTATAGACTTCCTGATCAAGGCGCCCGCCACCACGTTCGCCTTCTTAGTGTGATACAAAATGGTGTAGTCATAATTTTTTGGGAGCTCTAACCATCTCCTCTTTCCCAAATTCATCTACTTCTGTATCAACAGATACTGGAGGCTCTTATGATCCGTGTAAATGTCACAGGACTCCCTGTACAGATAATGCCACCACAATTTCAATGCGAACACAGCTCCCGCCAAGTCCAGATGATGCGTCGGGTAGTTATTTTCATGGTTTTTCAACTGCCCGGACGTGTAAGTTATCACTCTGCCACGCTGCATCAATGCACATCCTAGGCCAATTTGGGAGGCATCACAATACAGTAGAAATCCACCCGAACCCAACAGCAACGCTAACACTAGTGTCGACGTAAAACAATGCTTGAGCTTCTGAAAGCTCTTCTCACAGCTGTCATCCCACACAAACTTCACTTTCTTCTGCGTAGGTTGAATCAAAGCTGCTGCAATCTCCAAGAAGTAACCTACCAAGCCCAAGAAACTACGCACCTCAATCACACTGGTTGGCTGTATCGAGTTCCGAACCACCTCTGTTGGCTTTAGGTTTTCAACCTTAGTCTTAATATTAGTTTTGATGGTTTTGATGGTAACAAACAAGGGACTAATAATTTCATTGAGAATATGTTTCAGGTTCCATATCAATTAGCGTTTGATGTCCTCGATCGGAAAAATTGGAGAAATCAGAAATTGGAAGGACATTGATCATCGCGCTCGAGTTCGTCATAGAAGTTTATCGAAGATCGACGAGTGCACCAAAGTCACTTGGATGAGTCCAAAGATCAAGTCAAAAGCTCTCCAAGATGATGCTCGTTGAAAGCCAGAATCCGAAAACCAAGCGCGAAAGAAATAGGCTGAAAAAAACAATTTTAGCTTATGTTCGGTCGACCAGGCGGTCGATCGAATAGGGTAAGAAAAAAGGCCCAGCCATTTCGATCGACCAGTCGATCAATCGAACACTGCTGAAAATCGGTAGTGGGTGCTTCGGTCAACTAGTCGGTCGACCGACAGTGGCTGGATTTGGGCAGTAGGCTCGGCGGTTGACCGACCTGCGTATAAGCCTAAGACGCAATCGTGTCGGTCGACCGACGGATCGATCGAAGATCGTGGATCGTGCGATTACGTCTGGCGGTCAACCGACCAGAGAGAAAGAAGGAGCTATCGAAGGAGTGGTCGACCAGTCGGTCGACCGACCATTCAACCGGCGCTCTGTAACGGATAGAAAACTATCCGTTGACCTGTCATTTCTTCAAAAGGGTATAAATATACCCTGATATAAATCTTTTAACCTGCTTCCTTAACTCCTACATCTTTTATTGAGCAATCAAAAGGAAGATTTAAAGCCTTCCAAATGATCAACTCTTTTTCAAGCGCATAAGCTGGGCTCAACTCGGGTGTTGATTCAAGCTCTACCTCTTGACGAGTTGAAGGCACCAAAGGCTTGCAAAGGAGCTATTACTATTGGTTTTATGCTTAGCTCTTTTGATTGTAATTTTACTTGTTTTTTAAACTGTTTGTGGATTTGTGTCTGTGTAAAGACCTAGGGTTGTTAGGACTTGTTGTGTGAAGTGGTATCCTTGGTGTAGAAGGAGTAAAGCCACTTGTGTATACTTAGTGATTACTAGGATTAGTTCTAGTTGTCCCTTAGGTTGAGGTGGGAAGTGCTCTCGGTAGAAAGGCGGGATATTTCCAAGTGTGGAAGTGCCTTCGGTTGGAGAGCGGAGACTTTCCGGTGAAAAGTCCTCGTTGTAAGAGAAACTCTAATTAATCTAGTAAAACCTAGTTTGAAAATCCTAAGCGGGATGCTTAGGTAGTGGAGTAGGCATTGTGGCCGAACCACTATAAATACCCGTGTTTGCATTGTTTAAATTATGTGTGCTTAATTGATTATATCGCTTTCGCATTTAAATCACATAATTGCATCTTGCCTAAACAATCCAAGAAACGATTAAAATTGGAATTTAGGCTAATTGAATTAGTAAACACACTATTCACCCCCCCTCTAGTGTCGCCATTTCGCCAACAATTGGTATCAGAGTGGGTCGTGGATTGAGATTTCACCATCTCGTCTACATCTTGCCTCGATCTAGGAAAATGGCACTAGAAAGTATAGCATGTGCTCTACCTAGATTTGATGAAGAGAACTTTGGTGTTTGGAAGAGTAGGATGTATACCTATCTTAAAACTCAAAGTTTAGATCTATTGTGCATGCTAAAGAATAAGTATGTTGAGCCCAGCATTGACATAAATGATTGGACTCAAGAACAAGTAAAATTATTTGAATTGAATGCCAAAACAACGCATCTCCTATATTGCTCATTTTCAAATGAAATACTAGAAAAGGTTATGCATTGTTCTTCGGCTTTTGATATTTGGGCAACGTACATTGAATATGTTATATGATTCGCTAAAACCGAAGAGCTTAGTACTTTCGTTGAGGGTGGTGATGACAATGGTCATCCCCCAAGTACTAACCTCGGTTTTAATGATCTTAGTGCTTCTAGTCAAATAAGCAAATCAAGAAGCCGAAAAAGAAAGGTGATATGCCATTTGTGCAAAGAGAAGGGGCATATCAAGAAGAATTGCCCATTATTGAAAAACAAAATAAGGAAGAGGTCAAGTGCTTCTACATCGTCCTCTGATTCCCTCGAAGCATCCTCTCATCAGGACAATAGAGCTACTTCTCAATTGTGCCTCATGGGATTAAAAAATGAGGTAAATCCTTCCACCTCTTGTCATGATAAGGATTTTATTAATAATGAAAGTCATAGCTCTTCTAGTTCATTTGACATGCCATATGAGGAACTAGTTGAGGAATATCAAAAAATGTATGTCTTGCTTGTGAAAAAGAATAAAGAAAATACGAAAGAAAAGAAAGAAAATTTAAGGCTTAGCTCTCATGTACATGAATTAGAAAATGAAAAATTGAATACTAGTTCTTTTGATTCTTGCCATGATGCTCTAAAACTTGAAATTAAGGACTTGTAACATAGAATTGAAGAATTATAAATTGAAAATGATGAATAATTAAACAAGACATCCAAAATTAAAAATGAAAATGAGAGCTTGAAAAATATATTAAAACTTAAGGATAATGATTCTTCAAATGATTTCAAAATGGAAAATAAGAATTTGAAAAATGAAAGTTGTTTGTTGAAATCTCAATCTCATACTTTACACAAATACATTAATGATTTAAAGAATGAGGTTGTATTCTTGAATGGGAAAATAAATGATTTATCAAATATGTCCTCCTTCAATAACTCTAGAAATACAAATGCTCATGTAAAGAATGCAAAAGTTCATCATCATTCTCATGTTAGGCATTCCACATTTAAACCTCATGTCCAAAATAAAAATGCTTCATCTAAGAATGCCCATGCTCATCATGCCTCTCATGTCAAGCATTCTTCCTTTAAACTTCATGCCCAAAAGAAGAAATTTCATGAAAATTGCTTTTGTTGTGGTATATATGGCCATGCTATCCATGATTGCGCATTCAAGAAGAATCCAAGTGTTGTCAAGACACTTTGGATATCTAGACCAATTAACCCCCAAGGACCCAAAGTCATTTGGGTACCAAAAGTCTCATTTTCTATTGTAGGGGAAACTACCACACAAGAACAAAGAAAGATGGACTATTGAAGTTGACCATGAACTTAAATGAAGTATGATTCTTTGGTTGCAACTTCAAACCATTATGATGCCATAGGTATGGAAATTGGCATCTAGGTATACCTTTTTATCATCTCTTTACTTTGGCTTCTCTTATTTAAGTTGGAGTTATGATACATGTCTAAAATTGATTGATTTTCCCCGCTCTTAACATCTTTCAAAAATGTTTTTGATTTTTTGATTTCCGGTCTCTTCGGAGACCCCAGTGGCCTGTAATGGGCCTAAGCGACCTTGCGGTTCTAAATCGTAGGTTTTTTGTGGCTTTCGGTTTTCAACCAATAGGAAGGGTTGGAGATCTTATGTTTCAAAATTTTATATTTTGAGATCTCTTGATTCATTTTGTTATCATGAATAATTTCTTTGAAAATGAATCAACGCTATTTAGTGAAGTTGAAGTTGATAAATGATATTTGTTTTTTATCTTCACTATTTAGTTTAATAGCTTGCATGTAGAATTGGTTTCATTTTCTACTTAAGAAGTACACTTGCAAGTTATAAGTTTTTAGGAAGGCTATTTAGGAAGAAAAATATTAGTTTGGCTAAATCATCATGAATAGGGTATAACCTTGATAATTTCAAAATCTAAGTGTTATACCTCATTGGTTAAGATAAAATCATGTCTCTATACTCATGACTAGAATTGCATGTAAAATCCTCGAATTCTCATGAGTAGGTAGAATATTAGCACTTAGGCAAATTTCATCAAATGAAAGTTACTCTAGGTTGATACTTGCTATTAGAGACATTTCTTTAAGTCCAAACTAGTTAAACATAGGTAGAGATCTTATTCCTCAAATGTTTCACATCTTAGTATCTCTTAGATTCATTTAGATATCATGAAAACTCATTTAAAATGAATCTTCACTATCTAGCATAGGTTAAGGTTTTAAAATGAAACTTTGCATTGAACCTTGCTATGTAGTATGTTAGCTTGCTAGTAGTCATATTATTTCATTATTATACTAATGAAGTCCTTTCAATGCTATTTAAAAGGAAATGAAAAAGGAAATGAAAAGTTGGGCAAATTTTCAAGAAATAAGGTATGAATTTAATTTTGCAAAAATCTTAGTAAAATAATTAAAATTTCATGCTTAAATGATTTCTCTATGCTCATGATTGATGTTGCATGATAAATACTTGAAGTTTCATGAGTAGGCAAAATTATGATAACTTCGCTCATTTCATGATATCTTGATATTTATGAAATCGAACTAGGTTAAAATTCTTCTTTAGAGACTTCATGTTAAGCTAAATTTGAAATGAAATTAAATTTCTAAAAATAAGGTATGAATTTAACTTTACAAAAATCTTAGTATGATGATTGAATATTAAATGATGTCTCTATATACTCATGATTTATTTTGCATGATAATTGTTTGAATTTCCTTGAGTAAGAAAAATTTGGATAACTTAGGCAATTTCATGATATCTTGATTGAATGAAACTTGCTTTATGTTAAAACTCATATTAGAGACCTCATTTTGAGTAAACATTAAACAAACATGTTTAGACACACATGATATGACTCTAGGTGTTCGATCTTGAAAATTCTTGTGTAGATGAAAATGTGATAACTAGATCACATTAGTGGACTTAAGCTTAAAAGATTTGACCCAAGTCAACAAATTGACTTGGACACTTGATTTTAAGTCCAAACTTAATAAACATGTTTAGAAATAGGTATGACATGTTTTCATGCATTTAGAGTGAAAAAATTCATATGGATATGGATAAAATGACATAGAGGTTAATTCATGTTACCTCTCCTTGAACTATGTTGACCCAAGTCAACAAGTTGACTTAAAGGTCTCATTTTCAATCCATATTTAGATTTACTCATGTTAAGTATCCATAGGTTTAAGTATGAAAAATCATGAGTAAATGTTAAGATTGAAACTTAGCAAGTTTCATGGTAACTAGCTTAGTTTTGAATGAAACCATGTTAGGTTGATATCTTGACTTAAGAATATAATTTTCATCTCAAATTTGACATATACTCTTTACATGATCACATTATGGTGTCATGAATGTTTGAATGAAAATTGAACAAGTTTTAAAGAATAACCGAAAATTACAAGGATTGTCATTTGTTCAACAATTGGTATCACCAATTTCAGTTATTTATAGAAAAATATATAAAAATCCTTTTTAGATGATTCTTGAAACTACACATTCACTGAAAAATCTAGATTTATCAGTAAATTTTTCAAAAAGTTTCATAAATAATCAGATTTAAAGTGAATTTTTGAAGTTGGATTTCAAAACACAAAGTATCATCATTCTTGAAACGTCAATCTTTCCAATACTTAGATTTTTCTTCGAAAAATTCATATAAAAACTCATGTACACCATTTGGATTCCATTTCTAATATCATTCATACAAATTCTTGAGTAAAATCATTCATAGAAATGATTTTGATATTTTGGATGATAGCTAGGATCCATTTGTTTATTAAAATGAACTTAGAAAATTCATTTTGAGTTCAAACTTGATACATGCATTTCAAATGACCATTCAATATTTGGTATCAATTTTTTTTTTTCTTTCATCAAAAAATTGGTTTCAAAAATATTTGTCAAAAACATGATTTTGTGTAAACTTAAAAGGTTGATTTTTGAAATCTTGAAGATAGGTTGACCTAAGGCAAAAATTTTCATCTTAAGCCCAAACTTAATTCATAGACTTACATTATCTCATATTTGATGTCTAGATGCCTAAATATGAGAAAGCATGAGTAGATAGCAAAACTTAAGACTTAGCATTTTCATAGTTTTCATGCTTATTTCAAATGAAAACATGCTAAGTTCATATTTAGAACAAATGACATTTGTTTCACTTCAAACTTGATATACATGATTTAAATGTCTATATCTTTGAATTTTGAAAGTTTGAATGAAATATAAAAATGTCATGAAAAAGATAAACTACAACATTGGTACCAGACTTGAGTGCATACATGATTTAGGCTTGAATTGTATCTATCACTCCTTGATATCATGTATGATTTAAGTTGCTATCATGTTAAATACTTGTTTTCCATCCCTTGAGTTGAGATTTTCATGTTGCATGAAAAATACTCCTTAAGAGTCTCAACTTCATAAAAAAATCTTTTTGTATCTCATCCCTTAGACTTGATTGAACTTTCTTGCCCTTTTTGATTGATGTCAAAAGAGGGAGAAGAATATAAGAAAAAGGGGGAGAAATGTATAGTTAAAATGGGGAGAAAAGTATAAGAAAATACATTAAAGTATATAAGGAAAATATAATCATTGTAGGTAAAGGGGAGGAAACTATAGGAAATCCATGCATATAGATAGGGGGAGTTCTATTCCATAAATATGCATGTTGATAGGGGGAGAAATCCCTTAGTTGATATCCTTGTGTCTTTAATGATATATTTTCTTATGGATGTTTGTCATCATCAAAAAGGAGGAGATTGTTGGCTTTAGGTTTTCAACCTTAGTCTTAATCTCAGTTTTGATGGTTTTGATGATAACAAACATGGGACTAATAATTTCATTGAGAATATGTTTCAGGCTCCATATCAATTAGGGTTCGATGTCCTCAATCGAAAAAATCGGAGAAGTCAGAAATCAAAAGGACATTGATCGTAGCGCTCGGGTTCATCGCGGAAGTTTATCGAAGATCGATGAGTGCACCAAAGTCGCTTGGATGAGTCCAGAGATCAAGTCAAAAGCTCTCCAAGATGATGCTCGTTGAAAGCCGGAACCTGGAAACCAAGCACGAAAGAAATAGGCTGAAAAAAACAATTTCAGCCTATGTTCGGTCGATCGGGCGGTCGACCGAATAGGGTAAGAAAAAAGGCCCAGCCATTTTGGTCAACCAGTCGGTCGACCGAACACTGCCAAAAATCGGCAGTGGGTGCTTCGGTCAACCAGCCGGTCGACCGACAGTGGCTGGATTTGGGTAGTAGGCTTGGCGGTCGACCGACCTGCGTATAAGCCTAAGACGCAATCCTGTCGGTCGACTGTAGATCGCGGATCACGCGATCGCGTCTAGCAATCGACCCGTCGATCGACCGACCAGAGAGAAAGAAGTAGCGGTCGTAGGACCGATCGACCAGTCAATCGACCGACCATTCGACCGATGCTCTGCAACGGATAGAAAACTATCCGTTGAGCTGTCGTTTCTTCAGCAGTGTATAAATATACCCTGATATAAATCTTTTAACCAGCTTCCTTAACTCCTACAACTTTTATTGAGCAATCAAAAGGAATATTTAAAGCCTTCCAAACGATCAACGCTTGCGCTCTATTTCCTTCCGCGGCAATCTTTTTCAAGCGCACAAGCTTGGCTCAACTCGGGTGTTGATTCAAGCTCTATCTGTTAACGAGTTGAAGGCGCCAAAGGCATGCAAAGGAGCTGTTACTATTCATTTTATCCTTAGCTCTTTTGATTGTAATTTTACTTGTTATTTAAACTATTTGTGGATTTGTGTCTGTGTAAAGAGAAACTCTAATTAATCTAGTAAAACTAGTTTGGAAATCCTAAGCGGAATGCTTAGGTAGTGGAGTAGGCATTGGGGCCGAACCACTATAAATACCTATATTTGCATTGTTTTAAATTGTGTGTGCTTAATTGATTATATCGCTTCCGCATTTAAATCGCATAATTGCATCTTGCCTAAACAATCCAAGAAACGATTAAAATTGGGATTTAGGCTAAACAAATTAGTAAACATACTATTCACCCCCCTCTAGTGTCGCCATTTCGCCAACAAACTCCACCTTGGTCGGATCCACTCTCACTCCATCCCGAGTGACGGTATACTCGAGAAATCCCACAATTTCAAGTCAAAATTCACATTTGGAAAACTTAGCGAATAGCTGGTGCTCTATAAGGATCCTCAAGACCACCCTTAGATGCTCAACATGCTCCTTCCCACTCTTGGAATATACTAGTATGTGATCTACGAACACAATGATAAGCTTATCCAAGTACTCATTGAACACCCTATTCATCAGATCCATGAAAGCTGCTAATGCATTCGTCAACCCAAAGGACATCACCAAAAATTCATAATGCCCATATCTCGTATTGAAAGAAGTTTTAAACATCAAGTGACATGGCCCAGATGACCCTCTAACCTCACCACGACCAAGGGTATAAACTATTTTGAGTAAACATGAATTCCAACCATTTAACTACAAAATTTCAGGTCGAGCAGCCCCTATATATAACCATTATTCCAAGCACGATTACCACTTTAAACCATGTTTACTATTGATCATAACAAGTCACCTGGTCTGGCCACAACAACCTACACCTTCTCCCCAAGTTCCTACTTGAGTAGGATGAGGACTCGACCTCTAGACATCATCTTTAAATCAACCAAGACCACGACTAAGGCAGTCGTGTAAGTCATTAGGCTGGCCTCTCGAGTATCATTTCAAACATGAAGTTTCAACCCCTACGGTCGACCAACTCGGCCACTGTTGGTCTCCGTACATATGTCACACCCCAAACTTGGTATGACCAGCCAGGATACGCCACGTACTTCGAAGCCTAACCCAACTCAAACACAACAACAATAATTTCAACAGTGAGAGATTTTTTTTTTTGAAAAGAATAGATATGACATCACGTACCAAACCAAATCAAAACTCAATATGAACACACTGAACAAGTTATTAAAAAGAAGTTCAAACAAATAAATAAGACTCCCCAAATAAAAATAAAATGCGGAAACCACGACCCAAGTCAACATGACTCAACAACTCAAGAGACACTAAAATGTCTCAGGTATCCTCCTCGATCACGACATGTCACGAGACCCGCCGCCCTACCGCCACCAGTCGCACCACTGTACCTCGGTTCCTCTCTGATCTTACTCAGGTGCTGCAAAACAATAGTAATGAGGGGTAAGTCCAACTAAGACTTAGTGAGCAGATCAGTCCTCAATTCATCAAATCAATCATCATGCATAAAAACACAAATAGCAAATATAAATAACATAACAATAACGTCAGAAGAAATCAGCAATAATATATCCATAGCTCTATGCATGAAATCAACATCCATCAACAAGTATTAAATACCTTTAAAAATGATGGAAGAAGCATCGATAACACATCCACTACCCTACTCACATCCACAACAATAACAATAAGCATCCATCAATAAGTATAAACATATCCACAGTAATAAAACAGGATGAATGCAACACCTCAATCTAATGCATGCAATGCAACACCTCATTCATATTCATGCTCCCCGGACCCCGGCGGTCCCACATAGCCACATAGGGTAGGTAGACGGGTGGCCGCTGAACTACCACCCAGCTTAGTGTCGTCTCTTTGGGGCATGCCCTCCCCTCACCGTCATTGGCTCTTCCGAGATAGCATGTTGGAGCATACGTTCCCCTCACCTGCTAGGGTCTCTGGATTGTCTCTTTGGAGTATGATCTTCCCTCACCAGCCGGACCTCCGGAATAAGGCCAACGTTGTCTCTTTGGGGCATACCCTCCCCTCACCAGCGAGGCTTCCGAGAAATGCAACAAGCACATCACAACACCACACACGCAAGTATATAAGTATGAACAATACGTGCTATAAACAAGTAATAAAGGGTATGTCAAGTGCATTCCTCATCCTCCTCCTCCTCCTGCTATACAACACAATGACATACAAATATATATGTAGAAATAGCGCTCATATGTCTTGAATACTCAGAACAAATAAACAATCATAAAATAGAATTATGGCACTATAAGAAAGGATGCATGTGTATCATGAAAGCAGTGCACAAAATAAACTCCAACTATAAATCAATGAACTGGAACATGATAAAATAACTCGGTATAGCAATCACTAATCTAGGATAAAATTAACCTCATTAACTATTATATCCATGAATCATCACAGATCGAATCATAAAAATATATAAAATATGATTTTTCAGCTTGGCACGCAAAATGAGGCGACACCCGTCTACTGTTTTCAAAATTTGAAGGTCTGATTGTGAAACAGACCTCACCAACTAATCTGGAACGTCGATTAGGTGAAAATTCATATATAACATGAATAATTTTGCTAACTTTAAGGCATCCAAATAATTATTTAGAATAATGAAAGAAATACCTTGATTTATTTAATAAATCGCTGGTATAAATAAATATAACGGTGTTACAATCAATAAATCAGTAATGAAATCTCAGCCTTTCATCTAAACATGATCACATCACAGTCTTCCATCTAATATGATGCAATCACAGCCCTCTATTTAACATGATGCAATCTCATACTTACATTTAACCAGATGCAATCACTACCCTCCATCTACATGATGAAATCATAACTTTACATCAAATCAGATGCAATCACAGCGCTCCATCTAACCAGATGCAATCACAGCTCTCCATCTACATGATGCAATCACAGCCTTACATCTAACCAGATGCAATCACAGCCCTCCATTTAATCAGATGCAATCACAGCTCTCCATCTTACATGATGCAACCTTCACCCTCCATCTACATGATGAAATCATAACCTTACATCTAATCAGATGCAATCACAGCCCTCCATCTAACCAGATGCAATCACAGCTCTCCATCTACACAAGATCAAATCCCTGCCATGCATCTCAACCACTTCAATCCAGCCCTTCATCTCACCCAAATTAATCTCAGCCCTCCATTTCAACTCATCTCCTTAGGTCATCTTCCCCACCTCCTCCCCAACCTAGCCGTCGTCGCCGCCTCCCTTCCCCGGCCGCCAGCGACACTGGCGCCGACATCGACGCCGGCGCTTGCCGACGCACCAACGCCACCACACGGCGGTGGCAACGCCGCAGCGACGCCACGCTGAGCATCGCTGCCTCCGCAGCTCCTATCCGGCACCCGTTGCCGCCGGGGAAGGATCTTACCCCGATCGACACCGATGAATTTGTGAAAATTTGGCTCCGGCGGCTCCTCCATGACATAAACAGGGTCTAATTTATAGATACCGATTGGGCCTAAATGACCATAATACCCCTACCTAAGATATTTGACATAAACAGCACATAACTCATTCGATCTAACTCTGATTCGAGATCCAATTGCACCGCCAAATTCGCCTCGAGATCCTCTATCATCCTAGCATGCTAGATCATGGAGATAAGGCAAATAAAATTTCTCTTAATTTTTCTACATTAAATGCTTTCTCGGGCATAATCCTGAAGCTTCCCGACAATCCGTGCTAACTAGGGCCCACGATCCCCGCTCAAGAATAAAATATTATTATTAAGATTTTTTGGTATTACAACATAGGCCGACCCAAACATGATGTTCTACTATCAAAGAGATAAGATTTAGCATAAGCAGGTGAACAAGACATTTTATCAAACACTTGGTGGAAATGCCCATGCCGCGCGAAGCTCCATGCTCCCCTAAACCCAAAATTTCTGCATTGAGGCGTCACATTTTCGGTCATCTTCGGCCCTAAACTCTCGGATCATTCGAGACCCCAAAATCAAGACAAAAACTAGAATCCAATAATCACAAAACCCTTCCAAAATCTGCCCACAACATAATATCGTACCTTAGTTTAGTCCCATATCAAGAGTATATTGAATATTGCGTTGGACAATTTGGTGTGATGGGTGTATTTACTGGCATCAAGTTTAACTGAAGTGACTAGACCAAACATCAGATGTTAGAGAAATTTTTGATTTATTATTTTTAGAACTATTTATTATATTTTCTCTATATCTAAAAAATAATTTTAAAGCATCACTTTCCATTATATTTCGAGTAATTTTTTTATATTTTGGTTGTAAAGTATTTTGAGTCCAAGTAGAAAATCTTGGTTAATCAATTCTGCAAGTTCTCGACGTTGAAAATCATGATCATACGAAAAAGTTGTTAAACCAAAAGAAGATAAATTAAGAATCTGTTGAGCTTGTGTAACCTTAGTGTTGTGACTCCTTGCATGATGTAAAAGATGACTAGTTCCTCCTGTTGTTGAAGTCGAAATAATTTTTTTATATTTTTTGCACCGGGCTTTTGTTATGGTGCCATCAGCTTCAACAATTTTCTCAAAATATTTCAATACCGCACTTCTTTTTCTACCTAATGGACATAAATTAATAGACGAACTTGTTTCTATGTCTTGGTTTTGTTGAGTGGTAGGAGTACTAGGAGATATTTCTCCTAATATATTTGATCCAGTTTGTGGAGAATAACCTAAAGCATCTCTATTCGCCATTAGTAAAAAATAAATATAAAAAGTATAAATATTATACTAATCAATGAAAAAAATTTAATAGATTAAGAAAAATTGACATCAATCTTGAATCCTTGATGAACTTAAAGAGTTGTTGAGAATGATTGTAAATGAACTTAGATTATTGGGAGTACGAGTTGAGAGATGAGAATGGAGATAGATCAAATGAAGAGGATGAGAGGGTATTTATAGAAGATTTAAAATAATAAAATAACATCTATTTTTAAATTAATCAGGTCTAGCTCGGTCAGACCTAGTTTGGCGCGCGCCGCCCTGGGTTTGGCCAGGTCTGACGCGCGACAGACATTTGGCCAGGTCTGATGCGCGTCAGACCTGACTTTGACCAGGCCAGCACGGCACTCGTGCTGTGCTTGACACGCCCCACGTGCCCAAGGGGTGAGCCCAACCCGCCCCTTGGGCACAGACGGGCCATTCTCGACCTGACCAGGCCAGGCCCGTGTTGCCCATGGAAGGGCCCAGCCCATTGCCACCTCTATACTCATGCCACATCGTACTCTTCTTCATGCGGCTGCTTATAAGGGGGTTTCGGCCACTCCTAACTGATAACAACAGCCCTTTAGTTTAAGGGTCAAGAATATTGGGAACCTTTCTTCCCTACTAGAGATGTATGGGGTCTAACTTCCCCTATTTCTCAACCAAACTCAACTTCAAGCATCCAAAGTAGAAATTATGCAATTTATCAAAAGGGAAACGATCCCACAACCAAAACAATCTCTAAAATCCCTTACCCTTAGGGTTTTCATCTAGCAAAACCCTCTCAAAGGGTTGCCATAAAACATCCACACCTATTCAAGCAACAAACAACAAAAAACTTCAGGAAAACATGTAAATCAACACCCGAATTTGGTTTGCATGTGATTGCCCTAGAGAAGGCAAAACCCTAAAGTATTAAGGCCACTCACCTTAGGTCGGAGTCTGGCAAACACTTGCGGAAAGGATTCTGACGATCTCCAACGAACAACGAGCTCTAATGCCGGATCTCGTTCTCCAAAATGTCACCCCTTCCTCCTCCTCAGGTATCCCGAAAATGAACCATCCAAATCAGATCTCCACCGTTCAGATTAAAGAAACAAGGAGTCTCAGACATGCTCACAAAAAATCAATCCGACCAGATCCCGATCGGATGATGTCCAGATTGCTCAATTGGATGAAACAAGTCATTATAGTAATTTGCTGAAGAAAACATGGAACAAGGCATCGGTTTTCCGTCAGAATCACAGATTCTATCGTCAAAAGCCAAACTCCACCAATAAGAATCCACAAAAAACGAAGTCTAATACTCAGTGACCAAGTTTCGGCAAGATCATATCATGAATGCCCCTCCGATCGCTACGTTTGATGAAGTTCGTCGCTGCAAGAATTTCATGCAGAGAATACTCTTCCTCACTCTCCTTGGAATGCGTGCAAGTGAGTTCTATTCCCCTCTTTTCTCTTTTTTTATTAATCACTTAATGCCAAATGACCTCCCTACAACTCACTCGAGTCCGCACCTATTCTAGCCTACAGGCTCGACCAAACCACACCCATGGTAGATCCTAACTCGACTCAAATAAGAAATTAAAATATCCTACTTTACTACAATCATATTCCTCGCGCAAAAGCCATACCTCTGATTGCGTTATCTAGTGATGTACTCGGCTCACTTCGGCGCACATTATGAGCTTCCCGTTGAAACACCAAAATCGGTAATTATAAACCGGGTAATACAATCTTTCCCCTTTAAAAAAATTCATCCTTGAATTTTAGGATAAGCTAGTAAACTCATCATATCACAATATAGGTATGGATACTTCTCGCGCATATCACGCTTAACCTCCCAAGTGGACTCCTGCCTAGAGTGGTGCACTCACCTCATCTTCACCAAAGGAACATTTGTTGACCTCTGCTTCCTCATTTGACGATTCAAAATCTCAATAGGTCTCTCCCCATATGAAACAACTGCATCGACCTCCACTGTAGTGGGCTCTTACACATGGGATTCATCCCTCATGTATCTTCTAAATATGGTCACATGAAACACTAGTTGGGTCCCAACAACTAGGGCTTTGTAGCCTCAATAACCCAAACGGTGATCTGCACCTCTGCCCATACAGGGCCTCAAACAAAGCCATACCAATGCTGACTTGCTAACTATTGTTGTATACAAACTCCATAAATGGAAGGTGCTTCTCCCAATTCCACATTAGTACCACCAGAACCTGGAGTAATGCTGCTAGCCACAAATGCTAAACCTGAACCTGTTTAACGGTTAAGAATATTGGGAACCTTGCTTCCCTACCAGGTCCGCATGACTTAAGAGATGTATGGGGTCTAACTTCCCCTATTTCTCAACTGAACTCAACTTCAAGCATCCAAAGTAGAAATTCTACAATTTATCAAAAGGGAAACTATCCCACAATCAAAACAATCCCTAAAATCCCTTACCCTTAGGGTTTTCATCCAGCCAAACTCTCTCATAGGGTTGCCCTAAAACATTCGCACCTATTCAAGCATCGAATAATGAAAAACTTTGAGAAAACATGTAAATCAACACCCGAATTTGGTTTCCATCAAATCAAATTCATATAATTCCATGGCATTGCCCTAGAGAAGGCAAAACCCGAAAGTACTAAGGCCACTCACCTCAAATCGGCCCGGCCAACACTTGCGGAGACGATTCTGACGATCTCCGACGAACAACGATCTCTCACGCCGAATCTCATTATCCAAAATGCCATCCCCTCTTCCTCCTCATGTATCACTATAATGAGCCATCCAAATAAGATCTCATCCGTTCAGATTAAGAAACAATGAGTCTCATTCATGCTCACTAAAAATCAATCCAATCAGATCCCGGATGGTGTCCGGAGTGCTCAATTGGATAAAACAAGTAGTTGTAGGAATCTACTAAAGAAAATCAGGAAAAAGGCTTCGCATTTCTATTAGAATCACAGATATTGCCATCAAAAGCCAATCTCCATGAATAAGAATCTTGACAATGAAGTCTAATACTCACTGACCAAGTTTCGACAAGATCAGATCACAAATGCCCCTCTGATCATGACGTTTGATGTAGTCAGTCGAGACAAGAACTGCATGTCGAGAATACTCTTCCGCACTCTCCTTGGGATGCATGCAAGTGAGTTCTCTTCACCTCTTTTCTCTTTGTTTTATTAATCACTTCATGCCAAATGACCTCCCAGCCGATCACTCGAATCCGAACATAATCAAGCCCTAAGGCTCAACCGAACCACACCCAAGGTAGACCCTGACTCGACTCAACCAAGAATTTAAAATTTCCTATTTTACTACAATCACATTACTCACGCAAAAGTCGTACCTCCGATTGCATTCTCTGGTGATCAACTCAGCTCACTTAAGTGCGCATTGTGGGCTTCCCGCCAAAACACCAAAATTGATAATCATAAACACGGATATTACAATCTTGCCCCATTAAGAAAAAATCATCCTCGAATTTTACGATAAGCTAATAGAGTCATTAGATCACAATACATGTATGGATACTTCTCGCACATATCGCGCTTAACCACTTAGATGGCCTCCTGCCCAGAGTGGTGCTCTCACCTCACCTTCACTAATGGAACATCCCTCTACCTCAGTTTCCTCATCTGACAATTCAAAATCTCAACTGGTCTCTTCCCATATGAAAGGACTGCATCGACCTCCACTGTAGTGGCCTCTAAGACATGGGACTCATCCCACATGTATTTACTAAACATGGACATATGAAACACTGGTTCTGTCCCAACAACTAGGGCTCTCCAGCATCAAACCACCCAATTCGTGATCTTCACCTCTGGCTATACAGGGCCTCAAACAGAGCCATACAAATGCTGCTCTGGTAACTATTGCTGTATACAAACTCCACAAATGGTAGGTGCTTGTCCTAATTCCACTCTGGTACCTCCAGACCCTACAGTAATCCTACTAGCCTCAAATGCTCAACCTAGACCTACTAACATAGAAAACATTTGGATACTATTATTTTTTTTGCCACCTCCCATTTCATTTATTTTCACCACTAATTTTGTCTCATATCAAGGTACATATTTTTAGCTTCTCGATGGATGGTGCAAGTGGAGCTATACGTCATCTCTCGTACCCGCCTCTACATATGAAATGATTGCAGCGACCTCCACTGCAGTGGGCTCTAACACATGGGACTCATCCCTCATGTATCTCCTAAACATGGACACATGAAACACTAGTTCAGTCCAAACAAGTGGGGCTCTCGAGCCTCAACTCACTCAATTGGTGATATGCACCTCCGCCCAAACACCTCAAACAGAGCCATACCAATGCTGCCCTTGTAACTATTGTTGTATACAAACTCCATATACGGTAGGTGCTTCTCCCAATTCCACTATGGTGCCTTCAGACCTTAAAGTGATCCTGCTAGCCTCAAATGCTCAACTTAGACCTGCTGACAAACAAAACATTTGGATACTATTTTTTTTTTTCCTACCACCCATTTCAGTTCTTTTCACCGCTAATGTTATCTCATATGAAGGTACATATTTGTAGCTTCTGGACTGATGGTGCAAGTGGAGCAATGCGCCATCTCTCGTACCTGCGTTTGAACCTACACCATCAATGGTACCACAATCCTATACCTGAACCTTAGGACACCCTCACTGTCCAGTATAAACCCATCATCTGCATCCCCTCTCTTTGCTAAGTCCTTAGTCAGAGCGCAAAACACATCCTCACCTTGAGCTCTCTGGAGCATGCCAACTAACGTGGACTGTACCCGTATGTGTGCCACCACACTGTCCGAATCAAACACTGCTAAAATAGTTACATCACCCAAAAAAAAATTGAGCTCTCTCGCTAAGGGTCTCCTCGCGGCAGCCAAATGTGCAACACTTCCCATAGATTTCCTACTCAAGGCGCCCGCCGTCACGTTAGCCTTTTCAGAGTGATACAAAATGATGCAGTCATAATCTTTCAGGAGCTCTAACCATCTCCTCTTTCTCAAATTCATGTCCTTCCCTGTCAACAAATGATGGAGGCTCTTATGATCCGTGTAAATATCATAGGACTCCCAGTACAGATAATGGCACCACAGTTTCAGTGCAAACACAGCTGCCGCCAAACTCCAGATCATGCGTTGGGAAGTTATTCTCATGGTTTTTCAACTGCCTGGACGCGTAAGCTATCACTTGCCACACTGCATCAATACACATCCTAGGCTAATCCGTGAGGCATCACAATACACCATGTATAAATCCACCCGAACCCAACGGCAATGCTAACACTGGTGTTGACGTCAAACAATCTTTGAGCTTGTAAAAGCTCTTCTCACATCTATCATCCCACACAAACTTGACTTTCTTCGGCGTAGGTTGAATCAAATGTGCTACAATCTTTGAGATGTTCTCCACGAACTTCTTGTAGAAACCTGCCAAGCCCAAGAAACTGCTCACCTCAATCATGCTGGTTAGCTATATCGAGTTCCGAACCACCTCCACCTTGGTCGGATCCACTCTGACTCCATCTTGAGTCACGATATACCCATGAAATCCCATAATTTCAAGTCAAAATCCACACTTGGAAAACTTAGCGAAAAGCTGGTGCTCTCTAAGGGTCCTCAAGACCACCCTCAGATGCTCAACATGTTCCTGCCCACTCTTGGAATATACTAGTATGTCATCTATGAACACAATGACAAACTTATCCAAGTACTCTTTGAACGCCATGTTCATCTGATCCATGAAAGTTGCTGGTGCATTTGTCAACCCAAAGGACATCACCAGAAACTCATAATGCCCATATCTCATCTTGAAAGCAGTTTTGGGCACATCTTGGTTTCGGATCCTCGACTAATATGATAATATATATAGGTCTCTTAGGGAACTTCTATAAAAGGATAGTTTCTTAGGAAGTTACAATTGCTCTAATACTAGCCTATTGTAGCAAAGTAAGAATCAAAACAAAAGGGCAATGCAAACACAGGATTTGTTTACACAGTTCAGTGACAAACCAGTCATCTAATCTGCGGGGCACTAACCGGACAGATGCCCAATTCACTCTCTATAAGTACAATATAAGCCCTTTGGATTTCACACCCGAAATCTGACTACTAGTACTACAGTGAATCGAAAATAATAAAATCATATTTGCTATTATAAGTAAATACCAACTTGCCTCTCTATGACATCACAACCACAAAGTTCTATCCTCCACATAGCCTCGTGTTGTAGTGTGTTATCCGCCCGATATCCAATCTTCTCATCGAAGATAAAAGGTTGTTGCCTCTTCTGCACTTGGCAGTCCGCACTCAGCAATTTCAACTCCTCTATAGATGTCAAGATCATTTCCGCGCAATGGAGTTGTCGACAATAAATCTCTTCTCTAGTATTTTTAGGTGTCACTGAAAGATTACTGGAAGATCTAAATAAATGATGACTTCAATCATATTAATAACCCCCGTCTTCAATAGAAACCATCAGCATAACTTAGGCATTTTACAAAAGATCATTTATGTAAATAAGAAACGCCTAAGAAATAAGTGAAGAGAAACTCTTCGAAACTAAACTGATCAGGAAGAAAAATAATGATGATTTAAATGTCCAAAATCAGTTAACAAAATCATTATTAAACCAGAAGTCCATCAGTCATCAAGATCGTATCAAGCAACCCATCCAGAAATTTTTTAAGACTATAAGCAGTTAAGACCGCGTCTTCACACTTGAAACTGTCATCATCGCATAAGTAGAGCTTTTTCCTTGTTGAATTTGAGAAAACACCAGAAGCTTCTTTTGCCAAATATAGCCAGTAAACAAAAGCCAAAACTAACATAATGATATGTGGATCGCAAGTCAATCTTTGAGACCCACTGAGCCCCTTGTAGAAGGTCAAATAAATTATAAATCCACGGCAGTGGGCAACGGTTCTTGATCGTCACCTTATTCAACTATTTGTAATTGATTCACAACGCATGGACTCATCCTTCTTTTTCACAAATAGTATAGGTGCTCCCCACGGAGACACACTCGAGCAGATGAAGCACAAATCCAATAACTCCTGCAACTAAGCCCTAAGCTCCCTCAACTCAGCCATAGCCATCTGATATATGGGGGAATCGAGGTTGGCTTCACCCCCTGATGCTGATGAATACAAAACTCGATCTCTCGCTCAGGCATCAATCCTAGAAGCTCATCCGGAAAGACATCGGGGAAATCACAAGCTCGACACATCTCGTCGACCTTCTTGGTCGTCCCCCTCGGCATTCGCCACAAAAGCTAGAAAGGACTGACAACCTTTGTCAAGAAGTCTCTGGGATCTAAGAGTCAAAATTATTCTCAAGTATTTACCCTTCCCTTCACCCTAAAAGGTAAACTGCGATAGCTCATGCTTATTATAGGAGACAACCTTCGCTCTATAATCCACCAACACATAATGAGTGGATAACCAATCCATCCCCAAAATCATATCAAGCTCAAGAGATGACAACAACACAAATTCAACCTCTAGCATGTGTCTACACACTGACACATCACAATCTAGAAAGGTCACCTTTACCAAGAGGGCATCTCCCGTAGGCGTCGATACCACTATGGGCATCTTAAACAAACTCTCTTTCCTACCCTTCAAAGAAGCAAACAAAGAGGATAAAAAATGAGTGCGTAGCAATCAGATCAAAATAGTAGAATGACATAAAGGAACATACTACTAAAGTACCTTGGTTGAGGCATTCCACCGAACACCTTGAGGTGGCTCAACCTCTACTAGCATATTCAACACATGCAATCCCCTAACCAAGTGAATCTCAATTATGAACATCAAGGGACATGGTCCACATGGCCCTCTAACCTCGCCACGACTGAGGGTATAAACTATTCTAAGTAAAACATGAATTCCAACCATTTAACTACAAAATTTCAAATTGAGCAGCCCCTACACTTAACCATTATTCCAATCACGATTACCACTTTAAACCATGTTTATTATCGATCATAACAAGTCACATGGTCTGGCCACAACAACCCACACCTTCTTTGCAAGTTCCTACTTGAGTAGGATCAGGACTCGACCTCTAAACATCTTGTTAAAATCAACCAAGACTACGGCTATGGCAGTCATGTAAGTCATTAGGTTGGCCTCTCAAGTATCATTTCAAACATGAAGTTTCAGCCCTTAAGCTTGGCCAACTCGGCCACTCTAGGTCTCTCTAGATAGGTCTGACCCAAAGTTGAGGTTCTACTATCAAAGAGATAAGATTAAGCATAAGCAGGTGGATGAGCCATTTTATCAGACACTTGGTGGACATGCCCATGCCGCGCCAAGCTCCATGCGCCCCTAAACCCAAAATTTAAGCATGGAGACTTCACAATTCCTACCATCTCTGGCCCTCAACTCTCGGATCATTCAAGACCCCAAAATCAAGACAAAAACTAGTACCCAAACATTACAAAATCCTTCCAAAATTTGCCCACAACATAATATCGTACCTTAGTTTAGTCCCCTATCAAGAGTATATTGAATATTGAGTTGGACAATATGGTGTGATGGGTATATTTACTGCCATCTTCTTTAACTGAAGTTTTCTGATTAAGATATTGGTTTGAGCAAATGAAATTGATGGCCTAGGTATTCTGTTGAATGAATCGATCATTAGATACTGAACTAGAAACAAAGAGGTGAGAAAGATAAATCTTGCTTTCTTATCTTTATTTTAAAAAATTGAAATGAAGTCATTTACATACGTTTGTAAAAAAGATGACAATAATGTTTTTGAATTACTATGGTACACTTCGTATTCTTAAAACAATGGATCAATTTTTTATAATTTTTCAAACATATTAAGTAATTAGTCATAGGTAGCATGATTATCAAAATATTTATATTTTGCTAATAATTTAAATTTATTATTACTTTGTTTTATTTATTGTGTTGAACATACATACTTTTTGATTGAATACAATTGTCATATTATCAATGATGATAACATACACGACCATGACAATATAGTGGAGGTGGAATGTACAATGGTGGAAGAAATCCAAGCTTCTTGTCTTGTGCTCTTCCATTGTGAGCAATGTTAGTATCTTTGAGCATATTGTCTGAAAGATAGAAACATTATAAGAGATATTATCAAAATTAAAATAATCAAGTTAATATAATAGTAATTATTTAATTAAGTATCAATATCGATGCATCGGTTGTGATTGGCAGCTTAAACTAAAGAGCAATTAAAGATTTCAGAAATGATTATTGAGATGGGATATATAAATTTTAAATTTAGTTGTTAACACATTTCTTATATTTATGATCCATAGATATCGTAGAAGATAACTATTTAATAAATATATCAATAAATCAAATATTTACAAGAATCAAAAAAATTACTTACATAATTTTAAAATCAACTCATCGGAGTTTGTTGGTGATGTAGGAGCGATCTCACTAGTAGGTACTACTGGAGATGAAATCAATGACATAGATAAGAAGAAAAAAATAGCGAAGTGACTTAGAAAAAAGCTCCTTGCATCCATGTTGATCAATTCTTTTTGACAAAAGATTATTTCTGGTTTCAATGACTCATTACCCTTCTATTTGGTTAATATAAATATAGAATAATTTTGTTAACGCTAAACGAGCCTTTAATACAAGGAACATGCTTTATAGTCTTTTAGTTCAAATTTATGAAATTTAAATCGTACAAACATAGACTAACGTACATTTGCGAATCTAGAATATATGTTGTTATAATTATTATAGATATTTTATTACATGTTGATTTTTTAAGATTTAGTGTGCCACCACATAGTCTGAATCAAACATTGCCAAAACAGTCACATCACCCAAACAACAAGTGAGCTCTCTCGCTAAGGGTCTCCTTGCGGCAGCCAAATATGCTAAACTACCCACAAATTTCCTGCTCAAGGCGCCAGCCACCACGTTCTCCTTCTCAGGGTGATACAAAATGGTGCAAACATAATCTTCCAGGAGCTCTAACCATCTACTCTTTCTCAAATTCATGTCCTTCAATGTTAATAGATACTAGTGGCTCTAATGATTTTTAATGGTTTTTTAATTCCCTAGACGCGTAAGTTATCACTTTGCCATGCTACATCAATACACATCCCAGGACAATCTGTGAGGCATCACAATACACCAAAAATCCACCCGAACCCGATGGCAATGCTAACACTAGTGTCGACATTAAACAATCCTCGAGATTTTCAAAACTCTTCTCACAGCTATCATCCCACACAAACTTAACTTTCTTCTGCGTAGGTCGAATTGAAGGTGTTGCACTCTTCGAGAAGTTCTCCTTGAACTTCCTGTAGTAACCTACCGAGCCCAACAAACCACGCACCTCAGTCACGCTGTTTGGTTGCATCGAGTTCCGTACCACCTCCACCTTGGTCGGATCCACCCTAAGTCCTTCCCGAGTCATGATGTACCCTACAAATCCCACAATTTCAAGTCAAATTTCACACTCGAAAACTTATCGAAAAGCTGGTGCTCTCTAAGGGTCCTCAAGACCACCCTCAGATGCTCAACATGCTCCTGCTCACTCTTGCAATATTCTAGTATGTTATTTATGAACTCAATGACAAATTTGTTGGTGAAATGGCCACACTAGAGGGGCTTGAATAGTGTGTTTTCTAAATCTTTCGTCTAATTCTGGTTTTAATCGTTTACTTGATTACTTAGGCAATTTAAAAATTGAGTAGTAGCGGAAGCAAAATATAAATGATAAGTAATAAGAAACGCAAGGTAAACAATACTAACACAATTATTTATAGTGGTTCGGCCCCAATGCCTACTCCACTACCTAAGCACCCCGGTTAGGATTTCCAAACTAGTTTGACTAGATTATATCATTTCCCTTACAAAGAGAACTTATATCGAAAAGTCCCCGCTCTCAAACCGAAGGCACTTCCACACCTCGAAGTATCCCGCCTTCCTACCGAGAGCACTCTCCCAACTCAACCCAAGGGACAACTCAACTAATCCTAGTAAACTAAGTTTACAATGGTGGATTTAAACCTTAACACCAAGGCAACCACCCAACTCAATCAAACCTAGCAACCTAGGTTTATACAAATGATATACAATGAAAATAAACTACAATGTACATAAACAATGGAGCAAATAAATAATACAATAAATACTTAGCTCCAAACACGAGTCCTAGTTCCTCTTGATGGCTCAATGATGAATCGATCAAAACTTTGAAGGCAAAATCAAGTCTGTATCATGAGAACTAGGGTTTGTAAAGGAATGCCTCAAGAAAGGCTTTTGCAAAGATAAAAAATGTCTAAATGGAATGATAGATCATGGGAGGAAGGCTCTCATGGTCTTGTATTTATAGACCATGAAGAGTTGGCCTCAAACAACCAACTCAACAGCTAGAAAAATAGTCGTTTCCATCATCCGATCATTTATGATCGACCGACTGAGAGACCGAATGCATCCTGCCAATTATGGGAACCATTCGGTCGATCGAAATTGGAAAATCAGCCCGGTTTGCTAATTTTTTTGCTCGTTTGTTCGTTTTTGTGTTTCGTCTTCGCCAAGTCCTCTTATATAATATTTTTTAAATTTATGTTGAAATATAAATGTTATATAAGGATTACTCCCCATTTGGATTAAACAAAAATACCTAAAAAATCAAAATTCTTAAGAATCAAAATCTAGTTTTTGGGGTCTAGTACAAATTTTTGAATATCAGAAATTTTATAATCCGTAAAAATATCTCATTATCTAGTTTTTACCTAACGAACAATTATCGAGACTTTTGATGCCAAGAAAATATCTAGGTCATATAGCTCTCCAAGAAGCTCCCCCGGCTTAGTGAATTTCAGGGTCGTTTATGGGTTTCCATGTTTTGGGGTTCATGTTTGTTTTTGGATTCTTTGCATCATAAAAGAGGATTACATATTCATTCTATGCACTCTAAAGCTAAGCTCTATCTTTCTGACGAAATCAATCGTCAATGAGCATCCTTGCCGATTTCTTCGATTTTTTCGATCAGGGACATCGAGCGCTAACTAACTTGGAACCTGAAAATATTTCTCCATGCAAACATTAGTTCCATGTTTGTTACCATCAAAACCGAGATTAAGACCAAGGTTGAAAACCTTAGGCCAACAAAACTTATCCTAGTACATCACCAAAAACTCATAATGCCCATATCTCGACTTGAAAGCTGTCTTGGACTCATACTGGTCTTGGATTCTCGGATCCTCTAGTATGTCATTTAAGAACACAATGACTTGAAAGCTGTCTTGGGTTCTTGAAAGCTATCTTGGTCGCGTAAACTATCACTCTGCCACGCTGTATCAATACACATCCTAGGTCAATCCGCGAGGCATCACAATACACCATCTACAACTCCACCCAAACCCAACGGCAACGCTGACACTAGTGTCGACGTCAAACAATCGTTGAGCTCCCGAAGGCTCTTCTCACAACTATCATCCCACACAAACTTGACTTTCTTCTGCATAGGTCGAATCAAAGGTACTACAATCTTCGTAAAGTTCTCCATGAACTTCGTAGTAACCTGCCAAGCCCAAGAAACTACACACCTCAATCATGTTGGTTGACTATATCGAGTTCCGTACAACCTCCACCTTGGCCAGATCCACTCTGACTCCATCCCGAGTCACGATATACTTGAGAAATCCCACAATTTCAAGTCAAAATTCACACTTCGAAAACATAGCGAAAAGTATGTCATCTAAATGAAATTGATGGCCTAGGTATTCCATCGAATGAATTGATCATTAGATACCGAACTAGAAACAAAGAGGTAAAAAAGATAAATCTTGCTTTCTTATCTTTATTTTTGAAAATTGAAATGAAGTCATTTACATACGTTTGTAAATACACTTCGTATTCTTAAAACAATGGATCAATTTTTGATAGTTTTTCAAACATATTAAGTAATTAGTCATACGTACCATGATTATCAAACTATTTGTATTTTGCTAATAATTTAAATTTATTATTACTTTATTTTATTTATTGTGTTGAACGTACAAACTTTATGTCTGAATACAGTTGTCACATTATCAATGATGATAACATAGACGACCATGACAATATAGTGGAGGTGGAATGTACAATGGTGGAAGAAATCCAAGCTTCTTGTCTTGAGCTCTTCCACTATGAGCAATGTTAGCATCTTTGAGCATATTGTCTGAAAGATAGAAACATTATAAGAGACATTATCAAAATGAAAATAATCAAGTTAATATAATAGCAATTTTCTAATTAAGTATCAATATCGATGCATCGGTTGTGATAGGCGGCTTAAACAAAAGAGAAATTAAAGGTTTCGGAAATGATCATTGAAATGAGATATATAAAATTTAAATTTAGTTGTTAACTTGTTTCTTATATTTATGGTCCATAGTTATCTTAAAAGATAATTATTAAATAAATAAATGAATAAATCTAATATTTATAATAATCAAAAAAATTACTTACATATCTGTAAAATCAACTCATTAGAATTTGTTGGTGATGTAGGAGCGATCTCACTAGTAGCTACTCCTTGAGATGAAATCAGTGACATAGATAAGAAGAAAAAAATAGCGAAGAGACTTAGAAAAAGGCTCCTTGCATCCATGTTAATAAAAATATTTTGTCAAAAGATGATATCTATTTTCAATGACTCATTACCCTTCTATTCGGTTAATATAAATATAGAATATTTTTGTTAACGCTAAACGCGCCTTTAATACGAGGAACATGCTTTATAGGCTTTCGGTTAAAATTTATGAAATCTAATTTTTATATAAACACATTAAATGATAGACTTTACTTGAAGCAATGTTTGCACACATAATGACATAAGGGAATAATATCACCGAACAAACATGGATTAATGTACATTTGCCAATCTAGAATACATGTTATTATAATTATTATAGATATTTTATTAAATTTTCAGATACAAATATTTACATGTTGAGTTTTTAAGATTTATTCTTCTCGATGTAATACACTAATATTAATTTAATTTTTGAATTTCAGTGATAAACCCCCGATGTGTGTCATATTGGTCTAAGGTTTTCAACTTTGGTCAATCTCAGTTTTGATTATAACAAACATGGCACTAATGTTTGTGCAAAAAATATTTTTCAAGTTCCAAGTTAATTTGCACGCGACTTCTGCGATCGACAACTGACAAAAAATATTTGATTGTAAATCCTTTTTATGATGCAAAGAAACCCCAATGCTTGAAACCAAAACCCAAAAACCATGAAATCAACAACTGACAAAACATTAGCTAGAATGCTAGTTTCAGTCGAATCTCGACCAATCCTCGGGCGACTATCCTCGGTCGACTGACAGTCGCCCGAGGATCATCTAGAGAGGTTCTGGATAATTTCCAGAAGCTATTCGGCCATCCCGCGGTCGAACCTCAATCGACCAAGGATCGCCTGGCGATCGATCGAATAGTATAACAGATCTATTTAGATCTGTTGAACGGCTTTTTTTGAGCTCCTACCCTTGGGATCTCTATATAAGCTCCCAAGGCAACTTTTCTTACCCCCTTAACACTTCATTGAGCCATTCTATGATTATTAGGGCTATCCACATTTCGGTTCGGTTTGGTTTCGACAATGTCGGGTTTGATTGTTGACCCGAACACTGCTATTCGGTTCAGATTCGGTTCTTGATATCCGAGAAGCGAATCTGAACCGAAAACCGAATAAAAAATAATAATTTTTTCCCCAAATTTCCACTGGTCGGCTTCGGGTAAGCAGTGAGTAATGAATACTTGTGTATTTTTGTGATTTATTATCTTGTATTTGGTTTTGTTGAGTCTGGTGGTTGCCTTGGTTGTAAGGCATAAGTCCACCCTTGTAGTATAGGATTAGAGTGTCCTTAGGTGATAGTGAGGTGGGAGAGTGCTCTCTGTAGGAAGGCGGAGACTTTCGGGTGTAGAAGTACCCTCGGTGTTGTAATACCTACAAATTTATAAATTTTTATTTAATTATTTTAGCGGAATAATTTCCTTGTCCCCAACAGTAGATTTCATGTTATGACAGCCACCCCTTATTGATAAGGAATTTTCCGAGATTTTTTCTTGATTCGTTGTGATTTATCGGATGTTCGCTATTGGAATTGTTGTATTTTTGCGGTCCTTGTTTCCTTGTGTGATTTGTTAGGGTCGACAGCCCCTATTGGTGGCCAAACCATGTAAGAGGGGTTTTCCTTTGGTTTCTTGACTGGGATTTGGGTAGTTTTCATTCCCTCCATGTCGTACAAATTAAATACCCTAGGAGGAAATGTTGGCCTAAAGTTTTCTACCTTGGTCTTAATCTCAGTTTTGATGATAACAAATATGGAACTAATTATTTCATGGATAGTTATTATCAGGTTCCATATTAGTTAGCGCACGACGTCCCCGATTGGAAAAATCAAAGAAATCAGAGAAATCGACAAGGATGCTTGCCGACACTTGGATTCTTTGGGAAGTTAGAGTTTAGGTTTAGCGTGTCTAGATAAATTGTAAATCCTCATGATGATGCAAAGAAACCTAAAAACAAATCCCAAACCCCAAAACATGAAAACCCAAAAACCGCACTGAAATTCACTAAGCCTAGAGAGCTCCTTACAGGGCTATATGACCTAGATATTTTCTTGACACAAAAAATAGTGGTAATTGTTCCTTGGGTAAAAACTATATAACGAGGTATTTTTAAGGAATTTTTTGAAGCCTTTAGCATACCCATATTTGACCCGGGAGATTAGAAAATTTCCGTTTTCCAAAAATTTGTACTAGACCACAAAAACTATATTTTGATTCTTACGGATTTTGATTTTTTAGATATTTTAATTGAATCCAAATGGGGGGGTAATCCTTATATAATATTTATATTTTAAAGTTATTAATTTAAAGTTAAGAAATATTATATAAGTAGACTTAGCAAAGACCAAACCCAGAAACGAGCAAACGAGCAGAAAAATTAGCAAACTGGGCTGATTTTTCCAGTTTTGATCGATCGGACGGTCCCCGAATGGCATCCAAAATGGGCAGAAGCCATTCAGTCACTCGCTCGGTCGGTCGGTCGGTCGGTCGATCGGTCGGTTGGCCTGCGATCGGACGACGGAAACGACTAGTTTTCCGCTTGTTGAGTTGGTTGTTTCATGCCATCTCCTCAAGGCTTATAAATTGAAGCCCTAGCAAGCCTTCCACCTATTATTCAAGATACTTTGAGCCATATTTGATGATCCTTGAGCTTGATTCAGCCACCATTCTTGAAATCCCTAGCTTTGATCTCTCAACTCCTTGAGTAAGCCTTGACTTCATAGATTCACCATCAAAGGCATCAAGTGGAAGCTAGGAAACTTTGTTTGGAGCTAAGTATAAGTTGTTTGATTTATTGCTCCATTAAGTTGTGTATTTTCCTATTTATTTCATTGTATTTGAGCTTGTGAAAACCTAGGTTGTTAGGTCTTGAAATTGGGTGGTTGCCTTTGTGTTTGAGGCTTAATTCCACCGGTGTAAACGTAGTTTACTAGGATTAGTTGAGTTGTCCTTAGGATGAGGTGGGAGAGTGCACTCGGTAGGAAGGCGGGATACTTTCGGGTGTAGAAGTACCTACGGTTTGGGAGCGGACACTTTCCGGTGTAAAGTCCTCATTGTAAGGAAATTAATTAATCTAGTGAAGCTAGTTTGGAAATCCTTAGCGGGGTGCTTAGGTACTGGAGTAGGCATTGGGGCCGAACCACTATAAATAATTGTGTTAGCATTGATATATTATTTTGTGCTAATTGCTTCATATTTATCGCTTCTGTTTGCTATTAATATTGTGCTTAGCCTAACTAATCAAGAAACGATTAAAACCGAAATTAGGCGATAAGACTAGTTAACATACTATTCACCCCCCCCCCTCTATTGTGGCCATTTCACCAACAATTTGTATCAGAGCAGGCTTGTAGCTTGAGATTTCACCATCTCTTCTACACCTTGTCTCGATCCGAGAATGGCACTAGAGTTGGTAGCGTCTTCACCTCCTAGGTTCGATGAGTCTAACTTTGGTGTTTGGAATAGTAGAATGTATACTTTCCTAAAGACTCAAGGTTTAGGTGTATTTGACATGGTAAAGACAAAATATATTGAACCTAAGGAAAATATGGATGCATGGACCCAAGAACAAATTAATATGTTTGAATTAAATGCTAAGGCAACAAATTGCATATATTGTTCTTTGGAAAATAATATATTTGAAAAGATCATGCATTGTACTTCCGCATTCGACATTTGGGCTTGCTTAAATGTCTTATATGATTATGCTAAAACCGAGGAGTTAGAAACTTTTAATGAAGGTAGTGATGACAAGGGTCATCCTTCCAATACTAACATGGTTTTTGAAGCCCAAAGTGTCTCTAGTCATAGGAGCACTAAAAATCGGAAAAGGAAGGTGATTTGCCATGTGTGCAAAGAAAAAGGGCATGTGAAGAAAAATTGCCCTTCCATGAAGAACAAGGCAAAGAAGAGGTCAAACGCTTGCACATCATCATCTTATTCAAATGAAGCATCCTCTTGCCATGACTATGAAGTCACTTCAAAAGTTTGCCTCATGGATGCTAATGATGAGGTACACTCTTCTTCTTCTAGTCATGATAACAAAAATGGTAGTATTAATTCATCTAGTTCTCATGATTTGCTTTATGATGAATTAATGGATGAATATAAAAGCATGTATGCCTTGCTTGTTAGAAAAGATAAAGAAAACAAAAAATTGAAGAAAGAAAACTTAAGTCTTAGCTCTCAATTACATGATGTAAAATTAGAAAATGAGAGGCTAAAAATTAGTGTCTCCAATCCATGCCATGATACCTTAAGTGTTGACACTAAGGAATTGAAAACAAAAAATGACATCTTAAAGAATGAAAATAGCATGTTAAAAAATCAATTGCATGCTATTTATAAATCCATGAACGACTTGAAAAATGAGTTGTTTTTCTAGGTAAGAAAGTTAATAATCTATCTTGTAATTCATCATCTAAGAATTCTAGAAATACAAATGTTTCTTTCAAGAATGCTTATGCACATCATGCTTCTCATGTCAAGCATTCTAACATTAAACCTCATGTTCAAAAGAAAATTGTTTCCTTCAAGAATGCTCATGTTCATCATAGTTCACATGTCAAGCATTCTAATGATAAACCTCATGTCCATAATGAAAAGAAGAAATTTAATGGACATTATTTTTATTGTGGTGTATATGGGCATGCCATCTATGATTGTGCTTTTAAAGTGAAACCTAGTGTTGTTAAGACACTTTGGGTACCTAAGCCCATTGACCCCCAAGGACCCAAAGTCATTTGGGTACCAAAGGTCTCTTGCTCTATTGTAGGGGGAGCTACCACACAAGGGTGAGATTGATGAAGTTGGTTGATTGAAGTTGCTTGAGGATTCAAAGATTGTACCATTTCAAAGTTGCAACTTTAAGTTATCACGATGCCTTGGGTAATGAAATTATTGACATCAAACACTTCGGTATCATCTCCTATACTTACTTATTTTAAATTATAGTTGGAGTTTTGATACATGCTTAATATTAGTAGATTCCCCGCTCTTGATCAGAGGTTTTTTTTGAAAAATAATTTTATTTTTGATTTCAGGTCTCGTCGGAGACCTATGTGGCTTGTAATGGGCCTAAGAGACATTATGGTTCTAAATCGTAGGCTCATTGTGGCCTTTCGGTTTTCAACCAATAGGAAGGGTTGGAGATCATGTTTTCATTTATATTTCTCTTGTGATCTCTTAAATTTCGTTTTGATATCACTTGATCTCTTTGCTATTTGGTTTGGTTAGCTTGCTAGTAGCCTTAATTTCATTATCTACTTATGGAGTCTACTTGCAAGTTAAAAATGTTGATGGAAGACTAGTAGATTGAATTTGGAAAGAAAATGAAATGTTCGGGAAAATTTCTAAGAATGAGGTATGAGCTCATTTTTGCAAAAATCTTAATATAATACTTGAATATTCATGCTTTAATGATGTCTCTATACTCATGATTGATTTTGCATGACGAATCTATGAAATTTCATAAGTAGGTAAAATTTTGATAACTTAGGAAATTTCATGATATCTTGATTGAATGAAATTTGCTCTAGGTTGAAATTCATATTAGAGACCTCATTTTGAGTTAGTTGTTAGAAAACATATTTAGATACACACATGACATGTGTGTATCTAGGTGATAACTAGATCAGTTTAGGGAACTTAAGCTTGGAAAAGTTTGACCCAAGTCAATAAATCGACTTGGACACTTCATTTTAAGTCCAAACTTCATAAACATATTTAGGAATATGTATGACATGTTTCCATGCATTTAGAATGAAAAATTCATATGTTTTTGTTAAAATGATATAGAGGCCATTTTATGATCACCTCTTTAGTATCAAGTTGACCCAAGTCAACAAATTGACTTAGAGGTCTCATTTTCAATCCATATTTGAGGAACATGTTTAGATTTAATCATATTAGGTGACCATAGGTTTAAGTTTGAAAAAGCATGAGTAAATGATAAGATTGACACTTAGAAAGATTCATGATAATTAGTTTAGTTTTGAATAAAACCATGCTAGGTTGATATCTTGACTTAAGGAAATATTTTTTTTTTCAAACTTGACATACACTCTTTACATGACCATTATGTGGTGTCATAAAAGTTTGAATGAAAACTGAGCACTTTTTGAAAATAACTAAAAATTACGGAAATACCATTAAAATCTCAACAAGAAAGGCAAGCTGCCGGTCATGTAGGGCTACCCTACATTAAGGGTATGGCTGAATAGTTTAGGCCGTGAAAAATCGTAGAAATAATTCTTAGAAATTCAACATATATTCCTTATGTTGTTTGTATTAAATTGTTTGAAATTGGGATTTTATAGGGTCAGCTACACTAGGACTACCTAGAGATTATGGGTAGGCCAAGTAGGGGTATTTTCATAATTTTAGAGACAACTACGACACCGTAGGTCCTTAGCACACCTTGTAATGACATTATACACTCAAGGTAGATTATGAAAAATATTTGTAGGGCCGCATGTATGCAAAATCCTTAGGTTCTACCATATACTTTAGGGTCGATACCGTGAAACATGAGTTATTGGAAGAACAGTAAAAAAGTTTAGTCCCATTTCAAGAGTATATTGAATATTGTGTTGGATAATATGGTATGATGGGTGTATTTACTAGCATCAAGTTTAACTCAAGTTTTGAGGAAATGAAATTGGTGGCCTAGTAATTCCATCGAATGAATCGATCGTTAGATACCGAACTAGAAACAAAGAGGTGAGAAAGATAAATCTTGCTTTCTTAACTATATTTTTGAAAATTGAAATGAAGTCATTTACATACGTTTGTAAAAAAGATGATAGAATGCTATTGAATTACTATAATATACTTCGTATTCTTAAAACAATGGATCAATTTTTGATAATTTTTCAAACATATTAAGTAATTATTCATAGGTAGCATGATTATCAAACTATTTGTATTTTATTAATAATTTAAATTTATTATTAATTTATTTTATTTATTATGTTGAACGTACAAACTTTATATCTGAATACAATTGTCACATTATCAATGATGATAACATAGACGACCATGGTAATATAGTGGAGGTGGAATATACAATGGTGGAAGAAAACCAAGCTTCTTGTCTAGAGCTCTTCCACTGTGAGCAATGTTAGCATCTTTGAGCATATTGTCTGAAAGATAGAAACATTATAAGAGACATTATTATAATAAAAATAATCAAGTTAATATAATAGCAATTTTCTAATTAAGTATCAATATCGATGCATCGGTTGTGATAGGCGGCTTAAACCAAAGAGTAATTAAAGGTTCCGGAAATGATCATTGAGATGAGATATATAAATTTTAAATTTAGTTGTTAACTTGTTTCTTATATTTTTGGTCCATAGTTATCATAAAAGATACTTTATTTAATAAATAAATGAATAAATCTAATATTTATAAGAATCGAAAAAATTACTTACATATCTGTAAAATCAACTCATTAGAATTTGTTGGTGATGTACGAGCGATCTCACTAGTAGCTACTACTGGAGATGAAATCAGTGACATAGATAAGAAAAAAAAAATAGCGAAGAGACTTAGATAAAGGCTCCTTGCATCCATGTTAATAAAAAAATTTTGTCAAAAGATGATTTCTATTTTCAATTACTCATTACCCTTCTATTCGGTGAATATAAATATAGAGTAGTTTTGTTAACGCTAAACAAACCTTTAATACGAGGAACATGCTTTATAGGCTTTCAGTTAAAATTTTTGAAATCTAATTTTTATATAAACACAATAAATGATAGACTTTATTTGAAGCAAAGTATGCACACATAATGTCATATGGGAATAATATCACCAAACAAACATGGATTAACGTACATTTGCCAATCTTCAATGCATGTTATTTGAATTATTATAAATATTTTATTAAATTTTCAGATACATATATTTCCATGTTGAGTTTTTAAGATTTATTCTTCTAGACGTAATACGCTAATTTTAATTTAATTTTTGAATTTCAGCGAGAAACCCGCGATGTTCGTCGTATTGGCTTAAGATTTTTAGCTTTGGTCAATCTCAGTTTTGATGATAACAAACATGGCACTAATGTTTGAGCAAAAAATATTTTTCAAGTTCCGAGTTAATTTGCACACGACGTCCGCGATCGAAAAAATTATAGGAATCATAGAAATGGAAAGACGGTCGTCAACGCTCGAATTTCGTCGAGAAGATAGAGTCTAGGTTTGGGGTGTCTAGCGTGTGATGTAAATCCTCTTTATGATACAAAGAAATCCCAATACTCAAAACTAAAACCCGAAAACAAAGAAATCAACAACTGACAAAAGATCAGCCAGAATGCTAGTTAAAGTTGAATCTCAACCGAGGATCAACCAGAGAGGTTCTATATAATTTCCAGAATATATTCGTCTGTACCGCAGCCAAACATCAATTGATCGAGGGTCGCCTGGCGGTTGACGGAATAGTCTAACAGATCTATTTAGATCCGTTGAATGGCTCTTTTTAAGCTCCTACACCCGGCAAAATCGGCAACCAAAAAACCAATTAAATCGAATGATGCATTACATGGATACCATAATCCTAAGTCAATCGTGCCTTTCAAATATCTCAATATGTGTTTGACCTCACTTAAGTGAGATATTTTAGGACAAGATTGAAGCCTAGCACATGCACAAACACTAAATGTGATTTCGGGTCTACTTGCGGTTAAATAAAGAAGGCTATAAATCATACCTCGATATCATTTTTCATCTACTTTTACACCGTCACACCCCAACTTAATGTCACGTGATCGGCCGGAGTATACATGCCTATACCCCGTAGCCTATCCCATGCACATGCCAATTCATAATAAATCATAGTGGAAAGAGTAACAAGTTTCTATAATGAATGAGAAACTGAAACAGATTCCATTTAAGAAGTAAAGTTTTTAGCAAAATGTTTAAAGTGCGGAAATAAGTAAATCAAAGTTCAACAGTTTACTTTAACAAGTGAAATCTGAATGAAAGACATGAATGTCCCCAAGGGACTACAATTCCAAAATACTAAAACACAAGTGCATGACAAATCTACCAAAGGCTCGACTACGACCCCTAACTAGGACTGCTATGAGATCAATGTGGCTCCTCCGCCCTCCAGCCGCGCCAAGTGGTATGGATAGCTAACAAGCCATCTGGTCATCCCATGCTCAAAGGCAAACTTGTTCACTTAGTAGTGAAGAACAACAAGCCTCAGTGCATCCATGCCCTACGACAATAAATCACACTCAAGGGTTATGAGGATAATCGGGATTGACCCATCCGAGCTTATCCAATAATCATACCCTTAATGATAGCGTAGGAATAATTGGGATTCGCTCATCCGAAGTTATTCCAAAAGAAAACTCGGGAACAATCGGGATTCGCCCATTCGAACTTGTTCCATAAGAAATGCAGGAACAATCGGAATTTGCCCATCCGAACTTATTCCTTAAACACAGGTTGGGAATTAACCATCCAACCTTCCGGGCCAAGCCCGCAATCTAGCTCCTATCCAAGCCTCTCCTCCATTCATAAAAATATGGCGCTAACAAGACCTAAGTCAAGTGTATCCTACGGTGTCTTAGGGGTGTCTTTAATGGGAAACGCTGCAACACTCTATGGTTGATCTCAACGCCCTAGACCTATAATATCAATAACCTATGAGGTTTTATTTCTTGCAGATAACTTATTTGTTGGTTCTTAACCAATTATGCTGCCCCTTGAATTTTAATTCTACAATTAAAATTTCCATTGCCGAAATTATGGTTTTGTTTTAGGGGTTTTATTTTCAATTTACTGTTGCGCCAAAACTGGTGCACGCAAGCCGAATCTGATTCCCAAAGTGTGTCATATGGTTCCAAACTATGCTTTTTAGTTAAAATGATAGGTTACATGACTATGTTCAGTAAACTATACACATCACAACAGATATTACAAAATCAGCCTTGAATTAACAATTTTGGCAAGTTTGAGTTTTCAGCACGTCAAAGTAATTAATCCGAAAATCACAGTAATTAAATTCTAAATTACCACCACAACAGATTTATAACATCAAGATAAATCATACAAAATTATTAAATCATAATTCCTAATCAAGATTTAGCATGCATCCACATCATCTTTAATTCAAGACTTAAGCTTCAAAACCAAGAACCCCAAACATGAACATACATGGCATCAAGATTTAATCTTTTCACATGCAAATCATGCATTGGATGTCGAAGATAATGCAATACCTTCATGTTCGTATTTATCCTTTAGACTAGTTTGATCTATCACATACTTAGCATTTATCCTTTTATTTAGTGGGTATTTATATGTTAGCTTAGTAGGTAATTATCAGTTAATTACCGAGTCTTTAGGAGTTCTCGTTGTGTCCTCTAAACCTATAAAAGATCACTTATTTTATGAATGGAAGCATCTCTCTCGTGTTTATCCTGGCGTGTTCAACAACTAGTATCAGAGCCGGTGAGAGAGAGTGCTAGGAGGAGGAGAGATCGTCGTACCAAAGCCGAAGGCAAGAGATGAGAGGGAGAGATTGCGGAGAGAGTTCTCTATTTTGAACAGAGGTAAAAAAGGTGTCGTTGGGAAATTGAAGACTGAGCTGTCTCGAGTAGGAAGGGTGTGTGGTAGATCACGTTGGCCTCTTTCAGCGACATAACGAAGAAGCCGCGTCTGAAGACGTCTTCTCAGATCAAGAAGAAACGACGCCTTCTTGAGAAAAGAGATCTGAATCCCATCTCCTGAAGCTCCCTATTTAGATCCAAATATTGATCGCCTTCATCATTAAGATTGCTAGTGGGATCCAAGTCGACCTACGTGAGCAACTTCATCGTCAAGAGGATCATCGTCAGTCCATGAGCAGCAGACGAAGCTGCTGCTGCTGCCAAGAAGAAAGAGCCGCACCATTTTTTGGTTGCCACCAGCCATTGCGTGAAGAGAGAGTGAACTTTCTCATTTCGACGGGCCCCGCTTCAAAAAGAATTGAAGCAAAGTTGTTTGCAGCGAGCTCCACCATTCTTTTCCATGCGCGTGTTCTCCCATGGAGGAGAAAAGGAGATTAAAATTGGTGGCCCCCACTTCAAAAGTATTGAAGGAAGTAACCCCATCTTTATTTGATTTCTACATCAAAAGAAGAGAGACATCAGCAGGCTCCACCTCTTATTTTTGACTTGGTCAAAATAAAAAGAGAAGAGAAGCATGTATAGGCTTATTTTCTTATTTTACTTCCCTATTTGTTCTCTTACATGTTACTGCAAAAAATAGAGAGAAAAAAAAAGAAAGAAAGAGAGAAAGGAGAAAAAAAAGAGTGTGTGTGTCATATCCGCTCCACCAAATTGATTTCTGCTCATTCCGATGACAAGTCTCGTTGATCGCCATATAGGGGAGATTGTGATCGTGGAAGAAGTACCGAACGAGCCCTACTTCTTCAGCAATAGTAGGTCTCCGAAGTGGATTTTCAAAAGCAATCGTCGCCTAGAGGAAGAAAGAGGATTAGATCTCAAGAATTGGTGGATAATTTCTAGTGACAAAATGAGCGAACAATATTTCATTGGCGGAATGAAGAAGCTCAACAATCATAATTATATACTTGGTCGACTTGTATGATGTCATATTTGCAGGGCCAAGATTTGTGAGAAGTTATTAACGAGAGTGAAGTTACGCAGCCAGAAGAAGATACAAATGGTGCATCGTGAAAGTGGAGAATCAAAGCTGGTTACGGGAGTGAAGTTACCCCTATTCATTCGTGGATACACTACAATTTGGAGGCATTTGAGCAAAGCCTCGGAATATTTTTGGATAGTCGTTCTCTAGGTTAACTCATTTTGCTTGGGCTGCACATATCTTTTATCTTATATCATTTTCCTTGTCTAAATAAGAAGTATATAAACCTATACTTTGTTGATTAAGAATTGTGCTGATATTTGTTGTTTCATTTTATATGAATTTCTTTAGTTTATTGAAACTTTTGCGAAAAAAATCACAATTAGTCCAAACAACAAATGACAGGATGTTCATATAAAGAAAGAATGAAAGACTAAATTACTAAGGAAACATGCACATACCTCTTCACATATTTCCTTGCAATTTGGTTCTGTTTCTTTTGTTATGTCTTAGTGAATCTATATATCGTGAATGCTTTTAGGTTTTTGCCATGACCAAGAGCGTTTCTGCAAGTTGGTTGTATGTGTTTGTGCACACTCATAATAATAATAAAGCCAATATATAATTTGCTCAACACATACATGTGAGAAGGACCTGCTTAAACATGTGGTACAATGACTTCATTACGTTACTAGTTGTAACACTAAATTACAGAGTAACTTTGAGGAGCATGATGACATGGTTGTTCTTTATTCGATGCCTGACTGGGACCCATGATGCACTGCTATATAATAATTACCTCTGACTATGGCTACGATCAAGGAATATGAGATTAATAGACAATAATTATGGCTACAGCTTCACTGTTGATGAATGAGAAAAATAGAAAGAACTAACAGCATTTTTTAACAATTACATCCCCAACTTTAATTAGCAATAACCCTTCTAAATCCAAAATCTATGATGATGAAAACAGTTCTGAGAACTGTATACCAACTTTAATTAGCAATAACCTTTCTAGAAAGAAGGACAATTAAAGCAGTTATCATAAGAAATGAGAACTGAGAACTGTATACAGTTCTGAGTGAAAAATGTATACCATTCATAAGAAATGAATACTGCTGTAATAAGGAGAAGAGGGTGCATTTATGAGCAAAAAAATGCTACCAAAACAAATAGATGGTACAAGCATATCCTATGAATTTGGGCCCTAAATCCACCCCCTCCCTAGGATTTCTAAACCAGGCCAGCGATGGATTTGGGCCAAAATAAATCCATCCAATATTTGGTCCAATTCATATCCATTGCTGCAACAAACAATGGATTGGATTTTAAAATCTAATCCACCTCCTTAATCCATCAAAGCAAATGAAGCCATATAGTTTGTTGGGATTGAGTCAGTCATAACCTCCAATGTGGTAAAATGTTGATTCTTAACACCAAAAACATTACCCAATCCTTATATTTTGCAATTCATTTTGATAAGCTGACTTGTGGGACCATCATGCAATAAGTTGACTTGTTTGCTATGTTGTGCCATTAAAAATAAATGACCTCAATGTTGCCTAAGATTTTCTACATTGGTCTTAATCTCGGTTTTGATAACAAACATTGAACTAATATTTTATTGAGAAATATTTTTAGGTTCCATATCGATTAGCACACGACGTCCGCGATCGGAAAAATCAAAGAAATCGGCAAGGACGCTTGTCGACGCTCGGGATTCTTCGGGAAGTTAGAGTTTAGGTTTAGGGTGTCTAGCATGTGTTGTAATAATATTTTATGATGAAAAGAACCCAAAAATCAAACTCGAACCCCAAAATATGAAAACTCAAAAACTGCACTGAAATTCACTAAGCCTAGGGAGCTCCTTGGAGGGCTATATGACTTGGACATTTTCTTGACACAAAAAATGCCGGTAATTATTCCTTAAGTAAAAACTAGATAACGAGATATTTTAAAGAATTTTTTGGAAGCCTTTACCCTACCCATACTTGATTTGGGAGATTAGAAAATTTTCGTCTTTTAGATATTTGTACTAGACCCCAAAAGTTAGATTTTGATTCTTAAGAATTTTAATTTTTTAGATACTTTTATTGAATTCAAATGGGGGGTAATCTTTATATAACATTTATGTTTAAAGTTAAAGTGAAGAAATGTTATATAAGTAGACACAGTGAAGACGGAACCCAAAAATGACCAAACAAGCAAAAACTCAGCCAAACCAAGCAGTGTAGTTTACCCAGTTTCGATCGATCGGTCGATCGACCGAATACTGCCAAAAATTGGAAGTAGGCAAGTCGGTTGACCGAATAGTCGACCAAAGTGTGTCAGAAAGTGGCGGTATGCCTTCGGTCGCTCGGCGGTCGCTCGCTCAGTCGACCGATGATCGACCGGTAAGCGATCAGGCATCGCCAACAGGCAGAAAAATGCCCGTTAACAAGCCATTTGGTTGGGGGGTTATAAATACTCACCCCAAACTCTCTCCCCAGCCAATGTTGATGCTTGTAACCTTCCTTTGATCCATCTTTGATTATCTCCAAAGCTTTTCTTGAGCCATCTCTTTGCAAACTCTAGTTTCCATGATAAAATCTCGATCTAGCCTTTGAACCTTCAAGATTCATCTTCTCAAGGCATCAAGAGGACTAGGGAGTTTTTTTTAGAGCTAAGTATAGTTTGATTTGTTTATTGCTCTAATTGTTATTGTATTTTCTTGGTTATTTTCATTATATATCAAATGTGTAAATCTAGGTTGCTAGGTTTGATTGAGTTGGTGGTAGCCTTGGTGTTAAGGCTTAAATCCACAATTGTAAACTTAGTTTACTAGGATTAGTTGAGTTGTCCCTTAGGATGAGGTGGGAAAGTGCTCTTGGTAGGAAGGCGGGATACTTTCGGGTGTGGAAGTGCCTTCGGTTTGAGAGCGGAGACTTTTCGGTGTAAAGTCCTCGTTGTATGGGAAACGATATAATCTAGTAAAACTAGATTGAAAATCCTAAGCGGGGTGCTTAGGTAGTGGAGTAGGCATTGGGGCCGAACCACTATAAATTATTATGTTAGTATTGTTATCTTTGTTTGTGTTTAATTATTTTATTATTATTTCCGTATTTAGTTGATAAATTGCAACTTGCCTAAGTAATCAAGTAAACGATTAAAATCGGAATTAGACGAAAGATTTAAATAATACACTATTCACCCCCTCTAGTGTGGCCATTTCACCAACATCGTATAGTGTTGTAAGTTCAAAGATTGGTTCTCATTTCCATGAACTTAGTATTTAAATCAATCTCTTGTGAACTTGGCCTTTTAGATAATTTTTTTTCATTGTTTAGTTCAAGGATTGATTCTTATAGTGCTATAAGTTCAAGTATTCTTCATTTGGATGAAGGATATCACTAGCTGATGGTGAACTCTTGATCTCTCTATTAAATATAGCTTCTTAACTTGCATAAGGTAGAGTTAATTGATCATGACTTGGTATTTCAATTGAAGTTATTATTGAAAAGAACATATGCTCAAGTTGCTCCCTTTGTTCAGTTCCGGAAACAATGTACATTTTTTTATAATGTGTTCTTGATGTAGTACAATTTTATGTAAAATTACAAATTCAAGTAATAACTATTCTAGCTCTACATCATGGTCTTTTTCCCTTTTAATGCAAATCCTTTTAGAAAATGCAAATGATGTTTAGTGAATAATATATAATGCACTGATGCAGATGGAACATAACCATGGAGAATTCATCACAACAACAATAGAATGGATAGAGAGGAGCATCTCTATACAGTATATCAATTTTTTGATAAAGATATAAGTGGGTGAGTGTAAAAATAGATTGGTTGTATAATGTAACTAGTTTAATTACTCGTGCGATGCACGGGTTTTTCAAGTGAATATCAAATACATGATATAAAAAACTAATTAAAAAATTGAATAAATTTAAATTGCATATATATAAAGTAGACAAAAGATAAAATACTAAAAGTAATTATCATATAATAAAAAAAGTTCAAAACATATAATAAAAAAAGAAAAGAAATGATAATCTAGATTTAGAAATATCTTGCAGTTAAAAAAATTATATACCGTATAAAATCAAATTTATTATAATTGATTACTACATTTTAATATCATAATACTAATGTTGGTAACTAAATTATTTTTTGTTTCAATCTTTTCAACTAAACATGTTCATTTTTTGTTTCAATCTTTTCAACTAAACATGTTCAATCTATTCATTTATTGATTAATCATAATATATTACAATTTTTTATTGATATTTTTGTGTACCTCCAATTAAAAAGATTTAAATTATAATATATTACAATATTTGATTTTGAAAGTAACAAAAATTAATTTGGAAATTCCTATTTTGGAAAATAATGAAATATTTTTAGAACTTAATCAAATTCAAAAATTGATGAAAATAAAATAAAATTGCAAAATTAAGTATTTTTGTGTACCTACTATTAAAAAGATTTAAATTATAATATATTAAAATATTTGATTTAAATTATTTGAAAGTAATGAAAATTAATTTGGTAATTCTTAATTCAGAAAATAATTAATGAAATATATTTGGAACTTAATCTAATTCAAAAATTGATGAAAATTAAATTAAATTGCAAAATTAAGTTGCAAAATTAAATAGCACAACTGATTTAGATTAAATCTTAAACAGTATTATAGTGATTATAATATTGACATGAACATGATATATCTGAAATAATTTAAATAACACAATTGAATACTTCATGATTAATCTAAAAAAATTTCAACTTATTGATACCAAAAAGAAACATAGAATAACAATCACTTTGCAATTAACCTAAAAAGAAGCAACACTACAACCAACAACAATAATAGATTAAATTTTAAGATCTTAAATACAAACAAAAGTATTTAGTTTTCAATTCCCTTCTTTCCTAATCACTTGCTTTGGCTTATTGGTTGACAATTTAGTAAGATCAACTTAATTAGTTGCAGACTTCATAATGGAAGCTTCACCGAATAATGACTTGGACAATGTCAGAAAAGATGTAGATTCATATTCACTTCAATTATCACAGACTGTGAAAAATCGTCCTGCTCAAAATAGATAAGTGAGTAAAAGATAATGAATTAATTGCAAATTGAACAAAAAAAGACCTACAATAATTACTTCAATCAATTAGCAGAGTCAACCTCAATTGTCAATAATTGAAAATTATTCAAAGGAATAGTAAATTGTATATAGAATCAATATATAAATGATTATTAAATCGCCTTAATTTGATTAATTTAAAAATGAATAGAGAAAATATAATCAAAAGATATTTAGAACTAACATCATAAGACTTATAGTTTTCAATTAAAGCTGAAATTACCGAAGCTTCAAAACATAATTTAACAACATGGGCAGCGAAGCTTTTCATTACCAATAGTTGTTAGAATATGTGAAAATTACAAAATTATATATATATTCAAAAAGTTATATAGAAATGAATACTTACTGATGGTTATCCACCTCGATAATAATGTAGTGATAATGTTGGCCATCTTTTGAAAACTCAATTAAGTCTGTCTTCCTAGTAAGAAAACCAATCACATCTACAAAAAAAATAAAATAATAAACTTATCATATTGTCAAAGAGAAAAATATAAAAAAAAAGTAAAGAAAAGAAAAGAAAAGATATTTATCATATCCTTCACTAAATCTTAGCGGATCATTATTTCAATAGAGAAATAAACAAATAAAAAATAATAAACTATAAAGATCTAGAGAAGAGAGAGCGATTGATATCCTTCACTAACCACTGAACTAATCTTATATAGACACTTGAAATTTGGTAGTTAATTCTCAATAATTAATAAGATCATTAATTAATTGATTTCAAAAATAGGAATTTATAAAATTAGAAATTTCACAATAATTAATAAGATTCTTAAGTAATTAATTTCGAAATTAATTAGTAAAATTTGATTATTAATAAAGTAAATTGATAGAATGGATAGAGAAGAGCATCTCTACACAGTATATCAATTTTTTAAAAAAGATATAAGTGGGTGAGTGTAAAAATGGATTGGTTGTATAATGTAATTGGTTATACATGAATATAATGATCGGGCGCCATTAATAAACGTAAGGTAATTAATACCCGACGCATTACATTAATGCGCCGAATAATTAATACTCAGTGCATTAATTAATGCGCTCGATATTAATTACATCAATGGATTATCACATCGTGTGAATGCAACATATACATTTAGTTTGATATAGTAAATATTTTATTTTCACCAAATTAGTGAATATCATTTCTAACTTAGTTTGATAAAGCTGATATAAATTAGTGAGTACCATTTCTAAATTAGTTTGATTATTTGATGAAATGATTTTGACTTGTGTTGTTTCATTTTTGTGCAGGAGAAAAAGAAGAAGAAATAAGGCAGACTTAGTGGACCCACTGTAACTTCTTTTTATTAGGACGCTGTTGTTTGGTAGTTTTAGCGTACAAACTATTTAGTGTACCTATTGTAACTTCTTTTTAATGGATATTAGATACTTTGCATTATTCTGTGTTGGTGGACAATGTTATTTTTAATGTATTTCGATTAATGTTGAACTTATTTTGAATTTGTTGATGGTTGGATATGTAGGTGGCTGGTTGTATATCTGTTAAGTTGTAGGTTTTAAAATTAGCAGATGGATTATTATTTTAATGAATGACTAATTATTAAATTTTGTGTGTTTGTGAGAAAATTTATTTATCATAGATTCTCAAAGTTATAGTAAAATCATCACATATTGTGGCAAAATCATCACTGATATTGTGGTAATAATTAAAATTTGAAATCGTATTAGTGGCAAATTCATTTTAACGTTTAATGACAAAGGAACAAACATGTAGTGGTAGAAAATTCTATAGCAAATTTAATATTTAATGACAATATATAACACAATATTAGTGGCAAGTTTTACATATTTTTGCCATGGAAAGGGTTCCAGAAAGGATAGAATAACGACAGACATTTATTAATAAGTAGCAAAAAAATTTGCCATAAAAGATTCGTAACGTCAGCAAGCCCCGATTGCCACAATATGGTGGAAGTAGTTTGAATTTTTTATTTTCCACTAAAGAAATTGTAATTCGTGGCAATCCGCTAAAGTTCACCACAAAAGCTAACGGCAGATCTAATGTGACAAACGGTTAGCGAGCACTTTTTTGCCACTGAATCATCATTTTGCCACTGTATATCACTACTGTGGCAAAAATAGCTTATTCAATTTTTTTTTGTAGTGTGTGACTGACAAAGTTCAGAAGTTTATTTGGAAAAACATCACCGGTAGGTATGGAATACCCCGTGAGCTCATTAGCGACAACATAACACAGTTCACAGATCGCCGATTTCGAGTGTTCTGTTCAAACCTCTGCATCCGACAACTCTTTTTGTCTATTGAGAACCCGCAAACAAATGACCTGGTTGAGGTAGCCAACAAGGTCATCCTAATGGGATTAAAGAAGAGGCTCGATCGGATCAAGGGATACTAGGTCGAAGAGCTACCCGAAGTACTTTGGAGTTACAACACAACTACCCAATCCTCCACCTCGGAGACCCCTTATCGGCTCATTTATGGAGGAGAGGCCATGATCCCTGTTGATCCCAGCCTCCGTAAAATTACTTTCGAGGAATAGGGCAACACAGAGGCACGACTCGCCGAGCTTGATCTTATCGAAGAAGAGCGAGAGCTCACCAAAATCAGAGAAGAAGCAGTGAAACTTAAGATTACTTAGAAATATGATAAACATGTCTGACCCAGAAGTTTTGCAGAAGGAGACCTTGTTCTCCGAAAAATTGAACCCTAAAGAAAATCGATCGGAGAAGGTAAACTCGCTCCAAACTGAGAGGGCCCCTATTAAATCACAAAGGTCATCGGAAAAGATGCCTACAGAATTGTCAAACTCTTTGGAAGAGAACTCCCACGATCCTGGAACACAGCCTCTCTACGGGCCTACTACAGCTAAGGTTCCACCCTTAAATTACAATAGGGCTGGAGTACTCTTTTTCCTATTTGATGGTTTTCCCACTAGGTTTTCCCCATGAAAGGTTTTAACGAGGCTACACCATGTGTAAGCAGAGCTTAAATTCTCGGTGGGATGTGATGTATCTCTATGATATTTTCATAATTAACTTTCTTTATTCTGCACATTTCTTTCATGTCTAATATCACTTGCACTAATTGCATGCTTTTTAGGAGGAACTTACACGGTCCCACAAGCGGCGCTTGACCCACGTGACACACCATTCTTCCTCGACCAATCTCTCATCTTCTTGGTGTTACAAAGCCTTCGTAAGCAATTGAGACTCAGTTTTCACCAGCCTAAGCTCGTTGGCCTCAGCGTCCCATATAGTGACCAGAACTCGATTTTCACCAGTTTGACTCGTCGACCTCAGTGCCTATCTCGGGCTCCTACGCCCTCAATGACCCCAAGCCCGCTCTTTCTACGAGCTCGGTTCTCATTGAGTCTGGTCCTCCACCCTAAATGTGGCCTCCAGCTCAGCTCGGCATGCTCTGAATGAGCAACACGACCCCAAGCGCACTTCTTGCGAGCTCAATTTTCACCGAGTCTGGCCGTCGACCCTAAATGTAGCCTCTGGCTCATCCCGACATGCTCTGAATGAGCAACACAACCCCAAGCGCACTTCTCACGAGCTCAGTCTTCACCGAGTCTGGTCCTCGGCCCTAAATGTGGCCCCCCGGCTCAGCCCGGCAGGCTCTAAATGAGCAACATGACCCTAAGCGTGCTTCTCACGAGCTTGGCTTTCAACAAGTCTGGTTATTGGCCTCCAGAGTCGCTACTTCCAGCTTTAGAGCCTTTATTCGACTCCTCGCGTGTGGTCCTATCTGACGCTCCCCAGCGAGCTCAGTTGGAATCCTCGAGCACAGTCCTTGGCCCCTAGAGCCACTACACTAGGCCTCAGCGCCCTCACGCGAACAAGACTCAGTTTCCAACAGTCTAGCTCGATGGCTATCACACAATTATTTCCGACCCCAGCACCAAATAGGTAACCCCAAATTTAGATATTATTCTAACCAAGGCATGCAGATAACTAAGCTTCAACAAATCAAAGAGCCGATCAAACACGACAAAGAAACACAACATGGATGAATATAGACGGCACCCCTTTCATTCATAAAGTCCCCAAAAGGGATATTTACACTTACAAACCCTTGGAGGGTAACTTACAAAGGAAAATAAAACCACAAAGGTACAACTCCCAAGGAGCCTGGTAAATGTTTTGACCAACAGCCACGTTAGTAGGATTTAACCCCACATGGTCCTAGTAATCAGAACTTCCGCAGCCTGAAAGTTGAAGGACAAGGAGAGAAGAAATTCAAAGCCTCAACACGACAAGCTGAGAGCCACGGACAAGGTTCCAGCCAGCACGACGCCTCCCCCAATGTCTGAACCATGGAGACGGCTTCGCTGTAAGCCCATTGGTACAAACCCACAGCCTGAACTCCTTCTCTCACCTCCATCTTTAAAACCCGATAGTACAAACCCATGACAAATGATGAACCCTTCGCCAACAAAATAAGAGCAAACCCCAAAGGGATGGTGAAATTCGAAACCTCCCACTCCATGCTCAACAATACACACAATACAGAAGGGCCATTTATAGCCACAAAACGAAAACCGCCTCTCCTGAAAGCAGTTCTTTCACGGGCAGAATCACGTCCCATCACAGCTGGCGCTCGGATGCCTCGAAAACCGTCTACTAAGCCTTTGTTCATAAATTGCTTTCATGTCGAGCTATATCTACCATACAGGTGGCAAACATCCTAAAAAGCTCACACATGTATCACATCCAGCCTCGATATCGAAGCGTCGCATAAGAAGTTGTGCACCCTACACGTGATCAGCCGAAGTCGAAAGTCGACATCATTTAGAGCTCGACACACAGTCCTTCATACTCCGACTAAGCTCGAGGGCTATGGATTGGACTAGAACTATTGGTCCTGATCAGATCAGACCTAGCGGCACCGCACAACCCAACCTGAGCTGAACCAGATGGCTTCCCCCGGGGGCTCTACCCAACCATACATGGATATCCACATCCTTCGTTATCATGAGGGACACACCATTACAAGCCCGCCATCTTCGGGATCAGCCTCGACCCATTCTGAGTAATATTCCCATGAGATTGTCGGACGGCACCATTGCCTCCTCTTGCAATAACAGACATGGTACACCTCAGGTACCCTAAGTTCCAATTTTATTATCTCCATCTTGAAGTTCCACTAACTTGAGCGATGGAGTGTCTTTTGCAAGTCCCCCCCCCCCCCCTCATTGAACTTGACCAGGAGAGACACCAAACCAAACCAGATTACTCTGATCCTCAGGCAAGAACAACATATGATGGGAGTGGTTGCCATCGTCGGGCGGTGTACCTATCGCGAGATCGTTGGAGTTCCTTCATTGTGCACTATGAAACGATAGTAAATGATCTGGACATAGAGAGATGTGAAAAAAAGAGAGACAATTTTAATTGAATATTAATAATCAAGTCTCACCGAGTGATGTGCTCGGCATCCGCGTGGTGGTTCACCTTTCAAAGGGAAAACCATATGAGAAAAACCACAGTGAAGGAAAAAGAGTATATCGACCATTTGCAATTTAAGGGAGAATACTTAGCTGTAGTAGGATTGTAGGGAGGTCGCATTCCATGTCCGTGGGAGTTCTCGTTCGGAGAGTTTGATGATTTTGTCAGCCCCCTTCCTGACATCTCTGATGACTCTATACGGACCTTCCTAGTTTGGGGCAATCTTCTCCTCACTGGTTGGCTTTCTCTGGAGTTCATTCTTTCTTAGCACCATATCTCCCTCTTTGAAATTTCTTGGTCTGACATGTGTGTTGTACTTAAAAGCTATCTCGAGATTCATGGTTTCTTCACTAACCCTGGCTAGCTATCGTTCTTATTTGACGAGGTCCAACTCAGCCTGTCGAGTTTGTGAATTGATTTGTTCATCGAAGGTGGCTCTGTGGAGGCAAGGGTCTGTGATCTTGATGGGGATCTTAGCCTCTTCTCCATAGACGAGCTTATCAGGGGTTTCTTGGGTGGACGACTGGACGGCTGTGTTGGAGCCCCAGAGCACCTCTGGTAGCTATTCGTCTCTGTATCCATTGACCTTGTCAAGCTTCTTTTTTATGCTTGTTAGGATGACCTTGTTAGCCGCCTCAGCTAGGCCATTAGTCTGCGGATGCTCTATTGAAGAGAAGAGTTATTGGATATTGAGGTCCGACCAGAATTCTATGAACCGCTTATCCGTAAGTTGCGTGCCATTATCGCTGACGAGCTCGCGTGGTATGTCATACCTGCATATGATCTTTTTCCACATGAATTTTTCAACCTTCTCAGTTGCAGTTGAGGCTAGAGGTTCGACCTCTATCCATTTGGTGAAGTAGTTGATGATCACTATCAAGTATTTGACTTGTCCCTTCCCGAGAAGGTCAACACACGAAAAATAAAAATAATAAAAATGAAAGAGGGGAAGAAGCTCCGTACGAAATACCTAGGGGAGGAGATGCACGAGTTCTGACACTACTACAAGTATGATCCTCATACAATCATAAAGCTAAATGCTCATCTAAGGTCAACACACGAAAAATAAAAATAATAAAAATGAAAGAGGGGAAGAAGCTCCGTACGAAATACCTAGGGGAGGAGATGCACGAGTTATGACACTACTACAAGTATGATCCTGATACAATCATAAAGCTAAATGCTCATCTAAAACATAGCGACCAACTGCTATGGTGTGGTGCAAAAATAGATTTAGATAGCATTTTGTCACACACGAAAATCCTTTAATTCTCAGTTTATTCCTTACAGAAATTACATAACTAATGTCCACATATCATACTACTCATCCCTTAAGTTTCACGTCATTTGGATGACGGTTCGACCACTAAACCACGTGACGAACATGCCTACTCAAATTTTTGCAGTCACAAACAGTTTTGGAGTTTCAGTTAGCCATTTGGCCATGCCCGTAAACCATTTGGACTCAGTACAATTTCCTCGGAAATGGTTTCTAAGATTATTCATAAGTCCTACAAGCTTTTCCCAAAGTCCCATTAGTATAGGATGACGTCTCTCCCTCCGTACGGCACGTCAAACTCACCTATACAGAATTGGACTATCATGTACAGAAATGGGCAGATTCACTTAGCCCACTTGTAAAATACATAAATCCTTAAATTATCAGTTTGTAATCTACTAGAATGAGACATTGGGGCGGTACAGGTGCCCTACGGACTAATCTCAACATTTAACTCGAGTCGGATGACACGTCAGCCTCTGTAACGCAAGCCAAACATGTCTACCTAAATTTCTAGGCAAATTTGAGTTCTCTTAAGCTTTTCACCCAAATAACTCTTAAACGCGGGATTTCGGCCCTTAAAATTGGCCAAACCAACATAAAATTATACTAATGAAAATTCAGATTTAAACAAAAATAAGTAGATGTGGTGTTTCACCAACCACTTGGTGGGTATACTCATGCCACACCACACTCTTCTTCATGCGGCAACTTACAAGGGGGTTTTGGCCAACCCTAATTGATAACAACATACCTTTAGTTTAAGGATCAAGAACTTTGGGAACCTTGCTTCCCTACTAGGGCCGCATGCCCTAAGGGATGTATGGGTCTAACTTCCCTTATTTCTCAACCAAACTCAACTTCAAGCATCCAAAGAAGAAATTCTGCAATTTATCAAAAGGGAAACTATCCAATACCAAAATAGTGCCTAAAATCACTTGAGTTTTCATCCGGCCAAACCCTCTCATATGGTTTCCCTAAAACATCCACACCTATTCAAGCATCAAACAATAAAAAACTTCAGGAAAACATGTAAATCAACACCCGAATTTGGTTTGCATCAAAACCAGTTCATATAATTCCATGGGATTGCCCTAGAGAAGACAAAACCCTAAATTATTAAGGCCACTCACCTCAGATCGGATTAAGAAACAACGAGTCACAGACATGCTCACCAAATATCAGTCCGATCAGATCCCGGATGGTGTATGGATTACTCAATTGGATGAAACAAGTCGTTGCAGAAATCTAGTGAAGAAAATCGAGAACAAGACTTCAATTTTCTGTCAGAAGCACATATAGGGATGTCCATTCGGTTCAACCTGAACCGAACCGAATCGAAAAATAGACCGTACTGAATTCAACAAAAAGCGAATAGACCCTAACCGAATTATTTTGGTTCGGTTCAGTTTCCAAACCGAAAACCTAAATTCTAATTACAATGCTAAAATTTTCCAACATTATACTAATTTTCTAATCTTCCAACCCAACTATGTAGTGTAAATGTGTAATAAAAAATAAAAAAATTATTATTTTTTTTTTAGTTCGGTTTTCGGTTCGGGTCGGTTCCCGAAATTCAAAAATTGAATCCAAACCGAAATCTATTATTCAGGTTCGTTTTGGTTCAAGAACCAAATCTTATACTGTTGAAACTGAACCGAACCAAATATTTTGGTTCGGTTTTTTGGTTCAGTTCGGTGTAACCTGCAATTTGGACATCCCTAATCACATATCCTATCATCAAAAGCCAATCTCTACCAATAAGAATCCAGAAAATGAAGTTTAATACTCATTGACCAAGTTTCGGCAAGATCAGATAATGAATACCTCTCCGATAGCGACGTTTGATGAAGTCCTTCATTGAAAGAACTACATGTAGATAATACTCTTTCTCACTCTCCTTGGGATACGTGCAAGTGATTTGTCTTCCCCTCTTTTCTATTTTTTTTATTAATCACTTAATGACAAATGACCTCCTTGCCGCTCACTCAAGTCCGCACCTAATCTAGCCCACAGGCTCGACCGAACCACACCCAATGTAGACCCTAACTCGAGTCAAACAAGAAATTAAAGTATCCAACTTTACTACAATAATATTCCACGCACAAAAGTAGTTCCTCCGATTGCGTTCTCCGGTGATCCAGTCGGCTTACTTCGGCGCGCATTCTGGGCTTCCCGCTGAAACACCAAAATAGGTAATTATAAACACGTGTATTACAATCTTCCCCCCCTTACAAAAAAATTCATCTTCGAATTTTAGGATAAGCTAAGAGACTCGTCAGATCATAATATAGATATGGATACTTCTCGTGCATATCGCGCTTAACCTCCCAGGTGACCTCTTGCCTAGAGTGGTGCTCTCACCTCACCTTCACAAAACGAACATCCCTGGACCTCAACTTCTTCATCTAATGATTCAAAATCTCAGCAATCTCTCCCCATATGAATCGACTGTATCAACCTCCACTGCAGTGGGCTCTGACACATGAGACTCATCCCTCATGTATGTCCTAAACATGGACACATGAAACACTAGTTCGGTCCCAACAATTGGGGCTCTCTAGCATCAAATCACCCAATTGGTTATATGCACCTACGCCCAGACAGGGCCTCAAACAGAGCCATATCAATACTACCCTAGTAACTATTGTTGTATACAAACTCCACAAAAATGGTAGGTGCTTTTCCCAATTCCACTCTCGTACCTCCAGACACTGGAGTAATCTTGCTAGCCTCAAATGCTCAACTTGGACCTACTGACAAACAAAACATTTGGATACTAATTTTTTTTGTCACCTCCAATTTCATTTCTTTTCACCACTAATGTTGTCCCATGTCAAGGTACATATTTGAAGATTCTGGATGGATGGTGGAAGTGGAGCTATGCGCCATCTCTTGTACATGCCACTGAACCTACACCATCTTTGGTACCACAATCCTATCCCTCAACCTCAGGACATCCTCACCGTCCACTCTGAACCCGTCATCTGCATCAACTCTCTATGCTAAGTCCTTAGTCAGAGCACAAAAGACATCCTCACCCTGAGTTGTCCGGAGCATGCCAACCAAAGTGGACTGTACTTGTTTGTGTGCCACAACACAGTCTGAATCAAACACTGCCAAAATAGTCACATCACCCAAACAATAAGTGAGTTCTCTCGCTAAGGGTCTCCTCGCGGCAGCCAAATGTGCCAAACTTCCTGCTCAAGGCGCCCGCCATGACGTTTGCCTTCTTAGGGTGATACAAAATGGTGCAGTCATAATTTTTCAGGTAATCTAACCATCTCCTCTTTCTCAAATTCATGTCCTTTTGTGTCAACAGATATTGAAGGATCTTATGATTCGTGTAAATCTCACATGACTCCCCGTAAAGATAATGGCACCACAGTTTCAATGCGAAGACATTTGTCGCCAACTCCAGATCATGCGTCAGTAGTTATTCTTATGAGTTTTCAACTGTTTGGACGTGTAATCTATCACTATGCCACACTGCATCAATACACATCCCAGGCCAATCTGCGAGGCATCACAATACACCATAAATCCACTTGAACCAGCCGACAACGCTAACACTAGTGCCGACGTCAAACAATCCTTGTGCTTCTGAAAGCTCTTCTCATAGCTATCATCCCACAAAAACTTAACTTTCTTCTGCGTAGGTCGAATAAAAGGTGCTGCAATCTTCGAGAAGTTCTCCATGAACTTCTTGTAGTAACTTGCCAAGCCCAAGAAACTGCACAACCCAGTCACGTTGTTTGGCTGCATCGAGTTTTGTACCAACTCCACCTTGGTCGGATCCACCCTAACTCCATCCCGAGTCATGATGTACCCTACAAACCCCACTATTTCAAGTCAAAATTCACACTTGGAAAACTTAGCAAAAATCTAGTGCTCTCTAAGGGTCATCAAGACCACCCTCAGATGCTCAACATGCTCTTACTCACTTTTGAATATACTAGTATGTCATCTATGAATACAATGACAAACTTATCCAAGTACTCTTTGAACACTCTGTTCAACAGATCCATGAAAGTTGTCGGTGCATTTGTCAACCCTAAGGACATCATCAGAAACTCAAAATGCCCATATCTCATCTTGAGAGCTATCTTGGGCACATTCTGGTCTCGGATCCTCAACTGATGATATGTCGACCGCAAGTAAATCTTTGAGAGCCATTGAGCCCCTTGCATCTGGTCAAACAAATCATCAATCCTCGGCAGTGGGTAACAGTTCTTGATCGTCACCTTGTTCAACTATGTGTAATTGATGCAGAACATATGAACCCATCCTTCTTTTTTCACAAACAATACAGGTGCTCTCCACGGAGGCACGCTCGGGCAGATGAAGCCCAAATCTAATAACTCATGCAACTGAGCCTTAAACTTCCTCAACTAAGCCAGCACCATCCGATATGGGGTAATCGAGGTTGGCTTCATCGTCTGCTGCATGTGAATACATAACTCGATCTCCCGCTCAGGTGGCAATCTTGGAAGCTCATCCTAAAAGTCATCGAGAAATAACAAGCCATGCACATCTCATTGACCTTCCTAGTCGTCCCATCGGCATCCGCCACAAAAGCCAAAAAGGACTGACAACATTTGTTAAGATGTCTTCGGGCTCTAAGAGCCAAAATGATTCTCAAGGATTCATCATTCCCTTCACCCTAGAAGGTAAACTGCGGTAGCTCAGACTTATTAAAGGTGACAATCTTCGTTGTACAATCCACCGACTTATAATGAGTGGATAACCAATCCAACCCCAAAATCACATCAAGCTAAAGAGATGATAGCAACACCAATTCAACCTCTTGCATGTGTCTACACACTGACACATCAAAATCCAGAAAGGTCTCCTCTGCCAAGAGGGCATCGCCCGTAGGCGTCAACACCACTAAGGGCGTCTCAAACAAACTCTCTTTCCTACCCACAAAAGAAGCAAACGAAGAGGGAAAAAATGAGTGCATAGCACTTGGATCAAATAGTAGAATGCCATAAAGGAACATACTGCTAAAGTACCTTGGTCGAGGCATTCCACCGAACACCTTGAGGTGGCTCAACCTCTACTAGTCTATTCAGGCGCTGATTCCCTGCTTCTTCAATTGTGCTGCAACTCAAGAGCCATCTTCTTGCAAGTTGGAGACCTGAAGGCGGTGGAAAGAAGCCTTGGTTCATTTTTTATTCTTAAGCTCTTTCCTTTGTATTTGACTTTTATTGAAAACTTGTTATCAAGTTGAGATAGCTACTAGGTGTGCTAGGAAACACTTAGGGATAGCTTTATAGAATTGTGTTTTGCCTAGGTGAATAGGATTGAGGTGTTCTCAGAGCGGTAAGAAGGGTGTCCTCATTGTATTGAAAGGGACACATAGATTCTATAAAGTAGTGGTTAGAAATCCTTGGTGATGAGCTAAGGTAGTGGAATAGGCAGTTGGCCGAACCACTATAATTACTCTTGTTTGCATTATTTATTTGCTTGTCTATCATTGTTATTTATGTTTGATCATATTCATTAAGAAACAATTGCATTAAGTGAAGCTAAAATTGAGTAAGAAGAAAACATAGGAAAAGGGGACATACACTATTCAACCCCCCCTTCTAGTGTCGAATTTCACACAACAGACTTGAAGTATGATATTTTAAATTCACTTATGGTATTTTTCTAATCATTTGATGAGAAAAATCATTTCTAAAGTGATTTTTGACTATTTGACCGATACTTGAAAATATCAATACTTTGTTACTACATGATTCTTGATTTTGGATTTCATTTATCATTTTACGATATCGTGTATGACTTAGTCTCTTATTCGATGTTTGGTTTTCATCACTTGAGTTGATACTTTCGCGGATTTTAAAAATCTTTTAGAGTTTCAACTTTGCTTTTTGATTGACTTTTCATGCCCTTTTTGAGTGATGTCAAAAGGCGGAGAAAAATATATGTAAAATGGAAGAAAATATAGGAAAACCATGCATATAGATAGGGAGAGTTTATTTTCATAGATATGTATGTTGATAGGGGGAGAAATCCTATGATTGACTTCCTTAATGCTTTATTGGAAATATTTTCTTAAGCTTGTTTGTCATCATCAAAAAGCGAGAGATTGTTGGCCTACAGTTTTCAACCTTGGTCCTAATCTTGGTTTTGATGATAACAAACATGGAACTAATGTTTGCATGGAGAAATATTTTCAGGTTCCAAGTCGATTAGCGCTTGACGTCCCTAATCGGAAAAATAGGAGAAATCAAAGAAATAAGCAAGACGCTCGTTGACACTTGTATTTCATTGGGAAGATAGAGTTTAGGTTTAGAGTGTCTAGAATGAATATATAATCCTCTTTTATGATGCAAAGAACTCAAAAACCAAACCCGAACCACAAAACATGAAAACCATAAACGACCCTGAAATTCACTAAGCCTAGGAAGCTCCTTGGAGGGCTATATGACCTAGATATTTTCTTGGCACTAAAAGTCCAGGTAATTGTTCCTTAGGTAAAAACGAGATAACAATATATTTTAAAGAATTTTTTGGAAGCCTTTAGTCTATGCATATTTAACCCGGGAGATTATAAAATTTTTGGTTTTCGAAAATTTATACTAGACCTGAAAAGCTAGATTTCGATTCTTAAGGATTTCGACCCTTAAAATTGGCCAACTCAACCACACTTGGATGCTACACACATACCCCAAACCAACATGAAATTATAGTACAGAAAATTCAGATTTAAACATAGATTAAGTAGATGTGGTATTTCACCAAACACTTGGTGGGTATACTCATGCCACACCACACTCTTCTTCATGCAGCTACTTACAACGGGGTTTTGGCCACCACTAATTGATAACAACAACCCTTTAATTTAAGGGTCAAGAATATTGGGAACCTTGCTTCCCTACTAGGGCTGCATGCCCTAAGAGATGTATGGGTCTAACTTCCCCTATTTCTCAACCAAACTCAACTTCAAGCATTCAAAGAAAAACTTCTGCAATTTATCAAAAGGGAAACGATCCCATAACCAAAACAGTCCCTAAAATCCCTTACCCTTAGGGTTTTCATCTGGCCAAACCCTCTCATAGGGTTGCCTTAAAACATCCACACCTATTCAAGCATCAAACAACGAAAAACTTTGGGAAAATGTGTAAATCAAAACCCGAATTTGGTTTGCATCAAACCCCGTTCATATAATTCCATGAGATTGCCCTAGAGAACGCACAACCCTAAAGTATTAGTGCCACTCACCTCAGGTCAGAGTCCAGTCAACACTTGCGGAGAGGATTTTGACGATCTCCGACGAACAACAATCTCTCGCACTGGATCTCGTTCTCCATAATGTCACCCCTTCCTCCTCCTCAGGCATCCCAAAAATGAACCATCCAAATCAGACCGCCACCGTTCATATTAAGAAACAATGAGTCTCAGACATGCTCACAAAAAATAGTCTGATCAGATCCCAATCGGATGGTGTCTGGATTGCTCAATTGGATGAAACAAGTCATTGCAGGAATCTGCTGAAGAAAACCAAGAACAAGGCATCGGTTTTCTATCAGAATCACAAATTCTGCCATCAAAAGCCAATCCCCACCAACAAGAATCCACAAAAAATGAAGTCTAATACTCACTGACAAGTTTCGGCAAGATCGTATCACGAATGCCCCTCTGATCGTGACGTTTAATGAAGTCCATCGCTGCAAGAAGAACATGCCAAGAATACAATTCTTGGGATGCGTTCAAGTAATTTTTGGGCCCCACTTTCCTTTTTTTATTAATCGCTTAATGCGAAATGACCTCCGTGTCGCTCACGCGAGTATGCACCTAATTTAGCCCATCGGCTCGACCGAACCACACCCAAGGTAAACACTAACTCGACTCAAACAAGAAATTAAAATTTCCTACTTTACAATAATCATATTCTACGCGCAAAAGCCTGATCTCCGATTGCATTATCTGGTGATCCACTTGGCTCACTTCGGCGCACATTCTAAGCTTCCCGCTGAAACACCAAAATCGATAATTATAAACATGAGTATTACCATCATTCCCCTTTAAAAAATCATCCGTGAATTTAAGGATAAGCTAATAAACTCATCAGATCACAATACAAGTATGGATACTTCTCGTGCATATCACGCGTAACCTCCCAGGTGGCCTCCTGCTCAGAATAGTGCTCTCATCTCACCTTCACCAAAGGAAAATCCCTGGACCTCAGTTCCTCATCTGACGATTCAAAATTTCAACAGGTCCTCTCCCCATATGTAACAACTGAATTGACCTCCACTGTAGTGGGCTCTAAAATATGGGATCCATCCCTCATGTATCCCCTAAACATGGAGACATGAAACACTAGTTCGGTCCCAACAACTAGGGCTCTCTAGCCTCAAATCACCCAATTAGTGATCTGCACCTCCGTCCATACACCTCAAACAGAGCAATACCAATGCTGCCCTGGTAACTATTGTTGTATACGAACTCCACCAATGCTGCCCTGCCAATTCCACTATAGTACTTCCAAATCCTGGAGTAATCCTGCTAGCCTCAAATGCTCAACCTAGACCTCCTGAAAAACAAAACAATTGGATACTTTTTTTTTGCCACCTCCCATTTCATTTCTTTTCACCACTAATGTTTTGTCATATCAAGGTACATATTTGTAGCTTCTAGATGGATGGTGCAAGTGCAGCTATACACCATCTCTCGTACCCGCCTCTGAACCTATGCCATCTATGGTACCACAATCCTATCCCTCAACCTCAGGACACCCTCATTATCCACTCTGAACCCGTCATTACATCCCCTCTCTCTGCTAAGTCCTTAGTCAGAGCTCAAAAGACATCCTCACCTTGAGCTCTCAGGAGCATGCCAACCAAAGTGGACTGTACCCGTATGTGTGCAACTAAACTGTCCAAATCAAACACTTCCAGAATAGTCACATCACCCAAACAACAAGTAAGTGGCAGCCAAATGTGCCAAACTTCCTATAGACTTCCTGATCAAGCCAGATTCACTCTGACTCCATCCCGAGTCACGATATCCCATAATTTCAACTCAAAATTCACACTCGGAAAAGCTAGCGAGAAGTTGGTGCTCTCTAAGGGTCCTCAAGACCACCCTCAGATGCTCAACATACTCCTGCTCACTCTTGGAATATACTAGTATGTCATTTATGAACACAATGACAAAATTATCCAAGTACTATTTGAAAACTTTGTTCATTATATTCATGAAAGCTGCTTGTGCATTCGTCAACTCAAAGGGCACCAACAGAAACTCATAATGCCCATATCTCGTCTTGAAAGCTGTCTTGGGCACATCCTAGTCTCGGATCCTCAGCTGATGATATGTGGACCGCAAGACAATCTTTGAGAGCCACTTAGCCCCTTGTAGCTGGTCAAACAAATTATCAATCATCGGCAGTGGGTAACGATTCTTGATTGTCAGCTTGTTCAACTATTTGTAACTGATGCACAAGGCATGGACCCATCCTTCTTTTTCACAAATAGTAGAGGTGCTCCCCACGGAGACACACTCGGACAGATGAAGCCCAAATCTAATAACTCCTGCTATTGAACCTTAATCTCCCTCAACTCAGCCAGCGCCATCTGATGTGGGGGAATCGAGGTTGGCTTCACCCCTTAAAGCAGATGAACATAGAACTCGATCTCCCACTCTAGCAATAATTCTGGAAGCTCATCCGAAGAGATATTGGGAAAATCACAAGCTAGACGCATCTCATCGACCTTCTTGGTTGTGCCCCTCCGTATCCGTCACAAAAGCCAGAAAGGACTGACAACCTCTATCAAAATATATCCGGGCTTTGAGAGCCAAAATAATACTCAAGTATTCACCTTCCCTTCACCCTCGAAGGTAAACTGCGGTAGCTCGGGCTTATTTAAGGTGACAACCGAGGGCCCTCTAACCTTGCCACAACCGAGGGTACAAACTATTATGAGAAAACATGAATTCCAACCATTTAACTATAAAATTTCTGATTGAGCAGCCCCTACACTTAACCATTATTCCAAGCACAATTACCACTTTAAACCATGTTTATTATTGATCGTAACAAGTCACCTGGTCCGACCACAACAACCTAGACCTTCTCCCCAAGTTCCTACTTGAGTAGGATGAGGACTCGACCTCTAAACATCATGTTAAAATCAAGACCACGGTTAAGGCAGTCGTGTAAGTCATTAGGCTGGCCTCTCAAGTATCATTTCAAACATGAAGTTTCGGCCCCTAAGGTCGGCCAACTCGGCTACTCTTGGTCTCGGTACATAGGCCCGACCCCCGAACATGAGGTTCTACTATCAAAGAGATAGATTAAACATAAGCAAGTGGACAAGTCATTTTATCAAACACTTGGTGGACATGCCACTACTAAAAAAATGGTTTTTTGCGACGACCTATTTGTGACGATACTAGATTCGGTCGCAGATGCGACGGTTCTGCGACCGCCATCCATTGGGGTCGCGGAGTCGCCAGATTGGCGACGGTACTGTGACCGCCGCAAGTGCCGTCGCAACATAGCGACGGTTTGGCGACCGCGTCGCGACCGTATTTTTGCGACCGCAATTGCGGTCACAGTCCCGTCATAGTTTAGAATTACTTATAACCTGCACCCATGCCGCGCCAAACTCCATGCGCCCCTAAACCCAAAATTTTTGCATGGAGACTTGACAATTCTGGCCATCTTCGTCCCTCAACTCTCGAATCATTTATGACCCCAAAATCAAGATAAAAATTAGAATCCAATCATCACAAGACCCTTCAAAAATCTGCCCACAACATAATATCGTACCTTACTTTAGTCCCATATCAAGAGTATATTGAATATTACGTTGGACAATATGGTGTGCTGTGTGTATTTACTAGCATCAATTTTAACTAAAGTTTTTTTATTAGGACATTGGTTTGAGCAAATGAAATTGGTGGCCTAGGTATTCCATCTAACGATCAAACGAATTGATCATTAGATAGTGAACTAGAAACAAAGATGTGAGAAAGATAAATCTCGTTTTCTTATCTGTATTTTTGAAAATTGAAATGAAGTCATTTACGTACGTTTGCAAAAAAGATGATAGAATGCTTTTGAATTACTATGGTACACTTCATATTCTTAAAACAATGGACCAATTTTTGATAATTTTTCAAACATATTGAGTAATTAATCATAGGTAGTATGATTATCAAAATATTTGTATTTTGCTAATAATTTAAATTTATTATTACTTTGTTTTATTTATTGTGTTGATGTATAAACTTTATGACTGAATACAATTGTCACATTATCAATGATGATAACATACATGACCATGACAATATAGTGGAGGTGGAATGTACAATGGTGGAAAAATCCAAACTTCTTGTATTGAGCTCTTCCACTGTGAGCAATGTTAGTATCTTTGAGCATATTGTCTGAAAGATAGAAACATTACAAGAGACATTATCAAAATAAAAATAATCAAGTTAATATAATAACAATTCACTAATTATGTATCATTATCGATGCATCGGTTGTGATAGGCAGCTTAAACCAATGTGCAGTTAAAGATTTCAGAAATGATCATTGAGATGAGATATATATATTTTAAATTTAGTTGTTAGCTTATTTCTTATATTTATCGTCCATAGATATCGTAAAAGATACTTTATTTAATAAACAAATGAATAAATCTAATATTTTTAAGAATAAAAAAACTACTTACATATTTTAAAAATCAACTCATCATAATTAGTTGGTGATGTAGGAGCGATCTCACTAGTAGCTACTACTGGAGATGAAATCCATGACATAGATAAGAAGAAAAAAATAGCGAAGAGACTTAGAAAAAGGCTCCTTGCATCCATGTTGATCAATATTTTTTGTCAAAAGATTATTTCTATTTTGAATGACTCATTACCCTTCTAAATATAGAATAGTGTTGTTAACGCTAAACGAGCCTTTAATACGAGGAACATGCTTCATAGGCTTTCAGTTAAAATTTAGGGTTACTTACAAAATATATCCTGACTTTTGATGTGTTTCCCTAATCTATCATCACTTTCTAATTTTCTCAATTCAGCACACCACTTTTTTATTTGTTATAAATCTATCCCACCGTCTACCCAGCGTGAACTTTGTCGTTTGAATGCTGATGTGGCACTGTTGACGTGGCTAATAATCCCAGTCAGCATTCAAACGCGATTTTTTTAACTTATTTTTTTTCCACGTAAGCAACACCACATCAGCATTGAAATGCCTATATAACCTTCTCTAAAGCCTCTCCTCAACTACTACTGATGCCCTAAGTCCCTCTTGAGTAAATCCTTGCATCTCCAAGCCTTTATTCATCAAATCCATACCTAGCCTCTTGTTCCCTCATTCCAAAGTGCATCATCATTGGAGGGTTGTTCAAGCTTGCTAGGGACAAGAAGAGGTGTTGTTCTTTGATGTGATAAGTTCTCTACCATCTCTTCTTGTGATAAATGTTGTTTTGTTTTATTTTGTAATTGTTTATTCAAGTGTGTAAGAAGACCTAGTGTTTGGTCTTGTAATTTGGTGGTCACCTTGGTATAGAGGTATAAACCCACTTGTGTAAACTAGGTTAGGAGTGTTCCTTAGGAATTGTGGTGAAAAAGTTCACTAGGTGTGAAGGCGGAGACTTGTAGGTGCAGAAGTACCTTCAAAGTGAGTGTAGAGTCTTTTCGATGAAAAGTCCTCGATTGTGAGAAACTCTCAACTTAGTGGATTTGTGTGTGAAATCCTAAGTATAGTGCTTGGGTAGTGGAGTAGGCGGTGTTGCCGAACCACTATAAATCTTGGTATGTTAGCATTGTATAATTTAGTGTTGATTTTATTCTCTCTAAGCATATACTCTTAATCAACAACTTATTAAAATAATTGAACTTGGTATAAAATTAACGGTACATACTATTCACTCCCCCTCTAGTGTAGGTCATTTCATTTACATTTGGTATCAGAGCGGGTCATAGATTAAGATTTCACCATTTCCTTTACATCTAGTCTCAATCCGAAATGGCACTAGAGGTGGTAGAGTCTATACCTCTTAGGTTCGATGAGTCTAACTTTGGTATTGGGAAGAGTAGAATGTACACATTCCTAAATACACAAGGTTTAGGTGCGTTTAACATGGTAAAGATTCGATATATTGAACCTAAGGAAAACATGAATGCATGGACCGAAGAACAGGTTGATATGTTTGAGTCAAATGCTAAAGCTATGAATTGCATATTTTGTTCATTGAAAAATGATATATTTGAAAAGGTCATGCATTGTACTTCTACATTCGATATTTAGGCTTGTTTGAATATGCTATATGACTATGCAAAAATCATGGAGCTTATTACTTTAAATGAGGGAGTTGATGACAATTGTCATACTCCTAGTTCTAATGAGGTGTTTGAAGCCCATAGTGTCTCTAGTCAAAGGAGTACAAAAAGCCAGAAGAGAAAGGTGATTTGCCACCTATGCAAAGAAAAATGGCATGTGAAGAAGAATTGCCCTACCATGAAGAACAAGGCAAAGAAGAGGCCAAATGCTTCCACAGCCTCATCCCACTCATATGAAGCATCCTCTTGCCATGACTATGAAGTTATTTCAAAAGATTGCCTCATGAATGCTAATGATGAGGTACACTCTTCTCCGTCTAGTCATGATAATAGTAATGATAGTATTAACTCATCTAGTTCTTATGATATGCTTTATGATGAATTAATGGATGAGTGTAAAAACATGTATGCCTTGCTTGTTAAAAAGGATAAAGAAAATAAGAAATTGAAGAAAGAAAACTTGAGTTTTAGCTCTCGTTTACATGATGTAAAATTAGAAAATTAGAAGCTAAAAATTAGTTTCTCTAATCCATGCCATGATGCTTTGAGTGTTGACACAAAGGATTTGAGAACTAAAAATGACAGTTTAAATAATGAAAATAGCATGTTGAAAACTCAATTGCATGCTATTCATAAATCTATGAACGATTTGAAAAATAAGGTTGTATTTCTAAATAAGAAAGTTAATGATTTATCTATTAATTCATCCGTTAAGAACCCTAGAAATACAAATGCATCATTTAAGAATACTAACATCATCATCCCCATGTTAAGCATTCTTCCTTTAATATTCTTGTCCAAAATTAAAAGTTTCATGGAAATTGTTTTTATTGTAGTATCTATGGTCACTCAATTCATGATTGTGCATTCAAGAGAAATCCAAGTGTTGCTAGGACACTTTGGATTCCTAGACCAACTCATCCCCAAGGATCCAAAGTCATTTGAGTACTAAAAGTCGCATGCTTTTTGTAGGGAGAGCTACCACAGAAGGATGAATGAGAAATGGAATGTTGAAGTTGACCTTGGATTCAAATTAAAGTCTTCATGAGGTTGCAACTTCAAGTCACCATGATGCCTAGGAAAGGTTGGCATCAAACGTACTCGGTATCATTCCCTTAACTCAAAGTGTCATATTAAAGTTGGAATCATGATACTTAATTGACTTTATCTGATCTTGATATAGCTTCATGAAAACGAATTTTGATTTTGATTTCCGGTCTCCTCGGAGACCTACGAAGCAAATAAAGGGCTCATGCGACCTTGCGGTTCTAAATTGTAGGCTAATTGTGGCCTTTTGGTTTTTCAACCAATTAATATGAAAGGTTGGAGATATATTTTTCTCAAATATTTCATACTTTGAGATCTCTTGATTCACTTTGACATCATGATTGACCTCTTTAAGTGAATCTTTACTACTTAGTAAAGTAGATATTTTGGAAATGATACTTGACTTCTTGCTTTGCTATTTAGTGGATTAACTTGCTAGTATACATATTTTCGTTATGATACTAATGAAGATTACTTGCAAATCATTAACAATTTATTGGAAGGCTAAAAGAAAAAGGAAATGAAAATAGAAATTCTCAAGAAATGAGGTATGGTTCTCGTTTTGGAAAAACTCTTGTTTACGACATCAATATTTTTAACTAAATGTTTTCTCTATGCTCGTGATTGATTATGCATGATAATTGATTAAAATTTCATCAGTACATGAATTTCTTATTCTTTGGCAATTTCATGATACCATGATTGAATAAGAAATTCATATTAGAGAATTCCCTTCTTAAGTTGCGATTTGATGAACATATTTTGGTTTGCTTATAATTTGTCCTCATGCGATTAAACTTGAAAAACCATGAGTAAAAGATCAAGCGTGATACTTAGCAACTTCATGCTATCATGCTTAAGTTTGAAAAAAACTGTGCTAGGTTGACACGTTGATCGCTTGACTAAAATCACTCAAAACTCTTGTTGAAAATTTCATGTGAATTTAAAACATATTACAAAAGGTTGAAACAATATCTTGTCGATTCCATAGACGTTACGATTATATTTTGAGAATTTTCGCAATATCTAAATATTTACATGAATGCCACTGCGAATTCAACGATTTTTAGAAATATGTAGAAAAGTCATTTTTGAGTAATTATTGAGTTCATGCAATCCGCATGAAACCTAGTTTGCGTGGTAAAATTTTCGTAAAATTCTGATGCATATAAATTTCTATAAAATTTTCGACACATTAGTTGGATAATAATTTCTATATTGGCTGGTCGCTCGACATGCAATCGCCGCATCGACCGGCGGACAAAAATAATCTGGTCCATCCACTTGGACGAGCCTTTTCATCCCAACCTCTCACATAAGCTTCTTAAGACCGTAACTAGGGATCCTCCACCCCTATCAGCCGACCCTTGCTTGGTTTTTGGAGTCTCTCTTGCATTCTAGAGGTAAGAATCTCATGCCATAGCTTCTTTTACGAGGTTTCTTCGTGATAATGGTGTAGATTCCTCTCCTTGCACTCCCATATGTTGGTTTCTACATGTTGATAGGCTCATTTCATTATACCTCATGCATTCATCATAGTTCTTGGTTATTTTTAAGTTTAGGAGTCTCATTTCAAATACCTTCATAAAAATATTTTTTGGAAAATATTTGAGGTATGCCTTTGAGTTGAGTATTATGAGTATTAAAACTAATGAAAAAGAGAAGGTAAAAGATGTACCTAAAAAAGGAGGGAAAACAAAATGAATTTTTAGAATTTTTCATCTTTTGTTTTGTTTTCACAATATTGAAATTATCATGTCAACATCATTTAAAAATTGAAGGGTTCATCTTCTAAATCATGTTTATTTTTTTTGTTATTTTCTTTTTGTTAAAATAAAGGGGACAAGAAAAAGAGTGCATCCATTTTGCTTTTAAACAAAATGCACTCCCTTGTTAGCTCTAGGTTGCATGCATCACTTATTCATAATTAATCATTTATGTATTGTCTCAAAATATCTTGTAGATGGCACCCCGAACTAAGAAACCTAGTCTCCTCGATAACCTTCTTACTCCATTGGGAAAAACCCAAGCAGCACGATTTAACACCCATACTGTACTACAAACCTGTATAGTCAATTTGGGGGATCTTGAGCAATACGACATAAGGGGTCGATTGAGTGCACTAGGTTGGGTAGAGTTCTTAGGAAGATCAATTACAGTGTGCCCTGTACTCATTAAAGCCTTCTTTGCAAACCTTATGATTGATCGTCCTCCTATTTATAACTATCCAGTTCTGCATTTTGAAATCTTAGGAAAACCTATAGTGATCACTACGTCAGCTATTAGGGTAGCATTTGGTTTTCCTCTCATTGGTGCTCTAAGTATACACCATGTCCACTTATGCATTTAATGAAGATCATCCTACATCTGAAGTGATATCAGCCATTTGCCCTCAGGGATATTATGGAACAATTTCAACGCAAACCATAAAACTATCCACTGCCGCTAGGTTGGCTCAGCTACAGTTTGATAAAGTCGCATGGAACACCAACACGACTACTCACATTGATCATATTAGTAGCCGTGTTGATGATATATATGGCTGTGTCAATGAGATGTATGGTCATGTCGATCAAATGTGGTAGTACTATCAGACTCATTAGCCACCACCACCGCCTGAAGAGTGATGAATGTGACTCGTGTCTAGTTTCTTTTTGTGGACTAGTGTTGTCATTATGGTTGTTCTTCTTTTTATGCACTTTACTTTCAGACATGATGGTTGCTTTGTAGACTTCATGGCTTATCTTTTGTGGCATATCAACTTGTAAGTGTTTGACTTTTATATGTTGGCTATATTTGACAAAAGTGTTCCAGGTTAAATCTCAGATTTTGCACAGTCACAAATATGAAGAGGTCTACCTATATGATGACAGTTTTAATTGTGTGAGGACAGTTTCTTCGGTCTGTGGTTTTTTGGATAAGTATGCTGCCAATGAGATGACTGTTGGACTTCAATATTGATGATGATTCTCTTGATATTTATGATATTATTAATCATCGTTAATTATATATCTTTTGTCCGTTTTGATGTTATGAGTAGTGGAGAGTTTCCTACTCTTTATTTTCTTGGCTTTACTCTTTGTCTTTTATGATTATGTGTTTATGATGTTGGTCGTTCAAACCGATGATTGTTTGATTTGAACTGAAGATTGATTATAGATCAGTGACTAAAGTCAGCATTGATTCAGCTCCTTCAGGTTTCACATATAAATACTTGTGAAGATATATGTTTTTATCAACTTTTATGTACGTACACTGTGTTGCCAATTATTCTGAGGAGTTGAGATTGTTGAGTTCAAGACAGCTGAGTGCAGACGGCAACAATCTATTTTTCTTATCTTCAAGTGAAGATGGTTATGGGCTGATAACTCGCTACAACACAAGGATTGTGTGGAGGAAGGAACTCTAGTAATAATGGTAATAATGGTAGTCGGATTTCGGGTGTGAAATCCTGAGGACTTATATTGTACTTATAGAGAGTGAATTGGGCATTTGTTCGGTGAGTGCCTCGCAGATTAGGTGACAGGTTTTGTCACTGAACTGCCTAAACAAACCTTCGTGTTGGCGAATGTGATTTTTTGCTTTGGTTCTTACTTTGCTCTAGTAGCAGTTGCAATAGCAGTTGCAACTTCTTATTCAACTGTCCTTAACAGAAGTTCCCTGAGAGACACCTATACTATATTGCCAATTGGTTTCAGAGCGGTTGTACTAACCTTTACATGCACAAAATCCGTGGTGTGTCTCTTCTTTTTCAGGTTCAAGATGGAAGGAATACCTATGAAAAATTCTGTCAATGTTCCTGCTTTACTTATTGGAACAAACTATGCATATTGGAAGGCTAGGATGAGGGCTTTCATCAAATCGTTGGATGACAATTGCTGGGACTCTATAGAAGTCGGCTATACTCCTCCAAAAATTGATGGGACTGAGCGCAAGCTAAAGAACCAATATACAGAAGCAGAAATAGTTGCAATAGAATATAATAATAAAGCTCTCAATGCTATCTTTAGTGGAGTTGAGTCTTCTCAATTTAATCTAATCTCAGCTTGTACCTTGGCAAAGCAGGCATGAGAAATTTTAGAAATGAATCATGAAGGATCCCTGACGTTTCGAAAGTCAAAAGTTGAAATACTCTGTTGGTGAAATGACCACACTAGAGGGGGGGTGAATAGTGTGTTATCTATATCTTTTTGTCTAATTTCAGTTTTAATCATTTACTTGATTACTTAGATAATTCACAAATCGAGTAGTATTTCCAATTCTCAATTCATAGTGGTTCGGCCCCAATGCCTACTCCACTACCTAAGCATCCCGCTTTGGATTTCCAAACTAGGTTTACTAGATTATATCGTTTCCCTTACAAAGAGGACTTTACACCGGAAAGTCTCCGCTCTCATACCGAAGGCACATCCACATCTGAAAGTATCCCGTCTTCCTTCCAAGAGCACTCTCCCACCTCAACCTAAGGGACAACTCAACCAATTCTAGTAAACTAAGTTTACAATGACGGATTTAAGCCTTAATACCAAGGCAATTACAAACTGAATCAAACCTAGCAACCTAGGTTTATACACTTGATATACAATCAAAATAAAAAACAAAATACAATAACAATTGGAGCAATAAATCAAACAAAAAGTCTTTAGCTCCAAAAGAAACTCCCTAGTCATCTTGATGCCTTGAGAAGATAAATCTATGAAGCTTGAAGGCTAAATCAATAAGTGAAGATCAAAACTAGGGCTTTTGCAAGGATGGCTCAATGGAAGCTTGTAGAAATGCTTAGGATCATTCTTTGAGGCTTGGAAGCATCAATAACTACTTAGGAGTGAGTTTGGGATGGGTATTTATAACCCCCCAAACAAGAGGGCTTGTTAACGGGCATTTTTCTGCCTATTGGCGACGCCCAGTCGCTTGCCGGTCGATCGTCGATCAACCGACCGAGCGATCGCCGAGCGACCGAAGGCATTCTGCCCATTTTGGGCATCGGTCTTTCAACCAAAATGCCTTCACCTTTTACCGGTCGACTAGTCGATCGACCGAACCTAGGCAGGGCAGATTTTTTGCTTATTTATTTTTTTGCTCGTTTGTTCGTTTCTGGGTTCCGTATTCACTAAGTCTACTTATATAACATTTATTAACTTTAAAACATAAATATTATATAAGGATTACCCCCATTTGGATTTAATAAAAATATCTAAAAAATCAAAATATTTAAGAATCAAAATCTAACTTCTGGGATCTAGTACAAATTTCCGAAAACTAGAACTTTTATAATCTCACGGGTCAAATATGGGTAGGCTAAAGGCTTTCAAAAAATCCTTAAAAATATCTTGTTGTCTAGTTTTTACCTGAGGAACAATTATCGGCACTTTTGGTGCCAAGAAAATGTCTAGGTTATATAGCCCTCCCTAGGCTTAGTGAATTTCAGGGTCTTTTCTAATTTTTTGGGTTTTTGTGTTTAGGGGTTCGAGATTGGTTTTTTAGGTTCCTATGCATCGTCATGAGGATTTACAACACAAGCTAGACACCCTAGACCTAAACTTTAACTTCCCAAAGAATCCCGAGATTCGACGAGCGTCCTTGTAGATTTCTTTGATTTTTCCGATCGGGGACGTCTAGCACTAACCGACTTGAAACTTGAAAGTATGTCTCAATGAAATCATTAGTTTCATGTTTGTTATCATCAAAACCAAGATTAAAACCAAGGTTGAAAACCTTAGGCCAACATCCTCAACACCAGATTTGAGAATCTAAAAATGGGAGAAGATGAAAGTATACAAGACTTTCATGGGCGTATCAAAGATCTCATGAATAATGCTACCAACCTTGAGAGTCATATTCTGAAGAAAATGTAGTAAGGAAGGTTCTGAGATCCATGCCAACCAAATTCAATATGAAAGTTGTTGTCGTAAGTGAAGTTCATGACCCATCTACTATTACTCTTGACACTTTGATGGGAAAACTTGAATTTTATGAGTTAGAACTATTTGAAAAAAATTCTCACAGAGAAAAGAAGAAGAATCTTGCCTTCAGAGCTACCGAGGATGATATCAAGTCAGAAGATTGTTCTGAAGAAGAGATGGATGCTGTTCTGGCTCTTATGACAAAGAATTTTAAGAGATTTCTGAGAACTAAGAATAGGATAAACCAGAACTCTTAATCAAATATGCAGTTCAAACAGCAGTTTCAATCGCTTGAGTCTACTAGTTCAAAATCAAACTTCTCTGCTGGAGAAAATAAAAGAAGTCAATTGTCTGGACAAAAAGATGATCTCAAATAGAAGTACAAGGGTGTCCAATGCTTTGAATGTGAAGATATTTCAACACTTTGATAGATATTTTCAACACTTTGATAGATATTTCCGGAAAAACTAAAGATAATGTCAAAGCCCGACATGATCTGAAAATACTTTATAAGAGACCTGAGTTGGAGTTACAAGAGGTCAACAGACGATATCTGAAATTGAAGGCCCCGTATGTGTTAAATAAACAACAGATCAAATATGTTTGTCAATGGATAAAAGAACTCAGATTACCCGATTGATATGCTTCAAACTTATCTCGATGTGTGAATGTCGATGATTGCAAAATATCAGGGATGAGGAGCCATGATTGTCTTGTATTCATGTAGAGATTGCTTCCGATCGCATTCCGAGATCTTCTACCTGATAATATTTGGGGTCCGTTGACTGAATTAAGTATGTTTTTTAGAAACATTTGTGCAAATGTTCTTCGAGTCGAAGATATGTCAACACTTGAAAGTAATATTGTTGAAATCATATGCAAGCCGGAGCAGTTTTTTCCTCATGCATTTTTTGACTCGATGGAGCATCTACCGATACACTTGGCATACGAGGTATGAGTTGATGGCCCCGTTCAATATCGATGGATGTACTTATTTGAAAGATACATAAATCATCTAAGAAAAAAGTAAAGAACACTACAGCTGTAGAAGGATCAATATCTGAATCGTCCAAAAAATTTCAACATTCTGCTCATTTTACTTTGAATCGACAGTACATACAAGATTTGATCGTCTTCCACTTAACGACGATGGGGGAGTTCGACATTCAAATGGATGTTTAAATATATTTTGTCACTATGGTAGTGCTTTTGGTTCTCGTCCATCTCGACACTTAAGCGAGGAAGAGTATCATTTGGCACACTTATATGTATTACTCAATTATCCAGAGATTGAACAATTCATTAAAATATTTGACATTGAGATGGTGCAAAAATACTCTATTCACGACGATCAAGAATTAGAGAGATTACGAAATCATGATTTCCCTACATGGATTCAAGCTTACAGCAAAGATCACCGAGCTGAAATAGATGAAAGAATATTTGAGTTTGTTAGTGGACCATCGTGACTAGTGTCCTGTTATAGTGGATATTTTGTTAATGGACACAAATTTCACACGGTGGAATATGCATTTACAAAGATGACGATGAATGCCGGGGTCTGCGTGAAAGGGACAACCTATGTTGAATGTGATATGGATTTTTATGGACTGGTGGAAGAAGTGATAGAGTTGCACTACTTCGGCTTAAAATCAGTGATCCTATTTAGATGTCATTGGTTCGATACAACAGAAAGGGGCATGAAAGTTCATCCAAAATACAAACTTATTGAGGTTAATTACAAATCGAAATTGGCAGCAAATGAGCCTTTTATATTGGCATCACAAACCGAACAAGTATATTACGCGATTTATCCGGCTCAAAATAAAGATAGAGCCGATGGGCGTGTAGTCTGTAAGACTAAAGGTAGAGGAAAAATTGATCCGATAGCAGGAGAAAATGAGTCGATACCGATGTGACAGATGGTTTCTATCAAGAAGATGATCCTCCTGTTGTAGATCGTATTATTCCAATACTCGAGGATGCAGACACAGCGTCAATTCAATTAGAAGTTGAATATGCTGATGATGACGATCATGAAATTGAAGAAGTTGGAGATGAAGAAGATGAAGAAGAGGAAGAAGAGGAAGAATTCGAAGACTATTACTCAGATGATGAGGAAGAATTGTAAATTATATCTTATATTAAATATATCTCTACTATATATATAATAATCTAATTATATGTCAATTTGACAGATATGTTTGGTCGTGGTTATCGTTGCATGAGAGCTTCGGAGTCTCCGATCGATGAGACTCCAGCACTTACTCATGCTGTTGATTCTCCTGTTGTTGATCCTCTTGCCGATGATACTGCTGAGGCTAGTACATCCAAACGTAGGAGGCCACGCGGGCCGAACAGGTGGTAGCTTCCACCAGCCGCAGAGTCACGCAGATTCATTAGCGTGATTGGGGAGCGGTAATATATCATGAATTATGAATCATTAAAAATTCATTATATCATAATATAATGTTAAATTTTATTTTTGTTGTGCAGTTTTGAGCAAGAAGAAGTGCCAAGGAGCATTTCTTCTACCATTCGATGATATATGCACAGGGCATGGCCCACGTGGTCTCACGTGCCCAGTGAGCATGTCGATATGCTATGGTGCGAGTTTGAGGCACGTATTAAATTTTTTTTTTATACATGCATGATGATTAATATTGGTACTGATATTATTATTTTGTAGGCTCACTATACATGGGTCGAGGACTAGAGGCCCTTTATTTACGCTGCATGGGAGGCTATTTCCTGAGCGAGGTACAACGGGCAGCGGGGGCAGGCCCGGTCCCAGGTTATGGCCCTAGCTGGGACCACTAACATCGCGGAGACTCGGGGATATGGCCCCGATTGGATTACTCCGGATATATGGGACCAGCTCGTGGCATTATGGTCGACGGATCGATGGTAGGAGGTTTCTAGGATTGCGGCTAGAAACCGCATGTCGGGGGGAGGAGCACGTCACACTGGCGGCTTGGTTGCATTTGCTGTGCACGCGAACCGTATGGTAAGTATTCCTTAATTTTAATTATATATTTTATTTGTTACTCTGTGTACTAATTAATCTATTTATTTTGTAAATGTAGATGACGGTGTTGGACAACGGGACTGTCCAATGACCCTCCCCGATGGTGGTGTTTGAGCGGACTCATCGTCGAGGGCATGGGACGGGGGAGTACGTCGACAACTTCGCTGCATATATTATGGTAAATATATTTGTTTAAATTATTCATTATTTATTTATAATTTAAGATTTATGAAAAATATTAAACAAAAAGTTAAACTCGAGTAGGAGACCTACAGTCAGACGGTGATATAGCGCGGAGGCACCCCCGAGGACTTTGACGCAAGAGCGTGCGTCGAGGCTGCAGGTGGCTGGGACCACGGTCGCGTGTATGGTTTTGCAGATAGTGGTCATGCGCGAGCCGTGCTAGGCTCGCTTGGGGCACCGACCCCTCCACATGCTGGTGAGCGGCCGTCCACCTCCAGGTCCAGTTCTGATCATAGTACCAGGATAAGGACACTAGAGGAGACGGTCGCGCAGCAGAGTCAGATGATGGAGGAGATGCATGCTATGCTACGCAACATCTCAGCTCATACCGGAGCAGGCATCCCCTTAGCATCATCTGATCCATCATCCTCGAGTCAGTCCACGCCGGTGTATACCCAAGCACTCCAAACCCCGCCATATGATCCAGACCATCCTCCATCGTAATCGTGAGATTTATTGTTTTTATATATATTGACTTTGTTACATAGATACTATACTTGATTAATTTGTTTTGTTTGGATATTGATACTTCAAATTTGCATTTGAATAGTTTTTATACGATTGTGGATAATTATAAATATAAGTATAATTATTTTGATGTATATCTTGGTGTATTTGTGATGTGTGAATGAATGTATGTATGGGTGTATGGGTGTGTGAGTTAGTATCAGATAATGTATCAATGCATTAAATGGAAATTTCGAATTTGAGATTTTTTCGGTTGTAGGTTGTACTCATCAGCAACAGCTTTCCCACGGTCGTCCGTGGGAAAACCGTTACTAAAAGTGTATCGTAAGCCGTTGCTGATGTCATACAGCAATGGCTTAGCAACGGTCTTTCACTAATGGTGTTGCTACAGACACGTGGGCCGTTGCTAATAATTGTTATCAGCAACGGGACCAAGTCCGTGGCAAACCCGTTGCTGATAATATTATTAGCAACGGCGCGAGCGACCGTTGCTGATTCGTTGCTAAATTATCAACAACGCATCTTTCTGCCACGGCTCCATTACAACGGTTGGGGCCGTTGCAAGCCGTTGATGATCATTCTTGATCCGTTGCTGATGTCCATTATTCCAGTAGTGGATGTAGATAATAATCACTGCAAAGTTCAATGTGCAGATAGTCTTGACTAGGCCTATCAGGAGATGCTTGACAAATGGATTGAAGTGGCGAAACTTAACAAGTCTCTCGGCGATCAGAACAAGTTTATGGTTGAAGAAAAGAAGACCCTTAAGGAGAGAGTTCAAACCCTTCAAAGAAAGATTGTTCAAAAAGGTAAAGAAGGAAGTTAGAATGATGAATTCTATAGGTACTCTTAACAAAATTTTGAGTGTAGGAAAAATACCTTCTAATCATAAGGGACTAGGGCACACTAGTTTATGCCAATTGAAACCACGGTCTCAAGTGCCTACTCAATCGAGGAACTTTCATAGAGGCTCTTCAAGCCATGAAAAGCTTGCTATAAGAAAGGGAAATAGGGTGCCCATATGCTACTACGACAGGTGCAGAGGACACATTATAGCAAATTTCTTCAAACTCTCCAACAAATTGAGGAGAAAGAATCATATAAATTACCCAAGGCAAAAGGTTAAGCGAATTTGGGTAAGAAAGAATCATTTTAACTGCCATGTTGCTTTTATGTCAAAGATTGTTTCTTCTCTTGGATCTTGGTACTTCGACAATGGATGTTCTCAGCATATGACTGGAAGTCCTAAAAATTTAAAAGATATTCAGGAACATGGAGGTGCAACTGTGACTTTTGGAGATGGAACTCTAAATGTTCCTAAAATTCCTAATATGAAAAATATCCTGCTTGTAAGAGGTCTCAAGGTTAATCTTGTTAGTATAGGCCAATTGTGTGATCAAAATTTAAATTATCAATTTACTAAAAATAGTTGCACGGTTCTTGATAAGGATGATGACTGTATTCTTAAAGGGAATAGATCTAGAGTCAACTGCTACAAAATTATCTATTCTTCTATTTGTCTTTCAACTGTCTCTTTTGACATTAATCTGTAGCATCGATGGTTAGGTCATGTTAATTACAGAGATCTGAAGAAACTTGTAAATGCTGAAGTGGCCAGAGGCATTCCTAAACTTTCAGGAGAACCTGAAGCTGTCTGCGGTGCTTGTCTAGAAGGAAAGCAGACTAGGCAGTCTCATCAGTAGGATAATTGGTACTTACTTCTAAACCTCTTGAGATTCTTCATTTGGATCTTGTCGGTCCTATGCAGGTTGAAAGTATTGGTGGTAAAAAGTATGTTTTTGTATGTATAGATGATTTCTCACGTTTCACTTGGACATAATTCCTAAAGGAAAAATCCAATGCTTTTAGCATTTTTAAATCTCTATGTTTGAAACTTCAGAATGAGCATGAATTTCATATTCTGAAGGTGGTCAGAATAAGGAGTGATCATGGAAGAGAATTTGAGAATATTTATTTCTCTAAATGCTGTGATGAAAATGGTATATCGCATTAATTTTCTGCTCCAAAGACTTCTCAACAGAATGGTGTAGTTGAAAGGAAGAACCATACTATTCAGGAGATGGCTCGTGTTATGCTTAATTCTAAGCAGATTTTTGAAAGATTTTAGGCTAAAGCCATCAACATAGTTTGCTACATCGTAAATTGAGCTTATCTCAGACCAAGATATACTAAAACTACTTATGAATTATAGAAAGGTAGAAAACCTAACCTTACATACTTTCATGTTTTTGGTAGCAGGTGTTATGCTCTAACCCTGAGACTGCCCAGAATTCCGCCAAGGTTACTGAACAGTCAGTTGAAACAGCTAATTCAACTAACCCTGAGACAGACACGGAACATGAAGATGAAAGGGATGACCCCATAGCTGAAAAATCTGCAAGATCTCTCAATAATCATACTATACAAAATGTAATTGGAGATGTACATGATGGAGTTAAAACTAGAAATCAATTCAAGAAAAATCACAAGGATATGATTAGATACTCTTGCTATATGTCAACTATTGAACCTAAAAATGTCAAAGAAGTCTTGAAGGATGAATTTTGGAATTCTTTTATGCAAGAAGAGTTACAGCAGTTTGTCCAAAATGATGTTTGGGAACTTGTCTCAAGACCATAAAATGTGAATGTTGTTGGAACTAAATTGGTATTTAAGAACAAGGCTGATGAAGTTGGAAACATTACAAGAAATAAAGCTCGTCTTGTTGCTCAAGGCTTCAACCAAATTGAAGGTTTGGACTATGATGAAACCTTTGCACCTATTGCAAGATTGAAATCCATAAAGTTACTTCTAGCCTTATCCTGTAGTATGAAGTTCAAACTATTTCAGATGGATGTTAAGACCGCCTTCCTCACTGGATATCTCAATAAAGAAGTCTATGTTGTACAACCTAAAGGCTTTGAAGATCTTGCTCATCCTAACCATGTGTACAAATTGAAGAAAGCTTTATATGGGCTTAAACAGGCTCCTAGAGCGTGGTATGAGAGACTCACCCAGTTCCTGCTCTTAAAAGGCTACAAAAGAGGAAGCGCATACTAGACTTCATTCATCAAAAGAAAGGAGTCTCAATTTGTAATTGTTCAAATTTATGTTGATGATATAGTTTTTTGTTCAACCTCTGAAATTTATGTTAAATAATTTGTGGATGTTATGAAATCTAAGTTTGAAATGAGTATGGTTGGGGAAATGAGTTATTTTCTCAGTCTTCAAGTAAAGCAATCTAAAGAGGGCATTTTTATCTCTCAGAGTCAATATGTAAGAGATCTTATTCACAAATTTGGTCTAGACAGTTCTAAGGCAGTTAGAACTCCTATCTCTACTCATGAAAAACTAAGTAAATATGATGAAGGCAAGAAAGTTGATCATAGTCTCTACGAAAGTATGATTGACAGTTTATTATATCTGACTGCTAGTAGACCTGACTTATGTTTCAGTGTTGGATTATGTGCCAGATATCAAGCTAATCCGAAGGAGTCTCATCCACAGTCAATTAAACGGATTAACAAATATGTTAAAGGTACTCTAAATTTTGGTCTTTGATATTCTATTAATTCTAGTCCATGTCTAGTAGGATTTACATATGAAGATTGGGTTGGCAATATTGATGGCAGAAAAAGTACTTCAGGTGGTTGCTTCTATATTGGAACAAATTTAGAGGCCTAGTTAAATAAAAAGCAAAATTCTTTTTCTCTTTCTTCAGCAGGAGCAGAATACCTAGCAGCAGGAGTTGTAGCACACGACTGATTTGGATGAGGAATATATTGATTGATTATGGTTTCAAATAGGAAGAAATGATTCTATACTGTGATAATACCAATGATATAAATATCTCAAAGAATCTTGTTATGCATTCTCACAATAAACACATTGAAATCCGTTTTCATTACATCAGAGAGCTAGTCGAAAGAAATGAGTTGCAACTGGAATACATTCCTACAGATAAACAAGTTGCAGATATCTTCACAAAGGTGTTAAATATCTCTAACACATGGGCCTCATCCCTCATGTATCTCCTAAACATGGACACATGAAACACTGGTTCAGTCCAAACAACTAGGGCTTTCAAGCCTCAAATCACCAAATTGGTGATCTGCACCTCCGGCCATACACCTCAAACAGAGCCATACCAATGCTGCCCTCGTAACTATTGTTGTATACAAATTCCACAAACGGTTGGTGCTTTTCCCAATTCCACTCTGGTACATTCAAACCCTGGAGTGATCCTGCTAGCCTCAAATGCTCAACCTAGACCTGTTGGTAAACAAAACATTTGGATACAATTTTTTTTTTCCACCTCCTATTTCATTTCTTTTCACCGCTAATGTTGTCTCATATCAAGGTACATATTTGTAGCTTCTGGATGGATGGTGCAAGTGGAGCAATGTGCCATCTCTCGTACCCGCCTTTGAACCTACGCCATCAATGGTACCACAATCCTATCCCTGAACCTCAACACACCCTCACTGTCCACTCTGAAGTCGTCATCTGTATCCGCTCTCTCTACTAAGTCCTTAGTAAGAGCGCAAAAGACATCCTCACCCTGAGCTCTCCGGAGCATGCCAACCAAAGTGGACTGTACCCGTATGTGTGCAACCACACTATCCAAATCAAACACTGCCAGAACAGTCACATCACCCAAACAACAAGTGAGTGGCAGCCAAATGTGACAAACTTTCTATAGACTTCCTGATCAAGGCGCCCGCCACCACGTTCGCCTTCTTATTGTGATACAAAATGGTGTAGTCATTATTTTTCGGGAGCTCTAACCATCTCCTCTTTCCCAAATTCATCTACTTCTGTATCAACAGATACTGGAGGCTCTTATGATCCGTGTAAATGTCACAGGACTCCCTGTACAGATAATGCCACCATAATTTCAGTGCGAACACAGCTCCCGCCAAGTCCAGATGATGCGTCGGGTAGTTATTTTCATGGTTTTTCAACTGCCCGGACGTGTAAGTTATCACTCTGCCACGCTGGATCAATGCCCATCCTAGGCCAATTTGGGAGGCATCATAATACACTAGAAATCCACCCGAACCCAACAGCAACGCTAACACTGGTGTCGACGTAAAACAATGCTTGAGCTTCTGAAAGCTCTTCTCACAGCTATCATCCCACACAAACTTCACTTTCTTCTGCGTAGGTCGAATCAAAGGTGCTGCAATCTCCAAGAAGTAACCTACCAAGCCCAAGAAACTACGCACCTCAATCACACTGGTTGGCTGTATTGAGTTCCAAACCACCTCTGTTGGCTTTAGGTTTTCAACCTTAGTCTTAATATCAGTTTTGATGGTTTTGATGATAACAAACAAGGGACTAATAATTTCATTGAGAATATATTTTAGGCTCCATATCAATTAGCGTTCGATGTCCTCGATCGGAAAAATTGGAGAAATCATAAATTGGAAGGACATTGATGATCGCGCTCGAGTTCGTCACAGAAGTTTATCGAAGATCGACGAGTGCACCAAAGTCACTTGGATGAGTCCAAAGATCAAGTCAAAAGCTCTCCAAGATGATTCTCGTTGAAAGCCGAAATTTGAAAACCAAGCGCGGAAGAAATAGGCTGAAAAAAACAATTTTAGCTTATGTTCGGTCGACCGGGCGGTCAATCGAATAGGGTAAGAAAAGAGGCCCAGCCATTTCGATCGACCAGTCGATCAATCGAACACTGCCAAAAATCGGCAGTGGGTGCTTCGGTCAACTAGTCGGTCGACCGACAGTGGCTGGATTTGGGCAGTAGGCTCGGTGGTTGACCGACCTGCGTATAAGCCTAAAACGCAATCATGTCGGTCGACCGACGGATCGATCGAAGATCGCGGATCGTGCGATTACGTCTGGCGGTCAACCGACCAGAGAGAAAGAAGGAGCTGTCGAAGGACTGGTCGACCAGTCGGTCGACCGACCATTCGACTGGCGCTCTGCAACGGATAGAAAACTATCCATTGACCTGTTATTTCTTCAGCAGGGTATAAATATACCCTGATATAAATCTTTTAACCTGCTTCCTTAACTCCTACATCTTTTATTGAGCAATCAAAAGGAAGATTTAAAGCCTTCCAAATGATCAACTCTTGCGCTCTGTTTTCTTCCGCGACAATCTTTTTCAAGCGCATAAGCTGGGCTTAACTCGGGTGTTGATTCAAGCTCTACCTCTTGACGAGTTGAAGGCACCAAAGGGTTGCAAAGGAGCTATTACTATTGGTTTTATGCTTAGCTCTTTTGATTGTAATTTTACTTGTTATTTAAACTATTTGTGGATTTGTGTCTGTGTAAAGACCTAGGGCTGTTAGGTCTTGTTGTGTGAAGTGGTATCCTTGGTGTAGAAGGAGTAAAGCCACTTGTGTATACTTAGTGATTACTAGGATTAGTTCTAGTTGTCCCTTAGGTTGAGGTGGGAAAGTGCTCTCGGTAGAAAGGCGGGATACTTCCGGGTGTGGAAGTGCCTTCGGTTGGAGAGCGGAGACTTTCTGGTGAAAAGTCCTCGTTGTAAGGGAAACTCTAATTAATCTAGTAAAACCTAGTTTGAAAATCCTAAGCGGGATGCTTAGGTAGTGGAGTAGGCATTGTGGCCGAACCACTATAAATACCCGTGTTTGCATTGTTTAAATTGTGTGTGCTTAATTGATTATATCGCTTTCGCATTTAAATCACATAATTGCATCTTGCCTAAACAATCCAAGAAACGATTAAAATTGGAATTTAGGCTAATTGAATTAGTAAACACACTATTCACCCCTCCTCTAGTGTCGCCATTTCGCCAACAATTGGTATCAGAGTGGGTCGTGGATTGAGATTTCACCATCTCGTCTACATCTTGCCTCGATCTAGGAAAATGGCACTAGAGAGTGTAGCATGCGCTCTACCTAGATTTGATGAAGAGAACTTTGGTGTTTGGAAGAGTAGGATGTATACCAATCTTAAAACTCAAAGTTTAGATCTATTGTGCATGCTAAAGAATAAGTATGTTGAGCCCACCATTGACATAAATGATTGGACTCAAGAACAAGTAAAATTATTTGAATTGAATGTCAAAACAACGCATCTCCTATATTGCTCATTTTCAAATGAAATACTAGAAAAGGTTATGCATTGTTCTTCGGCTTTTGATATTTGGGCAACATTGAATATGTTATATGATTACGCTAAAACCGAAGAGCTTAGTACTTTCGTTGAGGGTGGTGATGACAATGGTCATCCCCCAAGTACTAACCTCGGTTTTAATGATCTTAGTGCTTCTACTCAAAGAAGCAAATCAAGAAGCCGAAAAAGAAAGGTGATATGCCATTTATGCAAGGAGAAGGGGCATATCAAGAAGAATTGCCCATTATTGAAAAACCAAATAAGGAAGAGGTCAAGTGCTTCTACATCGTCCTCTGATTCCCTCGAAGCATCCTCTCATCAGTACTTTTGATTCTTGCCATGATGCTCTAAAACTTGAAATTAAGGACTTGTAACATAGAATTGAAGAATTAGAAATTGAAAATGATGAATTATTAAACAAGACATCCAAAATTCAAAATGAAAATGAGAGCTTGAAAAATATATTAAAACTTAAGGATAATGATTCTTCAAATGATTTCAAAATGGAAAATAAGAATTTGAAAAATGAAAGTTGTTTGTTGAAATCTCAATCTCATGCTTTACACAAATACATTAATGATTTAAAGAATGAGGTTGTATTCTTGAATGGGAAAATAAATGATTTATCAAATATGTCCTCCTTCAAGAACTCTAGAAATACAAATGCTCATGTAAAGAATGCAAAAGTTCATCATCATTCTCATGTTAGGCATTCCACATTTAAACCTCATGTTCAAAATAAAAATGCTTCATCTAAGAATGCCCATGCTCATCATGCCTCTCATGTCAAGCATTCTTCCTTTAAACTTCATGCCCAAAAGAAGAAATTTCATGAATATTGCTTTTGTTGTGGTATATATGGCCATGCTATCCATGTTTGCGCATTCAAGAAGAATCCAAGTGTTGTCAAGATACTTTGGATACCTAGACCAATTAACCCCCAAGGACCCAAAGTCATTTGGGTACCAAAAGTCTCATTTTGTATTGTAGGGGAAACTACCACACAAGAACAAAGAAAGATGGACTATTGAAGTTGACCATGAACTTAAATGAAGTATGATTCTTTGGTTGCAACTTCAAACCATTATGATGCCATAGGTATGGAAATTGGCATCTAGGTATACCTTTTTATCATCTCCTTACTTTGGCTTCTCTTATTTAAGTTGGAGTTATGATACATGTCTAAAATTGATTGATTTTCCCCGCTCTTAACATCTTTCAAAAATGTTTTTGATTTTTTGATTTCCGGTCTCTTCGGAGACCCCAGTGGCCTGTAATGGGCCTAAGCGACCTTGCGGTTCTAAATCGTAGGTTTTTTGTGGCTTTCGATTTTCAACCAATAGGAAGGGTTGGAGATCTTATGTTTCAAAATTTTATATTTTGAGATCTCTTCATTCATTTTGTTATCATGAATAATTTCTTTGAAAATGAATCAACGCTATTTAGTGAAGTTGAAGTTGATAAATGATACTTGTTTTTTCTCTTCACTATTTAGTTTAATAGCTTGCATGTAGAATTGGTTTCATTTTCTACTTAAGAAGTACACTTGCAAGTTATAAGTTTTTAGGAAGGCTATTTAGGAAGAAAAATATTAGTTTGGCTAAATCATCATGAATAGGGTATAACCTTGATAATTTCAAAATCTAAGTGTTATACCTCATTGGTTAAGATAAAATCATGTCTCTATACTCATGACTAGAATTGCATGTAAAATCCTTGAATTCTCATGAGTAGGTAGAATATTAGCACTTAGGCAAATTTCATCAAATGAAACTTACTCTAGGTTGATACTTGCTATTAGAGACATTTCTTTAAGTCCAAACTAGCTAAACATAGGTAGAGATCTTATTCCTCAAATGTTTCACATCCTAGTATCTCTTAGATTCATTTAGATATCATGAAAACTCATTTAAAATTAATCTTCACTATCTAGCATAGGTTAAGGTTTTAAAATGAAACTTTGCATTGAACTTTGCTATGTAGTATGTTAGCTTGCTAGTAGTCATATTATTTCATTATTATACTAATGAAGTCCTTTCAATGCTATCTAAAAGAAAATGAAAAAGAAAATGAAAAGTTGGGCAAATTTTTAAGAAATAAGGTATGAATTTAATTTTGCAAAAATCTTAGTAAAATAATTAAAATTTCATGCTTAAATGATTTCTCTATGCTCATGATTGATGTTGCATGATAAATACTGAAGTTTCATGAGTAGGCAAAATTATGATAACTTAGCTCATTTCATGATATCTTGATATTTATGAAATCAAACTAGGTTCAAATTCTTCTTTAGAGACTTCATGTTAAGCTAAATTTGAAATGAAATTAAATTTCTAAAAATAAGGTATGAATTTAACTTTACAAAAATCTTAGTATGATGATTTAATATTAAATGATGTCTCTATATACTCATGATTTATTTTGCATGATAATTATTTGAATTTCCTTAAGTAAGAAAAATTTGGATAACTTAGGCAATTTCATGATATCTTGATTTAATGAAACTTGCTCTATGTTAAAACTCATATTAGAGACCTCATTTTGAGTAAACAATAAACAAACATGTTTAGACACACATGATATGACTCTAGTGTTCGATCTTGAAAATTCTTGTGTAGATGAAAATGTGATAACTAGATCACATTAGTGGGCTTAAGCTTAAAAGATTTGACCCAAGTCAACAAATTGACTTGGACACTTGATTTTAAGTCCAAACTTAATAAACATATTTAGAAATAGGTATGACATGTTTTCATGCATTTAGAGTGAAAAAATTCATATGGATATGGATAAAATGACATAGAGGTTAATTCATGTTTACCTCTCCTTGAACTATGTTGACCCAAGTCAACAAGTTGACTTAAAGGTCTCATTTTCAATCCATATTTGAGAAACATGTTTAGATTTACTCATGTTAAGTATCCATAGGTTTAAGTATGAAAAATCATGAGTAAATGTTAAGATTGAAACTTAGCAAGTTTCATGGTAACTAGCTTAGTTTTGAATGAAACCATGTTAGGTTGATATCTTGACTTAAGAATATAGAAAAATATTTAAAAATCATTTTTAGATGATTCTTCAAACTACACATTCACTGAAAAATCTAGTTTTATTAGTAAATTTTTCAAAAAGTTTCATAAAGAATCGGATTTAAAGTGAATTTTTGAAGTTGGATTTCAAAATACAAAGTATCATCATTCTTGAAACGTCAATCTTTCCGATACTTTGATTTTTCTTCGAAAAATTCATATAAAAACTCATGTACACCATTTGGATTCCATTTCTAATATCATTCATACAAATTCTTGAGTAAAATCATTCCTATAAATGATTTTGATATTTTGGATGATAGCTAGGATCCATTTGTTTATTAAAATGAACTTAGAAAATTCATTTTGAGTTCAAACTTGATACATGCATTTCAAATGACCATTCAATATTTGGTATCAATTTTTTTTTTTCCTTTCATCAAAAAATTGGATTCAAAAATATTTGTCAAAAACATGATTTTGTGTAAACTTAAAAGGTTGATTTTTGAAATCTTGAAGATAGGTTGACCTAAGTCAACAAAATAACTGAAAAATTTTCATCTTAAGCCCAAACTTAATTCATAGGCTTACATTATCTCATATTTGATGTCTAGATGCCTAAATATGAGAAAGCATGAGTAGATAGCAAAACTTGAGACTTGGCATTTTCATAGTTTTCATGCTTATTTCAAATGAAAACATGCTAAGTTCATATTTAGAACAAATGACATTTGTTTCACTGCAAACTTGATATACATGATTTAAATGTCTATATCTTTGAATTTTGAAAGTTTGAATGAAATATAAAAATGTCATGAAAAAGATAAACTACAACATTGGTACCAGACTTGAGTGCATACATGATTTAGGCTTGAATTGTATCTATCACTCCTTGATATCATGTATGATTTAAGTTGCTATCATGTTAAATACTTGTTTTCCATCCCTTGAGTTGAGATTTTCATGTTGCATGAAAAATACTCCTTAAGAATCTCAACTTCATAAAAAAATCTTTTTGTATCTCATCCCTTAGACTTGATTGAACTTTCTTGCCCTTTTTGATTGATGTCAAAAGGGGGAGAAGAATATAAGAAAAAGGGGGAGAAATGTATAGTTAAAATGGGGAGAAAAGTATAAGAAAATACATTAAAGCATATAAGGAAAATATAATCATTGTAGGTAAAGGGGAGGAAACTATAGGAAATCCATGCATATAGATAGGGGGAGTTCTATTCCATAAATATGCATGTTGATAGGGGGAGAAATCCCTTAGTTGATATCCTTGTGTCTTTAATGATATATTTTCTTATGGATGTTTGTCATCATAAAAAAGGGGGAGATTATTGGCTTTAGGTTTTCAACCTTAGCCTTAATCTCAGTTTTGATGGTTTTGATGATAACAAACATGGGACTAATAATTTCATTGAGAATATGTTTCAGGTTCCATATCAATTAGGGTTCGATGTCCTCGATCGAAAAAATCGGAGAAGTCGGAAATCAAAAGGACATTGATCGTAGCGCTCGGGTTCATCGCGAAAGTTTATCGAAGATCGACGAGTGCACCAAAGTCGCTTGGATGACTCCAGAGATCAAGTCAAAAGCTCTCCAAGATGATGCTTGTTGAAAGCCGGAACCTAGAAACCAAGCGCAGAAGAAATAGGCTGAAAAAAACAATTTCAGCCTATGTTCGGTCGATCGGGCGGTCGACCGAATATGGTAAGAAAAAAGGCCCAGCCATTTTGGTCAACTAGTCGGTCGACCGAACACTGCCAAAAATCGGCAGTGGGTGCTTCATTCAATCAGCCGGTCGACCGGCAGTGGCTGGATTTGGGTAGTAGGCTTGGTGGTCGACCGACCTGCGTATAAGCCTAAGACGCAATCCCGTCGGTCGACCGTAGATCGCGGATCGCGCGATCGCGTCTAGCAATCGACCCGTCGATCGACCGACCAGAGAGAAAGAGGGAGCGGTCGTAGGACCGATCGACCAGTCGGTCGACCGACCATTCGACCGATGCTCTGCAACGGATAGAAAACTATCCGTTGAGCTGCCGTTTCTTCAGCAGTGTATAAATATACCCTGATATAAATCTTTTAACCAGCTTCCTTAACTCCTACAACTTTTATTGAGCAATCATAAGGAATATTTAAAGCCTTCCAAATGATCAACGCTTGCGCTCTATTTCCTTCCGCGGCAATCTTTTTCAAGCGCACAAGCTTGGCTCAACTCGGGTGTTGATTCAAGCTCTACCTATTAACGAGTTGAAGGCGCCAAAGGCATGCAAAGGAGCTATTACTATTCATTTTATCCTTAGCTCTTTTGATTGTAATTTTACTTGTTATTTAAACTATTTGTGGTTTTGTGTCTGTGTAAAGAGAAACTTTAATTAATCTAGTAAAACTAGTTTGGAAATCCTAAGCGGAATGCTTAGGTAGTGGAGTAGGCATTGGGGCCGAACCACTATAAATACCTATATTTGCATTGTTTTAAATTGTGTGTGCTTAATTGATTATATCGCTTCCGCATTTAAATCGCATAATTGCATCTTGCCTAAACAATCCAAGAAACGATTAAAATTGGGATTTAGGCTAAACGAATTAGTAAACATACTATTCACCCCCCTCTAGTGTCGCCATTTCGCCAACAACCTCCACCTTGGCCGGATCCACTCTCACTCCATCCCGAGTGACGGTATACTCGAGAAATCCCACAATTTCAAGTCAAAATTCACATTTGGAAAACTTAGCGAATAGCTGGTGCTCTCTAAGGATCCTCAAGACCACCCTTAGATGCTCAACATGCTCCTTCCCACTCTTGGAATATACTAGTATGTGATCTACGAACACAATGATAAGCTTATCCAAGTACTCATTGAACACCCTATTCATCAGATCCAAGAAAGCTGCTAATGCATTCGTCAACCCAAAGGACATCACCAAAAATTCATAATGCCCATATCTCGTATTGAAAGAAGTTTTAAACATCAAGTGACATGGCCCAGATGATCCTCTAACCTCACCACGACCAAGGGTATAAACTATTTTGAGTAAACATGAATTCCAACTATTTAACTACAAAATTTCAGGTCGAGCAGACCCTATATATAACCATTATTCCAAGCACGATTACCACTTTAAACCATGTTTACTATTGATCATAACAAGTCACCTGGTCCGGCCACAACAACCTACACCTTCTCCCCAAGTTCCTACTTGAGTAGGATGAGGACTCAACCTCTAAACATCATCTTTAAATCAACCAAGACCACGACTAAGGCAGTCGTGTAAGTCATTAGGCTGGCCTCTCGGGTATCATTTCAAACATGAAGTTTCAACCCCTACGGTCGACCAATTCGGCCACTGTTGGTCTCCGTACATATGTCACACCCCAAACTTGGTATGACCAGCCAGGATACGCCACGTACTCCGAAGCCTAATCCAACTCAAACACAACAACAATAATTTCAACAGTGAGAGATTTTTTTTTTTGAAAAGAATAAATATGACATCACATACCAAACCAAATCAAAACTCAATATGAACACACTGAACAAGTTATTAAAAAGAAGTTCAAACAAATAAATAAGACTCCCCAAATAAAAATAAAATGCGGAAACCACGACCCAAGTCAACATGACTCAACAACTCAAGAGACACTAAAATGTCTCAGGTATCCTCCTCGATCACGACATGTCACGAGACCCACCGCCCTGCCGCCATCAGTCGCACCACTGTACCTCGGTTCCTCTCTGATCTTACTCAGATGCTGCAAAACAATAGTAATGAGGGGTAAGTCCAACTAAGACTTAGTGAGCAGATCAGTCCTCAATTCATCAAATCAATCATCATGCATAAAAACACATATAGCAGATATAAATAACATAACAACAACGTCAGAAGAAATCAGCAATAATATATCCATAGCTCTATGCATGAAATCAACATCCATCAACAAGTATTAAATACCTTTAAAAATGACGGAAGAAGCATCGATAACACATCCACTACCCTACTCACATCCACAACAATAACTATAAGCATCCATCAATAAGTATAAACATATCCACAGTAATAAAACAGGATGAATGCAACACCTCAATCTAATGCATGCAATGCAACACCTCATTCATATGCATGCTCCCTAGACCCCGACGGTCCCACATAGCCACATAGGGTAGGTAGACGGGTGGCCGCTGAACTACCACCCAGCTCAGTGTCGTCTCTTTGGGGCATGCCCTCCCCTCACCGTCATTGGCTCTTCCGATATAGCATGTTGGAGCATACGTTCCCCTCACCTGCTAGGGTCTCTGGACTGTCTTTTTGGAGTATGATCTTCCCTCACCAGTCGGACCTCCGGAATAAGGCCAACGTTGTCTCTTTGGGGCATACCCTCCCCTCACCAACGAGGCTTCTGAGAAATGCAACAAGCACATCACAACACCACACACGCAAGTATATAAGTATGAACAATACGTGCTATAAACAAGTAATAAAGGGTATGTCAAGTGCATACCTCATCCTCCACCTCCTCCTGCTATACAACACAATCACATACAGATATATATGTAGAAATAGCGCTCATATGTCATGAATACTCAGAACAAATAAACAATCATAAAATAGAATTATGGCACTATAAGAAAGGATGCATGTGTATCATGAAAGCAGTGCACAAAAGAAACTCCAACTATAAATCAATGAACTGGAACATGATAAAATAACTCGGTATAGCAATCACTGATCTAGGATAAAATTAACCTCATTAACTATTATATCCATGAATCATCTCAGATCGAATCATAAAAATATATAAAATATGATTTTTCAGCTTGGCACGCAAAATGAGGCGACACCCGACTACTGTTTTCAAAATCTGAAGGTCTGATGGTGAAACAGACCTCACCAATGAATCTGGAACGTCGATTGGGTGAAAATTCATATATAACATGAATAATTTTGCTAACTTTAAGGCATCCAAATAATTATTTAGAATAATGAAAGAAATACCTTAATTTATTTAATAAATCGCTGGTATAAATAAATATAACGGTGTTACAATCAATAAATCAGTAATGAAATCTCAGCCTTTCATCTAAACATGATCACATCACAGCCTTCCATCTAATATGATGCAATCACAGCCCTCTATTTAACATGATGCAATCTCATACTTACATTTAACCAGATGCAATCACTACCCTCCATCTACATGATGAAATCATAACTTTACATCAAATCAGATGCAATCACAGCGCTCCATCTACATTATGCAATCACAGCCTTACATCTAACCAGATGCAATCACAGCCCTCCATTTAATCAGATGCAATCACAGCTCTCCATCTTACATGATGCAACCTACACCCTCCATCTACATGATGAAATCATAACCTTACATCTAATCAAATGCAATCACAGCCCTCCATCTAACCAGATGCAATCACAGCTCTCCATCTACACAAGATCAAATCCCTGCCCTGCATCTCAACCACTTCAATCCAGCCCTTCATCTCACCCAAATTAATCTCAGCCCTCCATTTCAACTCATCTCCTTAGGTCATCTTCCCCACCTCCTCCCCAACCTAGCCGTCATCGCCGCCTCCCTTCCCCGGGCACCCAGCGACACTGGCGCCGACGCCGGCGCCTGCCGACGCACCAACGCCACCACGCGGCGGTGGCAGCGCCGCAGCGACGCCACGCCGAGCATCGCTGCCTCCGCAGCTCCTCGCCGGCACCCGTTGCCACCGCGGTGCCTCGGCGGGTGACGCCTCCTGGCGCGGCCGGCGCCTGCCGGCAAACTGAACAAGAAGGGGGTAGAAAAAAGAAAAAGAAAAAGGAAAAAAGAAAATAATATTTTATTCTAAAAGGAGTAACAACATGATTCAATTAAGAAAGAACCGATCTGATACGAGAAAACACGTCAAAAATCGACGAAAAACCTCAAAACATAAGAACAACGACATGAATCAAGAATTGGAGAAAAGAAGGCATAAATCCACTCACCGGATGGAGAGAAAACGGAAGGAAAAGACGCATAGGATCTTACCCCGATCGACACCGACGAATTTGTGAAAATTCGGCTCCGGCGGCTCCTCCATGACATAAACAGGGTCTAATTTATAGATACCGATTGGGTCTAAATGACCAAAATACCCCTACCTAAGATATCTGACATAAACAGCACATAACTCATTCGATCTAACTCTGATTCGAGATCCAATTGCACCGCCAAATTTGCCTCGAGATCCTCTATCATCCTAGCATGCTAGATCATGGAGATAAGGCAAATAAAATTTCTCTTAATTTTTCTACATTAAATGCTTTCTCGGGTATAATCCCGAAGCTTCCCGACAATCTGTGCTAACTAGGGCCCACGATCCCCGCTCAAGAATAAAATATTATTATTAAGATTTTTTGGTATTACAACATAGGCCGACGCAAACATGATGTTCTACTATCAAAGAGATAAGATTTAGCATAAGCAGGTGAACAAGACATTTTATCAAACACTTGGTGGACATGCCCATGCCGCGCGAAGCTCCATGCTCCCCTAAACCCAAAATTTTTGCATTGAGGCGTCACAATTTCGGTCATCTTCGGCCCTAAACTCTCGGATCATTCGAGACCCCAAAATCAAGACAAAAACTAGAATCCAATCATCACAAAACCCTTCCAAAATCTGCCCACAACATAATATCGTACCTTAGTTTAGTCCCATATCAAGAGTATATTGAATATTGCGTTGGACAATATGGTGTGATGGGTGTATTTACTGGCATCAACATTAACTGGAGTTTTTTTATTAGGACATTGGTTTGAGCAAATGAAATTGATGGCTTAGGTATTCCATTGAACAAATCGATCGTTAGATACTTAACAAGAAACAAAGAAGTGAGAAAGATAAATCTTCTTTTCTTATCTTTATTCTTAAAAATTGAAATGAAGTCATTTACATATGTTTGTAAAAAAGATGACATAATTCTTTTGAATTACTATGGTACATTTGATATTCTTGAAACAATGGATCAATTTTTGACAATTTTCCAAACATATTAAGTAATTAGTCATAGGTAGCATGATTATCAAAATATTTGCATTTTGTCTATAATTTAAATTTATTATTACTTTGTTTTATTTATTGTGTGGACATACAAACTTTATGACTGAATACAATTGTCATATTATCAATGATGATAACATAAACGACCATGGCAATATAGTGGAGGTGGAATGTACAATTGTCAGATGCGTATATTTACTCGTTGAATTTTTAAGATTTAGTCTTCTTAATGTAATACATGCACTAATTTTAATTTAGTTTTTGAATTTTAGCGAGAATCCTGGGTTATCCGTTAGAGTGGGTCGAGTGGATCACCGGAGGTCACGATTGAAGGTATGACCCATTTGCGTGGAAAACTCTTCATATTATGGTAGGATTTTGAATTTGGGTTCGAGTCGGGTTCAAGGGTAGCGTTGGGTGTGATCTGGTTGAACCATGGGCTAACTTAAGTTTAAACAAAGCTAGAGTTAATAAAGAAATTTCATCCTTAAATGAATAAATAAAATAAAATAAATAAAAATAAAAGGGGGGAAGAAGCTCCGTACGGAATACCTAGGGGAGGAGATGCACGAGTTCTAACACTACTACAAGTATGATCCTAATACAATCATAAAGCTAAATGCTCATCTAAAACATAGATATATCAGTACAACTGCCACAGATATATCAGTCCACCAACATTGAATTATACTAAAGAAAATTCTTATTTAAATATAAATTAAGTGGATGTGGTATTTCACCAAACACTTGGTACGTGGCTATACTCATGCCACACCACACTCTTTTTCAAGCGGCTACTTACAATCGGGTTTCAGATACCCCTAATTGATAACAATAGCCCTTTAGTTTTAAGGGTCACGAGAATTGGGAACCATGCTTCCCTACTTGGGCCACATGCCCTATGAGAAGTATGGGGTCTAACTTGCCCTATTTCTCAATCGAAATCAACTTCAAGCATCCTAGAATAAATTATGTAATTTATCAAAAGGGAAACAATCCCACAACCAAAATAGTCCCTAAAATCCCCTACCCTTAGGGTTTTCATCTGGGCAAACCCTCTCATAGGGTTGCTCTAAAACATCTGCACATATTCAAGCATCAAACAACGAAAAACTTCGTGAAAACATGTAAATCAACACATGAATTTGGATTGCATCAAACCCAGTTCACATAATTCCATGGGATTGCCCTACAGAAGGCAAAACCCTAAAGTATTAAGGCCACTCACCTCACATCGGCGTCCGACCAACACTTGCGGAGAGGATTTTGATGATCTCCGACGTACAACGATCTCTCGTGCTGCATCTCGTTCTCCAAAATGTCACCGCTTCCTCCTCTCAGGTATCCCTAAAACGAACCATCCAAATTAGATTGCCATCGTTCAGTTTAAGAAACAAGGAGTCTTAGACATCCTCACCAAAAAGAAGACCGATCAGATCCCGAATGGTGTCCAGGAATAAGGGTTCAATTTTCCAGTAGAATCTGCTAAAGGAAACCAAGAACAAGGCTTCGGTTTTCGATTAGAATCATAGATCCTGCCATCAAAAGCCAATCTTCACAAATAAGAATCCAGATAATAAAGTCTAATACTCCGTACGACATTTTTGTCATGTGTAGAAATGAGCAGATTCACTTAACCCTCTTATTAATACATAAATCCTTCAATTATCAGTTTGTAATCTACTAAAATGAGATATTGGGGTTGTACATATGCCTTACAAACTAATCCCGGTATTTCACTCGAGTCGGATGACACCTCGGCCTCAGAAACACATACCAAACATGTCTACCAAAATATTTGGGCAGACTTGAGTTCTCTTAAGCCTTTCACCCAAATAACTCTTAAATACGGGATTTTAGCCCTCTAATACTAAAGAAAATTCAAATTTAAAAATAAATTAAGTTGATGTGGTATTTCACCAAACACTTGGTGGGTATAATCATGTAGATGTGGCAATGGGTCGTGCTTGGGCCGGCCCAGGCCTGACCACCTCCGAGTCGTGCCGGCACGACCCGATAATTCAGGGGGTAGGCCTAGCCCGGGCTTGAGCCCGCCCCTTTGGGCTTGGGTTGGTCTCGTGTTGGCCCAAAACTTCTGAAGCTTTAAAAAGAAAACTTAGAATTAAATAACCGGCAATAAGTTTCAAACCACCAACCTCTAGTTTTATTTGAGATGGCTTAACCATTGTGCTAAGCTTTATTATATGTTTCCAAACACATTTTTGATATGTAAAACGGTTCAGATTAATAAAAAGATTTAAAAAATAATTCAAATTATAGTTAAATTTTTATAAATAAAATTTTTATTTATCTTGAATATAAAAATATTCATAAAATGATAAAATAATTTTTTTATATCTTATAATAGACCGCACCTTAAAAGGTTGCCTACGTACCTTCTATAATTAAATTTGTACTCCCCAGTGATTAAACTATAGAAGGATCACGTCTACTGAGTTCTTTTTACATTTTTAATCATCCATAGTCCCTGATGATTTAACTTGTACTTGGACTAGCAGCACCAATTTCGCTTGTTTGAGCTTCCTCCTCTCCCGATGATGAAGTAACGTGTCCTCCTTTATCTTGTAATCTATCTTCAGCATCCAACTAGTCATTTACGCAAATGTACATTTCAACCGTTTATGCACTAGTTCGGCTCCTTCTTTTGTCGAAAATTCTATTTCATGCACTAAAACAAGACTTGGAAGCTACTGTAGACACATGTACAGTTAGTATATCACGTGCCATGATGGAAATAATAGGATACACATTTTCTTGTTTTTTCCACCATGCTAAAATTTCATTATCATATATTTCTTCACAATGAGTATGATCTAGAAAAAAAGCCAATTCATTGAAATTAGTAGATTTAGTTTTCTTATCCTACGACCAAGTTGAGAATTAATACTATTTCCACTATCATCTCTGAATCTAGAAGAGAAAGATGTTGGCTTATTTATAATTGTATCACCAAATTTTGATGCGTAAAATACAAACATAGAATTTAATACATTCAAAATTCTAGATTTTTTTCTTCAACATTATTTAATTCCATATTGTTATACTAATCATCCAACAACATATTTAAACCATCAATTTTCATTCTAGGGTCTAAACATATTGCTAAACAAAATAAAGTAGGTATATCTGACCAATACTTTTTAAATTTAGTTTACATTAAAGAAATAATTTGTGCAAATAAAGGATGATGTCTATGTGAAGAAAATACTTCACTAATATGAACTATATGAGAAATAGTTAAATTACATATAGGATAATAAACACCGAAAACTTGTACTAAAATTGGATCATTATTTCACTAATATTATGTCACTAATATTACAAAGTTTTAAAATTTGAGTAATATGCCTAGCAACTAACCAAGCATTATCATTAATTGGATCACTAGGCATATTTTCATTGCAAAACATTATAAGGATCTCTTGGTATTTTGTAGTAGACCTAAGCATATGATATGTTGAATTCCATCTAGTAATAATATTACCATTAAATTTTTTAAATGGTTTATTAAAAGATTGACATAATATTTTAAATTCTTATGTTCTTGCTTTTGAAGAACGCATATATCTAATAACATCTCTTATTTTTTGTACATGTATATTTACTAGTTTTAAACTATCTTGTACACATAAATTAAGGACATGACAAACACAATGAATATGAAATAATTCACCTTCTAATACTAGCTTAAATAATTTTACAAGGGGAGGAATAACAGCATCATTATTACCCCTGGTCTTTGGCCCGAGTTGTATGAGGCAGAAACTCGTTCCACGTACGGTTCGGAGGCCGAGCCCCACCCGAGCAATAATGGTGCGGAATAGGTCAACTAATACGAATAAGATATAGTTCACTCAACGAGTGCCTTTTCGATGAAAGCTTAGCTTGGTAGGCGCTGCTTACTCACCTTACTCCCTCAAACAATGCAATGCTCTGAACATGAAAGTTTGAAATTCAGCCCTCTTCTCCCATGAGGGAGTCATAGGTAGCGCCTCCGAAAAAAGCACGAACAAGCCACATGCAGGGAAACTTGCACATGTTGTTCTGGCCGGGGACCCCGATATACGGTACTAATATGTGTAGGTCCCTGTAATTCAAGTGAGATTGCCATGGTGCAAAAGCAGATTTGGTTCAGTATTCCCTTGTTCCTCGTATTGGTTATGTTCCTTATTCCTCGTCTAGCAAAAACTAATCGAGCTTCATCTGATGTCCTAGAAGCGGAAGCTGAATCAGTTGTAGGCTATAATGTAGAATATGCACGGGATGCAATCCTTAGTAGTTCACTGTTGGCGGAAGCCAATGTCTCGGGGACTCATTCTGACTTAAACAAGGGGTGGGTCTTTACCAACTTCTAAATCTAAGATTTAGGGAAGAAAATAGAGGATCTAGGGAATTCTTTTTCCTCTCTTCATTCAAAACTAATGAATGTCGGGTCAGAGGTTTCTACCTTGTTATAGAAAAGAGGAGTTGGGTAAAGCAAACTCCCTCCTTCGACGAGCACGGGGCTCAGTCAAGTAGAACCGGGTTGCGTTGCTTGATGCGGAGATCGAAAACAAATTAGTGGGGCCATGCCGGTATGACAGAATATGCGTAAAAAAGGTAAATACCTCCCCCTCCCCCCTTTAGTCAAAAATGAAAAACTGGGTTCTAAAAAGTAGCCCGTTCGCTTCCATAGAACAATATCGTGGTCGTAGACCTAAGTGGGTTTATTGGATCCTGGGGAACCATCACAAGTACAGCCGGCCAATAGAACGAGAATGTCGTGTCGTCCAACGAAGCTTAAAAGAAGGTGTCTCAGAACCTAGAAGAAGGAAGGTGACTCGCACAGACAGCTGACTCATTTTGAATAGAAAGGAATAGCCAAAAAAACCCAGCTGGCTAGTCAATTTCTGTGATCTTATAGGCCGGCAAACCGGAGACGGATAACCACGGTCCCGACCTTACCAGCACCGTAGGTTTACTAATAAATGAAGCCCCTCAACCTACTATCGGACCAGACCTCAACTTACTAGGGATAAAGGCCCCTTGAGCATCAGATAACATATTCTCCAATTTCATTTGAAAGCAAATTGCTAACACCTTTGTTATGATCTTAAACAGAACATTACAACAACTAATTGGGCGAAAGTCATGAGGCAAGGGACTCACATTTGGGAATTCAAACAATATGCGTCCGATTGAGCTCAGCCGGAAGTCTACCATCTTTAAAAACTTGAAGCAAGCCGCGCTCCTTCCCATTCCCGATCAGGTGTCAAGATTTCTAGCATTATAAAGACAAATCGAAATTTTTTTATCATTTATATTATAGAAAGATGTTACAAACTAATAGCAGAAAAAATAGCAACAAGTGTGTGGATATTCAAAAACTATAAACCTAATTATTCTTTTTTGTAAAATAAAATTTTCATAAATCCAATGTGCAGTAACACAAATATAAGAATTAGTAGTACGTTGACTAGACCAAACATCAGATGTTAGAGAAATTTTTGATTTATTATTTTTAGAACTATTTATTATATTTTCTCTAAATCTAAAAAATAATTTTAAAGCATCACTTTTCATTATATTTCGAGTAATTTTTTTATATTTTGGTTCTAAAGTATTTTGAGTCCAAGTAGAAAATCTTGGTTAATCAATTCTGCAACTTCTCGACGTTGAAAATAATGATCATACGAAAAAGTTGTTAAACCAGAAGAAGATAAATTAAGAATCTGTTGAGCTTGTGTAACCTTAGTGTTGTGACTCCTTGCATGATGTAAAAGATGACTAGTTCCTCCTGTTGTTGAAGCCGAAATAATTTTTTTATATTTTTTGCACTTAGCTTTTGTTTTGGTGCCATCAGCTTCAACAAATTTCTCAAAATATTTCAATACCGCACTTCTTTTTCTACCTAATGGACATAAATTAATAGACGAACTTGTTTCTATGTCTTGGTTTTGTTGAGTGGTAGGAGTACTAGGAGATATTTCTCCTAATATATTTGATCCAGTTTGTGGAGAATAACCTAAGGCATCTCTATCCGCCATTAGTAAAAAGTAAATATAAAAAGTATAAATATTATACTAATCAATGAAAAAAAATTAAGAGATTGAGAAAAATTGACATCAATCTTGAATCCTTGATGAACTTAAAGAGTTGTTGAGAATGATTGTAAATGAACTTAGATTATTGAGAGTACGAGTTGAGAGATGAGAATGGAGATAGATAAAATGAAGAGGATGAGAGGGTATTTATAGAAGATTTAAAATAATAAAATAACATCTATTTTAAAATTAATCAGGTCTAGCTCGGTCAGACCTAGTTTGGCGCGCACCGCCCTGGGTTTGGCCAAGTCTGACGCGCGACAGACATTTGGCCAGGTCTGATTCGCGTAAGACCTGACTTTGACCTGGCCAGCACGGCACCCGTGCCGTGCTTGACACGCCCCACGTGCCCAAGGGGTGAGCCCAACCCGCCCCTTGGGCACAGACGGGCCATTCCCGACCTGACCAGGCCAGGCCCGTGTTGCCCATGGAAGGGCCCAGCCCATTGCCACCTCTATACTCATGCCACACCGTACTCTTCTTCATGCGGCTGCTTATAAGGGGGTTTCGGCCACTCCTAACTGATAACAACAGCCCTTTAGTATAAGGGTCAAGAATATTGGGAACCTTGCTTCCCTACTAGAGATGTATGGGGTCTAACTTCCCCTATTTCTCAACCAAACTCAGCTTCAAGCATCCAAAGTAGAAATTATGCAATTTATCAAAAGGGAAACGATCCCACAACCAAAACAATCTCTAAAATCCCTTACCCTTAGGGTTTTCATCTAGCAAAACCCTCTCAAAGGGTTGCCCTAAAACATCCACACCTATTCAAGCATCAAACAACGAAAAACTTCAGGAAAACATGTAAATCAACACCCGAATTTGGTTTGCATGTGATTGCCCTAGAGAAGGCAAAACCCTAAAGTATTAAGGCCACTCACCTTAGGTCGGAGTGTGGCAAACACTTGCAGAAAGGATTCTGACGATCTCCAACGAACAACGAGCTCTAATGCCAGATCTCGTTCTCCAAAATGTCACCCCTTCCTCCTCCTCAGGTATCCCGAAAATGAACCATCCAAATCATATCTCCACCGTTCAGATTAAAGAAACAAGGAGTCTCAGACATGCTCACAAAAAATCAATCCGACCAGATCCCGACCGGATGATGTCCAGATTGCTCAATTGGATGAAACAAGTCGTTATAGTAATTTGCTGAAGAAAACATGGAACAAGGCATCGGTTTTCTGTCAGAATCACAGATTCTATCGTCAAAAGCCAATCTCCACCAATAAGAATCCACAAAAAACGAAGTCTAATACTCAGTGACCAAGTTTCGGCAAGATCATATCATGAGTGCCCCTCCGATCGCTACGTTTGATGAAGTTCGTCGCTGCAAGAATTTCATGCCGAGAATACTCTTCCTCACTCTCCTTGGAATGCGTGCAAGTGAGTTCTATTCCCCTCTTTTCTCTTTTTTTATTAATCACTTAATGCCAAATGACCTCCCTACAACTCACTCGAGTCTGCACCTATTCTAGCCTACAGGCTCGACCAAACCACACCCATGGTAGACCCTAACTCGACTCAAATAAGAAATTAAAATATCCTACTTTACTACAATCATATTCCTCGCGCAAAACCCATACCTCTGATTGCGTTATCTAGTGTTGTACTCGGCTCACTTCGGCGCACATTATGAGCTTCCCGTTGAAACACCAAAATCGGTAATTATAAACCGGGTATTACAATCTTTCCCCTTTAAAAAAATTCAACCTTGAATTTTAGGATAAGCTAGTAAACTCATCATATCACAATATAGGTATGGATACTTCTCGCGCATATCACGCTTAACCTCCCAAGTGGACACCTGCATAGAGTGGTGCACTCACCTCATCTTCACCAAAGGAACATTTGTTGACCTCTGCTTCCTCATCTGACGATTCAAAATCTCAATAGGTCTCTCCCCATATGAAACAACTGCATCGACCTCCACTGCAGTGGGCTCTTACACATGGGATTCATCCCTCATGTATCTTCTAAATATGGTCACATGAAACACTAGTTGGGTCCCAACAACTAGGGCTTTGTAGCCTCAATAACCCAAATGGTGATCTGCACCTCTGCCCATACAAGGCCTCAAACAGAGCCATACCAATGCTGACTTGCTAACTATTGTTGTATACAAACTCCATAAATGGTAGGTGCTTCTCCCAATTCCACATTAGTACCACCAGAACCTGGAGTAATGCTGCTAGCCTCAAATGCTCAACCTGGACCTGTTTAACGGTTAAGAATATTGGGAACCTTGCTTCCCTACCAGGTCCGCATGACTTAAGAGATGTATGGGGTCTAACTTCCCCTATTTCTCAACTGAACTCAACTTCAAGCATCCAAAGAAGAAATTCTACAATTTATCAAAAGGGAAACTATCCCACAATCAAAACAATCCCTAAAATCCCCTACCCTTAGGGTTTTCATCCAGCCAAACTCTCTCATAGGTAAATCAACACATTCACACCTATTCAAGCATCGAATAACGAAAAACTTCGAGAAAACATGTAAATCAACACCCGAATTTAGTTTCCATCAAATCAAATTCATATAATTCCATGGCATTGCCCTAGAGAAGGCAAAACCCTAAAGTACTAAAGCCACTCACCTCAAATTGGCCCGACCAACACTTGCGGAGACGATTCTGACGATCTCCGACAAACAACGATCTCTCACGCCGAATCTCGTTATCCAAAATGTCATCCCCTCTTCCTCCTCATGTATCACTATAATGAGCCATCCAAATAAGATCTCATCCGTTCAGATTAAGAAACAATGAGTCTCATTCATGCTCACTAAAAATCAATCCAATCAGATCCCGGATGGTGTCCGGAGTGCTCAATTGGATAAAACAAGTAGTTGTAGGAATCTACTAAAGAAAATCAGGAAAAAGGCTTCGCATTTCTGTTAGAATCACATATATTGCCATCAAAAGCCAATCTCCATGAATAAGAATCTTGAAAATGAAGTCTAATACTCACTGACCAAGTTTCGACAAGATCAGATCACAAATGCCCCTCTAATCACGACGTTTGATGTAGTCCGTCGAGACAAGAACTGCATGTCGAGAATACTCTTCCGCACTCTCCTTGGGATGCATGCAAGTGAGTTCTCTTCACCTCTTTTCTATTTGTTTTATTAATCACTTCATGCCAAATGACCTCCCAGCCGATCACTCAAATCCGAACATAATCTAGCCCTAAGGCTCAACCGAACCACACCCAAGGTAGACCCTGACTCGACTCAACCAAGAATTTAAAATTTCCTATTTTACTACAATCACATTACTCACGCAAAAGTCGTACATCCGATTGCATTCTCTGGTGATCAACTCAGCTCACTTCAGTGCGCATTCTGGGCTTCCCGCCAAAACACCAAAATCGATAATCATAAACACGGATATTACAATCTTGCCCCCTTAAGAAAAAATCATCCTCGAATTTTAGGATAAGCTAATAGAGTCATTAGATCACAATACATGTATGGATACTTCTCGCACATATCGCGCTTAACCACTCAGATGGCCTCCTGCCCAGAGTGGTGCTCTCACCTCACCTTCACTAAAGGAACATCCCTCTACCTCAGTTTCCTCATCTAACGATTCAAAATCTCAACTGGTCTCTTCCCATATGAAAGGACTGCATCGACCTCCACTGTAGTGGCCTCTAAGACATGGGACTCATCCCACATGTATTTACTAAACATGGACATATGAAACATTGGTTCTGTCCCAACAACTGGGGCTCTCCAGCATCAAACCACCCAATTCGTGATCTTCACCTCTGGCTATACAGGGCCTCAAACAGAGCCATACAAATGCTGCTCTGGTAACTATTGTTGTATACAAACTCCACAAATGGTAGGTGCTTGTCCTAATTCCACTCTGGTACCTCCAGACCCTACAGTAATCCTACTAGCCTCAAATGCTCAACCTAGACCTGCTAACATAGAAAACATTTGGATACTATTTTTTTTTTTGCCACCTCCCATTTCATTTATTTTCACCACTAATTTTGTCTCATATCAAGGTACATATTTTTAGCTTCTCGATGGATGGTGCAAGTGGGGCTATACGTCATCTCTCGTACCCGCCTCTACATATGAAATGATTGCAGCGACCTCCACTGCAGTGGGCTCTAACACATGGGACTCATCCCTCATGTATCTCCTAAACATGGACACATGAAACACTAGTTCAGTCCAAACAAGTGGGGCTCTCGAGCCTCAACTCACTCAATTGGTGATATGCACCTCCGCCCAAACACCTCAAACAGAGCCATACCAATGCTGCCCTCGTAACTATTGTTGTATACAAACTCCACATACGGTAGGTGCTTCTCCCAATTCCACAATGGTGCCTTCAGACCTTAAAGTGATCCTGCTAGCCTCAAATGCTCAACTTAGACCTGCTGACAAACAAAACATTTGGATACTATTTTTTTTTTTCCTACCACCCAAGCAATGCGCCATCTCTCGTACCTGCGTTTGAACCTACGCCATCAATGCTACCACAATCCTATCCCTAAACCTTAGGACACCCTCATTGTCCAGTATAAACCCATCATCTGCATCCCCTCTCTTTGCTAAGTCCTTAGTCAGAGCGCAAAACACATCCTCACCTTGAGCTCTCTGGAGCATGCCAACTAACGTGGACTGTACCCGTATGTGTGCCACCACACTGTCCGAATCAAACACTGCTAAAATAGTTACATCACCCAAACAAAAATTGAGCTCACTCGCTAAGGGTTTCCTCGCGGCAGCCAAATGTGCAACACTTCCCATAGATTTCCTACTCAAAGCGCCCGCCGTCACGTTAGCCTTTTCAGAGTGATACGAAATGATGCAGTCATAATCTTTCAGGAGCTCTAACCGTCTCCTCTTTCTCAAATTCATGTCCTTCCCTGTCAACAAATGATGGAGGCTCTTTTGATCCGTGTAAATATCACAGGACTCCCAGTACAGATAATGGCACCACAGTTTCAGTGCAAACACAGCTGCCGCCAAACTCCAGATCATGCGTTGGGAAGTTATTCTCCTGGTTTTTCAACTGCCTGGACGCGTAAGCTATCACTTGCCACACTGCATCAATACACATCCTAGGCCAATCCGTGAGGCATCACAATACACCATGTATAAATCGACCCGAACCCAACGGCAATGCTAACACTGGTGTTGACGTCAAACAATCTTTGAGCTTGTAAAAGTTCTTCTCACATCTATCATCCCACACAAACTTGACTTTCTTCTGCGTAGGTTGAATCAAATGTGCTACAATCTTTGAGATGTTCTCCACGAACTTCTTGTAGAAACCTGCCAAGCCCAAGAAACTGCTCACCTCAATCATGCTGGTTAGCTATATCGAGTTCCGAACCACCTCCACCTTGGTCGGATCCACTCTGACTCCATCTTGAGTCACGATATACCCATGAAATCCCATAATTTCAAGTCAAAATCCACACTTGGAAAACTTAGCGAAAAGCTGGTGCTCTCTAAGGGTCCTCAAGACCACCCTCAGATGCTCAACATGCTCCTGCCCACTCTTGGAATATACTAGTATGTCATCTATGAACACAATGACAAACTTATCCAAGTGCTCTTTGAACGCCATGTTCATCTGATCCATGAAAGTTGCTGGTGCATTTGTCAACCCAAAGGACATCACCAGAAACTCATAATGCCCATATCTCATCTTGAAAGCAGTTTTGGGCACATCTTGGTTTCGGATCCTCGACTAATATGACAATATATATAGGTCTCTTAGGGAACTTCTATAAAAGGATAGTTTCTTAGGAAGTTACAATTGCTCTAATACTAGCCTATTGTAGCAAAGTAAGAATCAAAACAAAAGTGCAATGCAAACACAGGATTTGTTTACACAGTTTAGTGACAAACCAGTCATCTAATCTGCGGGGCACTAACCGAACAGATGCCCAATTCACTCTCTATAAGTATAATATAAGCCCTTTGGATTTCACACCCAAAATCTGAATACCAGTACTACAGTGAATCGAAAATAATAAAATCATATTTGCTTTTATAAGTAAATACCAACTTGCCTCTCTATGACATCACAGCCACAAAGTTCTATCCTCCACATAGCCTCGTGTTGTAGTGTGTTATCCGCCCGATATCCAATCTTCTCATCGAAGATAAAAGGTTGTTGCCTCTTCTGCACTCAGCAATTTCAACTCCTCTATAGATGTCAAGATCATTTCCGCGCAATGGAGTTGTCGACAATAAATCTATTCTCTAGTATTTTTAGGTGTCACTGAAAGATTACTGGAAGATCTACATAAATGATGACTTCAATCATATTAATAACCCCCGTCTTCAATAGAAACCATCAGCATAACTTAGGCATTTTACAAAAGATCATTTATGTAAATAAGAAACGCCTAAGAAATAAGTGAAGAGAAACTCTTCGAAACTAAACTGATCAAGAAGAAAAATAATGATGATTTAAATGTCCAAAATCAGTTAACAAAATCATCATTAAACAAGAAGTCCATCAGTCATCAAGATCGTATCAAGCAACCCATCCAGAAATTTTTTAAGACTATAAGCAGTTAAGACCGCGTCTTCACACTTGAAATTGTCATCATCGCATAAGTAGAGCTTTTTCGTTGTTGAATTTGAGAAAACACCAGAAGCTTCTTTTGCCAAATATAGCCAGTAAACAAAAGCCAAATACTAACATAATGATATGTGGATCGCAAGTCAATCTTTAAGACCCACTGAGCCCCTTGTAGAAGGTCAAATAAATTATAAATCCTCGGCAGTGGGCAACGGTTCTTGATCGTCACCTTATTCAACTATTTGTAATTGATTCACAACGCATGGACTCTTCCTTCTTTTTCACAAATAGTATAGGTGCTCCCCACGGAGACACACTCGGGCAGATGAAGCACAAATCCAATAACTCCTGCAACTAAGCCCTAAGCTCCCTCAACTCAGCCATAGCCATCTGATATATGGGGGAATCGAGGTTGGCTTCACCCCCTGATGCTGATGAATACATAACTCGATCTCTCGCTCAGGCATCAATCCTAGAAGCTCATCCGGAAAGACATCGGGGAAATCACAAGCTCGACACATCTCGTCGGCCTTCTTGGTCGTCCCCCTCGGCATTCGCCACAATAGCTAGAAAGGACTGACAACCTTTGTCAAGAAGTTTCTGGGCTCTAAGAGCCAAAATTATTCTCAAGTATTTACCCTTCCCTTCACCCTAAAAGGTAAACTGCGATAGCTCATGCTTATTATAGGAGACAACCTTCGCTCTATAATCCACCAACACATAATGAGTGGATAACCAATCCATCCCCGAAATCATATCAAGCTCAAGAGATGACAACAACACAAATTCAACCTCTAGCATGTGTCTACACACTGACACATCACAATCTAGAAAGGTCACCTTTACCAAGAGGGCATCTCCCGTAGGCGTTGATACCACTATGGCCATCTTAAACAAACTCTCTTTCCTACCTTTCAAAGAAGCAAACAAAGAGGATAAAAAACGAGTGCGTAGCAATCAGATCAAAATAGTAGAATGCCATAAAGGAACATACTACTAAAGTACCTTGGTTGAGGCATTCCACCGAACACCTTGAGGTGGCTCAACCTCTACTAGTATATTCAAGACATGCAATCCCCTAACCAAGTGAATCTCAATTATGAACATCAAGGGACATGGTCCACATGGCTCTCTAACCTCGCCACGACTGAGGGTATAAACTATTCTAAGTAAAACATGAATTCCAACCATTTAACTACAAAATTTCAAATTGAGCAGCCCCTAAACTTAACCATTATTCCAATCACGATTACCACTTTAAACCATGTTTATTATCGATCATAACAAGTCACATGGTCTGGCCACAACAACCCACACCTTCTCTGCAAGTTCCTACTTGAGTATGATCAGGACTCGACCTCTAAACATCTTGTTAAAATCAACCAAGACTACGGCTAAGGCAGTCATGTAAGTCATTAGGTTGGCCTCTCAAGTATCATTTCAAACATGAAGTTTCAGCCCTTAAGCTTGGCCAACTCGGCCACTCTTGGTCTCTCTAGATAGGTCTGACCCAAAGTTGAGGTTCTACTATCAAAGAGATAAGATTAAGCATAAGCAGGTGGATGAGCCATTTTATCTGACAATTGGTGGACATGCCCATGCTGCGCCAAGCTCCATGCGCCCCTAAACCCAAAATTTAAGCATGGAGACTTCACAATTCCTACCATCTCCGGCCCTCAACTCTCGGATCATTCAAGACCCCAAAATCAAGACAAAAACTAGTACCCAAACATTACAAAATCCTTCCAAAATTTGCCCACAACATAATATCGTACCTTAGTTTAGTCCCCTATCAAGAGTATATTGAATATTGAGTTGGACAATATGGTGTGATGGGTATATTTACTGCCACCGTCTTTAACTGAAGTTTTCTGATTAAGATATTGGTTTGAGCAAATGAAATTGATGGCCTAGGTATTTCGTTGAATGAATCGATCATTAGATACTGAGCTAGAAACAAAGAGGTGAGAAAGATAAATCTTGCTTTCTTATCTTTATTTTTAAAAATTGAAATGAAGTCATTTACATACGTTTGTAAAAAAGATGACAAGAATGTTTTTGAATTACTATGGTACACTTCGTATTCTTAAAACAATGGATCAATTTTTGATAGTTTTTCAAACATATTAAGTAATTAGTCATAGGTAGCATGATTATCAAAATGTTTGTATTTTGCTAATAATTTAAATTTATTATTACTTTGTTTTATTTATTGTGTTGAACATACATACTTTTTGATTGAATACAATTGTCATATTATCAATGATGATAACATACACGACCATGACAATATAGTGGAGGTGGAATGTACAAATGTGGAAGAAATCCAAGCTTCTTGTCTTGAGCTCTTCCATTGTGAGCAATGTTAGTATCTTTGAGCATATTGTCTGAAAGATAGAAACATTATAAGAGATATTATCAAAATTAAAATAATCAAGTTAATATAATAGTAATTATTTAATTAAGTATCCATATCGATGCATCGGTTGTGATAGGCAACTTAAACTAAAGAGCAATTAAAGATTTCAGAAATGATTATTGAGATGGGATATATAAATTTTAAATTTAGTTGTTAACATATTTCTTATATTTATGATCAATAGATATCGTAGAAGATAATTATTTAATAAATATATCAATAAATCAAATATTTACAAGAATCAAAAAAATTACTTACATAATTTTAAAATCAACTCATCGGAGTTTGTTGGTGATGTAGGAGCGATCTCACTAGTAGCTACTACTAGAGATGAAATCAATGACATAGATAAGAAGAAAAAAATAGCGAAGAGACTTAGAAAAAAGCTCCTTGCATCCATGTTGATCAATTCTTTTTGACAAAAGATTATTTCTGTTTTCAATGACTCATTACCCTTCTATTTGGTTAATATAAATATAGAATAATTTTGTTAACGCTAAACGAGCCTTTAATACAAGGAACATGCTTTGTAGTCTTTCAGTTCAAATTTATGAAATTTAAATCGTACAAACATAGACTAACATACATTTGCCAATCTAGAATATATGTTGTTATAATTATTATAGATATTTTATTACATGTTGATTTTTTAAGATTTAGTGTGCCACCACATAGTCTGAATCAAACATTGCCAAAACAGTCACATCACCCAAACAACAAGTGAGCTCTCTCGCTAAGGGTCTCCTTGCGGTAGCCAAATATGCTAAACTACCCACAAATTTCCTGCTCAAGGCACCTGCCACCACGTTCTCCTTCTCAGAGTGATACAAAATGGTGCAATCATAATCTTTCAGGAGCTCTAACCATCTCCTCTTTCTCAAATTCATGTCCTTCAATGTTAATAAATACTAGTGGCTCTAATGATTTGTGTAAATCTCACAGGACCACAGCTACCGCCAACTCCTGATCATGCATTAGGTAATTATTCTCATGGTTTTTTAATTCCCTAGACGCCTAAGTTATCACTTTGCCACGCTACATCAATACACATCCCAGGACAATCTGTGAGGCATCACAATACACCAAAAATCCACCCGAACCCGACGGCAATGCTAACACTAGTGTCGACATCAAACAATCCTCGATATTTTCAAAACTCTTCTCACAGCTATCATCCCACACAAACTTAACTTTCTTCTGCGTAGGTCGAATCGAAGGTGTTGCACTCTTCGAGAAGTTCTCCTTGAACTTCCTGTAGTAACCTACCGAGCCCAACAAACCACGCACCTCAGTCACGCTGTTTGGTTGCATCGAGTTCCGTACCACCTCCACCTTGGTCGGATCCACCCTAGCTCCATCCCGAGTCATGATGTACCCTACAAATCACACAATTTCAAGTCAAAATTCACACTCAAAAACTTATCGAAAAGCTGGTGCTCTCTAAGGGTCCTCAAGACCACCCTCAGATGCTCAACATGCTCCTGCTCACTCTTGCAATATTCTAGTATGTTATTTATGAACTCAATGACAAACTTGTTGGTGAAATGGCCACACTAGAGGGGGTTGAATAGTGTGTTTTCTAAATCTTTCGTCTAATTCTAGTTTTAATCGTTTACTTGATTACTTAGGTAATTTAAAAATTGAGTAGTAGCGGAAGCAAAATATAAATGATAAGTAATAAGAAACGTAAGGTAAACAATGCTAACACAATTATTTATAGTGGTTCGTCCCCAATGCCTACTCCACTACCTAAGCACCCCGCTTAGGATTTCCAAACTAGTTTGACTAGATTATATCATTTCCCTTACAAAGAGGACTTATATCGAAAAGTCCCCGCTCTCAAACCGAAGGCACTTCCACACCTCGAAGTATCCCGCCTTCCTACCGAGATCACTCTCCCACCTCAACCCAAGGGACAACTCAATTAATCCTAGTAAACTAAGTTTACAATGGTGGATTTAAACCTTAACACCAAGGCAACCACCCAACTCAATCAAACCTAGCAACCTAGGTTTATACAAATGATATACAATGAAAATAAACTACAATGTACACAAACAATGAAGCAAATAAATAATACAATAAATATTTAGCTCCAAACACGAGTCCTAGTTCCTCTTGATGGCTCAATGATGAATCGATCAAAACTTTGAAGGCAAATCAGGTTTGTATCATGAGAACTAGGGTTTGTAAAGGAATGCCTCAAGAAAGGCTTTTGCAAAGATAAAAAATGTCTAAATGGAATGATAGATCATGGGAGGAAGGCTCTCATGGTATTGTATTTATAGACCATGAAGAGTTGGCCTCAAACAACCAACTCAACAGCTAGAAAAATAGTCGTTTCCATCGTCTGATCATTTATGATCAACTGACTGAGCGACCAAATGCATCCTGCCACTTATGGGAACCATTCGGTCGATCGAAATTGGAAAATCAGCCCTGTTTGCTGATTTTTTTGCTTGTTTGTTCGTTTTTGTGTTTCGTCTTCGCCAAGTCCTCTTATATAATATTTTTTAAATTTATGTTGAAATATAAATGTTATATAAGGATTACTCCCCATTTGGATTCAACAAAAATACCTAAAAAATCAAAATTCTTAAGAATCAAAATCTAGTTTTTGGGGTCTAGTACAAATTTTCGAATATCATAAATTTTATAATCCGTAAAAATATCTCATTATCTAGTTTTTACCTAAGGAACAATTATCGAGACTTTTGGTGCCATTAAAATGTCTAGGTCATATAGCTCTCCAAGAAACTCCCCAGGCTTAGTGAATTTCAGGGCCGTTTATGGGTTTCCATGTTTTGGGGTTCATGTTTGTTTTTGGATTCTTTGCATCATAAAAGAGGATTACATATTCATTCTATGCACTCTAATGCTAAGCTCTATCTTTCTGACGAAATCAATCATCAATGAGCATCCTTGCCAATTTCTTCGATTTTTTCGATCAGGGACATCGAGCGCTAACTAACTTGGAACCTGAAAATATTTCTCCATGCAAACATTTGTTCCATGTTTGTTACCATCAAAACCGAGATTAAGACCAAGGTTGAAAACCTTAGGCCAACAAAACTTATCCTAGTACATCACCAAAAACTCATAATGCCCATATCTCGACTTGAAAGCTATCTTGGGATCATACTGGTCTTGGATTCTCGGATCCTCTAGTATGTCATTTAAGAACACAATGACTTGAAAGCTGTCTTGGGTTCTTGAAAGCTATCTTGGTCGCGTAAACTATCACTCTGCCACGCTGTATCAATACACATCCTAGGTCAATCCGTGAGGCATCACAATACACCATCTACAAATCCACCCAAACCCAACGGCAACGCTGACACTAGTATCGACGTCAAACAATCGTTGAGCTCCCGAACGCTCTTCTCTCAACTATCATCCCACACAAACTTGACTTTCTTCTGCATAGGTCGAATCAAAGGTGCTACAATCTTCGTAAAGTTCTCCATGAACTTCGTAGTAACCTGCCAAGCCCAAGTAACTACACACCTCAATCATGTTGGTTGACTATATCGAGTTCCGTACAACCTCCACCTTGGCCAGATCTACTCTAACTCCATCCTGAGTCACGATATACTTGAGAAATCCCACAATTTCAAGTCAAAATTCACACTTCGAAAACATAGCGAAAAGTATGTCATCTAAATGAAATTGATGGCCTAGGTATTCCATCGAATGAATTGATCATTAGATACCGAACTAGAAACAAAGAGGTAAGAAAGATAAATCTTGCTTTCTTATCTTTATTTTTGAAAATTGAAATGAAGTCATTTACATATGTTTGTAAATACACTTCGTATTCTTAAAACAATGGATCAATTTTTGATAGTTTTTCAAACATATTAAGTAATTAGTCATAGGTACCATGATTATCAAACTATTTGTATTTTGCTAATAATTTAAATTTATTATTACTTTATTTTATTTATTGTGTTGAACGTACAAACTTTATGTCTGAATACAGTTGTCACATTATCAATGATGATAACATAGACGACCATGACAATATAGTGGAGGTGGAATGTACAATGGTGGAAGAAATCCAAGCTTCTTGTCTTGAGCTCTTCCACTATGAGCAATTTTAGCATCTTTGAGCATATTGTCTGAAAGATAGAAACATTATAAGAGACATTATCAAAATGAAAATAATCAAGTTAATATAATAGCAATTTTCAAATTAAGTATCAATATCGATGCATCGGTTGTGATAGGCAGCTTAAACAAAAGAGAAATTAAAGGTTTCAGAAATGATCATTGAGATGAGATATATAAAATTTAAATTTAGTTGTTAACTTGTTTCTTATATTTATGGTCCATAGTTATCTTAAAAGATAATTTATTAAATAAATAAATGAATAAATCTAATATTTATAATAATCAAAAAAATTACTTACATATCTGTAAAATCAACTCATTAGAATTTGTTGGTGATGTAGGAGCGATCTCACTAGTAGCTACTACTGGAGATGAAATCAGTGACATAGATAAGAAGAAAAAAATAGCGAAGAGACTTAGAAAAAGGCTCCTTGCATCCATGTTAATAAAAATATTTTGTCAAAAGATGATTTCTATTTTCAATGACTCATTACCCTTCTATTCGGTTAATATAAATATAGAATAGTTTTGTTAACGCTAAACGCGCCTTTAATACGAGGAACATGCTTTATAGGCTTTCGGTTAAAATTTATGAAATCTAAGTTTTATATAAACACATTAAATGATAGACTTTATTTGAAGCAATGTTTGCACACATAATGACATAAGGGAATAATATCACCGAACAAACATGGATTAATGTACATTTGCCAATCTAGAATACGTGTTATTATAATTATTATAGATATTTTATTAAATTTTTAGATACATATATTTACATGTTGAGTTTTTAAGATTTATTCTTCTCGATGTAATACACTAATATTAATTTAATTTTTGAATTTCAGCGATAAACCCCCGATGTGCGTCATATTGGTCTAAGGTTTTCAACTTTGGTCAATCTCAGTTTTGATTATAACAAACATGGCACTAATGTTTGTGCAAAAAATATTTTTCAAGTTCCAAGTTAATTTGCACGCGACTTCTGCGATCGACAACTGACAAAAAATATTTGATTGTAAATCCTTTTTATGATGCAAAGAAACCCCAATGCTTGAAACCGAAACCCAAAAACCATGAAATCAACAACTGAGAAAACATTAGCTAGAATGCTAGTTTCAGTCGAATCTCGACCAATCCTCGGGCGACTATCCTCGGTCGACTGACAGTCGCTCGAGGATCGTCTAGAGAGGTTTTGGATAATTTCCAGAAGCTATTCGGCCATCCCACGGTCGAACCTCAATCGACCGAGGATCGCCTGGCGATCGATCGAATAGTATAACAGATCTATTTAGATCTGTTGAACAGCTTTTTTTGAGCTCCTACCCTTGGGATCTCTATATAAGCTCCCAAGGCAACTTTTCTTACCCCCTTAACACTTCATTGAGCCATTCTATGATTATTAGGGCTATCCACATTTCGGTTTACACTGAACCAAACTGAATTATTCGGTTCGGTTTGGTTTCGACAATGTCGGGTTTGATTGTTGACCCGAACACTGCTATTCGGTTCAGATTCGGTTCCTGATATCCGAGAAGCGAATCTGAACCAAAAATCGAATAAATAATAATAATTTTTTTCCCAAATTTCCACTGGTCGGCTTCGAGTAAGCAGTGAGTAATGAATACTTGTGTGTTTTTGTGATTTATTATCTTGTATTTGGTTTTGTTGAGTCTGGTGGTTGCCTTGGTTGTAAGGCATAAGTCCACCCTTGTAGTATAGGATTAGAGTGTCCTTAGGTGATAGTGAGGTGGGAGAGTGCTCTCTGTAGGAAGGCGGAGACTTCTGGGTGTAGAAGTACCCTCGGTGTTGTAATACCTACAAATTTATAAATTTTTATTTAATTATTTCAGCGGAATAATTTCCTTGACAGCCACCCCTTATTGATAAGGAATTTTCCGAGATTTTTCTTGATTCGTCGTGATTTATCGGATGTTCGCTATTGGAATTGTTGTATTTTTGCAGTCCTTGTTTCCTTGTGTGATTTGTTAGGGTCGACAGCCCCTATTGGTGGCCCTAGAGACTAAGGGCCGGCCAAACCATGTAAGAGGGGTTTGCCTTTGGTTTCTTGACTGGGATTTGGGTAGTTTTCATTCCCTCCATGTCGTATAAATTAAATACCCTAGGAGGAAATGTTGGCCTAAATTTTTCTACCTTGGTCTTAATCTCAGTTTTGATGATAACAAATATGGAACTAATTATTTCATGGATAGTTATTTTCAGGTTCCATATCAGTTAGCGCACGACGTCCCCGATTGGAAAAATCAAAGAAATCAAAGAAATCGACAAGGATGCTTGCCGACACTTGGAATCTTTGGGAAGTTAGAGTTTAGGTTTAGCGTGTCTAGATAAATTGTAAATCCTCATGATGATGCAAAGAAACCCAAAAACAAATCCCAAACCCCAAAACATGAAAACCCAAAAACCGCCATGAAATTCACTAAGCCTAGGGAGCTCCTTGGAGGGCTATATGACCTAGATATTTTCATGACACAAAAAATAGTGGTAATTGTTCCTTGGGTAAAAACTAGATAACGAGGTATTTTTAAGGAATTTTTTGAAGCCTTTAGCATACCCATATTTGACCCGGGAGATTAGAAAATTTCCGTTTTCCAAAAATTTGTACTAGACCACAAAAACTATATTTTGATTTTTTAGATATTTTAATTGAATCCAAATGGGGGGGTAATCCTTATATAATATTTATATTTTAAAGTTAAGAAATATTAAATAAGTAGACTTAGCAAAGACCGAACCCAGAAACGAGCAAACGAGCTGAAAAATTAGCAAACTGGGCTGATTTTTCCAGTTTTGATCGATCGGTCGGTCCCCGAATGGCGCCCGAAATGGGTAGAAGCCATTCAGTCACTCGTTGGTCACTCGCTCGGTCGGTCGATCGGTCGGTTGGCCTGCGATCGGACGACAGAAACGACTAGTTTTCCGCTTGTTGAGTTGGCTGTTTCATGCCATCTCCTCAAGGCTTATAAATTGAAGCCCTAGCAAGCCTTCCACCTATTATTCAATATACTTTGAGCCATATTTTATGATCCTTGATCTTGATTCAGCCACCATTCTTGAAATCCCTAGCTTTGATCTCTCAACTCCTTGAGTAAGCCTTGACTTCATAGATTCACCATCAAAGGCATCATGTGGAAGCTAGGAAACTTTGTTTGGAGCTAAGTATAAGTTGTTTGATTTATTGCTCCATTAAGTTGTGTATTTTCCTATTTATTTCATTGTATTTGAGCTTGTGAAAACCTAGATTGTTAGGTCTTGAAATTGGATGGTTGCCTTTGTGTTTGAGGCTTAATTCCACCGGTGTAAACGTAGTTTACTAGGATTAGTTGAGTTGTCCTTAGGTTGAGGTGGGAGAGTGCTCTCGGTAGGAAGGCGGGATACTTTCGGGTGTGGAAGTACCTTCGGTTTGAGAGCGGACACTTTCCGGTGTAAAGTCCTCATTGTAAGGAAAGTAATTAATCTAGTGAAGCTAGTTTGGAAATCCTTAGCGGGGTGCTTAGGTACTGGAGTAGGCATTGGGGCCAAAGCACTATAAATAATTGTGTTAGCATTGATATATTGTTTTGTGCTAATTGCTTCATATTTATCGCTTCCATTTGCTATTAATATCGTGCTTAGCCTAACTAATCAAGAAACGATTAAAACCGAAATTAGGCGATAAGACTAGTTAACATACTATTCACCCCCCCGCCCTCTAGTGTGGCCATTTCACCAACAATTGGTATCAGAGCGGGCTTGTAGCTTGAGATTTCACCATCTCTTCTACACCTTGTCTCGATCCGAGAATGGCACTAGAGTTGGTAGCGTCTTCACCTCCTAGGTTCGATGAGTCTAACTTTGGTTTAGGTGTATTTGACATGGTAAAGACAAAATATATTGAACCTAAGGAAAATATGGATGCATGGACCCAAGAATAAATTAATATGTTTGAATTAAATGCTAAGGCAACAAATTGCATATATTGTTCTTTGGAAAATAATATATTCGAAAAGATCATGCATTGTACTTCCGCATTCGACATTTGGGCTTGCTTAAATGTCTTATATGATTATGCTAAAACCGAGGAGTTAGAAACTTTTAATGAAGGTAGTGATGACAAGGGTCATCCTTCCAATACTAACATGGTTTTTGAAGCCCAAAGTGTCTCTAGTCATAGGAGCACTAAAAATCAGAAAAGGAAGGTGATTTGCCATGTGTGCAAAGAAAAAGGGCATGTGAAGAAAAATTGCCCTTCCATGAAGAACAAGGCAAAGAAGAGGTCAAACGCTTGCACATCATCATCTTATTCAAATGAAGCATCCTCTTGCCATGACTATGAAGTCACTTCAAAAGTTTGCCTCATGGATGCTAATGATGAGGTACACTCTTCTTCTTTTAATCATGATAACAAAAATGGTAGTATTAATTCATCTAGTTCTCATGATTTGCTTTTTGATGAATTAATGGATGAATATAAAAGCATGTATGCCTTGCTTGTTAGAAAAGATAAAGAAAACAAAAAATTGAAGAAAGAAAACTTAAGTCTTAGCTCTCAATTACATGATGTAAAATTAGAAAATGAGAGGCTAAAAATTAGTGTCTCCAATCCATGCCATGATACCTTAAGTGTTGACACTAAGGAATTGAAAACAAAAAATGACATCTTAAAGAATGAAAATAGCATGTTAAAAACTCAATTGCATGCTATTCATAAATCCATGAACGACTTGAAAAATGAGTTGTTTTTCTAGGTAAGAAAGTTAATAATCTATCTTGTAATTCATCATTTAAGTATTCTAGAAATACAAATGTTTCTTTCAAGAATGCTTATGCACATCATGCTTCTCATGTCAAGCATTCTAACATTAAACCTCATGTTCAAAAGAAAATTGTTTCCTTCAAGAATGCTCATGTTCATCATAGTTCACATGTCAAGCATTCTAATGATAAACCTCATGTCCATAATGAAAAGAAGAAATTTAATGGACATTATTTTTATTGTGGTGTATATGGGCATGCCATCTATGATTGTGCTTTTAAAGTGAAACCTAGTGTTGTTAAGACACTTTGGGTACCTGAGCCCATTGACCCCCAAGGACCCAAAGTCATTTGGGTACCAAAGGTCTTTTGCTCTATTGTAGGGGGAGCTACCACACAAGGGTGAGATTGATGAAGTTGGTTGATTGAAGTTGCTTGAGGATTCAAAGATTGTACCATTTCAAAGTTGCAACTTCAAGTTATCATGATGCCTTGGGTAATGAAATTATTGACATCAAACACTTCGGTATCATCTCCTATACTTACTTATTTTAAATTATAGTTGGAGTTTTGATACATGCTTAATATTAGTAGATTCCCCGCTCTTGATCAGAGGTTTTTTTTAAAAAATAATTTTATTTTTGATTTCAGGTCTCGTCGGAGACCTATGTGGTCTGTAATGGGCCTAAGAGACATTATGGTTCTAAATCGTAGGCTCATTGTGGCCTTTCGGTTTTCAACCAATAGGAAGGGTTGGAGATCATGTTTTCATTTATATTTCTCTTGTGATCACTTAAAGTTCGTTTTGATATCACTTGATCTCTTTGCTATTTGGTTTGGTTAGCTTGCTAGTAGCCTTAATTTCATTATCTACTTATGGAGTCTACTTGCAAGTTAAAAATGTTGATGGAAGACTAGTAGATTGAATTTGGAAAGAAAATGAAAAGTTCGGGAAAATTTCTAAGAATGAGGTATGAGCTTATTTTTGCAAAAATCTTAATATAATACTTGAATATTCATGCTTTAATGATGTCTCTATACTCATGATTGATTTTGCATGACAAATCTATGAAATTTCATGAGTAGGTAAAATTTTGATAACTTAGGAAATTTCATGATATCTTGATTGAATGAAATTTGCTCTAGGTTGAAATTCATATTAGAGACCTCATTTTGAGTTAGTTGTTAGAAAACATATTTAGATACACACATGACATGTGTGTATCTAGGTGATAACTAGATCAGTTTAGGGAACTTAAGCTTGGAAAAGTTTGACCCAAGTCAATAAATCGACTTGGACACTTCATTTTAAGTCCAAACTTCATAAACATATTTAGGAATAGGTATGACATGTTTTCAGGCATTTAGAATGAAAAATTCATATGTATATGGATAAAATGATATAGAGACCATTTTATGATAACCTCTTTAGAATCAAGTTGACCCAAGTCAACAAATTGACTTAGAGGTCTCATTTTCAATCCATATTTGAGGAACATGTTTAGATTTAATCATGTTAGGTGACCATAGGTTTAAGTTTGAAAAATCATGAGTAAATGATAAGATTGACACTTAGAAAGATTCATGATAATTAGTTTAGTTTTGAATAAAACCATGCTAGGTTGACATCTTGACATAAGGAAATATTTTTTTTTTCAAACTTGACATACACTCTTTACATGACCATTATGTGGTGTCATAAAAGTTTGAATGAAAACTGAGCACTTTTTGAAAATAATTAAAAATTACGGAAATACCATTAAAATCTCAACAACAAAGGCAAGCTGTCGGCCGTGTAGGGCTACCCTACATTAAGGGTATGGCTGAATAGTTTAGGCCATGAAAAATCATAGAAATAATTCTTAGAAATTCAACATATATTCCTTATGTTGTTTGTATTAAATTGTTTGAAATTGGGATTTTATAGGGTCAGCTACACTAGGACTACCTAGAGATTAAGGGTAGGCCAAGTAGGGGTATTTTCATAATTTTCGAGACAACTACGACACCGTAGGTCCTTAGCACACCTTGTAATGACATTATACACTCAAGGTAGATTATGAAAAATATTTGTAGGGCCGCATGTATGCAAAATCCTTAGGTTCTATCGTATACTTTAGGGTCGATACCGTAAAACATGAGTTATTGGAAGAACAGTAATAAAGTTTAGTCCCATATCAAGAGTATATTGAATATTGTGTTGGATAATATGGTATGATGGGTGTATTTACTGGCATCAAGTTTAACTCAAGTTTTGAGGAAATGAAATTGGTGGCCTAGTAATTCCATCGAACGAATCGATCATTAGATACCGAACTAGAAACAAAGAGGTGAGAATGATAAATCTTGCTTTCTTAACTATATTTTTGAAAATTGAAATGAAGTCATTTACACACGTTTGTAAAAAAGATGATAGAATGCTATTGAATTACTATAATATACTTCGTATTCTTAAAACAATGGATCAATTTTTGATAATTTTTCAAACATATTAAGTAATTATTCATAGGTAGCATGATTATCAAACTATTTGTATTATGTTAATAATTTAAATTTATTATTAATTTGTTTTATTTATTATGTTGAACGTACAAACTTTATATCTGAATACGATTGTCACATTATCAATGATGATAACATAGACGACCATGGCAATATAGTGGAGGTGGAATGTACAATGGTGGAAGAAAACCAAGCTTCTTGTCTACAGCTCTTCCACTGTGAGCAATGTTAGCATCTTTGAGCATATTGTCTGAAAGATAGAAACATTATTAAAATAAAAATAATCAAGTTAATATAATAGCAATTTTCTAATTAAGTATCAATATTGATGCATCGGTTGTGATAGGCGGCTTAAACCAAAGAGCAATTAAAGGTTCCGGAAATGATCATTGAGATGAGATATATAAATTTTAAATTTAGTTGTTAACTTGTTTCTTATATTTTTGGTCTATAGTTATCATAAAAGATACTTTATTTAATAAATAAATGAATAAATCTAATATCTATAAGAATCGAAAAAATTACTTACATATCTGTAAAATCAACTCATTAGAATTTGTTGGTGATGTACGAGCGATCTCCCTAGTAGCTACTACTGGAGATGAAATCAGTGACATAGATAAGAAGAAAAAAATAGCGAAGAGACTTAGAAAAAGGCTCCTTGCATCCATGTTAATAAATTTATTTTGTCAAAAGATGATTTCTATTTTCAATTACTCATTACCCTTCTATTCGGTGAATATAAATATAGAATAGTTTTGTTAACGCTAAACACACCTTTAATACGAGGAACATGCTTTATAGGCTTTCAGTTAAAATTTATGAAATCTAATTTTTATATAAACACAATAAATGATAGACTTTATTTGAAGCAAAGTATGCACACATAATGACATATGGGAATAATATCACCAAACAAACATGGATTAACGTACATTTGCCAATCTTGAATACATGTTATTAGAATTATTATAAATATTTTATTAAATTTATTCTTCTAGACGTAATACGCTAATTTTAATTTAATTTTTGAATTTCAGCGAGAAACCCGCGATGTTCGTCATATTGTCTTAAGATTTTCAACTTTGGTCAATCTCAGTTTTGATGATAACAAACACGGCACTAATGTTTGAGCAAAAAATATTTTTCAAGTTCCGAGTTAATTTGCACACGACGTCCGTGATCGAAAAAATCATAGGAATCATATAAATGGAAGGACGATCGTCGATGCTCGAATTTCGTCAAGAAGATAGAGTCTAGGTTTGGGGTGTCTAGCGTGTGATGTAAATCCTCTTTATGATACAAAGAAATCCCAATACTCAAAACTAAAACCCGAAAACAAAGAAATCAACAACTGACAAAAGATCAGCCAGAATGCTAGTTTAAGTCGAATCTCAACCGAGGATCAACCAGAGAGGTTCTATATAATTTCCAGAATATATTCGTCTGTCCCGCAGCCAAACATCAATCGATCGAGGGTCGCCTGGCGGTTGGCGGAATAGTCTAACAGATCTATTTAGATCCGTTGAACGGCTCTTTTTAAGCTCCTACACTCGGCAAAATCGGCAACCAAAAAACCAATTAAATCGAATGTTGCATTACATGGATACCATAATCCTAAGTCAACCGTGCCTTTCAAATATCTCAATATGTGTTTGACCTCACTTAAGTGAGATATTTTAGGACAAGATTGAAGCCTAGCACATGCACAAACACTAAACGTGATTTCGGGTCTACTTGCGGTTAAATAAAGAAGGCTATAAATCACACCTCGATATCATTTTTCATCTACTTTTACACCGTCACACCCCAACTTAATGTCACGTGATCGGCCGGAGTATACATGCCTATACCCCGTAGCCTATCCCATGCACATGCCAATTCATAATAAATCATAGTGGAAAGAGTAACAAGTTTCTATAATGAATGAGAAACCGAAACGGATTCCATTTAAGAAGTAAAGTTTTTAGCAAAATGTTTAAAGTGCGGAAATAAGTAAATCAAAGTTCAACAGTTTACTTTAACAAGTGAAATCTGAATGAAGTACTTGAATGTCCCCAAGGGACTACAATTCCAAAATACTAAAACACAAGTGCATGACAAATCTACCAAAGGCTCGACTACGACCCCTAACTAGGAATGCTATGAGATCAATGTGGCTCCTCCGCCCTCTAGCCGCGCCAAGTGGTATGGATAGCTAACAAGCCATCTGGTCATCCCATGCTCAAAGGCAAACTTGTTCACTTAGTAGTGAAGAACAACAAGCCTCAGTGCATCCACGCCCTACGACAATAAATCACACTCAAGGGTTATGAGGATAATCGGGATTGACCCATCCGAGCTTATCCAATAATCATACCCTTAATGATAGCGTAGGAATAATTGGGATTCGCTCAGCCGAAGTTATTCGAAAAGAAAACTATGGAACAATCGGGATTCGCCCATCCGAACTTGTTCCACAAGAAATGCAGGAACAATCGGGATTTGCCCATCCGAACTTATTCCCTAAACACAGGTTGGGAATTAATCATCCAACCTTCCGGGCCAAGCCCGCAATCCAGCTCCTATCCGAGCCTCTCCGCCATTCATAAAAATATGACGCTAACAAGACCTAAGTCAAGTGTATCCTACGGTGTCTTAGGGGTGTCTTTAATGGGAAACGTTGCAACACTCTATGCTTGATCTCAACGCCCTAGACCCGTAATATCATTAACCTATGAGGTTTTATTTCATGCAGATAACTTATTTGTTGGTTCTTAACAAATTATGCTGCCCCTTGAATTTTAATTCTACAATTAAAATTTCCATTGCCGAAATTAGGGTTTTGTTTTAGGGGTTTTATTTTCAATTTACTGTTGCGCCAAAACTGGTGCACCCAAGTCGAATCTGATTCCCAAAGTGTGTCATATGGTTCCAAACTATGCTTTTTAGTTAAAATGATAGGTTACACGACTATGTTCAGTAAACTATACACATCACAACAGATATTACAAAATCAGCCTTGAATTAACAATTTTGGCAAGTTTGAGTTTTCAACACGTCAAAGTAATTAATCCGAAAATCACAGTAATTAAATTCTAAATTACCACCACAACAGATTTATAACATCAAGATAAATCATACAAAATTATTAAATCATAATTCCTAATCAAGATTTAGCATGCATCCACATCATCTTTAATTCAAGACTTAAGCTTCAAAACCAAGAACCCCAAACATGAACATACATGGCATCAAGATTTAATCTTTTCACATGCAAATCATGCATTGGATGTTGAAGATAATGCAATACCTTCATGTTCGTATTTATCACATACTTAGCATTTATCCTTAGCATTTATCCTTTTATCATTTATCACATAATGCAAGACTAGTTTGATCTATCACATACTTAGCATTTATCCTTTTATTTAGTGGGTATTTATATGTTAGCTTAGTAGGTAATTATCAGTTAATTACCGAGTATTTAGGAGTTATGGTTGTGTCCTGTAAACCTATAAAAGATCACTTATTTTATGAATGGAAGCATCTCTCTCGTGTTTATCCTGGCGTGTTCAACAACTAGTATCAGAGTCGGTGCGAGAGAGTGCTGGGAGGAGGAGAGATCGTCGTACCAAATCCGAAGGCAAGAGACGAGAGGGAGAGATTGCGGAGAGAGTTCTCTATTTTGAACAGAGGTAAAAAAGGTGTCGTTGGGAAATTGAAGACTGAGCTGTCTCAAGTAGGAAGGGTGTGTGGTAGATCACGTCAGCCTCTTTCAGCGACATAACGAAGAAGCCGCGTCTGAAGACGTCTTCTCAGATCAAGAAGAAACGACGCCTTCTCGAGAAAAGAGATCCGAATCCCATCTCCTGAAGCTCCCTATTTAGATCCAAATATTGATCGCCTTCATCATTAAGATTGCTAGTGGCATCCAAGTCGACCTACGTGAGCAACTTCATCGTCAAGAGGATCATCGTCAGTCCATGAGCAGCAGAAGAAGCTGCTGCTGCTGCCAAAAAGAAAGAGCTGCACCATTTTTTGGTTGCCACCAGCCATTGCGTGAAGAGAGAGTGAACTTTCTCATTTCGACGGGCCCCGCTTCAAAAAGAATTGAAGCAAAGTTGTTTGCAGTGAGCTCCACCATTCTTTTACATGCGCGTGTTCTCCCATGGAGGAGAAAAGGAGATTAAAATTGGTGGCCCCCACTTCAAAAGTATTGAAGGAAGTAACTCCATCTTTATTTGATTTGTACATCAAAAGAAGAAAGACATCAGCAGGCTCCACCTCTTATTTTTGACTTTGTCAAAATAAAAAGAGAAGAGAAGCATGTATAGGCTTATTTTCTTATTTTACTTCCCTATTTGTTCTCTTACATGTTACTGAAAAAAATAGAGAGAAAAAAAAAGAAAGAAAGAGAGAAAGGAAAAAAAAGAGAGTGTGTGTGTCATCTTCGCTCCACCAAATTGATTTCCGCTCATTCCGGTGACAAGTCTCGTTGATCGCCATATAGGGGAGATTGTGATCATGGAAGAAGTACCGAACGACCCTTGCTTCTTCAGCAATAGTAGGTCTCTGAAGTGGATTTTCAAAAGCAATCATCGCCTAGAGGAAGAAAGAGGATTAGATCTCAAGAATTGGTGGATAATTTCTGGTGACAAAATGAGCGAACAACATTTCATTGGCGGAATGAAGAAGCTCAACAATCATAATTATAATACTTGGTCAACTTGTATGATGTCATATTTGCAGGGCCAAGATTTGTGAGAAGTTATTAACGGGAGTGAAGTTACGCAGCCAGAAGAAGATACAAATGGTGCACCGCGAAAGTGGAGAATCAAAGCTGGTAAGGCAATGTTTGTCTTGAAGACAACTGTTGAAGAAGAAGTGCTAGAACACATTCAGGATGCCAAAGCCCCCCAAGAAGCTCGGGACACTCACCAAGCTATTTTCAAAAAGGAATGACACAAGACTCCAGCTTTTAGAAAGTGAGCTATTGTCGATAGCGCAACACGATATGGCGATCGCTCAATACTTTCACAAGGTGAAGACGCTCTGCCGGGAGATTACAGAGTTAGATCCAAAAGCTCTGATCAGGGAATCCAAGATGAAGAGGATAATCATCCATGGTTTGAGGCTTGAGTTCAGAGGCTTTGTAGCTGCAGTTCAGGGATGGCAGAACCAGCCATCACTTATTGAGTTTGAGAATTTGCTTGCAGGTCAGGAAGCGTTGGTCAAGCAAATGGGTGGAATTTCGCAAAAAGATGAAGAGGAAGCGCTCTACGCCAAGAAAAGCTAAAGGAATTCCAAGCAGCATGCCGATGGAGGATCTAAGAAGAATGAAGGTAAAGCAAAAAGTCGTGAAGGAGAAGGAAGCACTCGTGCAGGGGGATCATCGAAGAAGCATGGCAACAAATTTGAATGGAACTGTTATAATTGCAGCAATATTGGTCATATGGCAAGAGAATGCCAATCGAAAAAAAAGCTGGAGGAAGGTAATGCTCTTACTTTCAAAGAGGAGGAATAGTGGGATGCTGAGGAGGTAGCTCTCACAACTATAGTATCCGATCAAGTAGAGGATGATTGGATCGAAAGCTCAGCTTGGTAAAGGAAGCTGGTGTTGAGGGGGAGTGTTGAAGATAATGCAACACCTAGCTTCATGTTCGTATTTATCCTTTAGACTAGTTTGATCTATCACATAGTTAGCATTTATCCTTTTATTTAGTGGGTATTTATCATGTTAGCTTAGTAGGTAATTATCAGTTAATTACCGAGTCTTTAGAAGTTATCGTTGTATCCTGTAAGCCTATAGAAGGCCACTTATTTTATGAATGGAAGCATCTCTCCATTGAGCATCTCTCTCGTGTTTATCCTAGCATGTTCAACATTGGCATCATAGGAACTTGATTAAAAAAAATCACTCCAAAGCCTAGACTTCAAAAACCATCAAGATCTTCTCTTAGGCATTTCATCGAACACCTTGAGAGCGACCCTATTCCCACCTTGGCTGAGCACCCCTAGGGTAGTCCTAGGGCTGCCGAGCCCCTTACGGGGGAGGTCTTCGGGCCCCTCTTTCATGACAATAAGAGAAATCGGCAAGAACTTGAGAATCGATGAAAACCCGACAAGAAACGCGGCAATCTTCAAGATCGGCTCAAGAAATACGAAAGAAACCCAAGACAATGAGAGGTAAACCACTCACCTGATTTGGAAGAAGAAAAAGAGATTTTTTTTGATCGACGGCTTCCAAATCCGGCCTCAATCAAGCGGCCGCGGCTCACCTCCTCAAAGGAAAGGGGGCGGCGGCTCCCACCAAGCCGGTGGCTTGGCTTCCAAGGGAAAGGAAGGAAGAGGGGGGGAAGAGGGGCGACGTCTTGCGGCTCCTCTTTCTCCCTCGGCTCAGCTTCACAAGGGAGGGGGGATGAATCGGCAGCTGGCGACTTGGCTCCAAGAGAGAGAGGGAGAGGGGCGGCGGCTCGGTGGCTCCTCTCTCTCTCTCTCTCTCTCTCTCTGTGTGTGTCTCTCTCAGCGACTTGTGCGGCTCCAACAAGGAGCCGCCTAGCCCTAGGGGGGGATTTTATAATCCTCTCCCAAACCTCATCCAAATACTAACCCCTTTCTAACCCACATCCACCTCAAGCTCGGATCCAACCCGCTAACTCCTCAACCCAAACTAACCCCATGCTAAATACAAACATCAATCACATGCACACCCATGCAATACAATTTAATAAATTAAGCACATAAAATATAAAATCCACAGATCAACTTACCCGAGCTCCCAAGCTCGCACCGGACCATGAGTCAACTCGGCTCGACCGCGAACTAGCCCACTAGGCTGGCAACACAAAACAAATAACAGGAAATCAAAATAATATCTAGGATATTACATACACCATCTTTATCTTTATCAAGCTTAATGGATGTGCTCATTGGTGTAGAAGCTATCTTGGCTTCATTCATCCCAAACCTTTTGATGAGCTCCTTTGTGTACTTGACTTGATTTATGAAGATCCCTTTGTTGGTTTGCTTGATTTAGAGACCAAGCCTGAAAGATAGTTCTTTCATCATGCTCATCTCAAACACCTCTTGCATGCATTTTCCAAACCACTCACAAAGCAATTCATTAGTAGCACCAAATATTATATCATCAACATAAATTTGCACGAGTAAAATATCATTTTCATTATTTTTTATAAAAAGAGAAACATCGGCTTTTCCAATGCTAAAGCCTTGATCAATCAAAAATATGGAAAGCCTTTCATACCAAGTCCTAGGGGCTTATTTTAAACCATGCAAGGCCTTTTTAAGTTTAAAGACTTGATTTGGAACTCAAAACATTCAAATCCGGGGGGTTGTTCAACATAAACTTTTTCATCGGCTTTTCCAATGCTAAAGCCTTGATCAATCAAAAATATGGAAAGCCTTTCATACCAAGCCCTAGGGGCTTATTTTAAACCATACAAAGCCTTTTTAAGTTTGAAGACATGATTTGGAACTCAAAACTTTCAAATCCGGGGGGTTGTTCAACATAAACTTTCAAGTCCTAAACTTCATTCCTAACAAATTGATTAAGTTCCTCTTGCATAGAAATTTCCCAAAATTCATCTTCTATTGCTTCCTTAATATTTTTTGGCTCTACTTGAGATATGAATGCTACATATTGACAAATATTCTTAAGTTTAGAGCACGTTACCACTCCCGTTGATGGTTCTCCAATGACTTGATCCACTGGATGATCTCTTATCAATCGGTACCCTTTGGAGAGAGGTGGTAGAGCTTCCTCTTCTTCTTCTTCATCTTGAGGTAGAGTTGAGGATGAAGGTTCTTCATGGTGAGTTTCCTCATTGTTTTCATCTTCAACCTCTTTGTCATGAAATGTTAGTTCCTCAAGTTCCTCACCTACATTCACAATCTTAACATTTTTAGAAGAATCATTAGTTTCATCCAAAGTAACATGCATAGATTCTTCAACAATGATAGTTCTACGATTATAAACTCTATAGGTCTTAGAACTATGAGAGTAACCTAGGAAAATGCCTTCATCGGATTTAGAATCAAATTTTCCCTGATGCTCCTTAGTGTTTAAGATAAAGCATTTACACCCAAAAATACGAAAATATCCCACACTTGGGATTTTACCATTCCAAAGCTTAAAAGGTGTTTTCTTGATTTTAGGTCTTAATAAAACACAATTAAGTACATAACAAGAGGTATTTATGGCTTCGGCCCAAAAATACTTGGGCAAATTATTTTCACAAGGCATGGTCCTAGCCATCTCTTGTAAGGTTCTATTCTTCCTCTCAAGCACCCCATTTTGTTGAGGGGTTCAAGGGGAAGAAAATGTATGCTTAATACCCAATTCATCACAAAATTCGGAAAACTTTTTATTTTTAAATTCTCCTCCATTATCACTTCTAATTTTAAAAATTGAAATTCCTTTCTCATTTATAACTCTCCTAGCAAATTTTTTAAAGAAATCAAAAGTTTCATTTTTCTTAGCTAGGAAGAAAACTCATGTAAATCTTGAGAAATCATCAACCAAAACATATCAATATAATTTTCCACCTAGACTAGCCACATCACAAGGACCAAAAAGATCCATGTGCACAAGTTCAAGTGTTCTAGATGTACTCACTTGATTAATGCTATGGAATGAAGACTTAACTTGTTTTTTATGTTGACATGCGTCATAAAGTTTGTTTTTTCAAATTTTATCTTAAGTATTCCTTTAACCAAGTCCTTCTTAGATATTTCTTAGATGAGGCTCATGCAAGCATGTCCTAGCCTTCTATGCCACAACCAAGAATCATGTTCCATGGCAATGTACTAAGCATCTAACATGAGGATTAGGTAAAACATTTAAAACTAGTGTGTAAACATTTTCTTTCCTATTTCCAATAAACACAATATCATTAGATGGCGCACATCTAATGATGCATTTAGATGCTTCGAAAATGACTACCTATCCATTATCACATAATTGAGATATGATAATCAAGTTATGCTTTAACCCATCAACTAGTAAAATATTTTTAATGCATGGGTAGGGGAGTATACCTATATCACCAATGCCAACAATCTTACCTTTGGCATTGTCTCCAAATGTCACATGTCTATCATCCTTGCTTGATAGGATTGCGAAAAGATTGATATCACCCGTCATGTGTTTTGAGCAACTGCTATCCAAGATCCATGTGCTTCTACTTTTCTTGAGGATGCTTCTCCATCTACAAAAGGAGAAGAGACAATTTTAGGTACCCAAATCTTCTTGGGTCCTTGAGTGTTAGTCATCTTAGGAACCCAAGTGAATCTAGCATGAGGGTTCCTCCTTAGTGCACAATCTCTAGCCATATAGCCAAAAATACCACATGAAAAGCAAATTCCATTAAACTTTCTTGGGCTATGTGTGTGAGCATGGAAGTGTGCATGAGCATGATTGTTTGATGACTTTCTAGCATGTACAACCTTAGGCTTGGCATTTAGTAAGGTTATCATTTTTTCATTTAGCATGCAAAGTTTCTTTTTTAAGTTTAGCATGCTATCATTCAAGTGCTCTACTTGATCACTTAAGAATTTATTTTCATTCTCCAATTTTTTGTTTTCATTTTCTATGTTTTTCTTAGCATCATCTAAGGCATCCTTTCTTCCTTAAGGATATCTACTTCTTTTCTTAATGCATTGCATGGAAGTAGCAAGTTATCATTTTCAAGTACTAAAGATTTGTTGTCCTTTTTAAGCTCTTTAAACTTTTTCTAAATAGCATTAAATTCATCATGTATTTGATCAAATTCATTTTTTAGTTCTTCTTGCGTAAATGAAAGCTCGCCAAAAGTAAATCTTACCTGGTTATCATTTGCCATGAGGCAAAGATTTGTCTTTTCACTTTTGGTGTCTTCTTCACTTGACGAAGACTCGCTTTCATCCCAAAAAGCCATCATCGTCTTCTTCTTCTTCTTGTATTTGTCTTTCTTCTGAGGGTTGGAGGTAGAAGTCATCTTGAGAAGTGGGCAATCCTTCCTTAGATGCCCGGTTTTGTTGCAATTGAAACATGTGTAGCCTCCTTTTCCATTTCTCATGCCTCCTCTCATGAAACTCATGAATCTCCTTGCCAACATTATCATTTATTCAAAATCATCCGTCTCTTCCTCGGATGATGAGGGTTCTTCACCCTAATGTGATGTTTTTAAGGCAATGGTCTTGCCTTTGGGGGCATCTTCTTCCTTGTATTGCTTCATATGGGTCTCATATATCATGAGAGACCCAATGAGCTCGGTGATCTTTAAGTTGCTCATATCCTTTGCTTCCATGATTGCGATGACCTTGGGCTCCCAAGCTTTTGGAAGCGAATGAAAGAGTTTTCTTACTTTCTCCTCTTCCCTTATGTCTCTACCAAGGTTAGCGTAGATTACGCTCGGGCTCAATTCGGGACTAATTGAATGCAGGATCCACGAACGGACCATATCGTTGCATCTTCTCTAGAGCTTATGTTGATTTGAACTCTCGCCCGGTTCTTCGATGGCCCCGGTGACGAACCCTAATTTATTTTTCACCGAGAGGGAAATCAACATTGATTCCTTCCACGGCAGGTAATTTTTGATGACCTTTGAGTTGAATTGAAACCAATGACATACCCGGATGATCATTGCCTTGTAGATAATACGGATTGTCTTCGATTTCTACATCATCCGATTGAGTTCCGCTTCCCTGAATGCTCTGAGATTCTCCCACAACTGACCTAGCAGCAGATCCTCTACGATTTCTGGCCATTTGTGTGGATCAATCATCTAAACTGTCTTAGGTGTGCGTCTTTGGATGGGTGATGAGCTTCGATCGATTACAGCTTCTCTGATACCATGATAAGATTTGGATCATAGAATTTGAAGACATGGCAAGAAGAAGAAAGAAAGGCTCACACGGATCTTTTATTCAAGAAACAAAAGTAATCACCTATTACAAAACTAACTCAATTATCAAGTAAAAGTCATTAAGCTAAAACTTAATACCATCAGCTTTATAAAGCTTCGATGGTTATTTAACTGTCATCAGAGAAATGTCACTTATGCCCTTTTCATTTATAACATGTTTGGACATTTATTCATGGCTGCATATGTAATTACACTAAAGAATACAACTCCAGTGAACTAATACAAATACATTGAATTGATGCTCTGATGCTTCACTACTATGCCTCAACAGTATATGCAGATTAATTCATTACGTGTTGTATAGATGGTGCATATACATAGAGGATATTGTCTATAGACATTTGTGATTCTCCTGATATGTTGCAGTCTTGATTATTGTAATTGCCAGTGATGGTAGCAGGTGAAATATGTAATGAAGGTTACGAGCAAGAAAAGAAATTAGGTACTAGCATATGGCAGTTTGCAATCTGCATAGTTGCCTACTGAAGAATGTCAAATTGCTCATTTTTGTTAGAATGGCCAAAGACAGTCTCTGCACTGGGTAGCACAGTTTTAATTTTATCCTAACTTAATAATCTTTATTATACTCTATTCTTTTATTTCTTAGATTCATCTATTTACCATGTAGAGTTATGGGGTTTTCGTTGGCTACTAATTATTTTCTCTTTTCAATCATCCTTTTGGAGGGAATAAGATATCAGTTGAGTAAACAAATTAATAAACTTTCCCAACCTTATATTTTTTAGTCTGACATCCTAAGTAGATGTAATAACAATTGCAAGACTTTAAACAAGTGTAGAGCTACAGAACCAAAATTATAACTTTGTTTAATTAAGAATACAAGTAAATGTGGTAGAACTTAGTTAAAGATAGACCTAATTAAGCTTGACCTACGCTAATCCTGTCAGACCTACTTGCATCATATTCTTTTTGGGCAGATAAGCTCTAAAATATATTTATATTAAAATTCATTTTATGCCATTTATTTTTTTGTAGTTCATATATGTGAGTATGTGACAAGTAATTCTGTAATGGTCCTAATTGTTGGCTTTAGGTTTTCAACCTTAGCCTTAATCTCGATCTTGATGGTTTTGATGATAACAAACATGGAACTAATGATTTAATTGAGAATATCTTTCAGGCTCCATATCGACTAGCGTTCGTTGTCCTCAATTGGAAAAATTGGAGAAAATGATAAATCAGAAGGACATTGATCGTCGCGCTCGGGTTCGTCGCGAAGTTTCCCGAAGATCGATGAGTGCTCCAAAGACGTATTGGATGAGCTCAAATATCACATGAAAGCTCTCCAAGTTGACCATCGTTGAATGCCGGAACCCGGAATCGAAGCGCGGAAGAAATTGGCTGAAGAAATAACATTCAGCCTAGGTTCGGTCGACCAGTCGGTCGATCGACCGAAGGTAAAGAAAGTAGCAGAGGTACTTTGGTGGAATGAGCGGTCGATCGATGGAAGCCCAAAACGGGCAGTAGCTCGGGTGGTCGACCCATCGGTCGACCGACCTGATGATACCCACGACAAAAGATCCCATCGATCGATCGACGGGTCGACCGAATGGAGGCAGAATCTGCCCGAAGCTGGCGGTCGACCGACCTACATATAAGCGCGACACGTGATCATGTCGGTCGGGTCGACCGAAGATCATGGATCATGCGATCCATGTTTGGCGGTCGACCAGTCAGTCGACCGACCACAGGGAAAATAGTAGCAGTCGAATGACCGGTCGACCGATGCTTCAATCGGCGCTTCGATCGACGGTTGTAACGGATAGATTTTTATCCGTTTAACAGTTGTTGCTTCTCGAGGGTACAAATACACCCTCTGATACTTCATTTATTTTTCTTCTCCCAATCTTACAGTGATCATTGAGCATTCTAAGGGAGATTTAAAGCCTTCCAAGGAGTAATCGCGCACGCTCTGCTTCTACGTCGAGTTCATTCTACAAGCGTCAGCGGCTGCCTCAACTCGGAAATTGTTCAAGCTTCACGACTTGACGAGTTGGAGGATTCAAGGCTTGGAAAAGAGTACGAACACTTGGTTTCACCTTTAGCTCTTTCTGTTGTATTTTTAATTGTTATTAAACTTGTTTTGAATTTGTGTTTGTGAAGACCTGGGTGTTAGGTCTTGTTGTATGAAGTGGTATCTTGGTATAAGAGTAAAGCCACTTGTGTAAACGTAGTTGTTACTAGGATTAGTTTAGTTGTCCCTTAAGGTGGAGGTGGGATAAGTGCTCTAGACAAGAAGGCGGAGACTTCCGGGTGTGGAAGTACCTTAGGTCGAGTGTGAGACTTTTCGGTGAAAAGTCCTCGTGTATAAGGGAAACTCAAATTAATCTAGTAAAGCTAGTTCAGAAATCCTAAGCGGGGTGCTTAGGTAGTGGAGTAGGCATTGGGGCCGAACCACTATAAATTGCGTGTTTGCATTGCCTTATTATTTTGTGTTAATTGCTTTATCATTTATCTTGCTTCCGCATCGCATAAGTGTAATTCCCTAAACGAGTTTAGCAATCGATTAAAATTGAAATTAGACGAATCATATAGTAAACACACTATTCACCCCCCTTTAGTGTCGCCATTTCGCCAACACTAATAGCCTTGCAAAAATAAATATTGCATCGCTCAAAAGCGAAGTCATATTTCAAAAATGTTACAAGGTGGTCAATCTGTTCAGCTCTAGACTTCTAGTTAGGGACACAAACCATTAGGTCATGTTTGCTTTGCATGATATGATTTGGATGGGATATGATTTAAGGTAGATAAGAGTGGGATAAAAATCTAAGAGGATTTCTAAAAATCCTATCCTATGTTTGTTTTGGCATAGGATAAGAAGCATGGACAGAATATAAAAATTCATATCCTATGGATTTGGGCTCTAAACCCACCCCTTCCTAGGATTTCTAAATCAGGCCAGTGGTGGATTTGGGCTAAAATAAATCCACCCAATATCCGGCCCAATTCATATCCATTGTTGCAGCACTACAAGAAAACATAGCATCACTGATGGACTAATTACAGAAGGATTCAATTTGTTGGTATTACCAACAAATTTACCGACGGATTAAAAAATCGGTTGGTAAATCAGCATATAAATCCCCCCCCCCCTTTATTTCAGCCAACCAAATATTTCCCTCCTTACTAACAAATATTTCCCACATTCTTATCAACCAAAATATATTTCCCCGCCTTATTTTCCTCACCCGACCCGGACAAATCCCTCTTTTCTTTTTCGCAACCGACAAACTCCCCGCGCCTCGCGACACCTCTCTCCCCACACGACCTCTCCCCACGACTTCCCCCTACTCCCTGCGACACCTCCGCGATACCTATCTCCCCTTCTCTCCCTGCAGCACCTCCGACACAAACCCTGCGCCCCTTTGTTTTCTCCAACCGCGCCATCTCCCCCGATTCAGCATGCCCGAGCGCCCCTTTCTTCTGCAATCTCCCCCTGCCAACAGAAGTCTTGCGTCAACTCTTCCCCGACATAAACTCTCGCGGAGGCCCGTCGCCAGGCCCCTTTCTTCCACAAGAGGGCTGCAGGTAAGAAGAAAAAGACGGAATAGAAACTGGTATTTTGGAGCGGGGCGAGACCTTCCATTCTCTCCTGCCATTCGTGATGGTTTGACTATAAATTTTTTGGAAGTTTTCTTCCTCTGCAGGATTTGCTGCAAGGTTGTCGAAGCCATGTGCGAGAGCGAGGAGGGACCTAACTGGTGATCACAGAGCCGGAGCGGGAGTCGGTCGTCAACGAAGTTGTCGCCAGAGGTAGGAGTCTCTACTCTCTTTCCTTTCTTGTAAGTCGTGATAACGGTTCACGGAGAGATGGTGAGAGTGAGCTCTTCGAGGTGAAAGGAGGAGGTGTCGGTTGGTTCCCGACGAAGTTGGGCTACACGGGCGCAGAGACGCCGTACGGCGGGGGGTGGTTTCAGGCCCTCAGGCGGTGTCTGGAGGTAGTGCGCCGAGTTAGGGAATGGGAGTAGGCGTAGACGGGACCGATTGGTCGGGCCATCAGATGGATTTGTGGAAAAGAGGTGTCGGTATTTGGGGCCTCCGGGCCTCCAGGAGCGCTGCCGTTTGGTCTTCGGCAGTGCGGGGGTGAGGATTTAGACCCGTGTTATGCATGCTCTTCACAAGTGGAGCTATCTTGTTGCTCAGCTCTTTGTTGTTTGCTTCATTTACTTCTTGAAACACTAGAATGTATTTGTTGACACACAAGGATGTAGTACTTGTATGATTAATGTTTATGATAGAAGTTTATTTCATTACACATGATTTATTTATCTACTTACATGTGAGGTGAAATTGGTAGGGTGTGCATGTATGGATGTCGGATCTTGATTGGGAAAGGGTGACATGTGGAAATGCATTGAGCATTTGATAATCATTTTGTGGCATGTTGAGGTTTAAGCCATCAGGTGGGAAGTATTTTGCAGCATGTTAGACCTTAGGGAGTCCTCATGTGGGGATATTGTTCATTCGTGGATACACTACAATTTGGAGGCATTTGAGCAAAGCCTCGGAATATTTTTGGATAGTCATTCTCTAGGTTAACTCATTTTGCTTGGGCTGCACATATCTTTTATCTTATATCATTTTCCTTGTCTATATAAGAAGTATATAAACCTATACTTTATTGATTAAGAATTGTGCTGATATTTGTTGTTTCATTTTATATGAATTTCTTTAGTTTATTGAAACTTTTGCGAAAAAAATCACAATTAGTCCAAACAACAAATGACAGGATGTTCATTTAAAGAAAGAATGAAAGACTAAATTACTAAGGAAACATGCACATACCTCTTCACAGATTTCCTTGCAACTTGGTTTTGTTTCTTTTGTTATGTCTTAGTTAATCTATATATCGTGAATGCTTTTAGGTTTTTGCCATGACAAAGAGCGTTTCTGCAAGTTGGTTGTACGTGTTTGTGCACACTCAATGGTGCATGTAGTTTTATACATCATTGCAACTATGCTTGGGGTTGTAGTATGTCATTTGAATTCAGTATTAAGAGTGTATACCAACATTCATCTTCATGCTATTGCTTCTAATGATCTTCGATAATTTTATTTGCTTCTAATGATGCCAACATTCATCTTCATGCTATTGTCATTAAAGGATGCCAACATTCAAATATTGAATGTGTTATTATATTGAATATATTAGTAGTCTTACCCATTTTGTTCATAGTGGCTTATTATATTGAATTTATTGAAGATTTATCTTATAATTATGTTCTGCCATGGGTGGTAAATTGCAACTTTACCCCTTAATTTCATCTATTTCCAGCTAGATCACTTTGCACTTGAAACCTACAACTTCTACACCCTAGAATGAAAAGTTGGCAAAATGATATCATGTTGTTAAGCTATTCTAACTTTTGAGTATTCAAATTGTTTCTTTTTAAAAAGGATGGTTGAGCATTTATAGTTAAATAGTGCTGGAAGCATGGTTGAGCATTAGATAATTTAGTTACAAACTTGGTATTCCTGTCATTTCATTGCCTCATTGTTTCTTTTATTTTTACATGCAGGTAAAAAGGATGAAGTGCAAGGATCTACTTATTGGAAAAAATTATCTTATATGTATTTTTGAAACAATCTTAATGCATTGAAACTTTGAAACAATGTAAATATTTGACTAGCACAATGTATTTCGAAATTAGTTGTATACAATGGTTTCCTTAAGTTTATGCGTGTGGATTTAGAAATATAATGGTTCATGTGTGATTTCAAAAATTATTTTTATGATTTCGTGTGAATTATCATGGTTTGAGGATTGATTCAGGTACACAATAATGAGCAATTGATAGATTCTGTTGATAATTCCAACGGATATACTAACAAAAATTATTTGTTGGTAATACCAATGCTATCGAAGATTGTTGGTATTACCGACAAATATTTATCCGTTGGTAATACCAACGGATATATGTAATTGTTGGTAATACCAACAAAAGAAAAAATCTGTCGGTATTACCGACAAATTAATTAAAACCGTCGGTATTACCGAGGAGCCATTTACTGACGGATTTTACCGACAGATACTCTGTCGGTAATAGTATTACCGACGGATTTTCGGGTATTATCGACGGATTTGGTCCGTTGGTGATACCCTATTTTCTTGTAGTGCAACAAACAATTGGTTGGATTTTAAAATCCAATCCACCTCCTAAATTCATCAAAGCAAACGAGGCCTTACTGTATTCCTAAATTCCTCTACTTATGTTGATAGATTTGTGTTTGAACAGTGGGTGAAAAAAAAAATCATGACTAGGGGTGGCAATTTTATCTGCATCCGCCAACTAAAAATTCCATCCGCACCGTATTCGATCCATATCCACAAGTAAAAACAAATATGGATACAGATACGGATTTAGAAAATTTATATCCCCGCGGATACGGTGCGGATAATGATATGACTGTGGATCCGCACCGTATCCGCACTACCTATCCGCGTCTTTGAATTACTATTTTGCCTATATAAGTTATTAATATATATAAGAGCTCTATGGTAATTTCATGTCAAAATGAATTTTGAAGTATATTATATATTTGGTTTTGTTCAATGAATTGATAATTTATTGATTTTTTAATTAAATATATTATTTTAATATTTTTTTAAAAAATACGTTGCGGATACGGATGCAATGTGGATATTCGCATTTGAAACGGTGCAGATATGGATATCCATATTCACATCCGTAGCGGATACGGTGCGGATACGGATGCGCGGATATGAGGTGCGGTGCGGATATGGATAATGCAGTATCCGCACTGTATTCGATCCATTGCCCGCCCTAATCATGACATAGTTCTCTAGATAATTATAGTATAACAATAGTCAATTGTGATGAAGATGTGAGTTGTAGGAAAGGAATAAAGACATCATACTTATGTTATAATATAATTATTAGATACTTCTTTTTTCCTAAATCCACTATAATAAATGTCTAGAAACTCTTGTATCATAGGATTTGTTAACCTTGGTAAAGGCATACATGATTTAATTTTCTTCTTACTGTATTTTCTCAAGATAATTGTTGCAAGGTAAATATAAACTATTTATCAGAAATATTTGATTCAAAGTTTCTCAATCAAGCTTTCTCAAAGTTTCATAGTAATAACTTCTTAGCTTAGTTTCTCTATGGTATTGTATTTTTCTTAGCTTAGTGCGAAAAAGATCTTCAATTTTTAGCATTTCGATATTGTATTTTTCTTTTAACTTTAAAGTTGGAGTTACTTCTCTTTCATATGAGTTACAAGATACTGTCTTATATAAAAATATCTAATCTAAACAGTCTTTTGATGGACACATTTTTTTTTCATCACTTTCATTACTGAGCAATAGCACTTTGATTAAGTTTATTTCCTTCTTTTTTGAATGGATTTTATTTATGTTGTTTGATATAAAGTTATAATGGTGGTCGGAATGTGCAGATCTCCTAGAACACACATCACTCTGGGGTTTCATATGTTCTAAGCTTTCTATCAATCCAATATCAGGTCTCATAGGAATGATTTCAAAACTTATTTCCTATACTAGTTCTTGGGATTTGGTCCATTAAACTGCATTAACTCAATATATAAATGCACAACGTTAATGCAGTTTCAGTATACACAAGGAGCAATGGATCTCTTTATCAACGTACAAGACAACGTTACACTCAATAAGTGTCCGTTAATTCCTACGAATGGAGGTACTCTTAAAGATTAACAATCATACACAAGGTGACTATGATACTGTAATACCCAATCTAATGGATTTCTTTGGCAGGGTATATTTAATCTACTTCCAAACCTTAATGTGAATGAGTTGATCAAGGAATTTTTAGGTAACGGGAATTCATGTGCAGCAAAGTCATAAGATACAACAAGAAGGACCACTTGTTTATACAACAAGAAGGACCCAACTATCTTTTGTAAAGTCAAATAATAGCTTTCATTTTCTATTTTCATGCTAGTGTAGTTTCTTAGACCATGTTAAGACTGTTGGTCATGTTGAGACGGGAATCCTGAAGCCTAGTATGGTTGTTACCTTTTGTCCCTCAGGCAATTTTATGCGCATCCGCTAACTAAAAACTGCATCCGCGCTATATCCGATCGATATCCGCAAGTAAAAGTGGATATGGATATGGATATGGATTTAGAAAATTTATATCCGCGCGGATATGGTCCGAATACGGATATGACTGTGGATCCGCACTGTATCCGCATCTTTGAATTACTATTTTGTTTACATGAGTTATTAATATATATAAGGGCTTTATAATAATTCATGTCAAGATAAATTTTGAAGTATATATTATAAACTTATTTTGGATCAATAGATTGGTAATTTATTATTTTTTTAATGAAATATATTATTTTAAATATTTTTTATTAAAAGCGGTGCGGATACGGATGCGGTGCGGATATCCGCATTTGAAGCTGTGCGAATATGGATATCCATATTCATATCCGTGGCGGATACGGTGTGGATACGGATGTGCAGATATGGGATGCGGTGAGGATACAGATAATTTAGTATTCACATCGTATCCGATCCGTTTCCAACCCTACTCAGGTCTGACTACTCAAGTTAAGTCTGTTGGTCATGTTTTTTATGATATTATTCTATTGTTATGAACTTCTACTGACCTCAAGTTTGTATATCCTAGTTTATTTACCATTGATAGGTGTTGCAGCGATGAAGTGTGTATTCATAATGGTTATGATTTTTCATCTACTTTTGTAATATACATATTTTTATTATTGGGTTGTAGCATCACTCTGATTTCATTATATTTTATAGGATTACTTGATGAAATTTGTCAAATAGTAGAGGCTTTCTCAATAATAGATAGGCCATGCTTGCTTTGCAGGATATGATTTGGATGGGATATGATTTAAGATGGATAAGGGTGGGATAGAAATCCAAGATGATTTTTTGAAATCCTATCCTATGTTTGTTTTGGCATAGGTTAAGAAGCATGGATATGATATGAAAATTCATATCCTATGAATTTGGGCCCTAAATCCATCCCCTCCCTATGATTTCTAAACTAGGCCAGCGATGGATTTGGGCCAAAATAAATCCATCCAATATTTGGTCTGATTCATATCCATTGCTGCAACAAACAATGGATTGGATTTTAAAATCTAATCCACCTCCTTAATCCATCAAAGCAAACGAAGCCATATAGTTTGTTGGGATTGAGTCAGTCATAACCTCCAATGTGGTAAAATGTTGATTCTTAACACCAAAAACATTACCCAATCCTTTATTTTGCAATTCATTTTGATAAGCTGAGTTGTGGGACCATCATGCAATAAGTTGACTTGTTTGCTATGTTGTGCCATTATAAATAAATGACCTCAATGTTGGCCTAAGATTTTCTACATTGGTCTTAATCTCGGTTTTGATAACAAACATGGAACTAATATTTTATTGAGAAATATTTTTAGGTTCCATATCGATTAGCACACGACGTCCGGGATCGGAAAAATCAAAGAAATCGGCAAGGACGCTTGTCGACGCTCGGGATTCTTCGGGAAGTTAGAGTTTAGGTTTAGGGTGTCTAGCATGTGTTGTAATCATCTTCTATGATGCAAAGAACCCAAAAATCAAAATCAAACCCCAAAATATGAAAACTCAAAAACTGCACTGAAATTCACTAAGCCTAGGGAGCTCCTTGGAGGGCTATATGACTTGGACATTTTCTTGACACAAAAAATGCCGGTAATTATTCCTTAAGTAAAAACTAGATAACGAGATATTTTAAAGGGTTTTTTGGAAGCCTTTAGCCTACCCATACTTGATTTGGAAGATTTGAAAATTTTCGTTTTTCCGATATTTGTACTAGACACAAAAGTTAGATTTTGATTCTTAAGAATTTTAATTTTTTAGATACTTTTATTGAATTCAAATGGGGGGTAATCTTTATATAACATTTATGTTTAAAGTTAAAGTGAAGAAATGTTATATAAGTAGACATAGTGAAGACGGAACCCAAAAATGACCAAACAAGCAAAAACTCAGCCAAACCAAGCAGTGCAGTTTGCCCAGTTTCGATTGATCGGTCGATCGACCGAATACTGCCAAAAATTGGTTGACCGAACAGTCGACCAAAGTGTGCCAGAAATTGGCGGTATGCCTTCGGTCACTCGGCGGTCGCTCGCTCGATCGACCGACGATCGACCGGTAAGCGATCGGGCGTCGCCAACGGGCAGAAAAATGCCCGTTAACAAGCCATTTGGTTGGGGGGTTATAAATACTCACCCCAAACTCTCTCCCCAGCCAATGTTGATGCTTCTAAGCTTCCTTTGATCCAAATCTGATTATATCCAAAGCTTTTCTTCAGCCATCTCTTTGCAAACTCTAGTTTCCATGATAAAATCTCGATCTAGCCTTTGAACCTTCAAGATTAATCTTCTCAAGGCATCAAGAGGACTAGGGAGTTTTTTTTGGAGCTAAGTATAGTTTGATTTGTTTATTGCTCCAATTGTTATTGTATTTTCTTGGTTATTTTCATTGTATATCAAGTGTGTAAATCTAGGTTGCTAGGTTTGATTGAGTTGGTGGTAGCCTTGGTGTTAAGGCTTAAATCCACAATTGTAAACTTAGTTTACTAGGATTAGTTGAGTTGTCCCTTAGGTTGAGATGGGAAAGTGCTCTCGGTAGGAAGGCGGGATACTTTCGGGTGTGGAAGTGCCTTCGGTTTGAGAGCGGAGACTTTCCGGTGTAAAGTCCTCTTTGTAAGAGAAACGATATAATCTAGTAAAACTAGTTTGAAAATCCTAAGCGGGGTGCTTAGGTAGTGGAGTAGGCATTGGGGTCGAACCACTATAAATTATTATATTAGTATTGTTATCTTTGTTTGTGTTTAATTATTTTATTATTATTTCTGCATTTAGTTGATAAATTGCAACTTGCCTAAGTAATCAAGTAAACGATTAAAATCGGAATTAGACGAAAGATTTAAATAATACACTATTCACCCCCTCTAGTGTGGCCATTTCACCAACATCGTACAGTGTTGTAAGTTCAAAGATTGGTTCTTATTTCCATGAACTTAGCATTTAAATCAATCTCTTGTGAACTTGGCCTTTTAGATAAATTTTTTTCATTGTTTAGTTCAAGGATTGATTCTTATAGTGCTATGAGTTCAAGTATTTTTCATTTGGATGAAGGATATCACTAGCTGATGGTGAACTCTTGATCTCTCTATTAAATATAGCTTCTTACCTTGCATAAGGTAGAGTTAACCAGCATTAAGGAAAAATAATTTCATTGGAGTTTGGTTAATTGATCATGACTTGGTATTTCAATTGAAGTTATTATTGAAAAGAACATATGCTCAAGTTGCTCCCTTTGTTCAGTTCCAGAAACAATGTACATTTTTTTATAATGTGTTCTTGATGTAGTACAATTTTATGTAAAATTACAAATTCAAGTAATAACTATTCTAGCTCTACATCATGGTCTTTTTCCCTTTTAATGCAAATCCTTTTAGAAAATGCAAATGAAGTTTAGTGAATAATATATAATGCACTGATGCAGATGGAACATAACCATGGAGAATTCATCACAGCAACAATAGAATGGATAGAGAAGAGCATCTTTATACAGTATATCAATTTTTTGATAAAGATATAAGTGGGTGAGTGTAAAAATAGATTGGTTGTATAATGTAACTAGTTTAATTACCCGTGCGATGCACAGGTTTTTCAAGTGAATATAAAATACATGATATAAAAAACTAATTAAAAAATTGAATATATTTAAATTGCATATACATAAAGTAGACAAAAGATAAAATACTAAAAGTAATTATCATATAATAAAAAAAGTTCAAAACATATAATAAAAAAGAAGAAGAAATGATAATCTAGATTTAGAAATATCTTGCAGTTATTAAAAAAATTATATACCGTATTAAATCAAATTTATTATAATTGATTACTACATTGTGAATATCATAATACTAATGTTGGTAACTAAATTATTTTTTGTTTCAATCTTTTCAACTAAACATGTTCATTTTATTGTATAAAATAATATATTAGTGAACTATTCATTTATTTATTAATCATAATATATTACAATTTTTTATTGATATTTTTGTGTACCTCCAATTAAAAAGATTTAAATTATAATATATTACAATATTTGATTTTGAAAGTAACAAAAATTAATTTGGAAATTCCTATTTTGGAAAATAATGAAATATTTTTAGAACTTAATCAAATTCAAAAATTGATGAAAATAAAATTAAATAGAAAAATTAAGTATTTTTGTGTACCTACTATTAAAAAGATTTAAATTATATTATACTAAAATATTTGATTTAAATTATTTGAAAGTAATGAAAATTAATTTGGTAATTCCTAGTTCAGAAAATAATTAATGAAATATATTTGGAACTTAATCTAATTCAAAAATTGATGAAAATTAAATTAAATTGCAAAATTAAGTTGCAAAACTAAATAGCACAACTGATTTAGATTAAATCTTAAACAGTATTATAGTGATTATAATATTGACATGAACATGATATATCTGAAATAATTTAAATAACACAATTGAATACTTCATTATTAATCTAAAAAAATTTCAACTTATTGATACCAAAAAGAAACATAGAATAACAATCACTTTGCAATTAACCTAAAAAGAAGCAACACTACAACCAACAACAATAATACATTAAATTTTAAGATCTTAAATACAAACAAAAAGTATTTAGTTTGCAGCTCCCTTCTTTCCTAATCACTTGCTTTGGCTTATTGGTTGACAATTTAGTAAGATCAACTTAATCAGTTGCAGACTTCATAATGGAAGCTTCACCGAATAATGACTTGGACAGTGTCAGAAAAAATGTAGATTCATATTCACTTCAATTATCACAGGACTGTGAAAAATCATCCTGCTAAAAATAGAAAAGTGAGTAAAAGATAATGAATTAATTGCAAATTAAACAAAAAAAGACCTACAGTAATTACTTCAATCAATTAGCAGAGTCAACCTCAATTGTCAATAATTGAAAATTATTCAAAGGAATAATAGTAAACTGTATATAGAATCAATATATAAATGATTATTAAATCGCCTTAATTTGCTTAATTTAAAAATGAATAGAGAAAATATAATTAAAAAATATTTAGAACTAACATCATAAGACTTATAGTTTTCAATGAAAGCTGAAATTACCGAAGCTTCAAAACATAATTTAACAACATGGGCAATTATATATAAATTCAAAAAGTTATATAGAAATGAATACTTACTGAAGGTTATCCACCTCGATAATAATGTAGTGATAATGTTGGCCATCTTTTGAAAACTCAATTAAGTCTGTCTTCCCAGTAAGAAAACCAATCACATCTACAAAAAATAAAAATAAAAAACTTATCATATTGTCAAAGAGAAAAATATAAAAAAAAAGTAAAGAAAAGAAAAGAAAAGATGTTTATCATATCCTTCACTAAATCTTAGCAGATCATTATTTCAATAGAGAAATAAAAGAATAAAAAACAATAAACTATAAAGATCTAGAGAAGAGAGAGTGATTGATATCCTTCACTAACCACTAAACTAATCTCATATAGACACTTGAAATTTGGTAGTTAATTTTCAACAATTAATAAGATCATTAATTAATTGATTTCAAAATTAGGAAATTATAAAATTAGAAATTTCACAATAATTAATAAGATTCTTAAGTAATTAATTTCGAAATTAATTAGTAAAATTTGATTATTAATAAAGTAAATTAATAGAATGGATAGAGAAGAGAATCTCTATACAGTATATCAAATTTTTTTAAAAGATATAAGTGGGTGAGTGTAAAAATAGATTGGTTGTATAATGTAATTGGTTATACATGAATATAATGACCAGGCCCCATTAATAAACGTAAGGTAATTAATACCCGACGCATTACATTAATGCGCTGAATAATTAATACCCAGCGCATTAATTAATGCGCTCGATATTAATTACATCCCTGGATTATCACATTATGTGAATGCAACATATACATTTAGTTTGATATAGTAAATATTTTATTTTCACCAAATTAGTGAGTATCATTTCTAACTTAGTTTGATAAAGCTGATATAAATTAGTGAGTATCATTTCTAAATTAGTTTGATTATTTGATGAAATGGTTTTGACTTGTGTTGTTTCATTTTTTTGTAGGAGAAAAAGAAGAAGAAATAAGGCAGACTTAGTGGACCCACTGTAACTTCTTTTTATTGGGGCGCTATTGTTTGGTATTTTTAGTGTACAAACTATTTAGTGTACCTATTGTAACTTCTTTTTAATGGATATTAGATACTTTGCATTATTTCGTGTTGGTGGACAATGTTATTTTTAATGTATTTGGATTAATGTTGAACTTATTTTGATTTTGTTGATGGTTGGATATGTAGGTGGTTGGTTGTATATCTGTTAAGTTGTAGGTTTTATAATTAGCAGATGGATTATTATTTTAATGAATGACTAATTATTAAATTTTGTGTGTTTGTGAGAAAATTTATTTATCACAGATTCTCAAAGTTATGGCAAAATCATCACATATTGTGGCAAAATCATCACTGATATTGTGGTAATAATTAAAATTTGAAATCGTGTTAGTGGCAAATTCATTTTAACATTTAATGACAAAGGAACAAACATGTAGTGGTTGAAAATTCTATAGCAAATTTAATATTTAATGACAATATATAACACAATATTAGAGGCAAGTTTTACATATTTTTGCCATGGAAAGGGTTCCAGAAAGGGTAGAATAATGACAGACATTTATTAATAAGTAGCAAAAAAATTTGCCATAAAAGATTCGTAACGTCAGCAAGCCCTGTTTGCCACAATATGGTGGAAGTAGTTTGACTTTTTTATTTTCCACTAAAGAAATTGTAATTCGTGGCAATCCGCTAAAGTTCACCACAAAAGCTAGCGGCAGATCTAATGTGACAATCGGTTAGCGAGCACTTTTTAGCCACTGAATCATCATTTTGCCACTGTATATCACTACTGTGGCAAAAATAGCTTATTCAAATTTTTTTTGTAGTGTGTGACTGACAAAGTTCAGAAGTTTATTTGGAAAAATATCATCTGTAGGTATGGAATACCTCGTGAGCTCATTAGCGACAACGAAACACAGTTCACAGATCACCGATTTCGGGAGTTCTGTTCAAACCTCGGCATCCGACAACTCTTTTTGTCTATTGAGCACCCGTAAACAAACGACCTGGCTGAGGTAGCCAACAAGGTCATCCTAATGGGATTAAAGAAGAGGCTCGATCGGGTCAAGGGATACTAGGTCGAAGCGCTACATGAAGCAGAGGCCTTGATCCCTGTTGATCCCAGCCTCCGTATAATTACTTTCGAGGAATAGGGAAACACAAAAGCACGACTCGCCGAGCTTGATCTTATCGAAGAAGAGCGAGAGCTCACCAAAATCAGAGAAGAAGTAATGAAACTTAAGATTGCTTAGAAATATGATAAACATGTCAGACCCAGAAGTTTTGCAGAAGGATACCTTGTTCTCCGAAAAATTGAACCCTAAAGAAAACCGATCGGGGAAGGTAAACTCGCTCCAAACTGAGAGGGCCCCTATTAAATCACAAAGGTCCTCGGAAAAGATGCCTACAGAATTGCCAAACTCTTTGGAAGAGAACTCCCACGATATTGGAACATAGCCTCTCTACGGGCCTACTACAGCTAAGGTTCCACCCTTAAATTACAATAGGGCTGGAGTACTCTTTTTCCTACTTGATGGTTTTCCCACTAGGTTTTCCCTATGAAATGTTTTAACGAGGCTCCACCATGTGTAAGCAGAGTTTAAATTCTCGGTGGGATGTGATGTATCTCTATGATATTTTCACAATTAACTTGCTTTATTCTGCACATTTCTTTCATGTCTAATATCACTTGCACAAATTGCATGCTTTTTAGGTGGAACTTACACGGTCCCACAAGCGGCGCTTGACCCACGTGACACACCATTTTTCCTCGACCAATCTCTCATCTTCTCGGTGTTATAAAGCCTTCGTAAGCAATTGAGACTCAGTTTTCACCAGCCTAAGCTCGTTGGCCTCAGCGTCCCATATAGTGACAAGAACTCGGTGTTCACCTGTTTGACTCGTCGACCTCAGTGCCTATCTCGGGCTCCACCGATGAGATGAGCCACCATCAGTATCGAAGGAATCGTAATAAATTTACTAAGGGCAGAGTCGAAAGAGATGAGCCACCACCGATGTTGTCTGGTGAATAAATGTTATCACGTGTTTTAGCACTTCCAGAGATAGTATTTGTTGGAATGAAAGAGTGTCAGGCTTTGGTCAAATACATAACTGGGTGAAAAAAAGTATCTTTTGGGAATTGCCCTATTGGAGTTCATTACTGATTCGACATAATTTAGATGTCATGCACATTGAAAAAAATGTGTTTGATAATATTTTCAACACTTTGATGGATATTTCCGGAAAAACTAAAGATAATGTCAAAGCCCGACATGATCTGAAAATACTTTATAAGAGACCAGAGTTGGAGTTACAAGAGGTCAACAGACGATATCTGAAACTGAAGACCTCGTATGTGTTAAATAAACAACAGATCAAATATGTTTGTCAATGGATAAAAGAACTCAGATTACCCGATTGATATGCTTCAAACTTATCTCGATGTGTGAATGTCGATGATTGCAAAATATCAGGGATGAAGAGACATGATTGTCTTGTATTCATGCAGAGATTGCTTCCGATCGCATTCCGAGATCTTCTACCTGATAATATTTGGGGTCCGTTGACTGAATTAAGTATATTTTTTAGAAACATTTGTGCAAATGTCCTTCGAGTCGAAGATATGTCAACACTTGAAAGTAATATTGTTGAAATCATATGCAAGCCGGAGCATTTTTTCCCTCATGCATTTTTTGACTCGATGGAGCATCTACCGATACACTTGGCATATGAGGTACGAGTTGATGGCCCCGTTCAATATTGGTGGATGTACTTATTTGAAAGATACATAAATCATCTAAGAAAAAAGTAAAGAACACTACAGCTGTAGAAGGATCAATATCTGAATCGTATATCATCCAAGAAATTTCAACATTCTGCTCATTTTACTTTGAATCGATAGTACAGATAATATTTGATCGTCTTCCACTTAACGACGACGGGGGAGTTCGACATTCAGATGGATGTTTAAATATATTTTGTCACTCTGGTCGTGCTTTTGGTTCTCGTCCATCTCGACACTTAAGCGAGGAAGAGTACCATTTGGCACACTTGTATGTATTACTCAATTGTCCAGAGATTGAACAATTCATTAAAATATTTGACATTGAGATGGTGCAAAAATACTCTATTCACAACGATCAAGAATTAGAGAGATTACGAAATCATGATTTCCTACATGGATTCAAGCTTACAGCAAAGATCACCGAGCTGAAATAGATGAAAGAATATTTGAGTTTGTTAGTGGACCATCGCGACTAGTGTCCTGTTATAGCGGATATTTTGTTAATGGATACAAATTTCACACGGTGGAATATGCATTTAAAAAGATGACGATGAATGCCGGGGTCTGCGTGAAAGGGACAACCTATGTTGAATGTGATATGGATTTTTATGGACTGGTGGAAGAAGTGATAGAGTTGCACTACTTCGGCTTAAAATCAGTGATCCTATTTAGATGTCATTGGTTCGATACAACGGAAAGGGGCATGAAAGTTCATCCAAAATACAAACTTATTGAGGTTAATTCCAAATCGAAATTGGCAACAAATGAGCCTTTTATATTGGCATCACAAGCCGAACAAGTATATTACGCGATTTATCCGGCTCAAAATAAAGATAGAGCAGATTGGCGTGTAGTCTGTAAGACTAAAGGTAGAGGAAAAATTGATCCGATAGTAGGAGAAAATGAGTCAATACCGATGTGACAGATGGTTTCTATCAAGAAGATGATCCTCCTGCTGTAGATCGTATTATTCCAATACTCGAGGATGCAGACACAACGCCAATTCAATTAGATGTTGAATATGCTAATGATGACGATCATGAAATTGAGGAAGTTGGAGATGAAGAAGATGAAGAAGATGAAGAAGAGGAAGAAGAGGAAGAATTCGAAGACTATTACTCAAATGATGAGGAATAATTGTAAAGTATATCTTATATTAAATATATCTCTACTATATATGTAATAATCTAATTATATGTCAATTCGATAGATATGTTTGGTCGTGGTTATCTTCGCATGAGAGCTTCGGAGTCTCCGATCGATGAGACTCCAGCACTTACTCATGTTGTTGATTCTCCTGTTGTTGATCCTCCTGCCGATGATACTGCTGAGGCTAGTACATCCAAACGTAGGAGGCCACGCGGGCCAAACAGGTGGCAGCCTCCACCAGCCGCAGAGTCACGCAGATTCATTAGCGTGGTTGGGGAGCGGTAATATATCATGAATTATGAATCATTAAAAATTCATTATATCATAATATAATATTAAATTTTATTTTTGTTGTGCAGTTTTAAGTAAGAAGAAGTGCCAAGGAGCATTTCTTCTACCATTCGACGATATATGCACAGGGCATGGCCCACGTGGTCTCACGTGCCCAGTGAGCATGTCGATATGCTATGGTGCGAGTTTGAGGCACGTATTAATTTTTTTTTATACATGCATGATGATTAATATTGGTACTAATATTATTATTTTACAGGCTCGCTAGACATGGGTCGAGGACTAGAGGCCCTTTATTTACGCTGCATGGGAGGCTATTTCCCGAGCGAGGTACAACGGGCAGCGGGGGCAGGCCCGGTCCTAGGCGATGGCCCTAGCTGGGACCACTAACGTCGCGGAGTCTCGGGGATATGGCCCCGATTGGATTACTCCGGATATATGGGACTAGCTCATGGCATTATGGTCGATGGATCGATGGCAGGAGGTTTCTAGGATTGCGGCTAGAAACCGCATGTCGGGGGGAGGAGCGCGTCACACTGGCGACTTGGTTGCATTTGCTGTGCACGCGAACCGTATGGTAAGTATACCTTAATTTTAATTATATATTTTATTTGTTACTCTATGTACTAATTAATCTATTTGTTTTGTAAATGTAGATGACGGTGTTGGACGACGGGACTGTCCAGTGACCCTCCTCGATGGTGGTGTTTGAGCGGACTCATCGTCGAGGGCATGGGACGGGGGAGTACGTCAACCACTTCGCTGCATACATTATGGTAAATATATTTATTTAAATTATTCATTATTTATTTATAATTTTAGTTTTATGAAAAATATTAAACAAAAAGTTAAACTCGAGTAGGAGACCTACAGTCAGACGGTGATACAGCGCGGAGGCACCCCCGAGGACTTTGACGCAGGAGCGTGCGTCGAGGCTGCAGGTGGCTGGGACCACGGTCGTGTGTATGGTTTTGCAGATAGTGGTCATGCGCGAGCCGTGCTAGGCTCGCTTGGGGCACCGACCCCTCCACATGCTGGTGAGCGGCCGTCCACCTCCAGGTCCAGTTCTGATCATAGTACCAGGATAAGGACACTAGAGGAGACGGTCGCGCATCAGAGTTAGATGATGGCGGAGATGCATGCTATGCTACGCAACATCTCAGCTCATACCGGAGTAGGCATCCCCTCGGCATCATCTGATCCATCATCCTCGAGTCAGTCCACGCCGGTGTATACCCAAGCACTCCAGACCCCGCCATATAATCCAGACCATCCTCCATCGTCATCGTGAGATTTATTGTTTTTATATATATTGACTTTGTTACTTTGATACTATACTTGATTAATTTGTTTTGTTTGGATATTGATACTTCAAATTTGCATTTGAATAGTTTTTATACGATTGTGGATAATTATAAATATAAGTATAATTATTTTGATGTATATCTTGGTGTATTTGTGATGTGTGAATGAATGTATGTATGGGTGTATGGGTGTGTGAGTTATGTATCAGATAATGTATCAATGCATTAAATGGAAATTTAGAATTTGAGATTTCTCCGATTGTAGGTTGTACTCATCAGCAACAGCTTTCCCACGATCGTCCGTGGGAAAGCCGTTACTAAAAGTGTATCGTAAGCCGTTGCTGATGTCATACAGCAACGGCTTAGCAACGGTCTTTCACTAACGGTGTTGCTACGGACACGTGGGCCATTGCTAATAATTGTTGTCAGCAATGGGACCGGGTCTGTGGCAAACCCGTTGCTGATAATATTATTAGCAACGACGCGAGCGACCGTTGCTGATCCGTTGCTAAATTATCAACAACGCATCTTTCTTCCACGGCTCCGTTGCAACGGTTGGGGCCGTTGCAAGCCGTTGATGATCGTTCTTGATCCGTTGCTGATGTCCATTATTCCAGTAGTGGATGTAGATAATAATCACTGCAAAGTTCAATGTGTAGATAGTCTTGACTAGGCCTATCAGGAGATGCTTGACAAATAGATTGAAGTGGCGAAACTTAACAAGTCTCTCGGCGATCAGAACAAGTTTATGGTTGAAGAAAAGAAGGAAGACCCTTAAGGAGAGAGTTCAAACCCTTCAAAGAAAGATTGTTCAAAAAGGTAAAGAAGGAAGTTAGAATGATGAATTCTATAGGTACTCTTAACAAAATTTTGATTGTAGGAAAAATACCTTCTAATCATAAGGGACTAGGGAAAACTAGTTTATGCCAATTGAAACCACGGTCTCAACTGCCAACTCAATCCAGGAACTTTCATAGAGGCTCCTCAAGTCATGAAAAGCTTGCTATAAGAAAGGGAAATAGGGTGCCCATATGCTACTACGGCAGGTGCAGAGGACACATTATAGCAAATTGCTTCAAACTCTCCAACAAATTGAGGAGAAAGAATCATATAAATTACCCAAGGCAAAAGGTTAAGCGAATTTGGGTAAGAATGATGACTGTATTCCAATTGTGTGATGAATTTGGGTAAAAATCATATAAATTACGGCAGGTTAATCTTGTTAGTATAGGCCAATTGTGTGATCAAAATTTAAATGTTCAATTTACTAAAAATAGTTGCACGGTTCTTGATAAGGATGATGACTGTATTCTTAAAGGGAATAGATCTAGAGTCAACTACTACAAAATTATCTATTCTTCTATTTGTCTTTCAACTGTCTCTTTTGACATTAATCTGTAGCATCGACGGTTAGGTCATGTTAATTACAGAGATCTGAAGAAACTTGTAAATGCTGAAGCGGCCAGAGGCATTCCTAAACTTTCAGGAGAACCTGAAGCTGTCTGCGGTGCTTGTCTAGAAGGAAAGGCAGACTAGGCAGTCTCATCAGCAAGACAATTGGTAGTTACTTCTATTCTGAATGAGCATGAATTTCATATTCTGAAGGTGGTCAGAATAAGGAGTGATCATGGAAGAGAATTTGAGAATATTTATTTCTCTAAATGCTGTGATGAAAATGGTATATCGCATTAATTTTTTGCTACGAAGGCTACTCAACAGAATGGTGTAGTAGAAAGGAAGAACCATACTATTCAGGAGATGGCTCGTGTTATGCTTAATTCTAAGCAGATTTTTGAAAGATTTTGGGCTAAAGCCATCAACATAGTTTGCTACATCGTAAATTGAGCTTATCTCAGACCAAGATATTCTAAAACTACTTATGAATTATAGAAAGGTAGAAAACCTAACCTTACATACTTTCATGTTTTTGGTAGCAGGTGCTATGCTCTAAATGATAGAGAATACCTTGGGAAAATGCAAAGCAAAAGTGACGAAGCCATATTTCTTGGCTATTCCAAAAATAGCAAGACTTATAGAGTCTATAACAAACACACTCAAACTGTGATGGAATCAAAAAACATGAGGGTTGATGACTCTCAAATATATGAGACCCTGCTGACTGATGAGAAGACAGTCTCAATTGTTGATAAGACTGCCCAGAATTCCACCAAGGTTACTAACAGTCAGTTGAAACTGCTAATTCAACTAACCAGGAGACAGACACTAAACATGAAGATGAAAGGGATGACTCCATAGCTGAAAAATCTGCAAGATCTCTCAAGAATCATACTATACAAAATGTAATTGGAGATGTACATGATGGAGTTAAAACTAGAAATCAATCCAAGAAAAATCACAAGGATATGATTAGATACTCTCGCTATATGTGAACTATTGAACCTAAAAATGTCAAAGAAGTCTTGAAGGATGAATTTTGGAATTCTTTTATGCAAGAAGAGTTACAGCCGTTTGTCCAAAATGATGTTTGGGAACTTTTCTCAAGACCATAAAATGTGAATGTTGTTGGAACTAAATTGGTATTTAAGAACAAGGCTGATGAAGCTGGAAACATTACAAGAAATAAAGCTCGTCTTGTTGCTCAAGGCTTCAACCAAATTGAAGGTTTGGACTATGATGAAACCTTTGCAACTGTTGCAAGATTGAAATCCATCAAGTTACTTCTAGCCTTATCCTGCAGTATGAAGTTCAAACTTAGCGAAAAGCTGGTGCTCTCTAAGGGTCCTCAAGACCACCCTCAGATGCTCAACATGCTCCTGTCCACTCATGGAATATACTAGTATGTCATCTATGAACACAATGACAAACTTATCCAAGTACTCTTTGAACGCCATGTTCATCTGATCCATGAAAGTTGCTGGTACATTTGTCAACCCAAAGGACATCACCAGAAACTCATAATGCCCATATCTCATCTAGAAAGCAGTTTTCGACACATCCTGGTTTTGGATCCTCGACTAATGTGACAATATATATAGGTCTCTTGGGGAACTTCTATAAAAGGATAGTTTCTTAGGAAGTTGCAATTGCTCTAATACTAGCCTATTGTAGCAAAGTAAGAATCAAAACAAAAGGGCAATGGAAACACAGGATTTGTTTACACAGTTCAGTGACAAACAAGTCATCTAATCTGCGGGGCACTAACCGGACAGATGCCCAATTCACTCTTTATAAGTACAATATAAGCCCTTTGGATTTCACACCCGAAATCTGACTACCAGTACTACAGTGAATCAAAAATAACAAAATCATATTTGCTATTATAAGTAAATACCAACTTGCCTCTCTATGACATCACAGCCACAAAGTTCTATGACATCATAGCCTCGTGTTATAGTGTGTTATCCGCCCGATATCCAATCTTCTCATCGAAGATAAAAGGTTGTTGCCTCTTCTGCACTTGGCAGTACGCACTCGGCAATTTCAACTCCTCTATAGATGTCAAGATCATTTCCGGAGTTGTTGACAATAGATCTCTTCTCTAGTATTTTTAGGTGTCACTGAAAGATTACTGGAAGATCTAAATAAATGATGACTTCAATCATATTAATAACCCCTGTCTTCAATAGAAACCATCAGCATAACCTAGGCATTTTACAAAAGATCATTTATGTAAATAAGAAACGCCTAAGAAATAATTGAAGAGAAACTCTTCGAAACTAAACTGGTCAGGAAGAAAAATAATGATGATTTAAATGTCCAAAATCAGTTAACAAAATCATCATTAAACCAGAAGTCCATCAGTCATCAAGATCGTATCAAGCAACCCATCCATAAATTTTTTAAGACTATAAGCAGTTAAGACCGCGTCTTCACACTTGAAACTGTCATCATCGCATAAGTAGAGCTTTTTCCTTGTTGAATTTGAGAAAACACCATAAGCTTCTTTTGCCAAATATAGCCAGTAAACAAAAGCCAAATACTAACATAATGATATGTGGGTCGCAAGTCAATCTTTGAGACCCACTGAGCCCCTTGTAGAAGGTCAAATAAATTATAAATCCTCGACAGTGGGCAATGGTTCTTGATCGTCACCTTATTCAACTATTTGTAATTGATTCACAACGCATGGACTCATCCTTCTTTTTCACAAATAGTATAGGTGCTCCCCACGGAGACACACTCGGGCAGATGAAGCACAAATCCAATAACTCCTGCAACTAAGCCCTAAGCTCCCTCAACTCAGCCATAGCCATCCGATATATGGGGGAATCGAGGTTGGCTTCAACCCCTGATGCTGATGAATACATAGCTCGATCTCTCGCTCAGGCATCAATCCTAGAAGCTCATCCGGAAAAACATTGGGGAAATCACAAGCTCGATGCATCTCGTTGACTTTCTTGGTCGTCCCCCTCGGCATTCGCCACAAAAGCTAGAAAGGACTGACAACCATTGTCAAGAAGTCTCTGGGCTCTAAGAGCCAAAATTATTCTCAAGTATTTACCCTTCCCTTCACCCTAAAAGGTAAACTGCGACAGCTCATGCTTATTATAGGAGACACATAATGAGTGGATAACCAATCCATCCCCAAAATCATATCAAGCTCAAGAGATGACAACAACACAAATTCAACCTCTAGCATGTGTCTACACACTGACACATCACAATCTAGAAAGGTCACCTTTACCAAGCGGGCATCTCCCGTAGGCGTCGATACCACTATGGGCGTCTCAAACAAACTCTCTTTCCTACCCTTCAAAGAAGCAAACAAAGAGGATAAAAAATGAGTGCGTAGCACTCGGATCAAAATAGTAGAATGCCATAAAGGAACATACTACTAAAGTACCTTCGTTGAGGCATTCCACCGAACACGTTGAGGTGGCTCAACCTCTACTAGTATATTCAACACATGCAATCCCCTAACCAAGTGAATCTCAATTATAAACATCAAGGGACATGGTCCACATGGCCCTCTAACCTCGCCACGACTGAGGGTATAAACTATTCTAAGTAAAACATGAATTCCAACCATTTAACTACAAAATTTCAGATTGAGCAGCCCCTACACTTAACCATTATTCCAATCACGATTACCACTTTAAACCATGTTTATTATCGATCATAACAAGTCACATGGTCTGGCCACAACAACCCACACCTTCTCTGCAAGTTTCTACTTGAGTAGGATCAGGACTCGACCTCTAAACATCTTGTTAAAATCAACCAAGACTACGGCTAAGGTAGTCGTGTAAGTCATTAGGTTGGCCTCTCAAGTATCATTTCAAACACGAAGTTTTAGCCCTTAAGCTCGGCCAACTCGGCCACTCTTGGTCTCTCTAGATAGGTCCGACCCAAACTTGAGGTTCTACTATCAAAGAGATAAGATTAAGCATAAGCAGGTGGATGAGACATTTTATCAGACACTTGGTGGACATGCCCATGCCGCGCCAAGCTCCATGCGCCCCTAAACCCAAAATTTAAGCATGGAGACTTCACAATTCCTACCATCTTCGGCCCTCAACTCTCGGATCATTCAAGACACCAAAATCAAGACAAAAACTAGTACCCAAACATTACAAAATCCTTCCAAAATTTGCCCACAACATAATATCGTACCTTAGTTTAGTCCCCTTTCAAGAGTATATTGAATATTGAGTTGGACAATATGGTGTGATGGGTATATTTACTGTCATCGTCTTTAACTGAAGTTTTCTGATTAAGATATTGGTTTGAGCAAATGAAATTGATGGCCTAGGTATTCCGTTGAATTAATCGATCGTTAGATACTGAACTAGAAACAAAGAGATGAGAAAGATAAATCTTGTTTTCTTATCTTTATTTTAAAAAATTGAAATGAAGTCATTTACATACGTTTGTAAAAAAGATGACAAGAATGTTTTTGAATTACTATGGTACACTTCGTATTCTTAAAACATTGGATCAATTTTTTATAATTTTTCAAACATATTAAATAATTAGTCATAGGTAGCATGATTGTCAAAATATTTGTATTTTGCTAATAATTTAAATTTATTATTACTTTGTTTTATTTATTGTGTTGAACATACATACTTTTTGATTGAATACAATTGTCATATTATCAATGATGATAACATACACGACCATGACAATATAGTGGAGGTGGAATGTACAATGGTGGAAGAAATCCAAGCTTCTTGTCTTGAGCTCTTCCATTGTGAGCAATGTTAGTATCTTTGAGCATATTGTCTGAAAGATAGAAACATTATAAGAGATATTATCAAAATTAAAATAATAAAGTTAATATAATAGTAATTATTTAATTAAGTATCAATATCGATGCATCGGTTGTGATAGGTAGCTTAAACAAAAGAGCAATTAAAGATTTCAGAAATGATTATTGAGATGGGATATATAAATTTTAAATTTAGTTGTTAACATATTTCTTATATTTATGATCCATAGATATCGTAGAAGATAATTATTTAATAAATATATGAGTAAATCAAATATTTACAAGAATCAAAAAAATTACTTACATAATTTTAAAATCAACTCATCGGAGTTTGTTGGTTATGTAGGAGCGATCTCACTAGTAGCTACTACTGGAGATGAAATCAATGACATAGATAAGAAGAAATAAATAGCGAAGAGACTTAGAAAAAAGCTCCTTGCATCCATGTTGACCAATTCTTTTTGACAAAAGATTATTTTTGTTTTCAATGACTCATTACCCTTCTATTTGGTTAATATAAATATAGAATAATTTTGTTAACGGTAAACGAGCCTTTAATACAAGGAACATGCTTTATAGTCTTTTAGTTCAAATTTATGAAATTTAAATCGAACAAACATAGACTAACGTACATTTGCCAATCTAGAATATATGTTGTTATAATTATTATAGATATTTTATTACATATTGATTTTTTAAGATTTAGTGTGCCACCACATAGTCTGAATCAAACATTGCCAAAACAGTCACATCACCCAAACAACAAGTGAGCTCTCTCGCTAAGGGTCTCCTCGCGGCAGCCAAATATGCTAAACTACCCACAAATTTCCTGCTCAAGGCGCCTGCCACCACGTTCTCTTACTCAGGGTGATACAAAATGGTGCAATCATAATCTTTCAGGAGCTCTAACCATCTCCTCTTTCTCAAATTCATGTTGTTCAATGTCAATAGATACTAGTGGCTCTAATGATTTGTGTAAATCTCACAGGACCACAACTGCCGCCAACTCCTGATCATGCATCGGGTAATTATTCTCATGGTTTTTTAATTCCCTAGACGTGTAAGTTATCACTTTGCCACGCTACATCAATACACATCCCAGGACAATCTGCGAGGCATCACAATACACCAAAAATCCACCCGAACCCGACGGCAATGCTAACACTGGTGTTGACATCAAACAATCCTCGAGATTTTCAAAACTCTTCTCACAGCTATCATCCCACACAAACTTAACTTTCTTCTGCGTAGGTCGAATCGAAGGTGTTGCACTCTTCGAGAAGTTCTCCTTGAACTTCCTGTAGTAACCTATCGAGCCCAACAAACCACGCACCTCAGTCACGCTGTTTGGCTGCATCGAGTTCCGTATCACCTCCACCTTGGTCGGATCCACCCTAACTCCATCCCGAGTCATGATCTACTCTACAAATCCCACAATTTCAAGTCAAAATTCACACTCGAAAACTTATCGAAAAGTTGGTGCTCTCTAAGGGTCCTCAAGACCACGCTCAGATGCTCAACATGCTCCTGCTCACTCTTGCAATATTCTAGTATGTTATTTATGAACTCAATGACAAACTTGTTGGTGAAATGGCCACACTAGAGGGGGTTGAATAGTGTGTTATCTAGATCTTTCGTCTAATTTTGGTTTTAATCGTTTACTTGATTACTTAGGTAATTTATAAATCGAGTAATAGCTGAAGCAAAATATAAATGATAAGTAATAAGAAATGCAAGGTAAACAATGCTAACACAATTATTTATAGTGGTTCGGCCCCAATGCCTACTCCACTACCTAAGCACCCTGCTTAGGATTTCCAAACTAGTTTTACTAGATTATATCATTTCCCTTACAAAGAGGACTTATATCGAAAAGTCCCCGCTCTCAAACCGAAGGCACTTCCACACCTGGAAGTATCTCGCCTTCCTACCGAGAGCACTCTCCCACCTCAACCCAAGGGACAACTCAACTAATCCTAGTAAACTAAGTTTACAATGGTGGATTTAAACCTTAACACCAAGGCAACCACCCAACTCAATCAAACCTAGCAACCTAGGTTTATACAAATGATATACAATGAAAATAAACTACAATGGAGCAAATAAATAATACAATAAATACTTAGCTCCAAACACGAGTCCTAGTTCCTCTTGATGGCTCAATGATGAATAGATCAAAACTTTGAAGGCAAAATCAAGTTTGTATCATGAGAACTAGGGTTTGTAAAGGAATGCCTCAAGAAAGGCTTTTGCAAAGATAAAAAATGTCTAAATCGAATGATGGATCATGGGAGGAAGGCTCTCATGGTCTTTTATTTATAGACCATGAAGAATTGGCCTCAAACAACCAACTCAACAGCTAGAAAAATAGCTGTTTCCATCGTCTGATCATTTACGATCGACAGACCGAGCGACCGAATGCATCCTGCCACTTATGGGAACCATTCGGTCGATCGAAATTCGAAAATCAGCCCGGTTTGCTACACTTATTTTAAATTCGAAAATCATCTCCTATACTTATTTCAAATTATAGTTGGAGTTTTGATACATGCTTAATATTAGTAGATTCCCCACTCTTGATCAGAGGTTTTTTTTGAAAAATAATTTTATTTTTGATTTCTGGTCTCGTCGGAGACCTATGTGGCCTGTAATGGGCCTAAGAGACATTATGGTTCTAAATCGTAGGCTCATTATGGTCTTTCAATTTTCAACCAATAGGAAGGGTTGGAGATCATGTTTTCAGTTATATTTCTCTTGTGATCTCTTAAAGTTCGTTTTGATATCACTTGATCTCTTTGCTATTTGGTTTGGTTAGCTTGCTAGTAGCCTTAATTTCATTATCTACTTATGGAGTCTACTTGCAAGTTAAAAATGTTGATGGAAGACTAGTAGATTGAATTTGGAAAGAAAATGAAAACTTCGGGAAAATTTATAAGAATGAGGTATGAGCTCGTTTTTGCAAAAATCTTAATATAATACTTGAATATTCATGCTTTAATGATGTCTCTATACTCATGATTGATTTTGCATGACAAATCTATGAAATTTCATGAGTAGGTAAAATTTTGATAACTTAGGAAATTTCATGATATCTTGATTGAATGAAATTAGCTCTAGGTTGAAATTCATATTAGAGACCTCATTTTGAGTTAGTATTTAGAAAACATATTTAGATACAGACATGACATGATTCTAGGTGATAACTAGATCGCTTTAGGGAACTTAAGTTTGAAAAAGTTTGACCCGAGTCAATAAATCGACTTGGACACTTCATTTTAAGTCCAAACTTCATAAACATATTTAGGAATAGGTATGACATGTTTCCATGCATTTAGAATGAAAAATTCATATGGATATGAATAAAATGATATAAAGGCCATTTTATGATAACCTCTTTACAATCAAGTTGACCCAAGTCAACAAATTGACTTAGAGGTCTCATTTTTAATCCATATTTGAGGAACATGTTTAGATTTTCTCATGATAAGTGACCATAGGTTTAAGTTTGAAAAATCATGAGTAAATGATAAGATTGACACTTAGAAAGATTCATGATAATTAGTTTAGTTTTGAATAAAACCATGCTAGGTTGATATCTTGACTTAAGGAAATAATTTTTATTTCAAACTTGACATACACTATTTACATGACCATTATATGGTGTCATAAAAGTTTGAATGAAAACTGAGCACATTTTGAAAATAACTAAAAATTACGGAAATACCATTAAAATCTCAACAAGAAAGGCAAGCTGCCGGCCGTGTAGGGCTACCCTACATTAAGGGTATGGCTGAATAGTTTAGGCCGTGAAAAATCATAGAAATAATTCTTAGAAATTCAACATATATTCCTTATGTTGTTTGTATTAAATTGTTTGAAATTGGGATTTTATAGGGTCAGCTACACTAGGACTACCTAGAGATTAAGGGTAGGCCAAGTAGGGGTATTTTCATAATTTTAGAGACAACTACGACATCGTAGGTCCTTAGCACACCTTGTAATGACATTATACACTCAAGGTAGATTATGAAAAATATTTATAGGGCCGCATGTATGCAAAATCCTTAGGTTCTACCGTATACTTTAGGGTCGATACCATAAAACATGAGTTATTGGAAGAACGGTAAAAAAGTTTAGTCCCATATCAAGAGTATATTGAATATTGTGTTGGATAATATGGTATGATGGGTGTATTTACTGGCATCAACTTTAACTCAAGTTTTGAGGAAATGAAATTGGTGGCCTAGTAATTCCATCGAATGAATCGATCGTTAGATATCGAACTAGAAACAAAGAGGTGAGAAAGATAAATCTTGCTTTCTTAACTATATTTTTGAAAATTGAAATGAAGTCATTTACATACGTTTGTAAAAAAGATGATAGAATGCTATTGAATTACTATAATATACTTCGTATTCTTAAAACAATGGATCAATTTTTGATAATTTTTCAAACATATTAAGTAATTATTCATAGGTAGCATGATTATCAAACTATTTGTATTTTGCTAATAATTTAAATATATTATTACTTTGTTTTATTTATTGTGTTGAACGTACAAACTTTATGACTGAATACAATTATCACATTATCAATGATGATAACATACACGACCATGACAATATAGTGGAGGTGCAATATACAATGGTGGAAGAAATCCAAGCTTCTTGTCTTGAGCTCTTGCACTGTGAGCAATGTTATTATCTTTGAGCATATTGTTTGAAAGATAGAAACCTTACAAGAGACTCTACCAAAACAAAAATAATCAAGTTAATATAATAACAATCTTCTAATTAAGTATTAATAACAATCTTTCAAGTCGGTTAGTGCTCAACGTCCCCGATCGAAAAAATCGGAGAAATCAATAAGGACACTCGTCGACACTTGGATTTCATCGGGAAGATTGAGTTTATGTTTACAGTGTCTAGAATGAATATGTAATCCTATTTTATGATTCAATGAACCCAAAAACCAACCCAAACCCCAAAACATAAAATCGTAGAAACGACCCTGAAATTCACAAAGCCTAGGGAGCTCCTTGGAGGGCTATAGGACCTAGACAAGTTCTTGGCACCAAAAGTCCCGGTAATTGTTCCTTAGGTAAAAACTAGATAACGAGATATTTTTAAGGATTTTTTGGAAGCCTTTAACATATGCATATTTGACCCGGGAGATTATAAAATTTTTGGTTTTTGAAAATTTATACTAGACCCCAAAAGCTAGATTTTGATTCTTAAGGATAGATTTTTTAGATATTTTTATTCAATCCAAATGGGGGGTAATCCTTATATGATATTTATATTTTATCTTAATTTTAAGAAATGTTATATAAGAGGACTTAGCGAAGGCAGAACCCATAAATGAACAAACGAGAAAAAAAATAAGCAAACTGGGCTGATTTTCTAGTTTTGGTCGACCGAATTTTGCCCAAAAGTGGCATAATGCATTCGATCAGTCGGCGGTCATTCGGTCGGTTGACCGACGATCGACTAACAAATGATCGAATGACGGAAATGACTATTTTTCTAGTCGTTGAGTTGGCTGTTTGAGGCCAACTCTTCATGGTCTATAAATACAAGACCATGAGAGCCTTCCTCCCATGATCCATCATTGCATTGTGCCATTTTTTATCATTGCAAAAGCCTTTCTTGAGCCATTCCTTTGCAAACCCTAGTTCTCATTATACAAACTTGATTTTGCCTTCAAAGCTTTGATCGATTCAACATTGATGGATCAAGAGGAAATAGGACTCGTGTTTAGAGCTAAGTATTTATTGTATTATTTATTTGCTGAATTATTTGTATATTTTGTGGTTTATGTTCATTGTATATCATTTGTATAAATCTAGGTTGCTAGGTTTGATTGAGTTGGGTGGTTGCCTTGGTGTTAAAATTTAAATCCACCATTGTAAACTTAGTTTACTAGGATTAGTTGTGTTGTCCCTTAGGTTGAGGTGGGAGAGTGCTCTCGGTAGGAAGGTGGGATACTTTCGGGTACGGAAGTGCATTCGGTTTGAGAGCGAAGACTTTCCGATGTAAAGTCCTCTTTGTAAGGAAAACGATATAATCAAGTAAAGCTAGTTTGAAAATCCTAAACGGGGTGCTTAGGTAGTGAAATAGGCATTGGGGCCGAACCACTATAAATAATTGTGTTATCATTATTTACCTTGCATTTCTTATTGTTTATCATTTATATTTTGCTTTCGCTTACTACTTGATTTGTGAATTGTCTAAGTAATCAAGTATACAATTAAAACTAGAATTAGGCGAAAGATTTAGATAACACACTATTCACTGCCGCTCTAGTGTGGCCATTTCACCAACACTTAGTATCAGAGCGGGTCGTAGATTGAGATTTCACCATCTCGTCTACATCTTGCCATGATCCAAAAAATGGCACTAGAGAGTATAACATTTTCACCACCTTGGTTTGATGATGAAAATTTTGGTGTTTGGAAGAGTAAGATGTATACATTTCTTAAAACACAAAGTTTAGATCTATGGTGCATGCTAAAGAATGAATATGTTGAGCCCATCATTGACATTAATGATTGGAGTCAAGAACAAGTTAGATTGTTTGAATTGAATACTAAAACAACGCACTTTCTATATTGCTCATTCTCAATTGACATACTTGAAAAAGTTATGCATTGTTCATCAGCATTCGATATTTGGGCTTGTTTAAACATATTTTATGATTATGCAAAAACCGAGGAGCTTATTACTTTAAATGAAGGAGGTGATGCCAATTGTCATACCTCTAGTCCTAATGAAGTTTTTGATGCACAAAGCTCATCTAGTCAAAGGAACACCAAAAATCGGAAAAAAAAACTTAGGTGCTTCCTTTGCCAAGAGAAGGGACACAAGAAGAAGAATTGTCCTCTCTTGAAGAAGAAACCAAAAAGGAAGAATTGTGCTTCCTCATCCACATCCAAATCAAGTGAAGCCACTTCTAGACATGACGATTAAGCTACATCAAATTTTTGCCTCATGGGTCTTCGAGATGAGGTATATTCTCCATCTTCTAGTCATGTTCAAAATGTTAATGATAGTTATTATAGTAGCTCTAAATCTCTTGATATGTCGTATGAAGAACTACTAGAAGAATGTAAAAAGATGTATGACTTGCTCATGAAAAGAATAAGGAAAATAGGAAATTAAAGAAGGAAAATTTAAGGCTTAGTTCTCATGTGCATGAATTAGAAAATGAAAAATTAAATACTAGCTCTTTTGATTCTTGCCACGATGTTTTAAAACTTGAAATTAAGGACTTGAAACATAGAAATGAAGAATTAGAAATTGAAAATGATGAGTTGTTAAATTAAGATTTCAAAAATTAGAAATGAAAATTAGAACACGAAAAATAATATGAATCTCATAATTTGAGCATGATATTTTGAGAAATTACATGAGTAGGTATAATTTCGATACTTAGACGATTTCATGATGTTGCTATTGAATGAAATCGGACTAGGTTGAAATTCTTTATTAGAGACCTCATTTTGAGTTAGTAGTTGGTAAACATATTTAGATACACATATCACATGATTCTAGGTACGTAAACTTGAAAATTCATGTGTAGATAAACAAAGTGATAACTAATTCACTTTAGGGGCCCTAAACTTGAGAAAGTTTGACCTAAGTCAACATATTGACTTAGTCACTTCATTTTAGGACCAAAATTTATAAACATGTTTAGGAATAGGTATGACATGTTTCCATGCATTTAGAATGAAAAATTTATATGGATATGGATAAAATGATATAGATGTCATTTCATGATAACCTCATTTTAACCAAGTTGACCCAAGTCAACAAATTAACTTATAGGTCTCATTTTCAATCCATATTTGAGAAACATGTTTATAGTTACTCATGTTAGGTGTCCATAGGTTTAAATTTGAAAAACCATGAGTAAATGATAAGATTGACACTTAGCAAGTTTCATGATAACTAGCTTAGTTTTGAATGAAATCATGCTAGGCTGATATCTTGACTTAAGGACATAATTTTCATTCCAAACTTGACATACACTCTTTACATGACCATTATGTGGTGTCATAAAAGTTTGAATGAAAACTGAGCACGTTTTGATAAATAACTAAAAATTACGAAAATGCCATTGAAATTTTGTCATTTTTAGTTAATTTTAGAAAAATATAAAAAAAATTGATTCTTGAAACTGCATCTTCATTGAAAAATCTAGTTTATTCAGAAAAATTTTTAGAAATTTTCGTTAAGAATCTGATTATAGTCGAATTTTGAAGTTGGATTTCAGAAATGCAAAGTATCACCCTCTTGAAATATCAATCTTTCTGATACTTTGATTTTTCGTTAAAAACTTCAAATGAAACTTTATGCATACTATTTTGATTCCATTTCTAATATCGTTCTCACTATTCTTTGAGTGAAATCATTTATAAAAATGATTTTGATACGTTGAGCGATATCTTGAAAATGTGTTTTTGGTTAGAATCAAGATAGGATGAAAAATGTACTTAGAGAATTCATTTTGAGTTCAAACTTGGCACATGCATTTCAAAATATTATTCAGTGATTTCTGGAAAGTTTGAATAAAAAATGATAACTTTTGGAAAAACACTTGAAATTTACAAAAATGCCCCTAGATTTTTAGGAATTTTATGAATTTAAAAAAAAATGATTTTGACTAGTTCTTGAACCTGTAGATTCCTTAAAAAATCAAGTTTGTGCAGTTAAAGTTTCAAAATATATCGTCAAGAATATGATTTTATATGGATTTAAAAGTTTGTTGTTTGTAAACTTGAAGTATACTTTGACCTAAGTCAACAAAGTGACTTAGAAACCTCATTTTCAGTCCAATCTTGATTGACATACTTAAATTCACTCATGTTAGATGTCCAAGTGTCTAAGCTAGAGAAAACATGAGTAGATAACAAAATTTGATACTTAGCCATTTTCATGTTTTCATGCATAATTTGAATGAAATCGTGCTATGTTCATATTTTGATCAAACGATATTGTTTTCACTTCAAACTTGATACACATGCTTTAGATGATCATATCTTGGTATCTGGAAAGTTTGAATGAAATATGGAAATATTTTGAAAAAATTCAATTATTTACAAAAATGCTACTAAAGTATCACTCCTCTCAAATTGCTCATTTTTCTGATACTTTAAATTTTCATTAGATTTTGAAATGAGACTTTGTTGGCTTAAGGGTCTCTCTTAAGCCTCGATCTTTATTTTGATAATAACAAACATGTATTTAATCCAAGTGTGAAGTTTTAAGTTCAAGTTTAGGTTGCGATAAGCATGCCAAGTCCGTTCAAACGAGACGAAAGAAAAGATTGTCAAAGAAACGGAAAAAGAAAACATCGAAGAAAGACTCGGGATTAGATCAAGTATAATTCATGTAATATACCCCTAAGACAATCTTATCCAAAGCCTAATTGTATAGTTATCCAAGTTAGAACTTGGTAACTAAATCCACAAAAAAAGCATGTAAAAATTTCAAGAAGAAATCAGCCTCAGCCTGCATTCGGTCGACCGAACAAGGCAGTATTCTGCTAAGCAGCCTGTTTGATCGACCGGTTGATCGACCGAATGACAATAAAATTGGGCACTAGCCATTCAATGCTACGTCGGTCGACCGATTGATGTAAAAAAGAGGCAGAATGCTTAGCGGTCGACCAATCGGTCGACTGAATTGGAGATAGCCTATCGCGTGACCCTGGCTCCAGGTATTCGGTCGACCGTCTAGTCGACCGTCTAGTCGACCGAATGTGGGATCAACATCTTTTCGTCAGCCAGTCGACCCATCGGTCGACCGAGCTCTCTCATCCAGCTAGCGGTCGTAGTGGCGGTCGATCAATCGGTCGACCGACCAATCGACCGACCAGCGATTGAACGGCTTCAACGACTTTTTTTTTAACCGTTGAACGGGCCGTTCGAGTGAGGGTTATAAATACCCCTCAACTAACTTCTTCACAACCTCTTAGAAGTTTCATTGAGCATTAAAGAAGTTTTCTTAAGGCTTCAAAAGAGCGAAATCTGCGCGTGCCCTCTGCTTCCATCTACGACTCATTTTAGGCGCTGATTCCCTGCTTCTTCAACTGTGCTGCAACTCAAGAGCCATCTTCTTGCAAGTTGGAGACCCGAAGGCGGTGGAAAGAAGCCTTGGTTCATTTTTTATTCTTAAGCTCTTTCCTTTATATTTGACTTTTATTGTAAACTTGTTGTCAAGTTGAGATAGCTGCTAGGTGTGCTAGGAAACACTTAGGGATAGTTTTATAGAATTGTGTTTTGCCAAGGTGAATATGAGTGAGGTGTTCTCAACGCGGTGAGAAGGGTGTCCTCATTGTATTCAAAGGGAAACATAGATTCTATAAAGTAGTGGTTAGAAATTCTTGGTGAGGAGCCAAGGTAGTGGAGTAGGCAGTTGGCCGAACCACTATAATTACCCTTGTTTCCATTATTTATTTTCTTGTCTATCATTGCTATTTATATTTGATCATATTCACCATTAAGAAACAATTGCATTAAGTGAAGCTAAAATTGAGTAAGAAGAAAATATAGGAAAAGGGGATAGACACTATTCAACCCCCCCTTCTAGTGTCGAATTTCACACAATAATTGGTATCAGAGCAAGGTTGTAGGTCAAGATTTAACCATCTTTCCTACAAGTCAAGATATCTAGTGAAATCCAATTGGCTCAAGGGTCCTCTACTCATACTCCACCACTATTTGATGGAAACAACTATGCCTATTGGAAGATCCGCATGAATGGCTTCCTACAATCTTTAGGCATGGATGTATGGAGGATGATCCAAGTAGAGTATAAGCAACCCACTAAGAACATGGATGAGTGGGACCAAGAAGAGATTAAATTTTTTAATGCAAATGCAAAGGCCATCAATCCATTATATTGCGGCCTATCTATTAATGAATTCAATAGGATTTCTACTTGCAAGTCCGCTTATGAAGTATGGAAGGTCCTAGAGACCACCCATGAAGGGACTTCACAAGTAAAGGAATCCAAAATTAATTTACTTATGCATGATTATGAAATGTTTAAGATGCTTTCACATGAGTCTATTGATGTCATGCATGCTAGATTTTAAAACATTACGAATGGCTTAGCTAACCTTGACAGGGAAATACGGGAAGAGGAGAAGGTAAGGAAGCTCCTCCGTTCCCTTCCAAAATCTTGGGAGTCCAAAGTGACAGCCATCATGAAAGCCAAGGATTTGAGCACTTTGAAGATCACCGAGCTCATTGGGTCCCTCATGACACATGCGACCCGCATGAAGCAATACCAGGAGGAAGATGCCCCCAAAGGCAAGACCATTGCCTTAAAAGCATCACATCGAGCAGAAGAATCGTCGTCATCCGAGGAAGAGACGGATGATCTTGAAGAAATGGCGATGCTCGCAAGAAGATTCATGAGCTTCATGAGGGGAGGCATGAGGAAGGAAAGAGGAGGCTACACTTGCTACCATTGCAACAAGACTGGGCACCTAAGGAAGGATTGCCCACTTCTCAAGATGGCCTCCACCTCCAACCCTCACAAGAAAGAAAAATACAAGAAGAAGAAGAAGGCAATGATGGCCACGTGGGATGAAAGCGAGGCCTCATCGAGTGAAGAAGAAGCAAAAAGTGAAAAGACAAACCTTTGCTTGATGGCAAAGGATGATGAGGTAAAATTTATTTTTGGCGAAGTTTCATTTACTCAAGAAGAGCTAGAAAATGAACTTGAGCAAATGCATGATGAACTCAATGCCATTAGGAGAAAGTTTAGAGATCTCAAAAAGTACAATAGATCTTTAGAACTTGAGAATGATAGTCTATTACTTTCATGCAATGCCATAAGGAAAGAAATAGACACTCTTAAGAAAGAAACATGCACCCTAGAAAAAGCTAAGAAGGACTTAGAGATTGACAACCAAAAACTAGAGAATGAAAATAAGTATTTATGTGATAAAGTTGAGCATCTAAATGATAGCATGCTAACATTAAAAAAGGAACTTTGCATGCTTAATGAAAAAATGACAACCATTCAAAATGTCATGCCAAACGTTGTTCGGTATTTTGCTAAGAAGCTTGTTCGATCGACCGGTCGTTGACCAAATGATGGTAAAATCGGGCAGTAGCCATTCAAGGCTGCGTCGGTCGAACATTGGATCGACCGACCGAAGTGATAAAGAGGCAGAATGCTTAGCAGTCGACCAATCGATCGATCATGTTGGAGATAGCCTATCGCGCGACCCTGGCTCTAGGTATTCGGTCGATCGACTGGTCGACCGAATGTGGGATCGACATCTTTCTGTCAACCGGTTGACCCATCGGTCGACTGAGCTCTCTCATCCAGCCAGCGGTCACAGTGGCGGTCGATCAGTCGATCGACCGACCGATCGACCGGCCAGCGATCGAATGGCTTCAACAGCTATTTTTTTAACCGTTGAAGGGGCTGTTCAAGTGAGGGGTTATAAATACCCCTCACCGAACTTCTTTACAAATTCTTAGAAGTTTTGTTGAGCATTAAAGAAGTTTTCTTAAGCCTTCAAAAGAGCGAAATCTGTGCGCGCCCTCTGCTTCCATCTACGACTCATTTCAGGCGTTGATTCCCTGTTTCTTCAATTGTGCTGCAACTCAAGAGCCATCTTCTTGCAAATTGGAGACCTGAAGGCGGTGGAAAGAAGCCTTGGTTCATTTTTTATTCTTAAGCTCGTTCCTTTGTATTTGACTTTTATTGTAAACTTGTTATCATGTTGAGATAGCAACTAGGTGTGCTAGGAAACACTTAGGGATAGCTTTATAGAATTGTGTTTTGCCTAGGTGAATAGGATTGAGGTGTTCTCAGAGCGGTGAGAAGGGTGTCCTCATTGTATTGAAAGGGAAACATAGATTCTATAAAGTAGTGGTTAGAAATCCTTGGTGAGGAGCCAAGGTAGTGGAGTAGGCAGTTGGCCGAACCACTATAATTACTCTTGTATGCATTATTTATTTGCTTGTCTATCATTGCTATTTATGTTTGATCATATTCATTAAGAAACAATTGCATTAAGTGAAGCTAAAATTGAGTAAGAAGAAAACATAGGAAAAGGGGACATACACTATTCACCCCCCCTTCTAGTGTCGGATTTCACACAACAGACTTGAAGTATGATATTTTAAATTCACTTTTGGTATTTTTCTAATCATTTGATGAGAAAAATCATTTCTGAAGTGATTTTTGACTATTTGACCGATACTTGAAAATATCAGTACTTAGTTATTACATGATTCTTTATTTTGGATTTCATTTATCATTTCACGATATCGTGTATGACTTAGTCTCTTATTCGATGTTTGGTTTTCATCACTTGAGTTGATACTTTCGCGGTTTTGAAAAATCTTTTAGAGTTTCAACTTTGACTTTTGATTGACTTTTCATGCCCCTTTTGAGTGATGTCAAAAGGGGGAGAAAAATAGATAGGGAGAGTTTATTTTCATAGATATGCATGTTGATAGGGGGAGAAATCCTATGATTGACTTCCTTAATGCTTTATTGGAAATATTTTCTTAAGCTTGTTTGTCATCATCAAAAAGGGAGAGATTGTTGGCCTAAGGTTTTCAACCTTGGTCCTAATCTCGGTTTTGATGATAACAAACATGGAACTAATGTTTGCATGGAGAAATATTTTCATGTTCCAAGTCGATTAGCGCTTGACGTCCCTAATCGGAAAAATAGGAGAAATCAGAGAAATAAGCAAGACGCACGTTGACACTTGGATTTCATCGGGAAGATAGAGTTTAGGTTTAGAGTGTCTAGAATGAATATGTAATCCTCTTTTATGATGCAAAGAACTCAGAAACCAAACCCGAACCACAAAACATGAAAACCATAAACGACCCTGAAATTCACTAAGCCTAGGAAGCTCCTTGGAGGGCTATATGACCTAGACATTTTCTTGGCACTAAAAGTCCCGGTAATTGTTCCTTAGGTAAAAACGAGATAACAAGATATTTTTTAAAAAAAAATGGAAGCCATTAGTCTATGCATATTTAACCCGGGAGATTATAAAATTTTTGATTTTCGAAAATATATACTAGACTCGAAAAGCTAGATTTCGATTCTTAAGGATTTTGACCCTTAAAATTGGCCAACTCAACCACACTTGGATGCTACACACATACCCCAAACCAACATGAAATTATAGTAAAGAAAATTCAGATTTAATCATAAATTAAGTAGATGTGGTATTTCACCAAACACTTGGTGGGTATACTCATGCCACACCACACTCTTCTTCATGCAGCTACTTACAACGGGGTTTTGGCCACCCCAAATTGATAACAACAACCCTTAAGTTTAAGCGTCAAGAATATTGGGAACCTTGCTTCCCTACTAGGGCTGCATGCCCTAAGAGATGTATGGGTCTAACTTCCCCTATTTCTCAACCAAACTCAACTTCAAGCATCCAAAGAAAAACTTCTGCTATTTATCAAAAGGGAAACGATCCCATAACCAAAACAGTCCCTAAAATCCCTTACCCTTAGGGTTTTCATCTGGCCAAACCCTCTCATAGGGTTGCCTTAAAACATCCGCACCTATTCAAGCATCAAACAACGAAAAACTTTGGGAAAACGTGTAAATCAAAACCCTAATTTGGTTTGTATCAAACCCCGTTCATATAATTCCATGAGATTGCCCTAGAGAACGCAAAACCCTAAAGTATTTGTGCCACTCACCTCAGGTCAGAGTCCAGTCAACACTTGCGGAGAGGATTTTGACGATCTCCGACGAACAACGATCTCTCGCACTGGATCTCGTTCTCCATAATGTCACCCCTTCCTCCTCCTCAGGTATCCCAAAATTGAACCATCCAAATCAGATCGCCACCGTTCATATTAAGAAACAATGAGTCTCAGACATGCTCACTAAAAATAGTTTGATCAGATCCCAATCGGATGGTGTCCGGATTGCTCAATTGGATGAAACAAGTCATTGCAAGAATCTGCTGAAGAAAACCAGGAACAAGGCATCGGTTTTCTATCAGAATCACAAATTCCGCCATCAAAAGCCAATCCCCACCAACAAGAATCCACAAAAAATGAAGTCTAATACTCCCTGACCAAGTTTCGGCAAGATCGTATCATGAATGCCCCTCTGATCGTGACGTTTGATGAAGTCCGTCGCTGTAAGAACAACATGCCAAGAATACAATTCTTAGGATGCGTACAAGTAATTTTTGGGCCCCACTTTTCTTTTTTTATTAATCGCTTAATGCGAAATGACCTCCGTGTCGCTCACGCGAGTCTGCACCTAATTTAGCCCATCGGCTCGACTGAACCACACCCAAGGTAAACACTAACTCGACTCAAACAAGAAATTAAAATTTCCTACTTTACAACAATTATTTTTTGCGCGCAAAAGCCTGACCTCCGATTGCATTATCTGGTGATCCACTTGGCTCACTTCAGCGCACATTCTAAGCTTCCCGTTGAAACACCAAAATCGATAATTATAAACATGAGTATTACCATCATTCCCCTTTAAAAAATCATCCGTGAATTTAAGGATAAGCTAATAAACTCATCAGATCACAATACAGGTATGGATACTTCTCGTGCATATCATGCGTAACCTCCAAGGTGGCCTCCTGCTTAAAGTAGTGCTCTCACCTCACCTTCACCAAAGGAAAATCCCTGGACCTCAGTTCCTCATCTGACGATTCAAAATTTCAACAAGTCTCTCCCCATATGTAACAACTGAATTGACCTCCACTGTAGTGGGCTCTAAAACATGGGATTCATCCCTCATGTATCCCCTAAACAAGGAGACATGAAACACTAGTTCGGTCCCAACAACTAGGGCTCTCTAGCCTCAAATCACCCAATTAGTGATCTGCACCTCCGCCCATACACCTCAAACAGAGCCATACCAATGCTGCCCTGGTAACTATTATTGTATACAAACTCCACAAACGGTAGGTGCTTCTGCCAATTCCACTATAGTACCTCCAGATCCTGGAGTAATCCTGCTAGCCTCAAATGCTCAACCTAGACCTCCTGAAAAACAAAACATTTGGATACTATTTTTTTTTGCCACCTCCCATTTCATTTCTTTTCACCACTAATGTTTTGTCATATCAAGGTACATATTTGTAGCTTCTAGATGGATGGTGCAAGTGCAGCTATGCACCATCTCTTGTACCCGCCTCTGAACCTATGCCATCTATGGTACCACAATCCTATCCCTCAACCTCAGGACACCCTCATTGTCCACTCTGAACCCGTCATTACATCCCCTCTCTCTGCTAAGTCCTTAGTCAGAGCTCAAAAGACATCCTCACCCTGAGCTCTCAGGAGCATGCCAACCAAAGTGGACTGTACCCATATGTGTGCAACTAAACTGTCCAAATCAAACACTGCTAGAACAGTCACATCACCCAAACAACAAGTGAGTGGCAGCCAAATGTGCCAAACTTCCTATAGACTTCCTGATCAAGACAGGTCCACTCTGACTCCATCCCGAGTCACGATATACTCGAGAAATCCCACAATTTCAACTCAAAATTCACACTTGGAAAAGCTAGCGAGAAGTTGGTGCTCTCTAAGGGTCCTCAAGACCACCCTCAGATGCTCAACATGCTCCTGCTCACTCTTGGAATATACTAGTATGTCATTTATGAACACAATGACAAAATTATCCAAGTACTATTTGAAAACTTTGTTCATTATATTTATGAAAATTGCTGGTGCATTTGTCAACTCAAAGGGCACCAACAGAAACTCATAATGCCCATATCTCGTCTTGAAAGCTGTCTTGGGCACATCCTAGTCTCGGATCCTCAGCTGATGATATGTGGACCGCAAGACAATCTTTGAGAGCCACTTAGCCCCTTGTAGCTGGTCAAACAAATTATCAATCATCGGCAGTGGGTAACGATTCTTGATTGTCAGCTTGTTCAACTATTTGTAACTGATGCACAACGCATGGACCCATCCTTCTTTTTCACAAATAGTAGAGGTGCTCCCCACGGAGACACACTCGGACAGATGAAGCCCAAATCTAATAACTCCTGCTATTGAGCCTTAATCTCCCTCAACTCAGCCAGCGCCATCTGATGTGGGGGAATCGAGGTTGGCTTCACCCCGTAAAGCAGATGAACATAGAACTCGATCTCCCGCTCTAGCAACAATCCTGGAAGCTCATCCGGAGAGATATCGGGAAAATCACAAGCTAGATGCATCTCATCGACCTTCTTGGTTGTGCCCCTCCGTATCCATCACAAAAGCCAGAAAGGACTGACAACCTCTATCAAAATATATCCGGGCTTTGAGAGCCAAAATAATTCTCACGTAATCACCTTCCCTTCACCCTCGAAGGTAACCGTGGTAGATCGGGCTTATTTAAGGTGACAACCTTTGCTCTACAATCTACCGACGCATAATGAGTGGATAACCAATCCATCCCAAAATCACATCAAGCTAAAGAGATGACAGCAACACCAATTCAACCTCTAGCATGTGTCTACACACTGACACATCTAGATCCAGAAAGGTCTCATCTGCCAAGAGGGCATCGCCCGTAGTCGTCGACACCATTAGGGGCGTCTCAAACAAACTCCCCTTCCTACCCATCAAAGAAGCAATCAGAGAGGAAAAAAATGAGTGTGTACCAATCAGATCAAATAGTATAATGCCAAAAAGGAACATACTGCTAAAGTACCTTGGTTGAGGCATTCCACCGAACAAGTTGAGGTGGCTCAACCTCTACTAGTCTATTCAACACATGACATCCCCTAACCAAGGGAATCTCAATTATACACATCAAGGGATGTGGCCACAGGGCCCTCTAACCTTGCCACAACCGAGGGTACAAACTATTCTGAGAAAACATGAATTCAACCATTTAACTATAAAATTTCTGATTGAGCAGCCCCTACACTTAACCATTATTCCAAGAAAGTTTACCACTTTAAACCATGTTTATTATTGATCATAACAAGTCACCTGGTCCGAGCACAACAACCCAGACCTTCTCCCCAAGTTCCTACATGAGTAGGATGAGGACTCGACCTCTAAACATCATGTTAAAATCAAGATCACGATTAAGGCAGACGTCTAAGTCATTAGGCTGGCCTCTCAAGTATTATTTCAAACATGAAGTTTCGGCCCCTAAGATCGGCCAACTCGGCTACTCTTGGTCTCGGTACATAGGCCCGACCCCCGAACATGAGGTTCTACTATCAAAGAGATAGATTAAACATAAGCAAGTGGACAAGTCATTTTATCAAACACTTGGTGGACATGCCACTACTAAAAAAAATGGTTTTTTGCGATGACCTATTTGTGACGACACTAGATTCGGTCGCAGATGCGACGGTTTTGCGACTGCCGTCCATTGGGGTCACGGAGTCGCCAGATTGGCAATGGTACTATGACCGCCTCAAGTGCCGTCGCAACATAGCGATGGTTTGGCGACCGCGTCGCGACCGTATTTTTGCCACCGCGATTGCGGTCACAGTCCTGTCATAGTTTAAAATTACTTATAACCTGCACCCATGCCGCGCGAAACTCCATGCGCCCCTAAACCCAAAATTTTTGCATCGAGACTTCACAATTCCGGCCATCTTCGTCCCTCAACTCTCGAATCATTTATGACGCCAAAATCAAGATAAAAATTAGAATCCAATCATCACAAAACCCTTCAAAAATCAGCCCACAACATAATATCGTACCCTAGTTTAGTCCCATATCAAGAGTATATTGAATATTACGTTGGACAATATGGTTTGATGTGTGTATTTACTAGCATCAACTTTAACTAAAGTTTTTTTATTAGGACATTGGTTTGAGCAAATGAAATTGGTGGCCTAGGTATTCCATCTAATGATCAAACGAATTGATCATTAGATAGTGAACTAGAAACAAAGATGTGAGAAAGATAAATCTTGTTTCCTTATCTTTATTTTTGAAAATTGAAATGAAGTCATTTATGTACGTTTGTAAAAAAGATGATAGAATGCTTTTGAATTACTATGGTACACTTCATATTCTTAAAACAATGGACCAATTTTTGATAATTTTTCAAACATATTGAGTAATTAGTCATAGGTAGTATGATTCTCAAAATATTTGTATTTTGCTAATAATTTAAATTTATTATTACTTTGTTTTATTTATTGTGTTGATGTATAAACTTTATGACTGAATACAATTGTCACATTATCAATGATGATAACATACGCGACCATGACAATATAGTGGAGGTGGAATGTACAATGGTGGAAAAATCCAAACTTCTTGTCTTGAGCTCTTCCACTGTGAGCAATGTTAGTATCTTTGAGCATATTGTCTGAAAGATAGAAACATTACAAGAGACATTATCAAAATAAAAATAATCAAGTTAATATAATAACAATTCACTAATTATGTATCAATATCGATGCATCGGTTGTGATAGGCAGCTTAAACCAACGAGCAGTTAAATATTTCAGAAATGATCAATGAGATGAGATATATATATTTTAAATTTAGTTGTTAGCTTATTTCTTATATTTATCGTCCATAAATATCGTAAAAGATACTTTATTTAATAAACAAATGAATAAATCTAATATTTTCAAGAATAATAAAACTACTTACATATTTTAAAAATCAACTCATCATAATTTGTTGGTGATGTAGGAGCGATCTCACTAGTAGCTACTACTGGAGATGAAATCCATGAAATAGATAAGAAGAAAAAAATAGTGAAGAGACTTAGAAAAAGGCTCCTTGCATCCATGTTGATCAATATTTTTTGTCAAAAGATTATTTCTATTTTGAATGACTCATTACCCTTCTATTTAGTTAATATAAATATAGAATAGTTTTGTTAACGCTAAACGAGCCTTTAATACGAGGAACATGCTTCATAGGCTTTCAGTTAAAATTTAGGGTTAATTACAAAATATATCCTGACTTTTGATGTGTTTCCCTAATCTATCATCACTTTCTAATTTTCTCAATTCAGTACACCACTTTTTTATTTGTTATAAATCTATCCCACCGTCTACCCAGCGTGAACTTTGTCGTCTGAATGCGGATGTGGCACTGTTGACGTGGCTAATAATCTCAGTCAGCATTCAAACGCGATTTTTTAAACTTATTTTTGTTCCACGTCAGCAACACCACATCAGCATTGAAATGCCTATATAACCTTCTCTGAAGCCTCTCCTCAACTACTATTGATGCCCTAAGTCCCTCTTGAGTAAATCCTTGCATCTCCAAGCCTTTATTCATCAAATCCATACCTAGCCTCTTGATCCCTCATTCCAAAGTGCATCATCATTGGAAGGTTGTTCATGCTTGCTAGGGACAAGAAGAGGTGTTGTTCTTTGATGTGATAAGTTCTCTACCATCTCTTCTTGTGATAAATGTTGTTTTGTTTTATTTTGTAATTGTTTATTCAAGTGTGTAAGAAGACCTAGTGTTTGGTCTTGTAATTTGGTGGTCACCTTGGTATAGAGGTATAAACCCACTTGTGTAAACTAGGTTAGGAGTGTTCCTTAGGAATTGTGGTGAAAAAGTTCACTAGGTGTGAAGGCGGAGACTTCTAGGTGCAGAAATACCTTCAAAGTGAGTGTAGAGTCTTTTCGGTGAAAAGTCCTCGATTGTGAGAAACTCTCAACTTAGTGGATTTGTGTGTGAAATCCTAAGTATAGTGCTTGGGTAGTGGAGTAGGCAGTGTTGCCGAACCACTATAAATCTTGGCATGTTAGCATTGTTTAATTTAGTGTTGATTTTATTCTCTCTAAGCATATACTCTTAATCAACAACTTGTTTAAAGAATTGAACTCGGTATAAAATTTACGGTACATACTATTCACTCCCCCTCTAGTGTAGGTCATTTTATTTACATTTGGTATCAGAGCGGGTCATAGATTAAGATTTCACCATTTCCTTTACATCTAGTCTCAATCCGAAATGGCACTGAGGTGGTAGCATCTATACCTCCTAGGTACGATGAGTCTAACTTTGGTCTTGGGAAGAGTAGAATGTACACATTCCTAAATACACAAGGTTTAGGTGCATTTAACATGGTAAAGATTCGATATATTGAACCTAAGAAAAACATGAATGCATGGACCGAAGAACAGGTTGATATGTTTGAGTCAATGCTAAAGCTATGAATTGCATATATTGTTCATTGAAAAATGATATATTTGAAAAGGTCATGCATTGTACTTCTACATTAGATATTTGGGCTTGTTTGAATATGCTATATGACTATGCAAAAATCATGGAGCTTATTACTTTAAATGAGGGAGTTGATGACAATTGTCATACTCCTAGTTCTAATGAGGTGTTTGAAGCCCATAGTGTCTCTAGTCAAAGGAGTACAAAAAGCCAGAAGAGAAAGGTGATTTGCCACCTATGCAAAGAAAAATGGCATGTGAAGATGAATTACCCTACAATGAAGAACAAGGCAAAGAAGAGGCCAAATGCTTCCACAGCCTCATCCCACTCATATGAAGCATCCTCTTGCCATGACTATGAAGTTATTTCAAAAGATTGCATCATGAATGCTAATGATGAGGTACACTCTTCTCCGTCTAGTCATGATAATAGTAATGATAGTATTAACTCATCTAGTTCTTATGATATGCTTTATGATGAATTAATGGATGAGTGTAAAAACATGTATGCCTTGCTTGTTAAAAAGGATGAAGAAAATAAGAAATTGAAGAAAGAAAACTTGAGTTTTAGCTCTCGTTTACATTATGTAAAATTAGAAAATTAGAAGCTAAAAATTAGTTTCTCTAATCCATGCCATGATGCTTTGAGTATTGACACAAAGGATTTGAGAACTAAAAATGACATTTTAAATAATGAAAATAGCATGTTGAAAACTCAATTGTATGCTATTCATAAATCTATGAACGATTTGAAAAATGAGATTGTATTTCTAAATAAGAAAGTTAATGATTTATCTAGTAATTCATCCGTTAAGAACCCTAGAAATACAAATGCTTCATTTAAGAATACTAACATCATCATCCCCATGTTAAGCATTCTTCCACTAATATTCTTGTCCAAAATTAAAAGTTTCATGGAAATTGTTTTTATTGTAGTATCTATGGTCACTCAATTCTTGATTGTGCATTCAAGAGAAATCCAAGTGTTGCTAGGACACTTTGGATTCCTAGACCAACTCACCCCCAAGGATCCAAAGTCATTTGAGTACTAAAAGTCTCATGCTTTTTGTAGGGAGAGCTACCACAGAAGGATGAATGAGAAATGGAATGTTGAAGTTGACCTTGGATTCAAATTAAAGTTGACCTTGGATGAATGAGCTACCACTAAAAGTCTTCATGAGGTTGCAACTTCAAGTCACCTTGATGCCTAGGAAAGGTTGGCATCAAACGTACTCGGTATCATTCCCTTAACTCAAAGTGTCATATTAAAGTTGGAATCATGATACTTAATTGACTTTATCTGATCTTGATATAGCTTCATGAAAACGAATTTTGATTTTGATTTCCGGTCTCCTCGGAGACCTACGAAGCCTATAAAGGGCTCATGCGACCTTGCGGTTCTAAATTGTAGGCTAATTGTGGCCTTTTGGTTTTTGAACCAATTGATATGAAAGGTTGGAGATATATTTTTCTCAAATATTTCATACTTTGAGATCTCCTGATTCACTTTGATATAATGATTGACCTCTTTAAGTGAATCTTTACTACTTAGTAAAGTAGGTATTTTGGAAATGATACTTGACTTCTTGCTTTGCTATTTAGTGGATTAACTTGCTAGTATACATATTTTCGTTATGATACTAATGAAGATTACTTGCAAGTCATTAACAATTTATTGGAAGGCTAAAAGAAAAAGGAAATGAAAATAGAAATTCTCAAGAAATGAGGTATGGTTCTCGTTTTGGAAAAACTCTTGTTCACGACCTCAATATTTTTAACTAAATGTTTTCTCTATGCTCGTGATTGATTATGCATGATAATTGATTAAAATTTCATGAGTACATGAATTTCTTCTTCTTTGGAAATTTCATGATACCATGATTGAATAAGAAATTCATATTAGAGAATTCCCTTCTTAAGTTGCGATTTGATGAACATATTTTGGTTTGCTTATAATTTGTCCTCATGCGATTAAACTTGAAAAACCATGAGTAAAAGATCAAGCGTGATACTTAGCAACTTCATGCTATCATGCTTAAGTTTGAATAAAACTGTGCTAGGTTGACACGTTGATCGCTTGACTAAAATCACTCAAAACTCTTGTTGAAAATTTCATCTGAATTTAAAACCTATTACAAAAGGTTGAAACAATATCTTGTCGATTCCATAGACGTTACGATTAGATTTTGAGAATTTTCGCGAGATCTAAATATTTACAAGAATGCCACTATGAATTCAAGGATTTTAAAAAATATGTAGAAAAGTTATTTTTGAGTAATTATTGAGTTCATGCAATCCGCATGAAACCTAGTTTGTGTGGTAAAATTTTCTTAAAATTTCTATAAAATTTTTGACACATTAGTTGGATAATAATTTCTATATTGGCCGGTCGCTCGACATGCGATCGCCGCATCGACCGGCAGACAAAAATAATCTGGTCCGTCCACTTGGCCGAGCCTTTTCATCCCAACCTCTCACCTAAGCTTCTTAAGACCGAAACTAGGGCTCCTCCACCCCTATCAGCCGACCCTTGCTTGGTTTTTGGAGTCTCTCTTGCATTCTATAGGTAAGAATCTCATGCCATAGCTTCTTTTATGAGGTTTCTTCATGATAATGGTGTAGATTCCTCTCCTTGCACTCCCATATGTTGGTTTCTACATGTTGATAGGCTCATTTCATTATACCTTGTGCATTCATCATAGTTTTTGATTATTTTCAAGTTTAGGAGTCTCATTTCAAATACCTTCATAAAAATATTTTTTGGAAAATATTTGAGGTATGCCTTTGAGTTGAGTATTATGAGTATTAAAACTAATGAAAAAGAGAAGGTAAAAGATCTACCTAAAAAAGGAGGGAAAACAAAATGAATTTTTAGAATTTTTCATCTTTTGTTTTGTTTTCACAATATTGAAATTATCATGTCAACATCATTTAAAAATTGAAGGGTTCATCTTCTAAATCATGTTTCTTTTTTTTTGTTATTTTCTTTTTTAAAAAATAAAGGGGACCAGAAAAAGAGTTCATCCATTTTGCTTTTAAACAAAATGCACTCCCATGTTAGCTCTAGGTTGCATGCATCACTTATTCATAATTAATCATTTATGTATTGTCTCAAAATATCTTGTAGATGGCACCCCGAACTAAGAAACCTAGTCTCCTCGATAACCTTCTTACTCCATTGGGAAAAACCCAAGCAGCACGGTTTAACACCCATACTGTACTACAAACCTGTATAGTCAATTTGGGGGATCTTGAGCAATACGACATAAGGGGTCGATTGAGTGCACTAGGTTGGGTAGAGTTCTTAGGAAGATCAATTACAGTGTGCCCTGTACTCATTAAAGCCTTCTTTGCAAACCTTATGATTGATCGTCCTCCTATTTATAACTATGCAGTTATGCGTTTTGAAATCTTAGGAAAACCTATAGTGATCACTGTGTCAGCTATTAGGGTAGCATTTGGTTTTCCTCTCATTGGTGCTCTAAGTATACACCATGTCCACTTATGCATTTAATGAAGATCATCCTACATCTGAAGTGATATCAGCCATTTGCCCTCAGGGATATTATGGAACAATTTCAACGCAAACTATAAAACTGTCCACTGCCGCTAGGATTATGCATCTTATCATAACACATAACATCCTTCCTAGAGCGGGGCATTATAATGAGGTGATTAGTACCAATGTTAGGGTACTATTCTATGCCATGACCCGTAGGGTTATTGATGTCCCTAATCTTATGCTGAATTACATTATTGAGATACATACATCTGCCAAACAAGCCCTTACCATTGCATCCATCATATCATACTTCATTTACCTGTCCGGGGTAAACATATCAAGATTTGAGATCGAGCCTGCTCCTGAAGCAATTGATACATTGGCACTCACACGTATGAAGATTCTGGGAGATCAGCGAGGCAAGCGTGCTTGAGTAGGAGATCCATCCGACCCAGAGGATGATGATGATGACGATCGTGATGAGGATGATGATTAAGGTGGTAGCTCATCGCATCCTCCAACAGATGAACATTTTGCTATGATAGAGTACGTCTAGGTTGGCTCAGCTGCAGTTTGATAAAGTCGCATGGAACACCAACACGACTACTCACATTGATCATATTAGTAGCCGTGTTGATGATATATATGGCCGTGTCAATGAGATGTATGGTCATGTCGATCAAATGTGGTAGTACTATCAGACTCATTAGCCACCACCACCGCCTGAAGAGTGATGAATGTGACTCGTGTCTAGTTTCTTTTTGTGGACTTGTGTTGTCATTATGGTTGTACTTCTTTTTATGCACTTTACTTTCAGACATGATGGTTGCTTTGTAGACTTCATGGCTTATCTTTTGTGGCATATGAACTTGTAAGTGTTTGACTTTTATATGTTGGCTATATTTGACAAAAGTGTTCCAGGTTAAATCTCAGATTTTGCACAGTCACAACTATGAAGAGGCCTACCTATATGATGACAGTTTTAATTGTGTGAGGATAGTTTCTTCGGTCTATGGTTTTTTGGATAAGTATGCTGCCAATGAGATGACTGTTGGACTTCAATATTGATGATGATTCTCTTGATATTTATGATATTATTAATCATCGTTAATTATATATCTTTTGTCCGTTTTGATGTTATGAGTAGTGGAGAGTTTCCTACTCTTTATTTTCTTGGCTTTACTCTTTGTCTTTTATGATTATGTGTTTATGATGTTGGTCGTTCAAACCGATGATTGTTTGATTTGAACTGAAGATTGATTATAGATCAGTGACTAAAGTCAGCATTGATTCAGCTCCTTTAGGTTTTACAAATAAATACTTGTGAAGATATATGTTTTTATCAACTTTTATGTACGTACACTGTGTTGCCAATTATTCTGAGGAGTTGAGATTGCTGAGTTCAAGACAGCTGAGTGCAGACGACAACAATCTATTTTTCTTATCTTCAAGTGCAGATGGTTATGGGCTGATAACTCGCTACAACACAAGGATTGTGTGGAGGAAGGAACTCTATGGCTGAGATGTCATAGAGAGGAAAGTTGGTATGTATTTGTAATAGCAAATAGGTTTTTGTTATTTCCAATTCACTATAGTAATGGTAGTCGAATTTCGGGTGTAAAATCCTGAGGACTTATATTGTACTTATAGAGAGTGAATTGGACATTTGTTCGGTGAGTGCCTCGCAGATTAGGTGACTGGTTTTGTCACTGAACTGCCTAAACAAACCTTCGTGTTGGCGAATGTGATTTTTTGCTTTGGTTCTTACTTTGCTCTAGTAGCAGTTGCAATAGCAGTTGCAACTTCTTATTCAACTGTCCTTAACAGAAGTTCCCTGAGAGACACCTACACTATATTGCCAATTGGTATCAGAGCGGTTGTACTAACCTTTACATGCACAAAATCCTTGGTGTGTCTCTTCTTTTTCAGGTTTAAGATGGAAGGAATACCTATGAAAAATTCTGTCAATGTTCCTGCTTTACTTATTGGAAGAAACTATGCATATTGGAAGGCTACGATGAGGGCTTTCATCAAATCATTGGATGACAGTTGCTAGGACTCTATAGAAGTCGACTATACTCCTCCAAAAATTGATGGGACTGAGCGCAAGCTAAAGAACCAATATACAGAAGGAGAAATAGTTGCAATAGAATATAATAATAAAGCTCTCAATGCTATCTTTAGTGGAGTTGAGTCTTCTCAATCTAAACTAATCTCAGCTTGTACCTTGGCAAAGCAGGCATGAGAAATTTTAGAAATGAATCATGAAGGATCCCTGACGTTTCGAAAGTCAAAAGTTGAAATACTCTGTTGGTGAAATGACCACACTAGGGGGGGTGAATAGTGTGTTATCTATATCTTTTTGTCTAATTTCAGTTTTAATCATTTACTTGATTACTTAGATAATTCACAAATCGAGTAGTATTTCCAATTCACAATTCATAGTGGTTCGACCCCAATGCCTACTCCACTACCTAAGCATCCCGCTTAGGATTTCCAAACTAGGTTTACTAGATTATATCGTTTCCCTTACAAAGAGGACTTTACACCGGAAAGTCTCCGCTCTCATACCGAAGGCACTTACACATTAGAAAGTATCCCGTCTTCCTTCCAAGAGCACTCTCCCACCTCAACCTAAGGGACAACTCAACCAATTCTAGTAAACTAAGTTTACAATGACGGATTTAAGCCTTAACACCAAGGCAATTACAAACTCAATCAAACCTAGCAACCTAGGTTTATACACTTGATATACAATCAAAATAAACAACAAAATACAATAACAATTGGAGCAATAAATCAAACAAAAAGTACTTAGCTCCAAAAGAAACTCCCTAGTCATCTTGATGCCTTGAGAAGATAAATCTATGAAGCTTGATGGCTAAATCAACAAGTGAAGATCAAAACTAGGGCTTTTGCAAGGATGGCTCAATGGAAGCTTGTAGAAATGCTTAGGATCATTCTTTGAGGCTTGGAAGCATCAATAACTACTTAGGAGTGAGTTTGGGATGGGTATTTATAACCCCCCAAACAAGAGGGCTTGTTAACGGGCATTTTTCTGCCTATTGGCGACGCCCAGTCGCTTGCCGGTCGATCGTCGATCAACCGACCGAGGGATCGCCGAGCGACCGAAGGCATTCAGCCCATTTTGGGCATCGGTCTTTCAACCGAAATGCCTTCACCTTTTACCGGTCGACTAGTCGGCCGACCGAACCTAGGCAGGGCAGATTTTTTGCTTATTTATTTTTTTGCTCGTTTGTTCGTTTCTGGGTTCCGTATTCACTAAGTCTACTTATATAACATTTATTAACTTTAAAACATAAATATTATATAAGGATTACCCCCCATTTGGATTTAATAAAAACATCTAAAAAATCAAAATATTTAAGAATCAAAATCTAACTTTTGGGATCTAGTACAAATTTCCGAAAACTAGAACTTTTATAATCTCACGGGTCAAATATGGGTAGGCTAAAGGCTTTCAAAAAATCCTTAAAAATATCTTGTTATCTAGTTTTTACCTGAGGAACAATTATCGGCACTTTTGGTGCCAAGAAAATGTCTAGGTTATATAGCCCTCCAAGGAGCTCCCTAGGCTTAGTGAATTTCAGGGTCTTTTCTAATTTTTTGGGTTTTTGTGTTTAGGGGTTCGAGATTGGTTTTTTAGGTTCCTATGCATCGTCATGAGGATTTACAACACAAGCTAGACACCCTAGACCTAAACTTTAACTTCCCAAAGAATCCCGAGCTTCGACGAGCGTCCTTGTAGATTTCTTCAATTTTTCCGATCGGGGACGTCTACCACTAACCGACTTGGAACCTGAAAGTATGTCTCAATGAAATCATTAGTTCCATGTTTGTTATCATCAAAACCGAGATTAAAACCAAGGTTGAAAACCTTAGGCCAACATCCTCTACACCAGATTTGAGAATCTAAAAATGGGAGAAGATGAAAGTATACAAGACTTTCATGGACGTATCAAAGATCTCATGAATAATGCTACCAACCTTGAGACTCATTTTCTGAAGAAAATGTAGTAAGGAAGGTTCTGAGATTCATGCCAACCAAATTCAATATGAAAGTTGCTGCCGTAAGTGAAGTTCATAACCCATCTACTATTACTCTCGACACTTTGATGGGAAAACTTGAAACTTATGAGTTAGAACTATTTGAAAAAAAATCTCACAGAGAAAACAAGAAGAATCTTGCCTTCAGAGCTACCGAGGATGAGATCAAGTCAGAAGATTGTTCTGAAGAAGAGATGGATGCTGTTCTGGCTCTTATGACAAAGAATTTTAAGAGATTTCTGAGAACTAAGAATAGGATAAACCAGAACTCTTAATCAAATATGCAGTTCAAACAGCAGTTTCAATCGCTTGAGTCTACTAGTTCAAAATCAAACTTCTCTACTAGAGAAAATAAAAGAAGTCAATTGTCTGGACAAAAAGATGATCTCAAATAGAAGTACAAAGGTGTCCAATGCTTTGAATGTGAAGGATTTGGACTTATGAAATCAGAATGCCCAAATCTTCAGAAGAAGATCAAGAAGTCATTCATTGCTATTTGGAGTGATGATGATGAAGAAACTGACTCAGAAGAGCATGAACGAGGCAACTTTAAAGTTTTCATAGCCTGCATAGATGACATAGTTAAGACTGCCGACATCTTTGATCACTACTAGAAATTGGTTCTTCAGCAACGGCTATTAGCAATGGCCGCTCAAGCCATTGCTATTTGCAATGGCGTTCTTCGGCCGCTCAAGCCGTTGCAGATATGTTGTATCTGCAACGGCGTTCTAACGGACACGTGTGCCGTTGCACATATTTATTACCTTATCAACGGCGTTCTAACGGACAAGTGAGCCGTTGTTGATGATTAACTTATCAGCAACGGCTTTCTAACGGCAAAGTGAGCCGTTGCTGATAAGTTTATATAGGGCACGCGATCGCGCCCACCCCCTTCTTCCTCTTCCTCTGCCCGCCGCCGCTGCTCTCTTCCAACACCACTGCCGCCGCCCCGTCCACGACCTCCGATTCCGACCTCCGCCTCCCGTTCGATTCGAGGTATTTCTCACCACCTCTGACCCCCTATTTGTTAGAGCCGGCCGAAACCCTTAAAATAGGGAGATGCTATGTGTATTCAGAGAACCGTAGCGAGATACTGTCGAAATTTAGAATGAAGTTAGCAGTTAAAAGAAATACTTAGTGCAATATAAATAATATAAATCCTGAATGGAATAGGACCATCTCACCTAAAGGCATTAACCTAAGAAATTGTCGTTGATTGACATAATCATGTCGGCTGATCGAAGTTGGATGTACCGACGTCTTGATCATGGAGCTTTAATAAACGAGTTTTGATTAGACATAACTTACTTCCTAAATTTTGCCTATTCAAATCGGAAATTCGTTAGCGTCGGTTATAAAATCCGATGTCTCTGCAGCATTTGCTTGAATGGACGATTTTTGGATCGGGAAACTGTCACTCTGCATCTATATAGCAAAGGATTTGCACCAAGATATTTTCTATGGACTTGTCACGGGGAGTCACGTGAAGTCAGGACGTCGAGCAATCCTGTCGTTCAGACACATGGTGAATCTTCCTCTGCTAGTGTTTCTTCATCTAGTCAATCTAATCCCTAGAACTATGATACTTGATAGTCTTCGGGGTCAATTCCACCTGAATGATAATGTTGATAGGCCAGTTACTGAGACATCAATCCCACCAGATACTACGGCGGTTGATATCACAGAAGTACAAATCGCGGTAGAGATTGAATTGCCAAATAAAGAAGCTGTAGAATTTTATGAGATGTTGAAAGATGCCGATGAACCTTTGTATGAGAATTGTCCTAAATACACTAGGTTTTCACCAATGACGCAGCTCCTAAACATCAAGGCCAATTGTAATATCAGCGGGGTTGCGTATGATCGGATTGCAGGATTGATTAATGGAATGCTGCCGACTGATAACAAGTTTGAGCCAACTTTTTATAAAACTAAAAAACTGATGAGAAAATTGAGGATGGGTTACGAAAAAATACACGCGTGCAAAAATAATTGCATTTTATATTATAAAGAAAATGTGCAGTTGGATAAATGCTTTATATGTCAACATCCTCGTTACAAGGAGAAGAAATTCGTCCGACAGAAAAAAATATCCCGTTTAAGGTGCTTCGGTATTTTCCACTAACACGGAGGCTTCAAACATTATTCATGTCGGAAAAGACGGCCCCCTACATGAGTTGGCATGCAAGAAGTCGTGATGATACAGTAATGACTCATCCATCCGACAGTGAAGCATGGAAACATTTGGATTCATGTTATCCTTCATTTGCTAGGGATACTAGAAATATTAGATTGGGATTGTGCACAGATGGTTTTAATCCGTTTGGACATTCTGCAACTCCTTATTCAGTTTGGCCAGTGCTACTGATAATTTATAATTTGCCACTGTCAATGTGTATGAAAGATGAATTTATTTATCTTTTGATGATTATTCTGGGTCGTAAGGGTCCTCGAAAAGAAATTGACGTGTTTCTCAGATAGATGAATTAAAAACATTATGGACTGAGGGAGCTGTCACTTATGATTTTCATCGGAAGCAAAACTTTAATTTAAAGGCCGTGATCTCGTGGACAATCAATGATTTCCCGGCATACGACATGTTGTCTGGTTGGAGCACTCACGGCCGACTCTCTTGTCCGTATTGTATGGAATACTCTAAATCAATCAGTCTTCAGAACGGATGAAAAATCTCATTCTTTGATTGTCAATGTCGATTCCTATCGAGTAACCAACAGTATCGAAGGAATCGTAATAAATTTACTAAGGGCAGAGTCGAAAGAGATGAGCCACCACCGATGTTGTCTGGTGAACAAATGTTATCACGTGTTTTAGCACTTCCAGAGATAGTATTTGGTCGGAATGAAAGAGTGTCAGGCTTTGGTCAAACACATAACTGGGTGAAAAAAAGTATCTTTTGGGAATTGCCCTATTGGAGTTCATTACTGATTCGACATAATTTAGATGTCATGCACATTGAAAAAAATGTGTTTGATAATATTTTCAACACTTTGATGGATATTTCCGGAAAAACTAAAGATAATGTCAAAGCCCGACATGATCTGAAAATACTTTATAAGAGACCAGAGTTGGAATTACAAGAGGTCAACAGACGATATCTGAAACTGAAGGCCCCGTATGTGTTAAATAAACAATAGATCAAATATGTTTGTCAATGGATAAAAGAACTCCGATTACCCGATTGATATGCTTCAAACTTATCTCGATGTGTGAATGTCGATGATTGCAAAATATCAGGGATGAAGAGCCATGATTGTCTTGTATTCATGCAGAGATTGCTTCCGATCGCATTCCGAGATCTTCTACCTGATAATATTTGGGGTCCGTTGACTGAATTAATTATGTTTTTTAGAAATATTTGTGCAAATGTCCTTCGAGTCAAAGATATGTCAATAGTTGAAAGTAATATTGTTGAAATCATATGCAAGCCGGAGCAATTTTTCCCTCATGCATTTTTTGACTCGATGGAGCATCTACCGATACACTTGGCATACGAGGTATGAGTTGATGGCCCCGTTCAATATCGGTGGATGTACTTATTTGAAAGATACATAAATCATCTAAGAAAAAAGTAAAGAACACTGCAGCTGTAGAAGGATCAATATCTGAATCGTCCAAAAAATTTCAACATTCTGCTCATTTTACTTTGAATTGACAGTACATACAAGATTTGATCATCTTTCACTTAACGACGACGGGGGAGTTCGACATTCAGATGGATGTTTAAATATATTTTGTCACTCTGGTAGTGCTTTTGGTTCTCGTCCATCTCGACACTTAAGCGAGGAAGAGTATCATTTGACACACTTATATGTATTACTCAATTATCCAGAGATTGAACAATTCATTAAAATATTTGACATTGAGATGGTGCAAAAATACTCTATTCACAACGATCAAGAATTAGAGAGATTACGAAATCATGATTTCCCTACATGGATTCAAGCTTACAGCAAAGATCACCGAGCTGAAATACATGAAAGAATATTTGAGTTTGTTAGTGGACCATCGTGACTAGTGTCCTGTTATAGTGGATATTTTGTTAATGGATACAAATTTCACACGGTGGAATATGCATTTACAAAGATGACGATGAATGCCGGGGTCTGCGTGAAAGGGACAACCTATGTTGAATGTGATATGGATTTTTATGGACTGGTGGAAAAAGTGATAGAGTTGCACTACTTCGGCTTAAAATCAGTGATACTATTTAGATGTCATTGGTTGATACAACAGAAAGGGGCATGAAAGTTCATCCAAAATACAAACTTATTGAGGTTAATTCCAAATCGAAATTGGCAACAAATGAGCCTTTTATATTGGCATCACAAGCCGAACAAGTATATTACGCGATTTATCCGGCTCAAAATAAAGATAGAGCAGATTGACGTGTAGTCTATAAGACTAAAGGTAGAGGAAAAATTGATCCGATAGCAGGAGAAAATGAGTCGATACCGATGTGACAGATGGTTTCTATCAAGAAGATGATCCTCCTGCTGTAAATCGTATTATTCCAATACTCGAGGATGCAGACACAACGTCAATTCAATTAGAAGTTGAATATGCTGATGATGATGATCATGAAATTGAAGAAGTTGGAGATGAAGAAGATGAAGAAGAGGAAGAAGAGGAAGAATTCGAAGACTATTACTCAGATGATGAGGAATAATTGTAAATTATATCTTATATTAAATATGTCTCTACTATATATATAATAATCTAATTATATGTCAATTTGATAGATATGTTTGGTCGTGGTTATCGTCGTATGAGAGCTTCGGAGTCTCCGATCGATGAGACTCCAGCACTTACTCATGCTATTGATTCTCCCGTTGTTGATCCTCCTGCCGATGATACTGCTGAGGCTAGTACATCCAAACGTAGGAGGCCACGCGGGTCGAACAGGTGGCAGCCTCCACCAGCCGCAGAGTCACGCAGATTCATTAGCGTGATTGGGGAGCGGTAATATATCATGAATTATGAATAATTAAAAATTCATTATATCATAATATAATATTAAATTTTATTTTTGTTGTGCAGTTTTGAGCAAGAAGAAGTGCCAAGGAGCATTTCTTCTACCATTCAATGATATATGCACCGGGCATGGCCCACGTGGTCTCACGTGCCCAGTGAGCATGTCGATATGCTATGGTGCGAGTTTGAGGCACGTATTAATTTTTTTTTTTATACATGCATGATGATTAATATTGGTACTGATATTATTATTTTGCAGGCTCGCTATACATGGGTCAAGGACTAGAGGCCCTTTATTTACGCTGCATGGGAGGCCATTTCCCGAGCGAGGTACAACGGGCAGCGGGGGCAGGCCCGGTCCTAGGCGATGGCCCTAGCTGGGACCACTAACATCGCGGAGACTCGGGGATATGGCCCCGATTGGATTACTCTGGATATATGGGACCGGCTCGTGGCATTATGGTCGACGGATCGATGGTAGGAGGTTTCTAGGATTGCGGCTAGAAACCGCATGTCGGGGGGAGGAGCACGTCACACTGGCGGCTTGGTTGCATTTGTTGTGCACGCGAACCGTATGGTAAGTATTCCTTAATTTTAATTATATATTTTATTTGTTACTCTGTGTACTAATTAATCTATTTTTTTTGTAAATGTAGATGACGGTGTTGGACGACGGGACTGTCCAGTGACCCTCCCCGATGGTAGTGTTTGAGCGGACGCATCGTCAAGGGCATGGGACGGGGGAGTACGTCGACAACTTCGCTGCATACATTATGGTAAATATATTTGTTTAAATTATTCATTATTTATTTATAATTTAAGTTTTATGAAAAATATTAAACAAAAAGTTAAACTCGAGTAGCAGACCTACAGTCAGACGGTGACATAGCGCGGAGGCACCCTCGAGGACTTTGACGCAAGAGCGTGCGTCGACGCTGTAGGTGGCTGGGACCACGGTCGCGTGTATGGTTTTGCAGATAGTGGTCATGCGCGAGCCGTGCTAGGCTCGCTTGGGGCACCGACCCCTCCACATGCTGGTGAGCGGCCGTCCACCTCCAGGTCCAGTTTTGATCATAGTACCAGGATAAGGACACTAGAGGAGACGGTCGCGCTTGAGACTCAGATGATGGCGGAGATGCATGCTATGCTACGCAACATCTCAGCTCATACCGGAGTAGGCATCCCCTTGGCATCATCTGATCCATCATCCTCGAGTCAGTCCACGCCGGTGTATACCCAAGCACTCCAGACCCCGCCATATGATCCAGACCATCCTCCATCGTCATCATGAGATTTATTGTTTTTATATATATTGACTTTGTTACTTAGATACTATACTTGATTAATTTGTTTTGTTTGGATATTGATACTTAAAATTTGCATTTGAATAGTTTTTATACGATTGTGGATAATTATAAATATAAGTATAATTATTTTGATGTATATCTTGGTGTATTTGTGATGTGTGAATGAATGTATGTATGGGTGTATGGGTGTGTGAGTTATGTATCAGATAATGTATCAATGCATTAAATGGAAATTTAGAATTTGAGATTTTTTCGGTTGTAGGTTGTACTCATCAGCAACAGCTTTCCCACGGTCGTCCGTGGGAAAACCATTACTAAAAGTGTATCGTAAGCCGTTGCTGATGTCATACAGCAACGTCTTAGCAACGGTCTTTCACTAATGGTGTTGCTACAGACATGTGGGCCGTTGCTAATAATTGTTATCAGCAACGGGACCAAGTCCGTGGCAAACCCGTTGCTGATAATATTATTAGCAACGGCGCGAGCGACCGTTGCTGATTCGTTTCTAAATTATCAACAACGCGTCTTTCTGCCACGGCTCCATTGCAACAGTTGGGGCCGTTGCAAGCCGTTGATGATCGTTCTTGATCCGTTGCTGATGTCCATTATTCCAGTAGTGGATGTAGGTAATAATCACTGCAAAGTTCAATGTGCAGATAGTCTTGACTAGGCCTATCAGGAGATGCTTGACAAATGGATTGAAGTGGCGAAACTTAACAAGTCTCTCGGCGATCAGAACAAGTTTATGGTTGAAGAAAAGAAGACCCTTAAGGAGAGAGTTCAAACCCTTCAAAGAAAGATTGTTCAAAAAGGTAAAGAAGGAAGTTAGAATGATGAATTCTATAGGTACTCTTAACAAAATTTTGAGTGTAGGAAAAATACCTTCTAATCATAAGGGACTAGGGCACACTAGTTTATGCCAATTGAAACCATGGTCTCAACTGCCTACTCAATCGAGGAACTTTCATAGAGGCTCTTCAAGTCATGAAAAGCTTGCTATAAGAAAGGGAAATAAGGTGCCCATATGCTACTACGGTAGGTGTAGAGGACACATTATAGCAAATTGCTTCAAACTCTCCAACAAATTGAGGAGAAAGAATCATATAAATTACCCAAAGATTGTTGCTTTTTGGGTAAGAAAAAATCATTTTAACTGCCATGTTGCTTTTATGTCAAAGATTGTTTCTTCTCTTGGATCTTGGTACTTCGACAATGGATGTTCTCAGCATATGACTGGAAGTCCTAAATATTTGAAAGATATTCAGGAACATGGAGGTGCAACTGTGACTTTTGGAGATGGAACTCTAAATGTTCCTAAAATTCCTAATATGAAAAATATCCTGCTTGTAAGAGGTCTCAAGGTTAATCTTGTTAGTATAGGCCAATTGTGTGATCAAAATTTAAATGTTCAATTTACTAAAAATAGTTGCACGGTTCTTGATATGGATGATGACTGTATTCTTAAAGGGAATAGATCTAGAGTCAACTGCTACAAAATTATCTATTCTTCTATTTGTCTTTCAACTGTCTCTTTTGACATTAATCTATAGCATCGACGGTTAGGTCATGTTAATTACAGAGATCTGAAGAAACTTGTAAATGCTGAAGTGGCCAGAGGCATTCCTAAACTTTCAGGAGAACCTGAAGCTGTCTGCGGTGCTTGTCTAGAAGGAAAGCAGACTAGGCAGTCTCATCAGCAGGACAATTGGTAGTTACTTCTAAACCTCTTGAGATTCTTCACTTGGATCTTGTCGGTCCTATGCAGGTTGAAAGTATTGGAGGTAAAAAGTATGTTTTTGTATGTATAGATGATTTCTCACATTTCACTTGGACATAATTCCTTAAGGAAAAATCCAATGCTTTTAGCATTTTTAAATCTCTATGTTTGAAACTTCAGAATTAGCATGAATATCATATTCTGAAGGTGGTCAGAATAAGGAGTGATAATGGAAGAGAATTTGAGAATATTTATTTCTGTAAATGCTGTGATGAAAATGGTATATCGCATTAATTTTCTGCTCCAAAGACTTCTCAACAGAATGGTGTAGTTGAAAGGAAGAACCATACTATTCAGGAGATGGCTCGTGTTATGCTTAATTCTAGGCAGATTTTTGAAAGATTTTGGGCTAAAGCCATCAACATAGTTTGCTACATCGTAAATTAAGCTTATCTCATACCAAGATATACTAAAACTACTTATGAATTATAGAAAGGTAGAAAACCTAACCTTACATACTTTCATGTTTTTGGTAGCAGGTGCTATGCTCTAACCCTGAGACTGCCCAGAATTCTGCCAAGGTTACTGAACAGTCAGTTGAAACTGCTAATTCAACTAACCCTGAGACAGACACTGAACATGAAGATGAAAGGGATGACTCCATTGCTGAAAAATCTGCAAGATCTCTCAATAATCATACTATACAAAATGTAATTGGAGATGTACACGATGGAGTTAAAACTAGAAATCAATCCAAGAAAAATCACAAGGATATGATTAGATACTCTTGCTATATGTCAACTATTGAACCTAAAAATGTCAAAGAAGTCTTGAAGGATGAATTTTGGAATTCTTTTATGCAAGAAGAGTTACAACAGTTTGTCCAAAATGATGTTTGGGAACTTGTCTCAAGACCATAAAATGTGAATGTTGTTGGAACTAAATTGGTATTTAAGAACAAGGCTGATGAAGCTGGAAACATTACAAGCAATAAAGCTCGTCTTGTTGCTCAAGGCTTCAACCAAATTGAAGGTTTGGACTATGATGAAACCTTTGCACCTATTGCAAGATTGAAATCCATCAAGTTACTTCTAGCCTTATCCTGCAGTATGAAGTTCAAACTATTTCAGATGGATGTTAAGACCGCCTTCCTCAATGGATATCTCAATAAAGAAGTCTATGTTGTACAACCTAAAGGCTTTGAAGATCTTGCTCATCCTAACCATGTGTACAAATTGAAGAAAGCTTTATATGGGCTTAAACAGGCTCCTAGAGCGTGGTATGAGAGACTCACCCAGTTCCTGCTCTTGAAAGGCTACAAAAGAGGAAGCGCATACTAGACTTCATTCATCAAAAGAAAGGAGTCTCAATTTGTAATTGTTCAAATTTATGCTGATGATATAGTTTTTTGTTCAACCTCTGAAATTTACGTTAAATAATTTGTGGATGTTATGAAATCTGAGTTTGAAATGAGTATGGTTGGGGAAATGAGTTATTTTCTCAGTCTTCAAGTAAAGCAATCTAAAGAGGGCATTTTTATCTCTCAGAGTTAATATGTAAGAGATCTTATTCACAAATTTGGTCTAGACAGTTCTAAGGCAGTTAGAACTCCTATCTCTACTCATGAAAAACTAAGTAAATATGATGAAGGCAAGAAAGTTGATCATAGTCTCTACGAAAGTATGATTGACAGTTTATTATATCTGACTGCTAGTAGACCTGACTTATGTTTCAGTGTTGGATTATGTGCCAGATATCAAACTAATCCGAAGGAGTCTCATCCACAGGCAATTAAACGGATTAGCAAATATGTTAAAAGTACTCTAAATTTTGGTCTTTGATATTCTATTAATTCTAGTCCATGTCTAGTAGGATTTACATATGCAGATTGGGTTGGCAATATTGATGGCAGAAAAAGTACTTCAGGTGGTTGCTTCTATATTGGAACAAATTTAGAGGCCTAGTTAAATAAAAAGCAAAATTCTTTTTCTCTTTCTTCAGCAGGAGCAGAATACCTAGCAGCAGGAGTTGTAGCACACGACTGATTTGGATGAGGAATATATTGATTGATTATGGTTTCAAATAGGAAGAAATGATTCTATACTGTGATAATACCAATGCTATAAATATCTCAAAGAATCTTGTTATGCATTCTCACAATAAACACATTGATATCCGTTTTCATTACATCAGAGAGCTAGTCGAAAGAAAGGAGTTGCAACTGGAATACATTCCTACAGATAAACAAGTTACAGATATCTTCACAAAGGCGTTAAATATCTCTAACACATGGGCCTCATCCCTCATGTATCTCCTAAACATGGACACATGAAACACTGGTTCAGTCCAAACAACTAGGGCTTTCGAGCCTCAAATCACCAAATTGGTGATCTGCACCTCCGCCCATACACCTCAAACAGAGCCATACTAATGCTGCCCTCGTAACTATTGTTGTATACAAATTCCACAAACGGTTGGTGCTTCTCCCAATTCCACTCTGGTACATTCAAACCCTGGAGTGATCCTGCTAGCCTCAAATGCTCAACCTAGACCTGTTGATAAACAAAACATTTGGATACAATTTTTTTTTTCCACCTCCTATTTCATTTATTTTCACCGCTAATGTTGTCTCATATCAAGGTACATATTTGTAGCTTCTGGATGGATGGTGCAAGTGGAGCAATGTGCCATCTCTCGTACCCGCCTTTGAACCTACGCCATCAATGGTACCACAATCCTATCCCTGAACCTCAACACACCCTCACTGTCCACTATGAAGTCGTCATCTGTATCCGCTCTCTCTACAAAGTCCTTAGTAAGAGCGCAAAAGACATCCTCACCCTGAGCTCTCCGAAGCATGCCAACCAAAGTGGACTGTACCCGTATGTGTGCAACCACACTATCCAAATCAAACACTGCCAGAACAGTCACATCACCCAAACAACAAGTGAGTGGCAGCCAAATGTGACAAACTTCCTATAGACTTCCTGATCAAGGCGCTCACGACCACGTTCGCCTTCTTAGTGTGATACAAAATGGTGTAGTCATAATTTTTCGGGAGCTCTAACCATCTCCTCTTTCCCAAATTCATCTACTTCTGTATCAACAGATACTGGAGGCTCTTATGATCCGTGTAAATGTCACAGGACTCCCTGTACAGATAATGCCGCCACAATTTCAATGCGAACACAGCTCCCGCCAAGTCCAGATGATGCGTCGGGTAGTTATTTTCATGGTTTTTCAACTGCCCGGACGTGTAAGTTATCACTCTGCCACGCTGCATCAATGCACATCCTAGGCCAATTTGGGAGGCATCACAATACACTAGAAATCCACCCGAACCCAACAGCAACACTAACACTGGTGTCGACGTAAAACAATGCTTGAGCTTCTGAAAGCTCTTCTCACAGCTATCATCCCACACAAACTTCACTTTCTTCTGCGTAGGTCGAATCAAAGGTGCTGCAATCTCCAAGAAGTAACCTACCAAGCCCAAGAAACTACGCACCTCAATCACACTGGTTGGCTGTATCGAGTTCCGAACCACCTCTGTTGGCTTTAGGTTTTCAACCTTAGTCTTAATATCAATTTTGATGGTTTTGATGATAACAAACAAGGGACTAATAATTTCATTGAGAATATGTTTCAGGTTCCATATCAATTAGCGTTCGATGTCCTCGATCGGAAAAATTGGAGAAATCAGAAATTAGAAGGACATTGATCATCGTGCTCGAGTTCGTCACAGAAGTTTATCGAAGATCGACGAGTGCACCAAAGTCACTTGGATGAGTCCAAAGATCAAGTCAAAAGCTCTCCAAGATGATGCTCGTTGAAAGCCGGAATCCGAAAACCAAGCGCGGAAGAAATAGGCTGAAAAAAACAATTTTAGCTTATGTTCGGTCGACCGGGCGGTCGATCGAATAGGGTAAGAAGAAAGGCCCAGCCATTTCGATCGACCAGTCGATCAATCGAACACTGCCGAAAATCGGCAGTGGGTGCTTCAGTCAACTAGTCGGTCGACCGACAGTGGCTGGATTTGGGCAGTAAGCTTGGCGATTGACCGACCTGCGTATAAGCCTAAGATGCAATCGTGTCGGTCGACCGACGGATCGATCGAAGATCACGGATCGTCCGATTACGTCTGGCGGTCGACCGACCAGAGAGAAAGAAGGAGCTGTCGAAGGAGTGGTCGACCAGTCGATCGACCGGCACTCTGCAACGGATAGAAAACTATCTGTTGACCTATCAATTCTTCAGCAGGGTATAAATATACCCTGATATAAATCTTTTAACCTGCTTCCTTAACTCCTACATCTTTTATTGAGCAATCAAAAGGAAGATTTAAAGCCTTCCAAATGATCAACTCTTGCGCTCTGTTTCCTTCCGCGACAATCTTTTTCAAGCGCATAAGCTGGGCTCAACTCGGGTGTTCATTCAAGCTCTACCTCTTGACGAGTTGAAGGCACCAAAGTCTTGCAAAGGAGCTATTACTATTGGTTTTATGCTTAGCTCTTTTGATTGTAATTTTACTTGTTATTTAAACTGTTTGTGGATTTGTATCTGTGTAAAGACCTAGGGTTGTTAGGTCTTGTTGTGTGAAGTGGTATCCTTGGTGTAGAAGGAGTAAAGCCACTTGTGTATACTTAGTGATTACTAGGATTAGTTCTATTTGTCCCTTAGGTTGAGGTGGGAAAGTGCTCTCGGTAGAAAGGCGGGATACTTCCGAGTGTGGAAGTGCCTTCGGTTGGAGAGCGGAGACTTTTCGGTGAAAAGTCCTCGTTGTAAGGGAAACTCTAATTAATCTAGTAAAACCTAGTTTGAAAATCCTAAGCGGGATGCTTAGGTAGTGGAGTAGGCATTGTGGCCGAACCACTATAAATACCCGTGTTTGCATTGTTTAAATTGTGTGTGCTTAATTGATTATATCGCTTTCGCATTTAAATCACATAATTGCATCTTGCCTAAACAATCCAAGAAACGATTAAAATTGGAATTTAGGCTAATTGAATTAGTAAACACACTATTCACCCCCTCTCTAGTGTCGCCATTTCGCCAACAATTGGTATCAGAGTGGGTCGTGTATTGAGATTTCACCATCTCGTCTACATCTTGCCTCGATCTAGGAAAATGGCACTAGAGAGTATAGCATGTGCTCTACCTAGATTTGATGAAGAGAACTTTGGTGTTTGGAAGAGTAGGATGTATACCTATCTTAAAACTCAAAGTTTAGATCTATTGTGCATGCTAAAGAATAAGTATGTTGAGCCCACCATTGACACAAATGATTGGACTCAAGAACAAGTAAAATTATTTGAATTGAATGCCAAAACAACGCATCTCCTATATTGCTCATTTTCAAATGAATTACTAGAAAAGGTTATGCATTGTTTTTCGACTTTTGATATTTGGGCAACATTGAATATGTTATATGATTACGCTAAAACCGAATAGCTTAGTACTTTCGTTGAGGGTGGTGATGACAATGGTCATCCCCCAAGTACTAACCTCGGTTTTAATGATCTTAGTGCTTCTAGTCAAAGAAGCAAATCAAGAAGCCGAAAAAGAAACGTGATATGCCATTTGTGCAAGGAGAAGGGGCATATCAAGAAGAATTGCCCATTATTGAAAAACAAAATAAGGAAGAGGTCAAGTGCTTCTACATTATCCTCTGATTCCCTCGAAGCATCCTCTCATCATGACAATAGAGCTACTTCTCAATTGTGCCTCATGGGATTAAAAAATGAGGTAAATCCTTCCACCTCTTGTCATGATAAGGATTTTATTGATAATGAAAGTCATAGCTCTTCTAGTTCATTTGACATGCCATATGAGGAACTAGTTGAGGAATATAAAAAAATGTATGCCTTGCTTGTGAAAAAGAATAAAGAAAATAAGAAATTAAAGAAAGAAAATTTAAGGCTTAGCTCTCATGTACATGAATTAGAAAATGAAAAATTGAATACTAGTACTTTTGATTCTTGCCATGATGCTCTAAAACTTGAAATTAAGGACTTGTAACATAGAATTGAAGAATTAGAAATTGAAAATGATGAATTATTAAACAAGACATCCAAAATTAAAAATGAAAATGAGAGGTTGAAAAATATATTAAAACTTAAGGATAATGATTCTTCAAATGATTTCAAAATGGAAAATAAGAATTTGAAAAATGAAAGTTGTTTGTTGAAATCTCAATCTCATGCTTTTCACAAATACATTAATGATTTAAAGAATGAGGTTGTATTCTTGAATGGGAAAATAAATGATTTATCAAATATGTCCTCCTTCAAGAACTCTAGAAATACAAATGCTCATGTAAAGAATTCAAAAGTTCATCATCATTCTCATGTTAGGCATTCCACATTTAAACCTTATGTTCAAAATAAAAATGCTTCATCTAAGAATGCCCATGCTCATCATGCCTCTCATGTCAAGCATTCTTCCTTTAAACTTCATGCCCAAAAGAAGAAATTTCATGAAAATTGCTTTTGTTGTGCTATATATGGCCATGCTATCCATGATTGCGCATTCAAGAAGAATCCAAGTGTTGTCAAGACACTTTGGATACCTAGACCAATTAACCCCCAAGGACCCAAAGTCATTTGGGTACCAAAAGTCTCATTTTCTATTGTAGGGGAAACTACCACACAAGAACAAAGAAAGATGGACTATTGAAGTTGACCATGAACTTAAATGAAGTATGATTCCTTGGTTGCAACTTCAAACCATTATGATGCCATAGGTATGTAAATTGGCATCTAGGTATACCTTTTTATCATCTCCTTACTTTGGCTTCTCTTATTTAAGTTGGAGTTATGATACATGCCTAAATTGATTGATTTTCCCCGCTCTTAACATCTTTCGAAAATGTTTTTGATTTTTTGATTTCCGGTCTCTTCGGAGACCCCAGTGGCCTGTAATGGGCCTAAGTGACCTTGTGGTTCTAAATCGTAGGTTTTTTGTGGCTTTCGGTTTTCAACCAATAGGAAGGGTTGGAGATCTTATGTTTCAAAATTTTATATTTTGAGATCTCTTGATTCATTTTGTTATCATGAATAATTTCTTTGAAAATGAATCAACGTTATTTAGTGAAGTTGAAGTTGATAAATGATACTTGTTTTTTCTCTTCACTATTTAGTTTAATAACTTGCATGTAGAATTGGTTTCATTTTCTACTTGAGAAGTACACTTGCAAGTTATAAGTTTTTATGAAGGCTATTTAGGAAGAAAAATATTAGTTTGGCTAAATCATCATCAATAGGGTATAACCTTGATAATTTCAAAATCTAAGTGTTATACCTCATTGGTTAAGATAAAATCATGTCTCTATACTCATGACTAGAATTGCATGTAAAATCCTTGAATTCTCATGAGTAGGTAGAATATTAGCACTTAGGCAAATTTCATCAAATGAAACTTACTCTAGGTTGATACTTGCTATTAGAGACATTTCTTTAAGTCCAAACTAGTTAAACATAGGTAGAGATCTTATTCCTCAAATGTTTCACATCTTAGTATCTCTTAGATTCATTTAGATATCATGAAAACTCATTTAAAATGAATCTTCACTATCTAGCATAGGTTAAGGTTTTAAAATGAAACTTTGCATTGAACCTTGCTATGTAGTATGTTAGCTTGCTAGTAGTCATATTATTTCATTATTAATACTAATGAAGTCCTTTCAATGCTATCTAAAAGAAAATGAAAAAGGAAATGAAAAGTTGGGCAAATTTTCAAGAAATAAGGTATGAATTTAATTTTGCAAAAATCTTAGTAAAATAATTAAAATTTCATGCTTAAATGATTTCTCTATGCTCATGATTGATGTTGCATGATAAATACTTGAAGTTTCATGAGTAGGCAAAATTATGATAACTTAGCTCATTTCATGATATCTTGATATTTATGAAATCGAACTAGGTTAAAATTCTTCTTTAGAGACTTTATGTTAAGCTAAATTTGAAATGAAATTAAATTTCTAAAAATAAGGTATGAATTTAACTTTACAAAAATCTTAGTATGATGATTGAATATTAAATGATGTCTCTATATACTCATGATTTATTTTGCATGATAATTGTTTGAATTTCCTTGAGTAAGAAAAATTTGAATAACTTAGGCAATTTCATGATATCTTGATTGAATGAAACTTGCTCTATGTTAAAACTCATATTAGAGACCTCATTTTGAGTAAACATTAAACAAACATGTTTAGAAACACATGATATGACTCTAGGTGTTCGATCTTGAAAATTCTTGTGTAGATGAAAATGTGATAACTAGATCACATTAGTGGACTTAAGCTTAAAAGGTTTGACCCAAGTCAACAAATTGACTTGGACACTTGATTTTAAGTCCAAACTTAATAAACATGTTTAGAAATAGGTATGACATGTTTCCATGCATTTAGAGTGAAAAAATTCATATGGATATGGATAAAATGACATAGAGGTTAATTCATGTTTACCTCTCCTTAAACTATGTTGACCCAAGTCAACAAGTTGACTTAAAGGTCTCATTTTCAATCCATATTTGAGAAACATGTTTAGATTTACTCATGTTAAGTATCCATAGGTTTAAGTATGAAAAATCATGAGTAAATGTTAAGATTGGAACTTAGCAAGTTTCATGGTAACTAGCTTAGTTTTAAATGAAACCATGTTAGGTTGATATCTTGACTTAAGAATATAATTTTCATCTCAAATTTGACATATACTCTTTACATGATCACATTATGGTGTAATGAATGTTTGAATGAAAATTGAACAAGTTTTAAAGAATAATCGGAAATTACAAGGATTGCCATTTGTTCAACAATTGGTATCACCAATTTCAGTTATTTATAGAAAAATATATAAAAATCATTTTTAGATGATTCTTGAAACTACACATTCACTGAAAAATTTAGTTTTATCAGTAAATTTTTCAAAAAGTTTCTTAAAGAATCGGATTTAAAGTGAATTTTTGAAGTTGGATTTCAAAACACAAAGTATCATCATTCTTGAAACGTCAATCTTTCCGATACTTTGATTTTTCTTCGAAAAATTCATATAAAAACTCATGTACACCATTTGAATTCCATTTCTAATATCATTCATACAAATTCTTGAGTAAAATCATTCCTAGAAATGATTTTGATATTTTGGATGATAGCTAGGATCCATTTGTTTATTAAAATAAACTTAGAAAATTCATTTTGAGTTCAAACTTGATACATGCATTTCAAATGACCATTCAATATTTGGTATCAATTTTTTTTTTCTTTCATCAAAAAATTGGTTTCAAAAATATTTGTCAAAAACATGATTTTGTGTAAACTTAAAAGGTTGATTTTTGAAATCTTGAAGATAGGTTGACCTAAGTCAACAAAATAAGTTAAAAATTTTCATCTTAAGCCCAAACTTAATTCATAGACTTACATTATCTCATATTTGATGTCTAGATGCCTAAATATGAGAAAGCATGAGTAGATAGCAAAACTTGAGACTTAGCATTTTCATAGTTTTCATGCTTATTTCAAATGAAAACATGCTAAGTTCATATTTAGAACAAATGACATTTGTTTCACTTCAAACTTGATATACATGATTTAAATGTCTATATCTTTGAATTTTGAAAGTTTGAATGAAATATAAAAATGTCATGAAAAAGATAAACTACAACTTTGGTACCAGACTTGAGTGCATACATGATTTAGGCTTGAATTGTATCTATCACTCCTTGATATCATGTATGATTTAAGTTGGTATGAAGTTAAATACTTGTTTTCCATCCCTTGAGTTGAGATTTTCATGTTGCATGAAAAATACTCCTTGAGAGTCTCAACTTCATAAAAAAATCTTTTTGTATCTCATCCTTTAGACTTGATTGAACTTTCTTGCCCTTTTTGATTGATGTCAAAAGGGGGAGAAGAATATAAGAAAAATGGGGAGAAATGTATAGTTAAAATGGGGAGAAAAGTATAAGAAAATACATTAAAGCATATAAGGAAAATATAATCATTGTAGGTAAAGGGGAGGAAACTATAGGAAATCCATGCATATAGATAGGGGGAGTTCTATTCCATAAATATGCATGTTGATAGGGGGAGAAATCCCTTAGTTGACATCCTTGTGTCTTTAATGATATATTTTCTTATGGATGTTTGTCATCATCAAAAAGGGGGAGATTGTTGGCATTAGGTTTTCAACCTTAGCTTTAATCTCAGTTTTGATGGTTTTGATGATAACAAACATGGGACTAATGATTTCATTGAGAATATGTTTCAGGTTCCATTTCAATTAGGGTTTGATGTCCTCGATCGAAAAAATCGGAGAAGTCGGAAATCAAAAGGACATTGATCGTAGCGCTCGGGTTCATCGCGGAAGTTTATCGAAGATCGACGAGTGCACCAAAGTCGCTTGGATGAGTCCAGAGATCAAGTCAAAAGCTCTCCAAGATGATGCTCGTTGAAAGCCGGAACCTGGAAACCAAGCGCGGAAGAAATAGGCTGAAAAAAACAATTTTAGCCTATGTTCGGTCGATCGGACGGTCGACCAAATAGGGTAAGAAAAAAGGCCCAGCCATTTTGGTCAACCAGTCGGTCGACCGAACACTGCCAAAAATCGGCAGTGGGAGCTTCGGTCAACCAGCCGGTCGACCGACAGTGGCTGGATTTGGGTAGTAGGCTTGGCGGTCGACCGACCTGCGTATAAACCTAAGACGCAATCCCGTCGGTTGACCATCGATCGCGGATCGCGCGATCGCGTCTAACAATCGACCCGTCGATCGACCGACCAGAGAGAAAGAAGGAGCGGTCGTAGGACCGATCGACCAGTCGGTCGATCGACCATTCGACCGATGCTCTGCAACGGATAGAAAACTATCCGTTGAGCTGCCATCTCTTCAGCAGTGTATAAATATACCCTGATATAAATCTTTTAACCAGCTTCCTTAACTCCTACAACTTTTATTGAGCAATCAAAAGGAAGATTTAAAGCCTTCCAAACGATCAACGCTTGCGCTCTATTTCCTTCCGCGACAATCTTTTTCAAGCGCACAAGCTGGGCTCAACTCGGGTGTTGATTCAAGCTCTACCTGTTAACGAGTTGAAGGCGCCAAAGGCATGCAAAGGAGCTGTTACTATTCATTTTATCCTTAGCTCTTTTGATTGTAATTTTACTTGTTATTTAAACTATTTGTGGATTTGTGTCTGTGTAAAGAGAAACTCTAATTAATCTAGTAAAACTAGTTCGGAAATCCTAAGCGGAATGCTTAGGTAGTGGAGTAGACATTGGGGCCGAACCACTAGAAATACCTATATTTGCATTGTTTTAAATTGTGTGTGCTTAATTGATTATATCGCTACGCATTTAAATCGCATAATTGCATCTTGCCTAAACAATCCAAGAAACGATTAAAATTGGGATTTAGGCTAAACGAATTAGTAAACATACTATTCACCCCCCTCTAGTGTCGCCATTTCGCCAACAACCTCCACCTTGGCCGGATCCACTCTCACTCCATCCCGAGTGACGGTATACTCAAGAAATCCCACAATTTCAAGTCAAAATTCACATTTGGAAAACTTAGCGAATAGTTGGTGCTCTCTAAGGATCCTCAAGACCACCCTTAGATGCTCAACATGCTCCTTCCCACTTTTGGAATATACTAGTACGTGATCTACGAACACAATGATAAGCTTATCCAAGTACTCATTGAACACCCTATTCATCAGATCCATGAAAGCTGCTAATGCATTCGTCAACCCAAAGGACATCACCAAAAATTCATAATGCCCATATCTCGTATTGAAAGAAGTTTTAAACATCAAGTGACATGGCCCAGATGACCCTCTAACCTCACCACGACCAAGGGTATAAACTATTTTGAGTAAACATGAATTCCAACCATTTAACTACAAAATTTCAGGTCGAGCAGCCCCTATATATAACCATTATTCCAAGCACGATTACCACTTTAAACCATGTTTACTATTGATCATAACAAGTCACCTGGTCCGGCCACAACAACCTACACCTTCTCCCCAAGTTCCTACTTGAGTAGGATGAGGACTCGACCTCTAAACATCATCTTTAAATCAACCAAGACCACGACTAAGGCAGTCGTGTAAGTCATTAGGCTGGCCTCTCGGGTATCATTTCAACCATGAAGTTTCAACCCCTACGGTCGACCAACTCGGCCACTGTTGGTCTCCGTACATATGTCACACCCCAAACTTGGTATGACCAGCCAGGATACGCCACGTACCCCGAAGCCTAACCCAACTCAAACACAACAACAATAATTTCAACAGTGAGAGATTTTTTTTTTTTTGAAAAGAATAGATATGACATCACGTACCAAACCAAATCAAAACTCAATATGAACACACTGAACAAGTTATTAAAAAGAAGTTCAAACAAATAAATAAGACTCCCCAAATAAAAATAAAATGCGAAAACCACGACCCAAGTCAACATGACTCAACAACTTAAGAGACACTAAAATGTCTCAGGTATCCTCCTCGATCACGACATGTCACGAGACCCGCCGCCCTGCCGCCACCAGTTGCACCACTGTACCTCGGTTCCTCTCTGATCTTACTCAGGTGCTGCAAAACAATAGTAATGAGGGGTAAGTCCAACTAAGACTTAGTGAGCAGATCAGTCCTCAATTCATCAAATCAACCATCATGCATAAAAACACAAATAGCATATATAAATAACATAACAATAACGTCAGAAGAAATCAACAATAATATATCCATAGCTCTATGCATGAAATCAACATCCATCAACAAGTATTAAATACCTTTAAAAATGACGGAAGAAGCATCGATAACACATCCACTACCCTACTCACATCCACAACAATAACTATAAGCATCCATCAATAAGTATAAACATATCCACAGTAATAAAACAGGATGAATGCAACACCTCAATCTAATGCATGCAATGCAACACCTCATTCATATGCATGCTCCCCGGACCCCGACGGTCCCACATAGCCACATAGGGTAGGTAGACGGGTGGCCGCTAAACTACCACCCAGCTCAGTGTCGTCTCTTTGGGGCATGCCCTCCCCTCACCGTCATTGGCTCTTCCGAGATAGCATGTTGGAGCATACGTTCCCCTCACCTGCTAGGGTCTCTGGACTGTCTCTTTGGAGTATAATCTTCCCTCACCAGCCGGACCTCCGGAATAAGGCCAACGTTGTCTCTTTGGGGCATACTCTCCCCTCACTAGCGAGGGTTCCGAGAAATGCAACAAGCACATCACAACACCACACACGCAAGTATATAAGTATGAACAATACGTGCTATAAACAAGTAATAAAGGGTATGTCAAGTGCATACCTCATCCTCCACCTCCTCCTGCTATACAACAAAATCACATACAGATATATATATAGAAATAGCGCTCATATGTCATGAATACTCAAAACAAATAAACAATCATAAAATAGAATGATGGCACTATAAGAAAGGATGCATGTGTATCATGAAAGTAGTGCACAAAAGAAACTCCAACTATAAATCAATGAACTGGAACATGATAAAATAACTCGGTATAGCAATCACAGATCTAGGATAAAATTAACCTCATTAACTATTATATCCATGAATCATCTCAGATCGAATCATAAAAATATATAAAATATGATTTTTTAGTTTGGCACGCAAAATGAGGCGACACCCGGCTACTGTTTTCAAAATCTAAAGGTCTGATGGTGAAACAGACCTCACCAATGAATCTGGAACGTCGATTAGGTTAAAATTCATATATAACATGAATAATTTTGCTAACTTTAAGGCATCCAAATAATTATTTTGAATAATGAAAGAAATACCTTAATTTATTTAATAAATCGCTGGTATAAATAAATATAACGGTGTTACAATCAATAAATCAGTAATGAAATCTCAGCCTTTCATCTAAACATGATCACATCACAGCCTTCCATCTAATATGATGCAATCACAGCCCTCTATTTAACATGATGCAATCTCATACTTACATTTAACCAGATGCAATCACTACCCTCCATCTACATGATGAAATCATAACTTTACATCAAATCAGATGCAATCACAACGCTCCATCTAACCAGATGCAATCACAGCTCTCCATCTACATGATGCAATCACAGCCATACATCTAACCAGATGCAATCACAGCCCTCCATTTAATCAGATGCAATCACAGCTCTCCATCTTACATGATGCAATCTTCACCCTCCATCTACATGATGAAATCATAACCTTACATCTAATTAGATGCAATCACAACCCTCCATCTAACCAGATGCAATCACAGCTCTCCATCTACACAAGATCAAATCCCTGCCCTGCATCTCAACCACTTCAATCCAGCCCTTCATCTCACCCAAATTAATCTCAGCCCTCCATTTCAACTCATCTCCTTAGGTCATCTTCCCCACCTCCTCCCCAACCTAGCCGTCGTCGCCGCCTCCCTTCCTCGGCCGCCAACGACACTGGCGCCAGCGCCGGCATCGCCGCCGGCGCCTGCCAATGCACCAACGCCACCACACGGCGGTGGTAGCACCGCAGCGACGCCACGCCGAGCATCGCTGCCTCCGCAGCTCCTCGCCGGCACCCGTTGCCGCCGCAGCGCCTCAGCGGGTGACGCCTCCTGGCGCGGCCGGCGCCTGTCGGCAAAGTGAACAGGAAGGGGGTAGAAAAAAGAAAAAGAAAAAGGAAAAAAGAAAATAATATTTTATTCTAAAAGGAGTAACAACATGATTCAATTAAGAAACAACCGATCCGATACGAGAAAACATGTCAAAAATCGACGAAAAACCTCAAAACATAACAACAATGACATGAAACTCCAACTATAAATCAATGAACTGGAAACTCCAACTATAAATCAAGACAAAAACTAGAAACTCCAACTATAAATCAATGAACTGGAACATGATAAAATAACTCGGTATAGCAATCACTGATCTAGGATAAAATTAACCTCATTAACTATTATATCCATGAATCATCTCAGATCAGATCATAAAAATATATAAAATATGATTTTTCAGCTTGGCACGCAAAATGAGGCGACACCCGACTACTGTTTTCAAAATCTGAAGGTCTGATGGTGAAACAGACCTCACCAATGAATCTGGAACGTCGATTGGGTGAAAATTCATATATAACATGAATAATTTTGCTAACTTTAAGGCATCCAAATAATTATTTAGAATAATGAAAGAAATACCTTAATTTATTTAATAAATCAGTAATGAAATCTCAGCCTTTCATCTAAACATGATCACATCACAGCCTTCCATCTAATATGATGCAATCACAGCCCTCTATTTAACATGATGCAATCTCATACTTACATTTAACCAGATGCAATCACTACCCTCCATCTACATGATGAAATCATAACTTTACATCAAATCAGATGCAATCACAGCGCTCCATCTAACCAGATGCAATCACAGCTCTCCATCTACATTATGCAATCACAGCCTTACATCTAACCAGATGCAATCACAGCCCTCCATTTAATCAGATGCAATCACAGCTCTCCATCTTACATGATGCAACCTACACCCTCCATCTACATGATAAAATCATAACCTTACATCTAATCAAATGCAATCACAGCCCTCCATCTAACCAGATGCAATCACAGCTCTCCATCTACACAAGATCAAATCCCTGCCCTGCATCTCAACCACTTCAATCCAGCCCTTCATCTCACCCAAATTAATCTCAGCCCTCCATTTCAACTCATCTCCTTAGGTCATCTTCCCCACCTCCTCCCCAACCTAGCCGTCATCGCCGCCTCCCTTCCCCGGCCACCCAGCGATACTGGCGCCGACGTCGGCGCCTGCCGACGCACCAACGCCACCACGCGGCGGTGGCAGCACCGCAGCGACGCCACGCCGAGCATCGCTGCCTCCGCAGCTCCTCGCCGGCACCCGTTGCCACCGCGGTGCCTCGGCGGGTGACGCCTCCTGGCGCGGCCGGCGCCTGCGGGCAAACTGAACAAGAAGGGGGTAGAAAAAAGAAAAAGAAAATAATATTTTATTCTAAAAGGAGTAACAACATGATTCAATTAAGAAAGAACCGATCCGATACGAGAAAACACGTCAAAAATTGACGAAAAACCTCAAAACATAAGAATAACGACATGAATCAAGAATTGGAGAAAAGAAGGCATAAATCCACTCACCGGATGGAGAGAAAACGGAAGGAAAAGACGCATAGGATCTTACCCCGATCGACACCGACGAATTTGTGAAAATTCGGCTCCGGCGGCTCCTCCATGACATAAACAGGGTCTAATTTATAGATACCGATTGGGTCTAAATGACCAAAATACCCCTACCTAAGATATCTGACATAAACAGCACATAACTCATTCGATCTAACTCTGATTCGAGATCCAATTGCACCGCCAAATTTGCCTCGAGATCCTCTATCATCCTAGCATGCTAGATCATGGAGATAAGGCAAATAAAATTTCTCTTAATTTTTCTACATTAAATGCTTTCTCGGGTATAATCCCGAAGCTTCCCGACAATCTGTGCTAACTAGGGCCCACGATCCCCGCTCAAGAATAAAATATTATTATTAAGATTTTTTGGTATTACAACATAGGCCGACCCAAACATGATGTTCTACTATCAAAGAGATAAGATTTAGCATAAGCAGGTGAACAAGACATTTTATCAAACACTTGGTGGACATGCCCATGCCGCGCGAAGCTCCATGCTCCCCTAAACCCAAAATTTTTGCATTGAGGCGTCACAATTTCGGTCATCTTCGGCCCTAAACTCTCGGATCATTCGAGACCCCAAAATCAAGACAAAAACTAGAATCCAATCATCACAAAACCCTTCCAAAATCTGCCCACAACATAATATCGTACCTTAGTTTAGTCCCATATCAAGAGTATATTGAATATTGCGTTGGACAATATGGTGTGATGGGTGTATTTACTGGCATCAAGTTTAACTGAAGTTTTTTTATTAGGACATTGGTTTGAGCAAATGAAATTGATGGCTTAGGTATTCCATTGAACAAATCGATCGTTAGATACTTAACAAGAAACAAAGAAGTGAGAAAGATAAATCTTCTTTTCTTATCTTTATTCTTAAAAATTGAAATGAAGTCATTTACATATGTTTGTAAAAAAGATGACATAATTCTTTTGAATTACTATGGTACATTTGATATTCTTGAAACAATGGATCAATTTTTGACAATTTTCCAAACATATTAAGTAATTAGTCATAGGTAGCATGATTATCAAAATATTTGCATTTTGTCTATAATTTAAATTTATTATTACTTTGTTTTATTTATTGTGTGGACATACAAACTTTATGACTGAATACAATTGTCATATTATCAATGATGATAACATAAACGACCATGGCAATATAGTGGAGGTGGAATGTACAATTGTCAGATGCGTATATTTACTCGTTGAATTTTTAAGATTTAGTCTTCTTAATGTAATACATGCACTAATTTTAATTTAGTTTTTGAATTTTAGTGAGAATCCTGGGTTATCCGTTAGAGTGGGTCGAGTGGATCACCGGACGTCACGATTGAAGGTATGACCCATTTGCGTGGAAAACTCTTCATATTATGGTAGGATTTTGAATTTGGGTTCGAGTCGAGTTCAAGGGTAGCATTGGGTGTGATTTGGTTGAACCATGGGCTAACTTAAGTTTAAACTAAGCTAGAGTTAATATAGAAATTTCATCTTAAATGAATAAATAAAATAAAATAAAATAAAATAAAAGGGGGGAAGAAGCTCCGTACGAAATACCTAGGGGAGGAGATGCACGAGTTCTAACATTACTACAGGTATGATCCTAATACAATCATAAAGCTAAATGCTCATCTAAAACATAGATATATCAGTACAACTGCCACAGATATATCAATCCACCAACATTGAATTATACTAAAGAAAATTCTTATTTAAATATAAATTAAGTGGATGTGGTATTTCACCAAACACTTGGTACGTGGGTATACTCATGCCACACCACACTCTTTTTCATGCGGCTACTTACAATTGGGTTTCGGATACCCCTAATTGATAACAATAGCCCTTTAGTTTTAAGGGTCACGAGAATTGGGAACCTTGCTTCCCTACTTGGGCCACATGCCCTAAGAGAAGTATGGAGTCTAACTTCCCTTATTTCTCAATCGAAATCAACTTCAAGCGTCCTAGAATAAATTATGTAATTTATCAAAAGGGAAACAATCCCACAACCTAAATAGTCCCTAAAATCCCCTACCCTTAGGGTTTTCATCTGGGAAAACCCTCTCATAGGGTTGCTCTGAAACATCTGCACCTATTCAAGCATCAAACAACGATAAACTTCGTGAAAACATGTAAATCAACACATGAATTTGGATTGCATCAAACCCGGTTCATATAATTCCATGGGATTGCCCTAGAGAAGGCAAAACCCTAAAGTATTAAGGCCACTCACCTCACATCGGAGTCCGACCAACACTTGCGGAGAGGATTTTGAAGATCTCTGACGTACAACGATCTCTCGTGCCGCATCTCGTTCTCCAAAATGTCACCGCTTCCTCCTCTCAGGTATCCCTAAAACAAACCATCCAAATTAGATCGCCATCGTTCAGTTTAAGAAACAAGGAGTCTTAGACATGCTCACCAAAAAGAAGACCGATCAGATCCCGAATGGTGTCCAGGAATAAGGGTTCAATTTTCCTTCAGAATCTGCTAAAGGAAACCAAGAACAAAGCTTCGGTTTTCCATTAGAATCATAGATCCTGCCATCAAAAGCCAATCTTCACAAATAAGAATCCAGAAAATAAAGTCTAATACTCCGTACGACATTTTTGTCATGTGCAGAAATGAGCAGATTCACTTAACCCTCTTATTAATACATAAATCCTTCAATTATCAGTTTGTAATCTACTAAAATGAGATATTGGGGTTGTACATATGCCTTACAAACTAATCCCAGTATTTCACTCGAGTTGGATGACACCTCAGCCTCCGAAACACATACCAAACATGTCTACCAAAATATTTGGGCAGACTTGAGTTCTCTTAAGCCTTTCACCCAAATAACTCTTAAACACGGGATTTTAGCCCTCTATTACTAAAGAAAATTCAAATTTAAAAAAAATTTAAGTTGATGTGGTATTTCACCAAACACTTGGTGGGTATACTCATGTAGATGTGGCAATGGATCGTGCTTGGGCCGGCCCAGGCCGGACCACCTCCGAGTCGTGCCGGCATGACCCGATAATTCAGGGGGTAGGCCCAGCCCGGGCTTGAGCCCGCCCCTTCGAATTAAATGAGCCCGGGCTGTTCTCGGGTTGGCCCAAAACTTCTGAATCTTTAAAAATAAAACTTAGAATTAAATGACCGGCAATAAGTTTCAAACCACCAACCTCTAGTTTTATTTGAGATGGCTTAACCATTGTGCTAAGCTTTATTATATGTTTCCAAACACATTTTTGATATGTAAAATGGTTCAGATTAATAAAAAGATTTAAAAAATAATTCAAATTATAGTTAATTTTTTATAAATAAATTTTTTATTTATCTTGAATACAAAAATATTCATAAAATGATAAAATAATTTTTTTTTATATTATAATAGACCGCACTTTAAAAGGTTGCCTACGTACCTTCTATAGTTAAATTTGTACTTCCCAATGATTAAAGTATAGAAGGATCACGTCTACTGAGTTCTTTTTACATTTTTAATCACCCGTAGTCCCTGATGATTTAACTTGTACTTAGACTAGCAGCACCAATTTCGCTTGTTTGAGCTTCCTCCACTCCCGATGATGAAGTAATATGTCCTCCTTTATCTTGTAATCTATCTTCAGCATCCAACTAGTCATTTATGCAAATGTACATTTCAACCGTTTATGCACTAGTTCGACTCCTTCTTTCATCGAAAATTCTATTTCATGCACTAAAACAAGACTTGGAAGCTACTGTAGACACATGTACAGTTAGTATATCACGTGCCATGATGGAAATAATAGGATACACATTTTCTTGTTTTTTCCACCATGCAAAAATTTCATTATCATATATTTCTTCAGAATGAGTATGATCTAGAAAAAAAGCCAATTCATTGAAATTAGTAGATTTTGTTTTTTTTATCCTACGACCAAGTTGAGAATTAATACTATTTCCACTATCATCTCTGAATCTAGAAGAGAAAGATGTTGGCTTATTTATAATTGTATCACCAAATTTTGATGCGTAAAATACAAACATAGAATTTAATACATTCAAAATTCTAGATTTTTTTTCTTCAACATTATTTAATTCCATATTGTTATACTAATCATCCAACAACATATTTAAACCATCAATTTTCATTCTAGGGTCTAAACATATTGCTAAACAAAATAAAGTAGGTATATCTGACCAATACTTTTTAAATTTAGTTTACATTAAAGAAATAATTTTTGCAAATAAAGGATGATGTCTATGTGAAGAAAATACTTCACTAATATGAACTATATGAGAAAGAGTTCAATTACATATAGGACAATAAACACCGAAAACTTGTTCGGTAGCTTTATTAGAAAGTTCTGAAATTTGAGTAATATGCCTAGCAACTAACCAAGCATTTTCATTAATTGGATCACTAGGCATATTTTCATTGCAAAACATTATAAGGATCACTTGGTATTTTGTAGTAGACCTAAGCATATGATGTGTTGAATTCCATCTAGTAATAATATTACCATTAAATTTTTTAAATGGTTTATTAAAAGATTGACATAATATTTTAAATTCTTATGTTCTTGCTTTTGAAGAACGCATATATCTAATAACATCTCTTATTTTTTTTACATGTATATTTACTAGTTTTAAACTATCTTGTACACATAAATTAAGGACATGACAAACACAATGAATATGAAATAATTCACCTTCTAATACTGGCTTAAATAATTTTACAAGGGGAGGAATAACAGCATCATTATTACCCCTGGTCTTTGGCCCAAGTTGTATGAGGCAGAAACTCGTCCCACGTACGGTTCGGAGGCCGAGCCCCACCCGAGCAATAATGGTGCGGATTAGGTCAACTAATACGAATAAGATATTGTCCACTCAACGAGTGCCTTCTCGACGAAAGCTTAGCTTGGTAGGCGCTGCTTACTCACCTTACTCCCACAAACAATGCAATGCTCGAAACACGAAAGTTTGCAATTCAGCCCTCTTCTCCCCATGAGGGAGTCATAGGCAGCGCCTCGAAAAAAAGCACGAACAAGCCACATGCAGGGAAACTTGCACGTGTTGTTCTGGACGGGGACCCCGATATATTGTACTAATATGTGTAGGTCCCTGTAATTCAAGTGAGATTGCCATGGCGCAAAAGCAAATATGGTTCGGTATTCCCTTGTTCCCCATATTGGTTATGTTCCTTATTCCTCGTCTAGCAGAAACTAATCGAGCTTCGTCTGATGTCCTAGAAGCGGAAGCTGAATCAGTTGCAGGCTATAATGTAGAATATGCACGGGATGCGATCCTTAGTAGTTCACTGATTGCGGAAGCCAATTTCCCGGGGACTCATTCTGACTTAAACAAGGGGTGGGTCTTTACCAACTTCTAAATCTAAGATTTGGGGAAGAAAATAGAGGATCTAGGGAATTCTTTTTCCTCTCTTCATTCAAAACTAATGAATGTCAGGTCGGAGGTTTATGCATTGTTATCAAAAAGAGGAGTTGGGTAAAGCAAACTCCGTCCTTCGACGAGCACGGGGCTTACTCAAGTAGAACCGGGTTGCGTTGCTTGATGCGGAGATCGAAAACAAATTAGTGGGGCCATGCCGGTACGATAGAATATGCGTAAAAAAGGTAAATACCTCCCCCTCCCCCCTTTAGTCAAAAATGAAAAACCGAGTTCTAAAAAGCAGCCCGTTCGCTTCCATAGAACAATATCGTGGCCGTAGACCTAAGTGGGTTTATTGGATCCTGGGGAACCATCACAAGTATGGCCGGCCAATAGAACGAGAATGTCGTGTCGTTCAACGGAGCTTAAAAGAAGGTGACTCGGAACCTAGAAGAACGAAGGTGACTCGCACAGATAGCTGACTCATTTTCAATAGAAAGGAATAGCCAAAAAAACCCAGCTGGCTAGTCAATTTCTGTGATCTTATAGGCCGGCAAACTAGAGACGGATGACCACGGTCCCGACCTTACCAGCACCGTAGGTTTACTAATAAATGAAGCCCCTCAACCTACTATCGGACCAGACCTCAACCTACTAGGGATAAAGGCCCCTTGAGCATCAGATAACATATTCTCCAATTTCATTTGAAAGCGAATTGCTAACACCTTTGTTATGATCTTAAACAGAACATTACAACAACTAATTGGGCGAAAGTCATGAGGCAAGGGACTCACATTTGGGAATTCAAACAATATGCGTCCGATTGAGCTCAGTTAGAAGTCTACCATCTTTAAAAACTTGAAGCAAGCCACGCTCCTTCCCATTCCCGATCAGGTGTCAATATTTCTAGCATTATCAAGACAAGTCGAAATTTTTTTATCATTTATATTATAGAAAGATGTTACAAATCTAATAGCAGAAAAAATGGCAACAAGTGTGTGGATATTCAAAAACTATAAACCTAATTATTCTTTTTTGTAAAATAAAATTTTCATCAATCCAATGTGCAGTAACACAAATATAAGAGTTAGTAGTACGTTGACTAGACCAAACATCAAATGTTAGAGAAATTTTTGATTTATTATTTTTAGAACTATTTATTATATTTTCTCTATATCTAAAAAATAATTTCAAAGCATCACTTTTCATTATATTTCGAGTAATTTTTTTATATTTTGGTTGTAAAGTATTTTGAATCCAAGTAGAAAATATTGGTTAATCAATTTTGCAAGTTCTCGACGTTGAAAATCATGATCATACGAAAAAGTTGTTAAACCAGAAGAAGATAAATTAAGAATTTGTTGAGCTTGTGTTACCTTAGTGTCGTGACTCCTTGCATGATGTAAAAGATGACCAGTTCCTCCTGTTGTTGAAGCCGAAATAATTTTTTAATATTTTTTGCACCAGGCTTTTGTTATGGTGCCATCAGCTTCAACAATTTTCTCAAAATATTCCAATACCGCACTTCTTTTTCTACCTAATGGACATAAATTAATAGACGAACTTGTTTCTATGTCTTGGTTTTGTTGAGTGGTAGGAGTACTAAGAGATATTTCTCCTAATATATTTGATCCAGTTTGTGGAGAATAACCTAAAGCATCTCTATCTGCCATTAGTAAAAAGTAAATATAAAAAGTATAAATATTATACTAATCAATGAAAAAAATTTAAGAGGTCAAGAAAAATTGACATCAATCTTGAATCCTTGATGAACTTAAAGAGTTGTTGAGAATGATGATTGTAAATGAACATAGATTATTGGGAGAACGAGTTGAGAGATGAGAATGGAGATAGATAAAATGAAGAGAATGAGAGGGTATTTATAGAAGATTTAAAATAATAAAATAACATCTATTTTTAAATTAATCAGGTCTAGCTCGGTCAAACCTAGTTTGGCGCGCGCCGCCCTGGGTTTGGCCAGGTCTGACGCGCGACAGACATTTGGCCAGGTCTGATGCGCGCCAGACCTGACTTTGACCAGGCCAGCACGGCACCCGTGCCGTGCTTGACACGACCCACGTGCCCAAGGGGTGAGCCCAAGCCCGTGTTGCCCATGGAAGGGCCCAGCCCATTACCACTTCTGTACTCATGCCACACCGTACTCTTCTTCATGCGGCTGCTTATAAGGGGGTTTCGGCCACTCCTAACTGATAACAACAACCCTTTAGTTTAAGGGTCAAGAATATTGGGAACCTTGCTTCCCTACTAGAGATGTATGGGGTCTAACTTCCCCTATTTCTCAACCAAACTCAACTTCAAGCATCCAAAGAAGAAACTATGCAATTTATCAAAAGGGAAACGATCCCACAACCAAAACAGTCTCTAAAATCCCTTACCCTTAGGGTTTTCATCTAGCAAAACCCTCTCAAAGGGTTGCCCTAAAACACCCACACCTATTCAGGCATCAAGCAACAAAAAACTTCAGGAAAACATGTAAATCAACACCCGAATTTGGTTTGCATGGGATTGCCCTAGAGAAGGCAAAACCCTAAAGTTTTAAGGCCACTCACCTTAGGTCGGAGTCTGGCAAACACTTGCGGAAAGGATTCTGACGATCTCCAACGAACAACGAGCTCTAGTGCCGGATCTCGTTCTCCAAAATGTCACCCCTTCCTCCTCCTCAGGTCTCCCGAAAATGAACCATCCAAATCAGATCTCCACCATTCAGATTAAATAAACAAGGAGTCTCAGACATGCTCACAAAAAATCAATCCGATCAGATCCCGACCGGATGATGTCAAGATTGATCAATTGGATGAAACAAGTCGTTATAGAAATTTGCTGAAGAAAACATGGAACAAGGCATCGGTTTTCCGTCAGAATCACAGATTCTATCGTCAAAAGCCAATCTCCACCAATAAGAATCCACAAAAAACGAAGTCTAATACTCAGTGACCAAGTTTCGGCAAGATCATATCACGAATGCCCCTCTTTTCATGCCGAGAATACTCTTCCTCACTCTCCTTGGAATGCATGCAAGTGAGTTCTCTTCCCCTCTTTTCTCTTTTTTTATTAATCACTTAATGCCAAATGACCTCCCTACAACACACTCGAGTCCGCACCTATTCTAGCCTACAGGCTCGACCGAACCACACCCATGGTAGACCCTAACTCGACTCAAATAAGAAATTAAAATATCCTACTTTACTACAATCATATTCCTCGCGCAAAAGCCCTACCTCTGAGTGCGTTATCCAGTGATGTACTCGGCTCACTTCGGCGCACATTATGAGCTTCCCGTTGAAACACCAAAATCGGTAATTATAAACTTGGTATTACAATCTTTCCCCTTTAAAAAAATTCATCCTTGAATTTTAGAATAAGCTAGTAAACTCATCATATCACAATATTGGTATGAATACTTCTCGCGCATATCACGCTTAACCTCCCAAGTGGACTCCTGCCTAGAGTGGTGCACTCACCTCATCTTCACCAAAGGAACATTTGTTGACCTCTGCTTCCTCATCTGACGATTCAAAATCTCAATAGGTCTCTCCCCATATGAAACAACTGCATCGACCTCCACTGCAGTGGGCTCTTACACATGGGATTCATCCCTCATGTATCTTCTAAACATGGTCACATGAAACACTAGTTGGGTCCCAACAACTAGGGCTTTGTAGCCTCAATAACCCAATTGGTGATCTGCACCTCTGCCCATACAGGGCCTCAAACAGAGCCATACCAATGCTGACTTGCTAACTATTGTTGTATACAAACTCCATAAATGGTAGGTGCTTCTCCCAATTCCACATTAGTACCACCAGAACCTGGAGTAATGCTGCTAGCCTCAAATGCTCAACCTGGACCTGTTTAACGGTTAGGAATGTTGGGAACCTTGCTTCCCTACCAGGTCCGCATGACTTAGGAGATGTATGGGGTCTAACTTCCCCTATTTCTCAACCGAACTCAACTTCAAGCATCCAAAGAAGAAATTCTACAATTTATCAAAAGGGAAACTATCCCACAATCAAAACAATCCCTAAAATCCCCTACCCTTAGGGTTTTCATCCGGCCAAACTCTCTCATAGGGTTGCCCTAAATCATTCGCACCTATTCAAGCATCGAATAACTAAAAACTTTGAGAAAACATGTAAATCAACACCCGAATTTGGTTTCCATCAAATCAAATTCATATAATTCCATGGCATTGCCCTAGAGAAGGCAAAACCCTAAAGTACTAAGGCCACTCACCTCAAATCGGCCCGGCCAACACTTGCGGAGACGATTATGACGATCTCCGACGAACAACGATCTCTCACGCCGAATCTCGTTATCCAAAATGTCATCCCCTCTTCTTCCTCATGTATCACTATAATGAGCCATCCAAATAAGATCTCATCCGTTCAGATTAAGAAACAATGAGTCTCATTCATGCTCACCAAAAATCAATCCAATCAGATCCCGGATGGTGTCCGGAGTGCTCAATTGGATAAAACAAGTAGTTGTAGGAATCTGCTAAAGAAAATCAGGAAAAAGGCTTCGCATTTCTGTTAGAATCATAGATATTGCCATCAAAAGCCAATCTCCACGAATAAGAATCTTGAAAATGAAGTCTAATACTCATTGACCAAGTTTCGACAAGATCAAATCACAAATGCCCCTCTGATCACGACGTTTGATGTAGTCCGTCGAGACAAGAACTGCATGTCGAGAATACTCTTCCGCACTCTCCCTGGGATGCATGCAAGTGAGTTCTCTTCACCTCTTTTCTCTTTGTTTTACTAATCACTTCATGCCAAATGACCTCCCAACCGATCACTCGAATCCGAACATAATCTAGCCCTAAGGCTCTACCGAACCACACCCACACCCAAGGTAGACCCTGACTCGACTCAACCAAGAATTTAAAATTTCCTATTTTACTACAATCACATTACTCACGCAAAAGTCGTACCTCCGATTGCATTCTCTAGTGATAAACTCAGCTCACTTCGGTGCGCATTCTGGGATTCCTACCAAAACACCAAAATCGATAATCATAAACACGGATATTACAATCTTGTCCCCTTAAGAAAAAATCATCCTCGAATTTTAGGATAAGCTAATAGAGTCATTAGATCACAATACATGTATGGATACTTCTCGCACATATCGCGCTTAACCACTCAGATGGCCTCCTGCCCAGAGTGGTGCTCTCACCTCACCTTCACTAAAGGAACATCCCTCTACCTCAGTTTCCTCATCCCTCTACCTCAGTACCCGCCTCTACATATGAAATGATTGCAGCGACCTCCACTGCAGTGGGCTCTAACACATGGGACTCATCCCTCATGTATCTCCTAAACATGGACACATGAAACACTAGTTCAGTCCAAACAAGTGGGGCTCTCCAGCCTCAACTCACTCAATTGGTGATATGCACCTCCGCCCAAACACCTCAAACAGAGCCATACCAATGCTACCCTCGTAACTATTGTTGTATACAAACTCCACAGACGGTAGGTGCTTCTCCCAATTCCACTATGGTGCCTTCAGACCTTAAAGTGATCCTGCTAGCCTCAAATGCTCAACTTAGACCTGCTGACAAACAAAACATTTAGATACTATATTTTTTTTTGCTACCACCCATTTCATTTCTTTTCACCGCTAATGTTATCTCATATCAAGGTACATATTTGTAGCTTCTGGACGGATGGTGCAAGTGGAGCAATGCGCCATCTCTCGTACCTGCGTTTGAACCTACACCATCAATGGTACCACAATCCTATCCCTGAACCTTAGGACACCCTCACTGTCCAGTATAAACCCATCATCTGCATCCCCTCTCTTTGCTAAGTCCTTAGTCAGTGCGCAAAACACATCCTCACCTTGAGCTCTCTGGAGCATGCCAACTAACGTGGACTGTACCCGTATGTGTGCCACCACACTGTCCAAATCAAACACTGCCAAAATAGTTACATCACCCAAACAACAATTGAGCTCTCTCGCCAAGGGTCTCCTCGCGGCAACCAAATGTGCAACACTTCCCATAGATTTCCTACTCAAGGCGCCCGCCGTCACATTAGCCTTTTCAGAGTGATACAAAATGATGCAGTCATAATCTTTCAGGAGCTCTAACCATCTTCACTTTCTCAAATTCATGTCCTTCCCTGTCAACAAATGATGGAGGCTCTTATGATCCGTGTAAATATCACAGGACTCCCAGTACAGATAATGGCACCACAGTTTCAGTGCAAACACAACTACCGCCAAACTCCAGATCATGTGTTGGGAAGTTATTCTCATGGTTTTTCAACTGCCTGGACGCGTAAGCTATCACTTGCCACGCTGCATCAATACACATCCTAGGCCAATCCGTGAGGCATCACAATACACCATGTACAAATCGACCCGAACCCAACGGCAATGCTAACACTGGTGTTGACGTCAAACAATCTTTGAGCTTGTAAAAGCTCTTCTCACATCTATCATCCCACACAAACTTGACTTTCTTCTGCATAGGTTGAATCAAATGTGCAACAATCTTTGAGATGTTCTCCACGAACTTCTTGTAGAAACCTGCCAAGCCCAAGAAACTGCTCACCTCAATCATGCTGGTTAGCTATATCGAGTTCCGAACCACCTCCACCTTGGTCGGATCCACTCTGACTCCATCTTGAGTCAAGATATACCCATGAAATCCCATAATTTCAAGTCAAAATCCACACTTGGAAAACTTAGCGAAAAGCTGGTGCTCTCTAAGGGTCCTCAAGACCACCCTCAGATGCTTAACATGCTCCTGCCCATTCTTGGAATATACTAGTATGTCATCTATGAACACAATGACAAACTTATCCAAGTACTCTTTGAACGCCATGTTCATCTGATCCATGAAAGTTGCTGGTGCATTTGTCAACCCAAAGGACATCACCAGAAACTCATAATGCCCATATCTCATCTTGAAAGCAGTTTTGGGCACAACCTGGTTTCGGATCCTCGACTAATGTGACAATATATATAGGTCGCTTGGGGAACTTCTATAAAAGGATAGTTTCTTAGGAAGTTGCAATTGCTCTAATACTAGCCTATTGTAGCAAAGTAAGAATCAAAACAGAAGGGCAATGCAAACACAGGATTTGTTTACACAGTTCAGTGACAAACCAGTCATCTAATCTGCGGGGCACTAACCGGACAGATGCCCAATTCACTCTCTATAAGTACAATATAAGCCCTTTGGATTTCACACCCGAAATCTGACTACCAGTACTACAGTGAATCGAAAATAACAAAATCATATTTGCTATTATAAGTAAATACCAACTTGCCTCTCTATGACATCACAGCCACAAAGTTCTATCCTCCACATAGCCTCGTGTTGTAGTGTGTTATCCGCCCGATATCCAATCTTCTCATCGAAGATAAAAGGTTGTTGCCTCTTCTGCACTTGGCAGTCTGCACTCAGCAATTTCAACTCCTCTATAGATGTCAAGATAATTTCCGCGCAATGGAGTTGTCGACAATAAATCTGTTCTCTAGTATTTTTAGGTGTCACTGAAAGATTACGGGAAGATATAAATAAATGATGACTTCAATCATATTAATAACCCCCGTCTTCAATAGAAACCATCAGCATAACTTAGGCATTTTACAAAAGATCATTTATGTAAATAAGAAACGCCTAAGAAATAAGTGAAGAGAAACTCTTCGAAACTAAACTGACCAGGAAGAAAAATAATGATGATTTAAATGTACAAAATCAGTTAACAAAATCATCATTAAACCAGAAGTCCATCAGTCATCAAGATCGTATCAAGCATCCCATCCATAAATTTTTTAAGACTATAAGCAGTTAAGACCGCGTCTTCACACTTGAAACTGTCATCATCGCATAAGTAGAGCTTTTTCCTTGTTGAATTTGAGAAAACACCAGAAGCTTCGTTTGCCAAATATAGCCAGTAAACAAATGCCAAATACTAACATAATGATATGTGGATCGCAAGTCAATCTTTGAGACCCACTGAGCCCCTTGTAGAAGGTCAAATAAATTATAAATCCTCGGCAGTGGGCAATGGTTCTTGATCGTCACCTTATTCAACTATTTGTAATTGATTCACAACGCATGGACTCATCCTTCTTTTTCATAAATAGTATAGGTGCTCCCCACGGAGACACACTCAGGCAGATGAAGCACAAATCCAATAACTCCTGCAACTAAGCCCTAAGCTCCCTCAACTCAGCCATAGCCATCCGATATATGGGGCAATCGAGGTTGGCTTCACCCCCTGATGCTGATGAATACATAGCTCGATCTCTCGCTCAGGCATCAATCCTAGAAGCTCATCCGGAAAGACGTCGGGGAAATCACAAGCTCGACGCATCTCGTCGACTTTCTTGGTCGTCCCCCTCGGCATTCGCCACAAAAGCTAGAAAGGATTGACAACCTTTGTCAAGAAGTCTCTGGGCTCTAAGAGCCAAAATTATTCTCAAGTATTTACCTTCCCTTCACCCTAAAAGGTAAACTGCGATAGCTCGTGCTTATTATAGGAGACACATAATGAGTGGATAACCAATCCATCCCCAAAATCATATCAAGCTCAAGAGATGACAACAACACAAATTCAACCTCTAGCATGTCTCTACACATTGACACATCACAATCTAGAAAGGTCACCTTTACCAAGAGGGCATCTCCTGTAGGCGTCGATACCACTATGGGCGTCTCAAACAAACTCTCTTTCCTACCCTTCAAAGAAGCAAACAAAGAGGATAAAAAATGAGTGTGTAGCACTCAGATCAAAATAGTAGAATGCCATAAAGGAACTTACTACTAAAGTACCTTGGTTGAGGCATTCCACCGAACACCTTGAGGTGGCTCAACCTCTACTAGTATATTCAACACATGCAATCCCCTAACCAAGTGAATCTCAATTATAAACATCAAGGGACATGGTCCACATGGCCCTCTAACCTCACCACGACTGAGGGTATAAACTATTCTAAGTAAAACATGAATTCCAACCATTTAACTACAAAATTTCAGATTGAGCAGCCCCTACACTTAACCATTATTCCAATCACGATTACCACTTTAAACCATGTTTATTATCGATCATAACAAGTCACATGGTCTGGCCACAACAACCCACACCTTCTCTGCAAGTTTCTACTTGAGTAGGATCAGGACTCGACCTCTAAACATCTTGTTAAAATCAACCAAGACTACGGCTAAGGTAGTCGTGTAAGTCATTGGGTTGGCCTCTCAAGTATCATTTCAAACATGAAGTTTTAGCCCTTAAGCTCGGCCAACTCGGCCACTCTTGGTCTCTCTAGATAGGTCCGACCCAAACTTGAGGTTCTACTATCAAAGAGATAAGATTAAGCATAAGCAGGTGGATGAGACATTTTATCAGACACTTGGTGGACATGCCCATGCCGCACCAAGCTCCATGCGCCCCTAAACCCGAAATTTAAGCATGGAGACTTCACAATTCCTACCATCTTCGGCCCTCAACTCTCGGATCATTCAAGACCCCAAAATCAAGACAAAAACTAGTACCCAAACATTACAAAATCCTTCCAAAATTTGCCCACAACATAATATCGTACCTTAGTTTAGTCCCCTATCAAGAGTATATTGAATATTGAGTTGGACAATATGGTGTGATGGGTATATTTACTGCCATCGTCTTTAACTGAAGTTTTCTGATTAAGATATTGGTTTGAGCAAATGAAATTGATGGCCTAGGTATTCCGTTGAATGAATCGATCGTTAGATACTAAACTAGAAACAAAGAGGTGAGAAAGATAAATCTTGCTTTCTTATCTTTATTTTAAAAAATTGAAATGAAGTCAATTACATACGTTTGTAAAAAAGATGACAAGAATGTTTTTGAATTACGATGGTACACTTCGTATTCTTAAAACAATGGATCATTTTTTTATAATTTTTCAAACATATTAAGTAATTAGTCATAGGTAGCATGATTGTCAAAATATTTGTATTTTGCTAATAATTTAAATTTATTATTACTTTGTTTTATTTATTGTGTTGAACATACATACTTTTTGATTGAATACAATTGTCATATTATCAATGATGATAACATACACGACCATGACAATATAGTGGAGGTGGAATGTACAATGGTGGAAGAAATCCAAGCTTCTTGTCTTGAGCTCTTCCATTGTGAGCAATGTTAGTATCTTTGCGCATATTGTCTGAAAGATAGAAACATTATAAGAGATATTATCAAAATTAAAATAATAAAGTTAATATAATAGTAATTATTTAATTAAGTATCAATATCGATGCATCGGTTGTGATAGGCAGCTTAAACAAAAGAGCAATTAAAGATTTCAGAAATGATTATTGATATGGGATATATAAATTTTAAATTTAGTTGTTAACATATTTCTTATATTTATGGTCCATAGATATCGTAGAAGATAATTATTTAATAAATATATGAATAAATCAAATATTTACAAGAATCAAAAAAATTACTTACATATTTTTAAAATCAACTCATCGGAGTTTGTTGGTGATGTAGGAGCGATCTCACTAGTAGCTACTACTGGAGATGAAATCAATGACATAGATAAGAAGAAAATAATAGCGAAGAGACTTAGAAAAAAGCTCCTTGCATCCATGTTGATCAATTCATTCTGACAAAAGATTATTTCTATTTTCAATGACTCATTACCCTTCTATTTGGTTAATATAAATATAGAATAATTTTGTTAACGCTAAACGAGACATTAATACAAGGAACATGCTTTATAGTCTTTTAGTTCAAATTTATGAAATTTAAATCATACAAACATAGACTAACGTACATTTGCCAATCTAGAATATATGTTGTTATAATTATTATAGATATTTTATTACATGTTGTTTTTTTAAGATTTAGTGTGCCACCACATAGTCTGAATCAAACATTGCCAAAATAGTCACATCACCCTAACAACAAGTGAGCTCTCTCGCTAAGGGTCTCCTCGCGGCAACCAAATATGCTAAACTACCCACAAATTTCCTGCTCAAGGCGCCTGCCACCACGTTCTCCTTGTCAGGGTGATACAAAATGGTGCAATCATAATCTTTTAGGAGCTCTAACCATCTCCTCTTTCTCAAATTCATGTCCTTCAATGTCAATAGATACTAGTGGCTCTAATGATTTGTGTAAATCTCACAGGACCACAGCTGCCGCCAACTCCTGATCATGCGTCAGGTAATTATTCTCATGGTTTTTTAATTCCCTAGACGCGTAAGTTATTACTTTGCCACGCTACATCAATACACATCCCAGGACAATCTGCGAGGCATCACAATACACCAAAAATCCACCCGAACCCGACGGCAATGCTAACACTGGTGTCGACATCAAACAATCCTCGAGATTTTCAAAACTATTCTCATAGCTATCATCCCACACAAACTTAACTTTCTTCTGCGTAGGTCGAATCGAAGGTGTTGCACTCTTCGAGAAGTTCTCCTTGAACTTCCTGTAGTAACCTACCGAGCCCAAGAAACCACGCACCTCAGTCACGCTGTTTGGCTGCTTCGAGTTCTGTACCACCTCCACCTTGGTCGGATCCACCCTAACTCCATCCCGAGTCATGATGTACTCTACAAACCCCACAATTTCAAGTCAAAATTCACACTCGAAAACTTATAGAAAAGTTGGTGCTCTCTAAGGGTCCTCAAGACCACCCTCAGATGCTCAACATGCTCCTGCTCACTCTTGCAATATTCTAGTATGTTATTTATGAACTCAATGACAAACTTGTTGGTGAAATGGCCACACTCTGGTTTAATAGTGTGTTATCTAGATCTTTCGTCTAATTCTGGTTTTAATCGTTTACTTGATTACTTAGGCAATTTACAAATCGAGTAATAGCTGAAGCAAAATATAAATGATAAGTAATAAGAAACTCAAGGTAAACAATGCTAACACAATTATTTATAGTGGTTTGGCCCCAATGCCTACTCCACTACCTAAGCACCCCGCTTAGGATTTTCAAACTAGTTTTACTAGATTATATCATTTCCCTTACAAAGAGGACTTATATCGAAAAGTCCCCGCTCTCAAACTGAAGGCACTTCCACACTTGGAAGTATCTCGCCTTCCTACCGAGAGCACTCTCCCACCTCAACCCAAGGGACAACTCAACTAATCCTAGTAAACTAAGTTTACAATGGTGGATTTAAACCTTAACACCAAGGCAACCACCCAACTCAATCAAATCTAGCAACCTAGGTTTATACAAATGATATACAATGAAAATAAACTACAATGTACACAAACAATGGAGCAAATAAATAATACAATAAATACTTAGCTCCAAACACGAGTCCTAGTTCCTCTTGATGGCTCAATGATGAATCGATCAAAACTTTGAAGGCAAAATCAAGTTTGTATCATGAGAACTAGGGTTTATCAAGGAATGCCTCAAGAAAGGCTTTTGCAAAGATAAAAAATGTCTAAATGGAATGATAGATCATGGGAGGAAGGCTCTCATGGTCTTGTATTTATAGACCATGAAGAGTTGGCCTCAAACAACCAACTCAACAGCTAGAAAAATAGCCGTTTCCATCGTCTGATCATTTACGATCGACCGACCGAGCGACTGAATGCATCCTGCCACTTATGGGAACCATTCGGTCGATCGAAATTCGAAAATCAGCCCGATTTGTTGATTTTTTTGCTCGTTTGTTCGTTTTTGTGTTTCGTCTTCGCCAAGTCCTCTTATATAATATTTTTAAAATTTATGTTAAAATATAAATGTTATATAAGGATTACTCCCCATTTGGATTCAACAAAAATATCTAAAAAATCAAAATTCTTAAGAATCAAAATCTAGTTTTTGGGTTCTAGTACAAATTTTCGAATATCAGAAATTTTATAATCCTTAAAAATATCTCATTATCTAGTTTTTACCTAAGGAACAATTATCGGGACTTTTGGTGCCAAGAAAATGTCTAGGTCATATAGCTCTCCAAGAAACTCCCCAGGCTTAGTGAATTTTAGGGCCGTTTATGGGTTCATGTTTGTTTTTGGATTCTTTGCATCATAAAAGAGGATTACATATTCATTCTATCCACTCTAAGGCTAAACTCTATCTTTCTGATGAAATCAATCGTCAATGAGCATCCTTGCCAATTTTTTCGATTTTTTCGATCAGGGACATCGAGCGCTAACTGACTTGGAACTTGAAAATATTTCTCCATGCAAACATTAGTTCCATGTTTGTTACCATCAAAACCAATATTAAGACCAAGGTTGAAAACCTTAGGCCAACAAAACTGATCCAAGTACATCACCAAAAACTCATAATGCCCATATCTCGACTTGAAAGCTGTCTTGGGCTCATACTGGTCTTGGATTCTCGGATCCTCTAGTATGTCATTTAAGAACACAATGACTTGAAAGCTGTCTTGGGTTCTTGAAAGCTATCTTGGTCGGGTAAACTATCACTCTGCCACGCTGTATCAATACACATCCTAGGTCAATCCGCGAGGCATCACAATACACCATCTACAAATCCACCCAAACCCACTCTGACTCCATCCTGAGTCACGATATACTAGAGAAATCTCACAATTTCAAGTCAAAATTCACACTTCGAAAACATAGCGAAAAGTATGTCATCTAAATGAAATTGATGGCCTAGGTATTCCATCGAATGAATTGATCATTAGATACCGAACTAGAAACAAAGAGGTAAGAAAGATAAATCTTGCTTTCTTATCTTTATTTTTGAAAATTGAAATGAAGTCATTTACATACGTTTGTAAATACACTTCGTATTCTTAAAACAATGGATCAATTTTTGATAGTTTTTCAAACATATTAAGTAATTAGTCATAGGTACCATGATTATCAATCTATTTGTATTTTGCTAATAATTTAAATTTATTATTACTTTATTTTATTTATTGTGTTGAACATACAAACTTTATGTCTGAATACAGTTGTCACATTATCAATGATGATAACATAGACGACCATGACAATATAGTGGAGGTGGAATGTACAATGGTGGAAGAAATCCCAGCTTCTTGTCTTGAGCTCTTCCACTATGAGCAATGTTAGCATCTTTGAGCATATTGTCTGAAAGATAGAAACATTATAAGAGACATTATCAAAATGAAAATAATCAAGTTAATATAATAGCAATTTTCTAATTAAGTATCAATATCGATGCATCAGTTGTGATAGGCGGCTTAAACAAAAGAGAAATTAAAGGTTTCGGAAATGATCATTGAAATGAGATATATAAAATTTAAATTTAGTTGTTAACTTATTTCTTATATTTATGTTCCATAGTTATCTTAAAAGATACTTTATTAAATAAATAAATGAATAAATCTAATATTTATAAGAATCGAAAAAATTACTTACATATTTGTAAAATCAACTCATTAGAATTTGTTGGTGATGTAGGAGCGATCTCACTAGTAGCTACTACTGGAGATGAAATCAGTGACATAGATAAGAAGAAAAAAATAGCGAAGAGACTTAGAAAAAGGCTCCTTGCATCCATGTTAATAAAAAAATTTTGTCAAAAGATGATTTATATTTTCAATGACTCATGACCCTTCTATTCGGTTAATATAAATATAGAATAGTTTTGTTAACGCTAAACGCGCCTTTAATACGAGGAACATGCTTTATCGGCTTTCGGTTAAAATTTATGAAATCTAATTTTTATATAAACACATTAAATAGTAGACTTTATTTGAAGCAATGTTTGCACACATAATGACATAAGGGAATAATATCACCGAACAAACATGGATTAACGTACATTTGCCAATCTAGAATACATGTTATTATAATTATTATAGATATTTTATTAAATTTTCAAATACATATATTTACATGTTGAATTTTTAAGATTTATTCTTCTCGATGTAATACACTAATTTTAATTTAATTTTTGAATTTCAGCGATAAACCCCTGATGTGCGTCATATTGGTCTAAGGTTTTCAACTTTGGTCAATCTCAGTTTTGATTATAAAAAACATGGCACTAATGTTTGTGCAAAAAATATTTTTCAAGTTCCAAGTTAATTTGCACGCGACTTCTGCAATCGACAACTGACAAAAAATATTTGATTGTAAATCCTTTTTATGATGCAAAGAAACCCCAATGCTTGAAACTAAAACCCAAAAACCATGAAATCAAGATCTGACAAAACATTAGCTAGAATGCTAGTTTCAGTCTAATCTCGACCAATCCTCAGGCGACTATCCTAGGTTCTAGATAATTTCCAGAAGCTATTCGGCCATCATGCGGTCGAACCTCAATCGACCAAGAGTCGCCTGGCGATCGATCAAATAGTATAACAGATCTATTTAGATCTGTTGAACGGCTCTTTTTGAGCTCCTACCCTTGGGATCTCTATATAAGCTCCCATGGCAACTTTTCTTACCCCCTTAACACTGCATTGAGCCATTCTATGATTATTAGGGCTATCCACATTTCGGTTTACACCGAACCAAACTGAATAATTCGGTTCGGTTTGGTTTCGACAATGTCGGGTTTGATTCTTGACTCGAACACTGCTATTCGGTTCGGATTCGGTTCCTGATATCCGGGAAGCGAATCTAAACTGAAAACCGAATAAAAAATAATAATTTTTTTCCCAGATTTCCACTGGTCGGCTTCGGGTAAGCAGTGAGTAATGAATACAATTGAAACATTTACATAATCTGTAGTATATTTTTTACTGTATATGTTGATTATATTGCCTAGCATATATGTTGATTTTTTACTGTAATCAATTATATCTTCTTGCATAGTGCCTATCCATTTAAATAGGTTCATCATAGTTCTATTTCGGTTTTGTTTGATTTGGAAACCGAACCGAACCGAACAATTTTGGTTCCGGGGTTAAATTGCTTTAGGAACTATTCGGTTCGATTTCGGGTTGGAATTTCAATAAGAAAAAAAATTCGGTTTGGATTAGTTCTGTTCGGTTTTTACCGAATGGACAAGCCTATTGATTATTTCGAAGCTTTTATTGAGTCATTTCATCTAAACCCTGGCTTGAAGCCAAAAACCCTTGATTGAGCCTTATCCTCAGTGTTTCATCATCAAATGCATCAAGAGGAGCTAGGTGATCTTGTGTTGGAGCTAAGTATAAGTTGCTTTGATTATTTGCTCTATTACTTGTGTATTTTTGTGATTTATTATCTTGTATTTGGTTTTGTTGAGTCTGGTGGTTGCCTTGGTTGTAAGGCATAAGTCCACCCTTGTAGTATAGGATTAGAGTGTCCTTAGGTGATAGTAAGGTGGGAGAGTGCTCTCTATAGGAAGACGGAGACTTCCGGGTGTAGAAGTACCCTCGGTGTTGTAATACCTACAAATTTATAAATTTTTATTTAATTATTTCAGCGGGATAATTTACTTGTCCCCAACAGTAGATTTCATGTTATGACAGCCACCCCTTATTGATAAGAAATTTTCTGAGATTTTTCTTGATTCGTCGTGATTTATCGGATGTTAGCTATTGGAATTGTTGTATTTTTGCGGTCCTTGTTTCCTTGTGTGATTTGTTAGGGTCGACAGCCCCTATTGGTGGCCCTAGAGACTAAGGGCCGGCCAAACCATGTAAGAGGGGTTTGCCTTTGGTTTCTTGACTAGCATTTGGGTAGTTTTCATTCCCTCCATGTCGTACAAATTAAATACCCTACGAGAAAATGTTGGCCTAAAGTTTTCTACCTTAGTCTTAATCTCAATTTTGATGATAACAAATATGGAACTAATGATTTCATGGATAGTTATTTTCAGGTTCCATATCAGTTAGTGTACGACGTCCCCGATTGGAAAAATCGAAGAAATCAGAGAAATCGACAAGGATGCTTGCCGACACTTGGATTCTTTGGGAAGTTAGAGTTTAGGTTTAGCGTGTCTAGATAAATTGTAAATCCTCATGATGATGCAAAAAAACCCAAAAACAAATCCCAAACCCCAAAACATGAAAACCCAAAAACCGCCCTGAAATTCACTAAGCCTAGGGAGCTCCTTGGAGGGCTATATGACCTAGATATTTTCTTGACACAAAAAATAGTGGTAATTGTTCCTTGGGTAAAAACTAGGTAACGATGTATTTTTAATGAATTTTTTGAAGCCTTTAACATACCCATATTTGGCCCGGGAGATTAGAAAATTTCCGTTTTTCGAAAATTTGTACTAGACAACAAAAACTATATTTTGATTCTTAAGGATTTTGATTTTTTAGATATTTTAATTGAATCCAAATGGGGGGTAATCCTTATATAACATTTATATTTTAAAGTTATTAATTTAAAGTTATGAAATATTATATAAATAGACTTACCAAAGACCGAACCCAGAAACGAGCAAACGAGCAGAAAAATCAACAAACTGGGCTGATTTTTCCAGTTTTGATCGATCGGTCGGTCCTCGAATGGCGCCCGAAATGGGCAGAAGCCATTCGGTCGCTCGGTCGATCGGTCGGTTGGCCTGTGATCGGACGACAGAAACGATAAGTTTTCCGCTCGTTGAGTTGGCTATTTCATGCCATCTCCTCAATGCTTATAAATAGAAGCCCTAGCAAGCCTTCCACCTATTATTCAATATACTTTGAGCCATATTTGATGATCCTTGAGCTTGATTCAGCCACCATTCTTGAAATCCCTAGCTTTGATCTCTCAACTCCTTGAGTAAGCCTTGACTTCATTGATTCACCATCAAAGGCATCAAGTGGAAGCTAGGAAACATTGTTTGGAGCTAAGTATAAGTTTTTTGATTTATTGCTCCATTAAGTTGTGTATTTTCCTGTTTATTTCATTGTATTGAGCTTGTGAAAACCTAGGTTGTTACGTCTTGAAATTGGGTGGTTGCCTTTGTGTTTGAGGCTTAATTCCACCGGTGTAAGCATAGTTTACTAGGATTAGTTGAGTTGTCCTTAGGTTGAGGTGGGAGAGTGCTCTCGATAGGAAGGCTGGATACTTTCGGGTGTGGAAGTACCTTCGATTTGAGAGTGGAGACTTTCCGGTGTAAGGTCCTCATTGTAAGGAAACTAATTAATCTAGTGAAGCTAGTTGGGAAATCCTTAGCGGGGTGCTTAGATACTGGAGTAGGCATTGGGGCCGAAGCACTATAAATAATTGTGTTAGCATTGATATATTGTTTTGTGCTAATTGCTTCATATTTGTCGCTTCCGTTTGCTATTAATATCGTGCTTAGCCTAACTAATCAAGAAATGATTAAAACCGAAATTAGGCGATAAGACTAGTTAATATACTATTCACCCCCCTCCTCTAGTGTGGCCATTTCACCAACAATTGGTATCAGAGCGGGCTTGTAGCTTGAGATTTCACCATCTCTTCTACACCTTGTCTCGATCCGAGAATGGCACTAGAGTTGGTAGCGTCTTCACCTCCTAGGTTCGATGAGTCTAACTTTGGTGTTTGGAATAGTAGAATGTATACTTTCCTAAAGACTCAAGGTTTAGGTGTATTTGACATGGTAAAGACAAAATATATTGAACCTAAGAAAAATATGGATGCATGGACCCAAGAAGAAATTAATATGTTTGAATTAAATGCTAAGGCAACAAATTGCATATATTGTTATTTGGAAAATAATATATTTGAAAAGATCATGCATTGTACTTCAGCATTCGATATTTGGGCTTGCTTAAATGTCTTATATGATTATGCTAAAACCGAGGAGTTAGAAACTTTTAATGAAGGTAGTGATGACAAGGGTCATCCTTCCAATACTAACATGGTTTTTGAAGCCCAAAGTGTCTCTAGTCATAGGAGCACTAAAAATCGGAAAAGGAAGGTGATTTTCCATGTGTGCAAAGAAAAAGGGCATGTGAAGAAAAATTGCCCTTCCATGAAGAACAAGGCAAAGAAGAGGTCAAACGCTTCCACATCATCATCTTATTCAAATGAAGCATCCTCTTGCGATGACTATGAAGTCACATCAAAAGTTTGCCTCATGGATGCTAATGATGGGGTACACTCTTCTTCTTCTAGTCATGATAACAAAAATGGTAGTATTAATTCATCTAGTTCTCATGATTTTCTTTATGATGAATTAATGGATGAATATAAAAGCAAGTATGCCTTGCTTGTTAGAAAAGATAAAGAAAACAAAAAACATAAGTCTTAGCTCTCAATTACATGATGTAAAATTAGAAAATGAGAGGCTAAAAATTAGTGTCTCCAATCCATGCCATGATACCCTAAGTGTTGACACTAAGGAATTGAAAATATAAAATGACATCTTAAAGAATGAAAATAGCATGTTAAAAACTCAATTGCATGCTATTCATAAATCCATGAACGACTTGAAAAATGAGTTGTTTTTCTAAGTAAGAAAGTTAATAATCTATCTTGTAATTCATCATCTAAGAATTCTAGAAATACAAATGTTTCTTTCAAGAATGCTTATGCACATCATGCTTCTCATGTCAAGCATTCTAACATTAATCCTCATGTTCAAAAGAAAATTGTTTCCTTCAAGAATGCTCATGTTCATCATAGTTCACATGTCGAGCATTCTAATGATAAACCTCATGTGCATAATGAAAAGAAGAAATTTAATAGACATTATTTTTATTGTGGTGTATATGGGCATGCCATCTATGATTGTGCTTTTAAAGTGAAACCTAGTGTTGTTAAGACACTTTGGGTACCTGAGCCCATTGACCCCCAAGGACCCAAAGTCATTTGGGTACCAAAGGTCTCTTGCTCTATTGTAGGGGGAGCTACCACACAAGGATGAGATTGATGAAGTTGCTTGAGGATTCAAAGATTGTACCATTTCAAAGTTGAAACTTCAAGTTATCATGATGCCTTGGGTAATGAAATTATTGACATTAAACACTTCGGTATCATCTCCTATACTTACTTATTTTAAATTATAGTTGGAGTTTTGATACATGCTTAATATTAGTAGATTCCCCGCTCTTGATCAGAGGTTTTTTTTGAAAAATAATTTTATTTTTTATTTCTGGTCTCGTCGGAGACCTATGTGGCCTGTAATGGGCCTAAGAGACATTATGGTTCTAAATCGTAGGCTCATTGTGGCCTTTCGGTTTTCAACCAATATGAAGGGTTGGAGATCATGTTTTCATTTATATTTCTCTTGTGATATCTTAAAGTTCGTTTTGATATCACTTGATTTCTTTGCTATTTGGTTTGGTTAGCTTGCTAGTAGCCTTAATTTCATTATCTACTTATGGAGTCTACTTGCAAGTTAAAAATGTTGATGGAAGACTAGTAGATTGAATTTGGAAAGAAAATGAAAAATTCGGGAAAATTTCTAAGAATGAGGTATAAGCTCGTTTTTGCATAAATCTTAATATAATACTTGAATATTCATGCTTTAATGATGTCTCTATACTCATGATTGATTTTGCATGACAAATCAATGAAATTTCATGAGTAGGTAAAATTTTGATAACTTAGGAAATTTCATGATATCTTGATTGAATGAAATTTGCTCTAGGTTGAAATTCATATTAGAGACCTCATTTTGAGTTAGTAGTTAGAAAACATATTTAGATACACACATGACATGATTGTAGGTGATAACTAGATCACTTTAGGGAACTTAAGCTTGGAAAAGTTTGACCAAGTCAATAAATCGACTTGGACACTTCATTTTAAGTCCAAACTTCATAAACATATCTAGGAATAGGTATGACATGTTTCCATGCATTTAGAATGAAAAATTCATATGGATATGGATAAAATGATATAGAGGTCATTTTATGATAACCTCTTTAGAATCAAGTTGACCCAAGTCAACAAATTGACTTAGAGGTCTCATTTTCAATCCATATTTGAGGAACATGTTTAGATTTACTCATGTTAAGTGACCATATTTTAGGCCATGAAAAATCATAGAAATAATTCTTAGAAATTAAACATATATTCCTTATGTTGTTTGTATTAAATTGTTTGAAATTGGGATTTTATAGGGTCAGCTACACTAGGACTACCTAGAGATTAAGGGTAGGCCAAGTAGGGGTATTTTCATAATTTTAGAGACAACTACGACATCGTAGGTCCTTAGCACACCTTGTAATGACATTATACACTCAAGGTAGATTATGAAAAATATTTGTAGGGCCGCATGTATGCAAAATCCTTAGGTTCTACCGTATACTTTAGGGTCGATACCGTAAAACATGAGTTATTAGAAGAACGGTAAAAAAGTTTAGTCCCATATCAAGAGTATATTGAATATTGTGTTGGATAATATGGTATGATGGGTGTATTTACTGGCATCAACTTTAACTCAAGTTTTGAGGAAATGAAATTGGTGGCCTAGTAATTCCATCGAATGAATCGATCGTTAGATACCGAACTAGAAACAAAGACGTGAGAAAGATAAATCTTGCTTTCTTAACTATATTTTTGAAAATTGAAATGAAGTCATTTACATACGTTTGTAAAAAAGATGATAGAATGCTTTTGAATTACTATAATATACTTCGTATTCTTAAAACAATGGATCAATTTTTGATAATTTTTCAAACATATTAAGTAATTATTCATAGGTAGCATGATTATCAAACTACTTGTATTTTGTTAATAATTTAAATTTATTATTAATTTGTTTTATTTATTATGTTGAACGTACAAACTTTATATCTAAATACAATTGTCACATTATCAATGATGATAACATAGACGACCATGGCAATATAGTGGAGGTGGAAAGTACAATGGTGGAAGAAAACCAAGCTTCTTGTCTAGAGCTCTTCCACTGTGAGCAATGTTAGCATCTTTGAGCATATTGTCTGAAAGATACAAACATTATAAGAGACATTATTAAAATAAAAATAATCAAGTTAATATAATAGCAATTTTCTAATTAAGTATCAATATCGATGCATCGGTTGTGATAGGCGGCTTAAACCAAAGAGCAATTAAAGGTTCCGGAAATGATCATTGAGATGAGATATATAAATTTTAAATTTAGTTGTTAACTTGTTTCTTATATTTTTGGTCCATAGTTATCATAAAAGATACTTTATTTAATAAATAAATTAATAAATCTAATATTTATAAGAATCGAAAAAATTACTTACATATCTGTAAAATCAACTCTTTAGAATTTGTTGGTGATGTAGGAGCGATCTCACTAGTAGCTACTACTGGAGATGAAATCAGTGACATAGATAAGAAGAAAAAAATAGCGAAGAGACTTAGAAAAAGGCTCCTTGCATCCATGTTAATAAAAAAATTTTGTCAAAAGATGATTTCTATTTTCAATTACTCATTACCCTTCTATTCGGTTAATATAAATATAGAATAGTTTTGTTAACGCTAAACACACCTTTAATACGAGGAACATGCTTTATAGGCTTTCGGTTAAAATTTATGAAATCTAATTTTTATATAAACACATTAAATAGTAGACTTTATTTGAAGCAATGTTTGCACACATAATGACATAAGGGAATAATATCACCGAACAAACATGGATTAACATACATTTGCCAATCTTGAATACATGTTATTATAATTATTATAAATATTTTATTAAATTTTCAGATACATATATTTCCATGTTGAGTTTTTAAGATTTATTCTTCTCGACGTAATACGCTAATTTTAATTTAATTTTTGAATTTCAGCGAGAAACCCGCGATGTTCGTCATATTGACTTAAGATTTTCAAGTTTGGTCAATCTCAGTTTTGATGATAACAAACATGGCACTAATGTTTGAGCAAAAAATATTTTTCAGGTTCCGAGTTAATTTGCTCTGCGATCGAAAAAATCATAGGAATCATAGAAATAGAAGGACGGTCATCGATGCTCGAATTTCGTCGCGAAAATAGAGTCTAGGTTTGGGGTATCTAGTGTGTGATGTAAATCCTCTTTATGATGCAAAGAAATCCCAATACTCAAAACTAAAACCCGAAAACCAAGAAATCAACAACAGACAAAAGATCATCCAGAATGCTAGTTTAAGTCGAATCTCAACTGAGGATCAACCGGAGAGGTTCTATATAATTTCCAGAATATATTTGTCTGTCCCGCAGCCGAACATCAATCGACCGAGGGTCGCCTGGCGGTTGACGGAATAGTCTAACAGATCTATTTAGATCCGTTGAACGGCTCTTTTTATGCTCCTACACCCGGCAAAATCGGCAACCAAAAAACCAATTAAATCGAATGATGCATTACATGGATACCATAATCCTAAGTCAACCGTGCCTTTCAAATATCTCAATATGTATTTGACCTCACTTAAGTGAGATATTTTCGGACAAGATTGAAGCCTAGCACATGCACAAACACTAAACGTGATTTCGGGACTACTTGCGTTTAAATAAAGAAGGCTACAAATCATACCTCGATATCGTTTTTCATCTACTTTTACACCGTCACGCCCCAACTTAATGTCACATGATCGGCCGGAGAATACATGCCTATACCCCGTAGCCTATCCCATGCACATGCCAATTCATAATAAATCATAGTGGAAAGAGTAACAAATTTCTATAATGAACGAGAAACCAAAACAGATTCCATTTAAGAAGTAAAGTTTTTAGCAAAATGTTTAAAGTGCAGAAATAAGTAAACCAAAGTTCAACAGTTTACTTTAACAAGTGAAATCTGAATGAAAGACATGAATGTCCCCAAGGGACTACAATTCCAAAATACTAAAATACAAGTGCATGACAAATCTACCAAAGGCTCGACTACGACCCCTAACTAGGACTGCTATGAGATCAATGTGGCTCCTCCGCCCTCCAGCCACGCCAAGTGGTATGGATAGCTAACAAGCCATCTGGTCATCCCATGCTCAAAGGCAAACTTGTTCACTTTGTAGTGAAGAACAACAAGCCTCAGTGCATCCATGCCCTACGATAATAAATCACACTCAAGGGTTATGAGGATAATCGGGATTGACCCATCCGAGCTTATCCAATAATCATACCCTTAAAAATAGCGCAAGAATAATTGGGATTCGATCATCCGAAGTTATTCCAAAACAATACTCGGGAACCATCGGGATTCGCACATCCGAACTTGTTCCACAAGAAATGCAGGAACAATCAGGATTTGCCCATCCGAACTTATTCCTTAAACACAGGTTGGGAATTAACCATCCAACCTTCCGGGCCAAGCCCGCAATCCGGCTCCTATCCAAGCCTCTCCGCCATTCATAAAAATATGGGGCTAACAAGACCTAAGTCAAGTGTATCCTACGGTGTCTTAGGGGTGTCTTTAATGGGAAACGCTGCAACACTCTACGCTTGATCTTGACGCCCTAGACCCGCAATTTCTTTAACCTATGAGGTTTTATTTCATGCAGATAACTTATTTGTTGGTTCTTAACAAATTATGCTGCCCCTTGAATTTTAATTCTACAATTAAAATTTCCATTGCCGAAATTAGGGTTTTGTTTTAGGGGTTTTATTTTCAATTTACTGTTGCGCCAAAACTGATTCCCAAAGTGTGTCATATGGTTCCAGACTATGATTTTTAGTTAAAATGATAGGTTACATGACTATGTTTAGTAAACTATACACATCACAACAGATATTACAAAATCAGCCTTGAATTAACAATTTTGGCAAGTTTGAGTTTTCAGCACATCAAAGTAATTAATCCGAAAATCACAGTAATTAAATTCTAAATTACCACCACAACAGATTTATAACATCAAGATAAATCATACAAAATTATTAAATCAAAATTCCTAATCAAGATTTAGCATGCATCCACATCATCTTTAATTCAAGACTTAAGCTTCAAAACCAAGAACCCCAAACATCAACATACATGGCATCAAGATTTAATCTTTTCACATGCAAATCATGCATTGGATGTTGAAGATAATGCAATACCTTCATGTTCGTATTTATCCTTTAGACTAGTATGATCTATCACATACTTAGCATTTATCCTTTTATTTAGTGGGTATTTATCATGTTAGCTTAGTAGGTAATTATCAGTTAATTATCGAGTGTTTAGGAGTTATCGTTGTGTCCTGTAAACCTATAAAAGATCACTTATTTTATGAATGGAAGCATCTCTCTCGTGTTTATCCTGGTGTGTTCAACAACTAGTATCATAGCCGGTGCGAGAGAGTGCTGGGAGGAGGAGAGATCGCCGTACCAAATCTGAAGGCAAGGGACGAGAGGGAGAGATTGCGGAGAGAGTTCTCTATTTTGAACTAAGGTAAAAAACGTGTCGTTGGGAAATTGAAGACTGAGCTATCTCAAGTAGGAAGGGTGTGTGCCAGATCACGTCGGCCTCTTTCAGCGACGTAACAAAGAAGCCGCGTCTGAAGACATCTTCTCAGATCAAGAAGAAACGACACCTTCTTGAGAAAAGAGATCCGAATCCCATCTCCTGAAGCTCCCTATTTAGATCCAAATATTGATCGCCTTCATCATTAAGATTGCTAGTGGGATCCAAGTTGACCTACTTGAGCAACTTCATCGTCAAGAGGATCATCGTCAGTCCGTGAGCAGCAGACGAAGCTGCTGCTGCTGCCAAGAAGAAAGAGCCGCACCATTTTTTGGTTGCCACCAGCCTATAGAAGGCCACTTATTTTATGAATGGAAGCATCTCTCCATTGAGCATCTCTCTCGTGTTTATCCTGGCGTGTTCAACATTGGCATCATAGGAACTTGATTAAAAAAAATCACTCCAAAGCCTAGATTTCAAAAACCATCAAGATCTTCTCTTAGGCATTTCATCGAACACCTTGAGAGCGACCCTATTCCCACCTTGGCTGAGCACCCCTAGGGTAGTCCTAGGGCTGCCAAGCCCCTTACGGGGGAGGTCTTCGGGCCCCTCTTTCACGACAATAAGAGAAATCGGCAAGAACTTGAGAATCGATGAAAACCGAACAAGAAACGCGCCAATCTTCAAGATCGGCTCAAGAAACACGAAAGAATCCCAAGACAATGAGAGGTAAACCAATCACCTGATTTGGAAGAAGATAAAGAGAATTTTTCCGATCGGCAGCTTCCAAATCCGGCCTCAATCAAGTGGCGGCGGCGGCTCCCACCAAGCCGGTGGCTTGGCTTCCAAGGGAAAGGAAGGAAGAGGGGGGGAAGAGGGGCGACATCTTGTGGCTCCTCTTTCTCCCTCGGCTCGGCTTCACAAGGGAGGGGGGATGAATCGGCTGCTGGCGGCTTGGCTCCAAGAGAGAGAGGGAGAGGGGCGGCGGCTCCTCTCTCTCTCTCTCTCACACACAGCGGCTTGTGCGGCTCTAACAAGGAGCCGCCTAGCCCTAGGGGGGGATTTTATAATCCCCTCCCAAACCTCATCCAAATACTAAACCCTTTCTAACCCACATCCGCCTCAAGCTCGGATTCAACCCGCTAACTCCTCAACCCAAACTAACCCCATGCTAAATACAAACATCAATCACATGGACACCCATGCAATACAATTTAATAAATTAAGCACATCAAATATAAAATCCACAAATCAACTTACTCGAGCTCCCAAGCTCGCACCGGACCACGAGTCGACTCGGCTCGACCTCAAACTAGCCCACTAGGCTGGCAACACAAAACAAATAACAAGAAATCAAAATAATATCTAGGATATCACATACACCATCTTCATCTTTATCAAGCTTAATGGATGTGCTCATTGGTGTAGAAGCTATCTTGGCTTCATTCATCCCAAACCTTTTGATGAGCTCCTTTGTGTACTTGGCTTGATTTATGAAGATCCCTTTGTTGGTTTGCTTGATTTAGAGACCAAGCCTGATAGATAGTTCTTCCATCATGCTCATCTCAAACTCCTCTTGCATGCATTTTGCAAACCACTCACAAAGCAATTCATTAGTAGCACCAAATATTACATCATCAACATAAATTTGCACGAGTAAAATATCATTTTCATTATTTTTTATAAAAAGAGAAACATCGGCTTTTCCAATGCTAAAGCCTTGATCAATCAAAAATATGGAAAGCCTTTCATACCAAGCCCTAGGGGCTTATTTTAAACCATGCAAAGCCTTTTTAAGTTTAAAGACATTATTTGGAACTCAAAACTTTCAAATTCGGGGGGTTGTTCAACATAAACTTCTTCATCGGCTTTTCCAATGCTAAAGCCTTGAGCAATCAAAAATATGAAAAGCCTTTCATACCAAGCCCTAGGGGCTTATTTTAAACCATGCAAAGTCTTTTTAAGTTTAAAGACATGATTTGGAACTCAAAACTTTCAAATCCGGGGGGTTATTCAACATAAATTTCAAGTCCTAAACATAGCATGAGCCGATTTGGCGTAGATTACGCTCGGGCTCAATTCGGGAGTAATTGAATGCACGATCCACGAACGGACCATATCGTTGCTTCTTCTCTAGAGCTTATGTTGATTTGAACTCTCGTCCGCTTCTTCGATGGCCCCGGTGACGTACCCTAAATTATTTTTTGCCGAGAGGGAAATCAACATTGATTCCTTCCACGACAGGTAATTTTCATGACCCTTGAGTTGAATTGAAACCAATGACATACCCGGATGATCATTGCCATGTAGATAATACGGATTGTCTTCGATTTCTACATCATCCGATTGAGTTCCGCTTCCCTGAATGCTCTGAGATTCTCCCACAACTGACCTAGCAGCAGATCCTCTGCAATTTCTGGCCATTTGTGTGGATCAATCATCTAAACCGTCTTAGGTGTGCGTCTTTGGATGGGTGATGAGCTTCGATCGATTACAACTTCTCTGATACCATGATAAGATTTGGATCACAGAATTTGAAGACATGGCAAGAAGAAGAAAGAAAGGCTCACACAGATCTTTTATTCAAGAAACAAAAGTAATCACCTATTACAAAACTAACTCAATTGTCAAGTAAAAGTCATTAAGCTAAAACTTAATACCATCAGCTTTATAAAGCTTCGATGGTTATTTAATTGTCATCAGAGAAATGTCACTTATGCCCTTTTCATTTGTAACATGTTTGGACATTTATTCATGGCTACATATGTAATTACACTAAAGAATACAACTCCAGTGAACTAATACAAATACATTGAATTGATGCTCCGATGCTTCAGTACTATGCCTCAACAGTATATGCAGATTAATTCATTACGTGTTGTATAGATGGTGCATATACATAGAGGATATTGTCTATAGACATTTGTGATTCTCCTGATATGTTGCAGTCTTGATTATTCTAATTGCCAGTGATGAAGGTTACCAGCAAGAAAAGAAATTAGGTACTGGCATATGGCAGTTTGCAATCTGCATAGTTGCCTACTGAAGAATGTCAAATTGCTCATTTTTGTTAGAATGGCCAAAGACAGTCTCTGCACTGGGTAGCACAGTTTTAATCTTATCCTAACTTAATAATCTTTATTACACTCTATTCTTTTATTTCTTAGATTCATCTATTTACAATGTAGAGTTCTGGGGTTTTCGTTGGCTACTAATTATTTTCTCTTTTCAATCATCCTTTTGGAGGGAATAAGATATAAGTTGAGTAAACAAATTAATAAACTTTCCCAACCTTATATTTTTTAGTCTGACATCCTAAGTAGATGTAATAACAATTGCAAGACTTTAAACAAGTGTAGAGCTATAGAACCAAAATTATAACTTTGTTTAATTAAGAATACAAGTAAATGTGGTAGAACTTAGTTAAAGATAGACCTAATTAAGCTTGACCTACTCTAATCCTGTCAGACCTACTTGCATCATATTCTTTTTGGGCAGATAAGCTCTAAAATATATTTATATTAAAATTCATTTTATGCCATTTATTTTTTTGTAGTTCATATATGTGAGTATGTGACAAGTAATTCTGTAATTGTCCTAATTGTTGGCTTTAGGTTTTCAACCTTAGCCTTAATCTCGATCTTGATGATTTTGATGATAACAAACATGGAACTAATGATTTCATTGAGAATATCTTTCAGGTTCCATATCGACTAGCGTTCGATGTCCTCGATCGAAAAAATTGGAGAAAATGATAAATCAGAAGGACATTGATCGTCGCGCTCGGGTTCGTCGTGAAGTTTCCCGAAGATCGACGAGTGCTCCAAAGACATATTGGACGAGCTCAAATATCACAAGAAAGCTCTCCAAGTTGACCGTCGTTGAATGCCGGAACCCGAAATCGAAGCGCGGAAGAAATAGGCTGAAGAAATAACATTCAGCATAGGTTCGGTCGACCGGTCGATCGATCGACCGAAGGTAAAGAAAGTAGCAGAGGTACTTCGGTCGAATGAGAGGTCGACCGATGGAAGCCCAAAATGGGCAGTAGCTCGAGCGATCAACCCGTTGGTCGACCGACCTGATGATACCCACGACAAAAGATTCCATCGGTCGATCGACGGGTCGACCGAATGGAGGCAGAATCTGCCCGAAGCTGGCGGTCGACCGACCTACATATAAGCGTGACATGTGATCACGTCGGTCGACCGACAGGTCAACCGAAGATCACAAATCGCGCAATCCACGTTTGGCGGTCGACCAGTCGGTCGAACGACCACAGGGAAAATTGTAGCGATCGAATGACCGATCGACCGATGCTTCAATCAGCGCTTTGACCGACGGCTGTAACAGATAGATTTTTATCTGTTTAATAGTCGTTGCTTCTCGAGGGTACAAATACACCCTTTGATACTTCATTTATTTTTCTTCTCCCAATCTTACAGTGATCATTGAGCATTCTAAGGGAGATTTGAAGTCTTCCGAGGAGTAATCGCGCGCGCTCTGCTTCTACGTCGAGTTCATTCTACAAGCGCCAGCGGCTGCCTCAACTCGAAAATTGTTCAAGCTTCACGACTTGGTTTCACCTTTAGCTCCTTCTGTTGTATTTTTAATTGTTATTAAACTTGTTTTGAATTTGTGTTTGTGAAGACCTGGGTGTTAGGTCTTGTTGTATGAAGTGGTATCTTGGTATATGAGTAAAGCCACTTGTGTAAACGTAGTTGTTACTAGGATTAGTTTAGTTGTCCCTTAAGCTTGAGGTGGGATAAGTGCTCTCGACAAGAAGGCGGAGACTTCCGGGTGTGGAAGTACCTTAGGTCGAGAGTGAGACTTTCCGGTGAAAAGTCCTCGTATATAAGGGAAACTCAAATTAATCTAGTAAAGCTAGTTCGGAAATCCTAAGCGGGGTGCTTAGGTAGTGGAGTAGGCATTAGGGCCGAACCACTATAAATTGCGTGTTTGCATTGCCTTATTGTTTTGTGTTAATTGCTTTATCATTTATCTTCCTTCCGCATGGCATAAGTGTAATTCGCCTAAACGAGTTAAGCAATCGATTAAAATTGAAATTAGGTGAATCATACAGTAAACACACTATTTACCCCCCCTCTAGTGTCGCCATTTCGCCAACACTAATAGCATTGCAAAAATAAATATTGCATCGCTCAAAAGCGAAGTCATATTTCAAAAATGTTACAAGGTGATCAATCTGTTCAGCTCTAGACTTCTAGTTAGGGACACAAACCATTAGGTCATATTTGCTTTGCATGATATGATTTGGATGGGATATGATTTAAGGTAGATAAGAGTGGGATAAAAATCTAAGAGGATTTCTTAAAATCCTATCCTATGTTTGTTTTGACATAGGATAAGAAGCATGGATATAATATAAAAATTTATATCCTATGGATTTGGGCTCTAAACCCACCCCTTCCTAGGATTTCTAAATCAGGCCAGTGGTGGATTTGGGCTAAAATAAATCCACCCAATATCTGGACCAATTCATATCCATTGCTGCAGCACTACAGGAAAACATAGCATCACCGATGGACTAATTACCGACTGATTCAATTTGTTGGTATTACCAACAAATTTACCGACGGATTAAAAAATCGGTTGGTAAATCAGCATATAAATCCCCCCCCCCCCCTTCTATTTCAGCCAACCAAATATTTCCCTCCTTACTAACAAATATTTCCCACATTCTTATCAACCAAAATATATTTCCCCGCCTTATTTTCCTCACCCGACCCGGACAAATACCTCTTTTCTTTTTCGTAGCCGACAAACTCCCCGCGCCTCGCGACACCTCTCTCCCCACGACTTCCCCCTACTCCCTACGACACCTCCACGATACCTATCTCCCCTTCTCTCCCTGCAGCACCTCCGACACAAACTCTGCGCCCCTTTGTTTTCTCCAGCCGCGCCATCTCCCCCGATTCAGTGTGCCCGAGCGCCCCTTTCTTCTGCAATCTCCCCCTGCCAACAGAAGTCCTGCGTCAACTCTTCCCCGACACAAACTCTCACGGAGGCCCGTCGCCAGGCCCCTTTCTTTTGCAAGAGGGCTGCAGGTAAGAAGAAAAAGACGGAATAGAAACTTGTATTTTGGAGTGGGACGAGACCTTCCATTCTCTCCTGCCATTCGTGATGGTTTGACTATAAATTTTTTGGAAGTTTTCTTCCTCTGTAGGATTTGCTGCAAGGTTGTCGAAGCGGCGTGCGAGAGCGAGGAGGGACCTAACTGGTGATCACGGAGCCAGAGCGGGAGTCGGTCGTCAATGAAGTTGTCGCCAGAGGTAGGAGTCTCTACTCTCTTTCCTTACTTGTAAGTCGTGATAACGGTTCACGGAGAGATGGTGAGAGTGAGGTCTTCAAGGTGAGAGGAGGAGGCGTCGGTTGGTTCCCAGCGAAGTTGGGCTACACGGGCGCAGAGACGCCGTACGGCGGGGGGTGGGGGGGGTGGTTTCAGGCCCTCAGGCGGTGTCTGGAGGTAGTGCACCGAGTTAGGGAATGGGAGTAGGCGTAGACGGGACCGATTGGTCGGGCCATCGGATGGATTTGTGGAAAAGAGGTGTCGGTATTTGGGGCCTCCGGGCCGCCAGGAGCGCTGCCGTTTGGTCTTCGGCAGTGCCGGAGTGAGGATTTACACCCGTGTTATGCATGCTCTTCACAAGTGGAGCTATCTTGTTGCTCAGCTCTTTGTTGTTTGCTTCATTTACTTCTTGAAACACTAGAATGTATTTGTTGACACACAAGGATGTAGTACTTGTATGATTAATGTTCATGATAGAAGTTTATTTCATTACACATGATTTATTTATCTACTTACATGTGAGGTGAAATTGGTAGGGTGTGCATGTATGGATGTCAGATATTGATTGGGAAAGGGTGACATGTGGAAATGCATTGAGCATTTGATAATCATTTTGTGGCATGTTGAGGTTTAAGCCATCAGGTGGGGAGTATTTTGCAGCATGTTAGACCTTAGGGAGTCCTCATGTCGGGATATTGTTCATTCGTGGATACACTACAATTTGAAGGCATTTGAGCAAAGCCTCGGAATATTTTTGGATAGTCGTTCTCTAGGTTAACTCATTTTGCTTGGGCTGCACATATCTTTTATCTTATATCATTTTCCTTGTCTATATAAGAAGTATATAAACCTATACTTTATTGATTAAGAATTGTGCTGATATTTGTTGTTTCATTTTATATGAATTTCTTTAGTTTATTGGAACTTTTGCGAAAAAAATCACAATTAGTCCAAACAATAAATGACACGATGTTCATTTAAAGAAAGAATGAAAGACTAAATTACTAAGGAAACATGCACATACCTCTTCACAGATTTCCTTGCAACTTGGTTCTATTTCTTTTGTTATGTCTTAGTTAATCTATATATCGTGAATGCTTTTAGGTTTTTGCCATGACCAAGAGCGTTTCTGCAAGTTGGTTGTACGTGTTTGTGCACACTCAATGGTGCATGTAGTTTTATACATCAATGCAACTATGCTTGGGGTTGTAGTATGTAATTTGAATTCAGTATTAAGAGTGTATACCAACATTCATCTTCATGCTATTGCTTCTAATGATGCCAACATTCATCTTCATGCTATTGTCATTAAAGGATGCCAACATTCAAATATTGAATGTGTTATTATATTGAATATATTAGTAGTCTTACCCATTTTGTTCACAGTGGCTTATTATATTGAATTTATTGAAGATTTATCTTATAATTATGTTCTGCCATGGTTGGTAAATTGCAACTCTACCCCTTAATTTCGTCTATTTCCAGCTAGATCACTTTGCACTTGAAACCTACAACTTCTACACCCTTGAATGACAAGTTGGCAAAATGATATTATTTTATTTATTTCAAGTTGGCATGGCATCATGACTTAGATGAATAATTTTTAAACATTATTTTAAAATTTATATTATTTATAAGTGAAATCTTCCTTATCACATTATTTTAATGTTTAGAAATATTGTACCTATACCGGGTGGTACCGCCCGGTATCAAGTGTGGTACTGCCTGGTATTGGGTGGTATTGTGGAATACTGGGTGGTACGTCCGGTATGTATCATACCAGATATCAGTTTTTTCAAAAATCGGTACATATACAATTTTTGAGACCTTGGTTCAAGGGATGGCACTGTGGTTATCCCTTAAATTTAAACAATTTTTGGGATGTTACACATTTGTCCTTCCATACAGAATCCATTTCTAGATCATTCACAGTTAGCAAGTTTCCTAGTGATAGGATGGACCATGTTTTCTACTAATTTATTGAAGATGTATCAAATAACTATATTGATGCTTAAGTTTATATTTAAATCTTATTTTATCTAATAATAGCTTTTTCAGGTGTATTAGGACATCCTGGGCACTTGATAGTATGTATATATTTGTAGTGTTTCTGGATCTTTTCAAACATAAAGTTTTTTGAGTCTGGAGCTATACACTTTAGCGGATCCACACAGAGAACAAAGAATACCACAGTCTAAATAATATTGTTATATACTTTGAGTTGAATTCAGTATATTTCTAAATTGGCTACTATATGCTTTTGTTGCTGTCATCATCCAAGCTAATAATCCAAAATCCACTCTAGAAACACAATTGATTACTGGTTTTCAGCTTCCAAGATAGGAAAAGCATTTTTAGCTAACTCAGTCATCAACTAACCTCGAGGTGTCGTCAACCCCCCTTTTGAGCCATTTATGGGTAAAAAATCTGCGGTCAAAACAAATAGATGGTACAAGCGTAGTAATGGAGGCAACAATACATGATTTTCACGAAGATTATGTATATAGTTCAATAAGATGGCAGCAGTATTCATTTTTTATGAATGGTATACAATTTTTACTCAGAACTGTATACAGTTCTCAGTTCTCATATCCATCCATCCAATTCATTTCAAATGTGACCAACCATCATAAGATGAACTAGGAAAACTAATAATTTCTTTTACTATTGTAAGGTGGGTTATACATTCATATATATAAATTTATAGTGATAGTGACCTTCATGAATGCATGTATCCACATACAATAAGGCTATATAACAACACCACTTAAACCTCTTCTTTGTCTGAGATTTTGTATGCAGGTCATGTGAAACTTATACACTAAAGCTCACCAAATCAATAATTAATTGGCCGAAAGAATCTGTACCTTAATAATAAAGCCAATATATAATTTTCTCAACACATACATGTGAGAAGGACCTGCTTAAACATGTGGTACAATGACTTCATTACGTTACCAGTTGTAACACTAAATTACATAGTAACTTTGAGGAGCATGATGACATGGCTGTTCTTTATTTGATGCTTGACTGGGAACCATGATGCACTGCTATATAATAATGACCTCTGACTATGGCTACGATCAAGGAATATGAGATTAATAGACAATAATTATGGCTGCAGCTTCACTGTTGATGAATGAGAAAAATAGAAAGAACTAATAGCATTTTTTAACAATTACATCCCCAACTTTAATTAGCAATAACCCTTCTTAATCCAAAATCTATGATGATGAAAACAGTTTTGAGAACTGTATACCAACTTTAATTAGCAATAACCCTTCTAAGAAAGAAGGACAATTAAGCAGTCATCATAAGAAATGAGAACTGAGAACTGTATACAGTTCTGAGTGAAAATTGTATACCATTCATAAGAAATGAATACTGCTGTAATCTTATGTAAGCAGTCATCATAAGGAGAAGAGGGTGCATTTATGGGCAAAAAAAATGCTGCCAAAACAAATAGATGGTACAAGCATAGTAATGGAGGCAACAATACATGATTTTCATGAAGATTTAATCTAGGCATGAATGTTTTAGGATAATCAACCTAACAATAGGAAGAACCAACTAATCAGTCTCAAAGGAATTAAAGATTGTATGAACCACTTTAGATCTTGACAAAGTTGAAATAAGGTGTCTCAAAAGTCACAACAGGAACTGAACATGGAGAAAGTAACAAAAGAAATACGCGAGAACAATGAATGTGATTGACATAGGAAAAAGTAAAATTCTGGTTGTGTATTTATATAAATTTGTTTAAGATGATGCTACAAGTATGACCACTGTGTAAGTTTCCTGGGAAAAAGGAGCAGGTTTCTACATAACAGGTTATCAAGGAAAACTGCCACATATTGCAGTAATGAAATACGAAAAGTTCCACATTTCTTTCATATTTACATGATGATGTGCAAATAAAGCAGTTGCACCAAGTTGACAAGTTTCTCTCTTCATTATGAGCTAATTTTTTCCCTTGGCTGCTAAAGGATACTGAAAGCATTGGTGGATCAACATATAGTGCGTATTATCTATATAGCTTGATTAGGTTGATGATGTGCAATAGTATGACATTGGGATTTTTTTTGAAATTTATTTGTGTATATTTCTTAAGCTGATTTCTTGGTTATTAGATGTTTTTTTTCAGAAATCTCTCAATAATGCATTATAGCTTGTGTATAACACATAAGATAGCAGTATTATGATATGCTAATGTCTTTATTTGCATTCAACTGAGCCACATTGTGATTCAACCGAGCCACGTTCAACTGTAAATTTTGTTAAGCTATTCTAACTTTTGAGTATTCAAATTGTTTCTTTTTAAAAAGGATGGTTGAGCATTTATAGTTAAATAGTGCTGGAAGCATGGTTGAGCATTAGATAATTTAGTTACAAACTTGGTATTCCTGTCATTTCATTGCCTCATTGTTTCTTTTATTTTTACATGCAGGTAAAAAGGATGAAGTGCAAGGATCTACTTCTTGGAAAAAATTATCTTATATGTATTTTTGAAACAATCTTAATGCATTGACACTTTGAAACAATGTAAATATTTGACTAGCACAATGTATTTCAAAATTAGTTGTATACAATGGTTTCCTTAAGTTTATGCGTGTGGATTCAGAAATATAATGGTTCATGTGTGATTTCAAAAATTATTTTTATGATTTCGTGTGAATTATCATGGTTTGAGGATTGATTCAGGTACACAATAATGAGCAACTGATAGATTCTGTTGATAATTCCAACGGATATACCAACAAAAATTATGTGTTGGTAATACCAACGCTATCGAACATTGTTGGTATTACCGACAGATATGTATCCGTTGGTATTACAGTCAGATATTTATCCGTTGGTAATACCAACGGATATATATAATTGTTGATAATACCAACAAAAGAAAAAATTTGTCGGTATTACCGACAGATTAATTAAAATCCGTCGGTATTACCGAGGAGCCATTTACCGACGGATTTTACCGACAGATACTCCGTCGGTAATAGTATTACCGACGGATTTTCGGGTATTACCAACGGATTTGGTCCATTGGTGATACCCTATTTTCTTGTAGTGCAACGAACAATTGGTTGGATTTTAAAATCCAATCCACCTCCTAAATCCATCAAAGCAAACGAGCCCTTACTGTATTCCTAAATTCCTCTACTTATGTTGATAGATTTGTGTTTGAACAGTGGGTGAAAAAAAAAAGAATCATGACTAGGGGTGGCAATTTTATCTGCATCCGCCAACTAAAAATTGCATCTGCACCATATTCGATCCATATCCACAAGTAAAAACAAATATGGATACGGATACAGATTTAGAAAATTTATATCCCCGCGGATACGGTGCGGATAACGATATGACTGTGGATCCGCACCGCCCTATCCGCCTCTTTGAATTACTATTTTGCCTATATAAGTTATTAATATATATAAGAGCTCTATGGTAATTTCATGTCAAAATGAATTTTGAAGTATATTATATATTTGGTTTTGTTCAATGAATTGATAATTTATTGATTTTTTAATTAAATATATTATTTTATTATTATTCTTTTAAATATGTTGCAGATACGGATGCAATGCGGATATTCGCATTTGAAGCAGTGCATATATGGATATCCATATTCACATCCGTAGCGGATACGGTGCGGATACGGATGCGCGGAAATGGGGTACGGTGCGAATACGAATAATGCAGTATCTGCACTGTATTCGATCCATTGCCCGCCCTAATCATGACATAGTTCTCTAGATAATTATAGGATAACAATAGTCAATAGTGATGAAGATGTGAGTTGTAGGAAAGGAATAAAGACATCATACTTATCTTATAATATAATTATTAGATACTTCTTTTTTCCTAAATCCACAATAATAAATGTCTAGAAACTCTTGTATCATAGGATTTGTTAACCTTGGTAAAGGCACACATGATTTAATTTTCTTCTTACTGTATTTTCTCAAGATAATTGTTGCAAGGTAGATATAAACTATTTATCAGAAATATTTGATTCAAACTTTCTCAATCAAGTTTTCTCAATCAAGCTTTCTCAAAGTTTCATAGTAATAACTTCTTAGCTCAGTTTCTCTATGGTAACAACTTATATTTTCTTATTATAAGTTAGTGCAAAAAAGATCTTCAATTTTTAGCATTTTTATATTGTATTTTTCTTTTAACTTTAAAGTTGGAGTTACTTCTCTTTCATATGAGTTACAAGATACTGTCTTATATAAAAATATCTAATCTAAACAGTCTTTTGATGGACACATTTTTTTTTCATCACTTTCATTATTGAGCAATAGCACTTTGATTAAGTTTATTTGCTTCTTTTTTGAATGGATTTTATTTATGTTGTTTGATATTTTTTGTCAGCTTTTAGGGTCATATAAAGTTATAATGGTAGTCGGAATGTGCAGATCTCCTAGAACACACATCACTCTAGTCGGAATGTTAATTCTAAGCTTTCTATCAATCCAATATCAGGTCTCATAGGACCGATTTCAAAACTTATTTCCTATACTAGTTCTTGGGATTTTGTCCATTAAACTACATTAACTCAATATATAAATGCACAACGTTAATACAGTTTCAGTATACACAAGGAGCAATGGATCTCTTTATCAACGTACAAGACAATGTTACACTCAATAAGTGTCCGTTGATTCCTATGAATGGAGGTACTCTTAAAGATTAACAATCATACACAAGGTGACTATGATACTGTAATATCCTATCTAATGGATTTCTTTTGCAGGGTATATTTAATCTACTTCCAAACCTTAATGTGAATGAGTTGATCAAGGAATTTTTAGGTAACGGGAATTCATGTGCAGCAAAGTCATAAGATACGACAAGGACCACTTGTTTATACAACAGGAAGGACCCAACTATCTTTTGTAAAGTCAAATAATAGCTTTCATTTTCTATTTGCATGCTAGTGTAGTTTCTTAGACCATGTTAAGACTGTTGGTCATGTTGAGACAGGAATCCTGAAGCCTTGTATGGTTGTTACCTTTTGTCCCTCAGGTCTAGGGGTGGCAATTTTATCCGCATCCGCTAACTAAAAACTGCATCCACACTGTATCCGATCCATATCCGCAAGTAAAAACGGATATGGATTTAGAAAATTTATATCCGCGCGGATATAGTGCGGATACGGATATGACTGTGGATCCGCATCTTTGAATTACTATTTTGTCTACATAAGTTATTAATATTTATAAGGGCTTTATAATAATTCATGTCAAGATAAATTTTGAAGTATATTATATACTTGTTTTGGATCAATAGATTGGTAATTTATTGATTTTTTAATGAAATATATTATTTTAAATATTTTTTTATTAAAAGCGGTGCGGATACGGATGCGGTGCGGATATCTGTGTTTGAAGCTGTGCGAATATGGATATCCATATTCATATCCGTGGCGAATACGGTGTGAATACAGATGTGCGGATATGGGATGCGGTGCGGATACAGATAATTTAGTATTCACATCGTATCCGATTCGTTGCCAGCCCTACTCTGGTCTGACTACTCAAGTTAAGTCTGTTGGTCATGTTTTTTATGATATTATTCTATTGTTATGAACTTCTACTGACCTCAAGTTTGTATATCCTAGTTTATTTACCATTGATAGGTGTTGCAGCGATGAAGTGTGTATTCATAATGTTTATGATTTTTCATCTACTTTTGTAATATACATATTTTTATTATTGGGTTGTAGCATCACTCTGATTTCATTATATTTTATAGGTTTACATGATGAAATTTGTCAAATAGTAGAGGTTTTCTCAATAACAGATAGGCCATGCTTGCTTTGCAGGATATGATTTGGATGGGATATGATTTAAGATGGATAAGGGTGGGATAGAAATCCAAGATGATTTTTTGAAATCCTATCCTATGTTTGTTTTGGCATAGGATAAGAAGCATGGATATGATATGAAAATTCATATCCTATGAATTTGGGCCCTAAATCCACCCCCTCCCTAGGATTTGTAAACCAGGCTAGCGATGGATTTGGGCCAAAATAAATCCATCCAATATTTGGTCCGATTCATATCCATTGCTGCAACAAACAATGGATTGGATTTTAAAATCTAACCCACCTCCTTAATCCATCAAAGCAAACGAAGCCATATAGTTTGTTGGGATTGAGTTAGTCATAACCTCCAATGTGGTAAAATGTTGATTCTTAACACCAAAAACATTACCCAATCCTTATATTTTGCAATTCATTTTGATAAGCTGACTTGTGGGACCATCATGCAATAAGTTGACCTGTTTGCTATGTTGTGCCATTAAAAATAATTGACCTCAATGTTGGCCTAAGATTTTCTATATTGGTCTTAATCTCGGTTTTAATAACAAACATGGAACTAATATTTTATTGAGAAATAGTTTTAGGTTCCATATCGATTAGCACACGACGTCCGCGATCGAAAAAATCGGAGAAATTGGCAAGGACGCTTGTCGATGCTCGGGATTCTTCGGAAAGTTAGAGTTTAGGTTTAGGGTGTCTAGAATGTGTTGTAATAATCTTTTATGATGCAAAGAACCCAAAAATCAAACTCGAACCCCAAAATATGAAAACTCGAAAACTGCACTGAAATTCACTAAGCCTAGGGAGCTCCTTGGAGGGCTATATGACCTGGACATTTTCTTGACACCAAAAATGCCGGTAATTATTCCATAAGTAAAAACTAGATAACGAGATATTTTAAAGGATTTTTTGGAAGCCTTTAGCCTACCCATACTTGATTTGGAAGATTAGAAAATTTTTGTTTTTCTGATATTTGTACTAGACCCCAAAAGTTAGATTTTGATTCTTAAGAATTTTAATTTTTTAGATACTTTTATTGAATTCAAATGGGGGGTAATATTTATATAACATTTATGTTTAAAGTTAAAGTGAAGAAATGTTATATAAGTAGACACAGTGAAGACGGAACCCAAAAATGACCAAACAAGCAAAAACTCAGCCAAACCAAGCAGTGCAGTTTGCCTAGTTTCGATCGATCGGTCGATCGACAGAATACTGCCAAAAATTGGAAGTAGGCAAGTCGGTTGACCGAATGGTTGACCAAAGTGTGCCAAAAAGTGGCGGTATGCCTTCGGTCGCTCGGCGATCGCTCGCTCAGTCGACCGACGATCGACCGGTAAGCTATCGGGCGTCGCCAACGGGCAGAAAAATGCCCGTTAACAAGCCATTTGGTTTGGGGGTTAACAAGCCAATGTTGATGCTTCTAACCTTCCTTTGATCCATCTTTGATTATCTCCAAATCTTTTCTTGAGCCATCTCTTTGCAAACTCTAGTTTCCATGATAAAATCTCGATCTAGCCTTTGAACCTTCAAGATTCATCTTCTCAAGGCATCAAGAGGACTAGGGAGTTTTTTTTTGGAGCTAAGTATAGTTTGATTTGTTTATTGCTCCAATTGTTATTGTATTTTCTTGGTTATTTTCATTGTATATCAAGTGTGTAAATCTAGGTTGCTAGGTTTGATTGAGTTGGTGGTAGCCTTGGTGTTAAGGCTTAAATCCACAATTGTAAACTTAGTTTACTAGGATTAGTTGAGTTGTCCCTTAGGTTGAGGTGAGAAAGTGCTCTCGGTAGGAAGGCGGGATACTTTCGGTTGTGGAAGTGCCTTCGGTTTGAGAGCGGAGACTTTCCGGTGTAAAGTCCTCTTTCTATTTGAAACGATATAATCTAGTAAAACTAGTTTGAAAATTCTAAGCGGGGTGCTTAGGTAGTGGAGTAGGCATTGGGGCCGAACCACTATAAATTATTGTGTTAGTATTGTTATCTTTGTTTGTGTTTAATTATTTTATTATTATTTCCGCATTTAGTTGATAAATTGCAACTTGCCTAAGTAATCAAGTAAACGATTAAAATCGGAATTAGACGAAAGATTTAGATAATACACTATTCACCCCCTCTAGTGTGGTCATTTCACCAACATCGTACAGTGTTGTAAGTTCAAAGATTGGTTCTTATTTCCATGAACTTAGTATTTAAATCAATCTCTTGTGAACTTGGCCTTTTAGATAAATTTTTTTCATTGTTTAGTTCAAGGATTGATTCTTATAGTGCTATAAGTTCAAGTATTCTTCATTTGGATGAAGGATATCACTAGCTGATCGACTCTTGATCTCTCTATTAAATATAGCTTCTTACCTTGCATAAGGTAGAGTTAACCAGCATTAAGGAAAAATAATTAATAATAATATATTACAATTTTTTATTGATATTTTTGTGTACCTCCAATTAAAAAGATTTAAATTATAATATATTACAATATTTGATTTTGAAAGTAACAAAAATTAATTTGGAAATTCCTATTTTGGAAAATAATGAAATATTTTTAGAACTTAATCAAATTCAAAAATTGATGAAAATAAAATTAAATAGCAAAATTAAGTATTTTGTGTACCTACTATTAAAAAGATTTAAATTATAATATATTAAAATATTTGATTTAAATTATTTGAAGGTAATGAAAATTAATTTGGTAATTCCTAATTCAGAAAATAATTAATGAAATATATTTGGAACTTAATCTAATTCAAAAATTGATGAAAATTAAATTAAATTGCAAAATTAAGTTACAAAATTAAATAGCACAATTGATTTAGATTAAATCTTAAACAGTATTATAGTGATTATAATATTGACATGAACATGATATATCTGAAATAATTTAAATAACACAACTGAATACTTCATGATTAATCTAAAAAAAATTCAACTTATTGATACCAAAAAGAAACATAGAATAACAATCATACATTAAATTTTAAGATCTTAAATACAAACAAAAAGTATTTAGTTTTCAATTCCCTTCTTTCCTAATCACTTGCTTTGGCTTATTGGTTGACAATTTAGTAAGATCAACTTAATCAGTTGCAGACTTCATCATGGAAGCTTCACCGAATAATGACTTGGACAGTGTCAGAAAAGATGTAGATTCATATTCACTTCAATTATCACAGGACTGTGAAAAATCATCCTACTCAAAATAGAAAAGTGAGTAAAAGATAATGAATTAATAGCAAATTGAACAAAAAAAGACCTACAATAATTACTTCAATCAATTAGCAGAGTCAACCTCAATTGTCAATAATTGAAAATTATTCAAAGGAATAGTAAATTGTATATAGAATCAATATATAAATGATTATTAAATCACCTTAATTTGCTTAATTTAAAAAATATTTAGAACTAACATCATAAGATTTATAGTTTTCAATGAAAGCTGAAATTACCGAAGCTTCAAAACATAACTTAACAACATGGGCAGCGAAGCTTTTCATTACCCATATTTGTTAAAATATGTGAAAATTACAAAATTATATATAAATTCAAAAAGTTATATAGAAATGAATACTTATTGAAGGTTATCCACCTCGATAATAATGTAGTGATAATGTTGGCCATCTTTTGAAAACTCAATTAAGTTTGTCTTCCTAGTAAGAAGACCAATCACATCTATAAAAAATAAAAAAAATAAACTTATCATATTGTCAAAGAGAAAAATATTAAAAAAAAGTAAAGAAAAGAAAAGAAAAGATGTTTATCATATCCTTCACTAAATCTTAGCGGATCATTATTTCAATAGAGAAATAAAATAATAAAAAACAATAAACTATAAAGATCTAGAGAAGAGAGAGCGATTGATATCCTTCACTAACCACTGAACTAATCTTATATAGACACTTGAAATTTGGAAATTTTGTAAATTTGGTAGTTAATTTTCAACAATTAATAAGATCATTAATTAATTGATTTCAAATTAGGAATTTATAAAATTAGAAATTTCACAATAATTAATAAGATTTTAAGTAATTAATTTCGAAATTAATTAGTAAAATTTGATTATTAATAAAGTAAATTAATAGAATGGATAGAGAAGAACATCTCTATTAATAGAATGAATTTGTTGATGGTTGGATATGTAGGTGGTTGGTTGTATATCTGTTAAGTTGTAGGTTTTATAATTAGCAGATGGATTATTATTTTAATGAATGACTAATTATTAAATTTTGTGTGTTTGTGAGAAAATTTATTTATCACAGATTCTCAAAGTTATGGCAAAATCATCACATATTGTGGCAAAATCATCACTGATATTGTGGTAATAATTAAAATTTGAAATCGTGTTAGTGGCAAATTCATTTTAACGTTTAATGACAAAGGAACAAACATGTAGTGGTAGAAAATTCTATAGCAAATTTAATATTTAATGACAATATATAACACAATATTAGTGGCAAGTTTTACATATTTTTGCCACGGAAAGGATTCCAGAAAGGGTAGAATAATGACAGACATTTATTAATAAGTAGCAAAAAAATTTGCCATAAAAGATTCGTAACGTCAGCAAGCCCCGTTTGCCACAATATGGTGGAAGTAGTTTGACTTTTTTATTGGAAAAACATCATCGGTAGGTATGTAATACCCCGTGAGCTCATTAGCGACAACGGAACACAATTCACAGATCGCCGATTTCGAGAGTTTTGTTCAGACCTCGGCATCCGACAACTCTTTTTGTCTACTAGGCTTTTGATCTTCTGTATAAGTTCCTGATCTGATTTCTTGATTCTCTTATCCCCATGAGGACCTGTTTTGGAGTATAAAGGTCCTAATAATGTTCCCAAATTAGGGATGTAATTCCTTGCGTAATTGAGGTGAGCACCCGCAAACAAACAAACTGGCTGAGGTAGCCAACAAGGTCATCCTAATGGGATTAAAGAAGAGGCTCGATCGGGTCAAGGGATACTAGGTCAAAGAGTTACCCGAAGTACTTTGCAGTTACAACATAACTACCCAATCCTCCACCTCGGAGACCCCTTATCGGCTCATCTATGGAGCAGAGGCCATGATCCCTGTTGATCCCAGCCTCCGTATAATTACTTTCGAGGAATAGGGCAACACAGAGGCACGACTCGCCGAGCTTGATCTTATCGAAGAAGAGCGAGAGCTCACCAAAATCAGAGAAGAAGCAATGAAAGTTAAGATTGCTTAGAAATATGATAAACATGTCAGTCCCAGAAGTTTTGCAGAAGGAGACCTGGTTCTCTGAAAAATTGAACTCTAAAGAAAATAGATCGGAGAAGGTAAACTCGCTCCAAACTGAGAGGGCCCCTATTAAATCACAAAGGTCCTCGGAAAAGATGCCTACAGAATTGCCAAACTCTTTGGGAGAGGACTCCCACGATCTTGGAACACAGCCTCTCTACGGGCCTACTACAGCTAAGGTTCCACCCTTAAATTACAATAGGGCTGGAGTACTCTTTTTCCTACTTGATGGTTTTCCCACTAGGTTTTCCCCATGAAAGGTTTTAACGAGGCTCCACCATGTGTAAGCAGAGCTTAAATTCTCGGTGGGATGTGATGTATCTCTATGATATTTTCACAATTAACTTGCTTTATTCTGCACATTTCTTTCATGTCTAATATCATTTGCTCTAATTGCATGCTTTTTAAGAGGAACTTACACGGTCCCACAAGCGGCGCTTGACCCACGTGACACACCATTCTTCCTCGACCAATCTCTCATCTTCTCGGTGTAATAAAGCCTTCGTAAGCAATTGAGACTCAGTTTTCACCAGCCTAAGCTCGTTGGCCTCAACGTCCCATATAGTGACCAGAACTCGGTTTTCACCAGTTTGACTCGTCGACCTCAGTGCCTATCTCGGGCTCCTACGCCCTCAATGACCCCAAGGCCGCTCTTTCTACGAGCTCGGTTCTCATTGATTCTGGTCCTCGACCCTAAATGTGGCCTCCAGCTCAGCTCGGCACGCTCTGGATTAGCAACACGACCCCAAGCGCACTTCTTGCGAGCTCGGTTTTCACCGAGTCTGGTCGTCGATCCTAAATGTAGCCTCTGGCTCATCCCGGCATGCTCTGAATTGAGCAACACAACCCCAAGCGCACTTCTCACGAGCTCAGTTTTCATCGAGTCTGGTCCTCGGCACTAAATGTGGCCCCCCAGCTCAGCACGGCACGCTCTAAATGAGCAACATGACCCTAAGCGTGCTTCTCACGAGCTTGGCTTTCAACAAGTCTGGTTATCAGCCTCCAAAGTCGCTACTTCCAGCTTTAGAGCCTTTATTCGACTCCTCGCGTGTGGTCCTATCTGACGCTCCCCAGCGAGCTCAGTTGGAATCCTCGAGTGCAGTCCTTGGCCCCTAGAGCCACTACAATAGGCCTCAGCGCCCTCACGCGAACAAGATCAGTTTCCAACAGTCTAGCTCGATGGCTATCACACAGCTATTTCCGACCCCAGCACCAAATAGGTAACCCCAAATTTAGATATTATTCTAACCAAGGCATGCAGATAACGAAGCTTCAACAAATCAAAGAGCCGATCAAACACGACAAAGAAACACAACATGGATGAATATAGAAGGCACCCCTTTCATTCATAAAGTCCCCTAAAGGGATATTTACACTTACAGACCCTTGGAGGGTAACTTACAAAGGAAAATAAAACCACAAAGGTACAACTCCCAAGGAGCACAGGGAATAAAAGATGTTCCCCTTAAGGAACCTAGTAAATGTTTTGACCAACAGCCCCGTTAGTAGGATTTAACCCCACACGGTCCTAGTTATCGCAACTTCTGTAGCCTAGAAGTTGAAGGACAAGGAGAGAAGAAATTCAAAGCCTCAACACGACAAGCTGAGAGCCACGTACAAGGTTCCAGCCAGCACGACACCTCCCCCGTTGTCTGAACCATGGAGACGGCTTCGCCGTAAGCCCATTGGTACAAACCCACAGCCTGAACTCCTTCTCTCACCTCCATCTTTAAAGCCCGATAGTACAAACCCATGACAAATGATGAACCCTTCGCCAACAAAATAAGGACAAACCCCAGAGGGATGGTGAAATTCGAAACCTCCCACTCCATGCTCAACAATACACACAATACACAAGGGCCATTTATAGCCACAAAATGAAAACCGCCTCTCCTGATAGCAGTTCTTTCACGGGCAGAATCACGTCCCATCACAGCTGGCGCTCGGATGCCTCAAAAACCGTCTACTAAGCTTTTGTTCATAAATTGCTTTCATGTTGAGCTATATCTACCATACAGGTGGCAAACATCCTAAAAAGCTCACACACGTATCACATCCAACCTCGATATCGAAGCGTCGCATAAGAAGCTGTGCACCCTACACGTGATCAGCCGAAGTCGAAAGCCGACATCATTTAGAGCTCGATACACAGTCCTTCATACTCCGACTGAGCTCGAGGGCTGTGGATTGGACTAGAACTATTGGTCCTGATCAGATCAGACCTAGCCGCGCCCCACAACCCAACCCGAGCTGAACCAGAAGGCTTCGCTCGGGGGCTCTACCCAACCATACATGGATATCCATGTCCTTCGTTATCACGAGGGACACACCATTACAAGCCTGCCATCTTCGGGATCAGCCTCGACCCATTTTGAGTAATATTCCCATGAGATTGTCGACGACACCATCGCCTCCTCTTGCAATAAATACATATATGGTACGCCTTAGATACCCTAACTTCCAAATTTATTATCTCCATCTTGAAGTTCCACTAACTTGAGCGATGGAGTGTCTTTTGCAAGTCCCCCCCCCCCCCCTCATTGAACTTGACCAGGAGAGACACCAAATCAGACCAGATTACTCCGATCCTCAGGCAAGAACAACATATGATGGGAGTGGTTGCCATCGTCAGGCGGTGTACCTATCGCGAGATTGTTGGAGTTCCTTCATTGTGCACTATGAAACGATAGTAAATGATATGGACATAGAGAGATGTGGAAAAAAGAGAGACAAATTTAATTGAATAATAATAATCAAGTCTCACCAAGTGATGTGCTCGGCATCCGCGTGGTGGTGCACCTTTCAAATGGAAAACCATATGAGAAAAACCACAGTGAAGGAAAAAGAGTATATCGACCATTTGCAATTTAAGGGAGAATACTTAGCTATAGTATGATTGTAGGGAGGTCGCATTCCATGTCCGTGGGAGTTCTCGTTCGGAGAGTTTGATGATTTTGTCAGCCCCCTTCCTGACATCTCTGATGACTCTTTATGGACCTTCCCAGTTTGGGGCAATCTTCCCCTCACTGGTTGGCTTTCTCTGGAGTTCATTCTTTCTTAACACCATATCTCCCTCTTTGAAATTTCTTGGTCTGACATGTGTGTCGTACTTAAAAGCTATCTCGAGTTTCATGGTTTCTTCACTAACCCTGGCTAGCTATCGTTCTTATTCGACGAGGTCCAACTCGGCATGTCGAGTTTCTGAATTGATTTGTTCATCGAAGGTGGCTCTGCGGAGGCAAGGGTCTATGATCTTGATGGGGATCTTAGCCTCTTCTCCATAGATGAGCTTATAAGGGGTTTCCTGGGTGGACGATTGGACGGCTGTGTTGGAGCCCCAAAGCACCTCTGGTAGCTATTCAGCTCTGTATCCATTGACCTTGTCAAGCTTCTTTTTTATGCTTGTTAGGATGACCTTGTTAGCCGCCTCAGCTAGGCCATTAGTCTGCGGCTGCTCTATTGAAGAGAAGAGTTATTGGATATTGAGGTCCGACCAGATTTCTATGAATCGTTTATCTGTAAGTTGCGTGCCATTATCGCTGATGAGCTCACATGGTATGTCATACCTGCATATGATCTTTTTCCACATGAATTTTTCAACCTTCTCAGTTGCAGTTGAGGCTAGAGGTTCGACCTCTATCCATTTGGTGAAGTAGTCGATGATCACTATCAAGTATTTGACTTGTCCCTTCCCGAGAAGGTCAACGCACGAAAAATAAAAATAATAAAAATGAAAGAGGGGAAGAAGCTCCATACGAAATACCTAGGGGAGGAGATGCACGAGTTCTGACACTACTACAAGTATGATCCTGATACAATCATAAAGCTAAATGCTCATCTAAGGTCAACGCACGAAAAATAAAAATAATAAAAATGAAAGAGGGGAAGAAGCTCCGTACGAAATACCTAGGGGAGGAGATGCACGAGTTCTGACACTACTACAAGTATGATCCTGATACAATCATAAAGCTAAATGCTCATCTAAAACATAGCAACCAACTACTATGGTGTGGTGCAAAAATAGATTTAGATAGCATTTTGTCACACACGAAAATCCTTTAATTCTCAGTTTATTCCTTACAGAAATTACATAACTAATGTCCACATATCATACTATTCATCCCTTAAGTTTCACGTCATTTGGATGACGGTTCGACCACTAAACCACGTGACGAACATGCCTACTCAAATTTTTTCAGTCACAAACAGTTTTGGAGTTTCAGTTAGCCATTTGGCCACGCCCGTAAACCATTTGGACTCTGTGCAATTTCCTCGGAAATGGTTTCTAAGATTATTCATAAGTCCTACAAGCTTTTCCCAAAGTCCCATTAGTATAGGATGACACGTCTCTCCCTCCGTACGGCACGTCAAACTCACCTATACAGAATTGGACTATCATGTACAGAAATGGGCAGATTCACTTAGCCCACTTGTAAAATACATAAATCCTTAAATTATCAGTTTGTAATGTACTAGAATGAGACATTGGGGTGGTACAGGTGCCCTACGGACTAATCTCAACATTTAACTCGAGTCGGATGACACGTCAGCCTCCGTAACGCAAGCCAAACATGTCTACCTAAATTTCTAGGCAAATTTGAGTTCTCTTAAGCTTTTCACCCAAATAACTCTTAAACGCGGGATTTCGGCCCTTAAAATTGGCCAAACCAACATAAAATTATACTAATGAAAATTCAGATTTAAACAAAAATAAGTAGATGTGGTGTTTCACCAACCACTTGGTGGGTATACTCATGCCACACCACACTCTTCTTCATGCGGCAACTTACAAGGGGGTTTTGGCCAACCCTAATTGATAACAACATACCTTTAGTTTAAGGGTCAAGAACTTTGGGAACCTTGCTTCCCGACTAGGGCCGCATGCCCTAAGGGATGTATGGGTCTAACTTCCCTTATTTCTCAACCAAACTCAACTTCAAGCATCCAAAGAAGAAATTCTGCAATTTATCAAAACGGAAACTATCCCATTCCAAAATAGTGCCTAAAATCACTTGAGTTTTCATCCGGCCAAACCCTCTCATATGGTTTCCCTAGAACATCCACACCTATTCAAACATCAAACAACGAAAAACTTTGGGAAAACATGTAGATCAACACCCGAATTTGGTTTGCATCAAAACCGGTTCATATAATTCCATGGGATTGCCCTAGAGAAGACAATACCCTAAATTATTATGGCCACTCACCTCAGATCGGATTAAGAAACAACGAGTCACAGACATGCTCACCAAATATCAATCCGATCAGATCCCGGATGGTGTCTGGATTACTCAATTGGGTGAAAGAAGTCGTTGCAGGAATCTAGTGAAGAAAATCAAGAACAAGACTTCAATTTTCTGTCAGAAGCACATATAGGGATGTCCATTCGGTTCAACCTGAACCGAACCGAATCGAAAAATAGACCGAACTGAATTCAACAAAAACCGAATAGACCCGAACCAAATTATTTCGGTTCGGGTCGGTTTCCAAACCGAAAACCTAAATTCTAATTACAATGCTAAAATTTTCCAACATTATACTAATTTTCTAATCTTCCAACCCAACTATGTAGTGTAAATGTGTAATAAAAAATAAAAAAATTATTATTTTTTATTTAGTTCGGTTTTCGGTTCGGGTCGGTTCCCGAAATTCGGAAATCGAATCCAAACCGAAATCTAGTATTCGGGTTCGTTTCGGTTCAAGAACCAAATCTTATACTGTTGAAACCCGCAATTTGGACATCCCTAATCACATATCCTATCATCAAAAGCCAATCTCTACCAATAAGAATCCAGAAAATGAAGTTTAATACTCATTGACCAAGTTTCGGCAAGATCAGATCATGAATACCTCTCCGTTAGCGACGTTTGATGAAGTCCTTCGTTGAAAGAACTACATGTAGAGAATACTCTTTCTCACTCTCCTTGGGATACGTGCAAGTGATTTGTCTTCCCCTCTTTTCTATTTTTTTTATTAATCACTTAATGACAAATGACCTCTTTGCCGCTCACTCAAGTCCGCACCTAATCTAGCCCACAGGCTCGACCGAACCACACCCAAGGTAGACCCTGACTCGAGTCAAACAAGAAATTAAAGTATCCTACTTTACTACAATAATATTCCACGCACAAAAGTAGTTCCTCCGATTGCGTTCTCCGGTGATCCAGTCGGCTTACTTCGGCGCGCATTATGGGCTTCCCGCTGGAACACCAAAATATGTAATTATAAACACGTGTATTACAATCTTCACCCCCTTACAAAAAAATTCATCTTCAGATTTTAGGATAAGCTAAGAGACTCATCAGATCACAATAAAGGTATGGATACTTCTCGTGCATATCGCGCTTAACCTCCCAGGTGGCCTCTTGCCTAGAGTGGTGCTCTCACCTCACCTTCACAAAACGAACATCCCTGGACCTCAACTTCTTCATCTAATGATTCAAAATCTCAGCAATCTCTCCCCATATGAATCGACTGTATCGACCTCCACTGCAGTGGGCTCTAACACATGAGACTCATCCCTCATGTATGTCCTAAACATGGACACATGAAATACTAGTTCGGTCCCAACAATTGGGGCTCTCTAGCATCAAATCACCCAATTGGTTATATGCACCTACGCCCAGACAAGGCCTCAAACAGAGCCATATCAATACTGCCCTAGTAACTATTGTTGTATACAAACTCCACAAAAATGGTAGGTGCTTTTCCCAATTCCACTCTCGTACCTCCAGACACTGGAGTAATCTTGCTAGCCTCAAATGCTCCACTTGGACCTACTGACAAACAAAACATTTGGATACTAATTTTTTTTGTCACCTCCAATTTCATTTATTTTCACCACTAATGTTGTCCCATATCAAGGTACATATTTGAAGCTTCTGCATGGATGGTGGAAGTGGAGCTATGCACCATCTCTTGTACATGCCACTGAACCTACACCATCTTTGGTACCACAATCCTATCCCTCAACCTCAGGACATCCTCACCGTCCACTCTGAACCCGTCATCTGCATCAACTCTCTATGCTAAGTCCTTAGTCAGAGCACAAAAGACATCCTCACCCTGAGTTGTCCGGAGCATGCCAACCAAAGTGGACTGTACTCGTATGTGTGCCACAACACAGTCTAAATCAAACACTACCAAAATAGTCACATCACCCAAACAATAAGTGAGTTCCTTCGCTAAGGGTCTCCTCGCGGCAGCCAAATGTGCCAAACTTCCTGCTCAAGGCGCCCGCCATGACGTTTGCCTTCTTAGGGTGATACAAAATGGTGCAGTCATAATTTTTCAGGTGCTCTAACCATCTCCTCTTTCTCAAATTCATGTCCTTTTGTGTCAACAGATACTAAAGGCTCTTATGATTCGTATAAATCTCACATGACTCCCCGTAAAGATAATGGGGCCACAGTTTCAATGCGAACACATTTATCGCCAACTCTAGATCATGCGTCAGTAGTTATTCGTATGAGTTTTCAACTGTCTGGACGCGTAAGCTATCACTATGCCACACTACATCAATACACATCCCAGGCCAATCTGCGAGGCATCACAATACACCATAAATCCACTTGAACCAGCCGACAACGCTAACACTAGTGCCGACGTCAAACAATCCTTGTGCTTTTGAAAGCTCTTCTCATAGCTATCATCCCACAAAAACTTAACTTTCTTTTGCGTAGGTCGAATAAAAGGTGCTCCAATCTTCAAGAAGTTCTCCATGAACTTCTTGTAGTAACTTGCAAAGCCCAAGAAACTGCACAACCCAGTCACGCTGTTTGGCTGCATCGAGTTCCGTACCACCTCCACCTTGGTCGGATCCACCCTAACTCCATCCCGAGTCATGATGTACCCTACAAACCCCACTATTTCAAGTCAAAATTCACACTTGGAAAACTTGGCGAAAATCTAGTGCTCTCTAAGGGTCATCTAGACCACCCTCAGCTGCTCAACATGCTCCTACTCACTTTTGAATATACTAGTATGTCATCTATGAATACAATGACAAACTTATCCAAGTACTCTTTGAACACTCTGTTCAACAGATCCATGAAAGCTGTCGGTGCATTCGTCAACCCTAAGGACATCATCAGAAACTCAAAATGCCCATATCTCATCTTGAAAGCTATCTTGGGCACATTCTGGTCTCAGATCCTCAATTGATGATATGTGGACCGCAAGTAAATCTTTGAGAGCCACTGAGCCCCTTGTAGCTGGTCAAACAAATCATCAATCCTTGGCAGTGGGTAACGGTTCTTGATCGTCACCTTATTCAACTACCTGTAATTGATGTAGAACACATGAACCCATCCTTCTTTTCCACAAACAGTACAGGTGCTCTCCACGAAGGCACGCTCGGGCAGATGAAGCCCAAATTTAATAACTCATGCAACTGAGCCTTAAACTTCCTCAACTCAGCCAGCACCATCCGATATAGGGTAATCGAGGTTGGCTTCATCGTCTGCTGCATATGAATACAGAACTCGATCTCGCTCAGGTGGCAATCTTGGAAGCTCATCCTAAAAGTCATCGAGAAATAACAAGCCATACACATCTCATCGACCTTCCTGGTCATCCCGTCGGCATCCGCCACAAAAGCCAAAAAGGATTGACAACCTCTATTAAGATGTCTTCGGGCTCTAAGATCCAAAATGATTCTCAAGGATTCACCATTCCCTTCACCCTAGAAGGTAAACTGCGGTAGCTCAGACTTATTAAAGGCGACAACCTTCGCTGTACAACCCACCGACTTATAATGAGTGGATAACCAATCCAGCCCCAAAATCACATCAAGCTAAAGAGATGATAGCAACACCAATTCAACCTCTTGCATGTGTCTACACACTGACACATCAAAATCCATAAAGGTCTCCTCTGCCAAGAGGGCATCGACACCACTAAGGGCGTCTCAAACAAACTCTCTTTCCTATCCACAAAAGAAGCAAACGAAGAGGAAAAAAATGAGTGCATAGCACTTGGATCAAATAGTAGAATGCCATAAAGGAACATACTGCTAAAGTACCTTGGTCGAGGCATTCCACCGAACACCTTGAGGTGGCTCAACCTCTACTAGTCTATTCAACACATGGCATCCCCTAACCAATGAAATCTCAATTATAAACATCGAGGGACGTGGTCCACATGGCCCTCTAAGCTCGCCACGACTGAGGGTATAAACTATTATCAGAAAACATGAATTCCAACCATTTAAGTATAAAGTTTCAGATTGAGCAGCCCCTACACTTAACCATTATTCCAAGCACGATTACCACTTAAACCATGTTTATTATCGATCATAACAAGTCACCTGGTCCTGCCACACCAACCCACACCTTCTCCCCAAGTTCCTAGTTGAGTAGGATGAGGACTCGGCCTCTAAACATCATGTTAAAATCAACCAAGACCACAACTAAGGTAGTCGTGTAAGTCATTAGGCTGGCCTCTCAAGTATCATTTTAAACATGATGCTTCGACCCCTAAGGTCGGCCAACTTGGCCACTCAACGTATCCATGCATAGGCCCGACCCAAACACGAGTTTCTACTATCAAAGAGATAAGATTAAGCATAAGCACTTGGACGAGATATTTTATCAAACACTTGGTGAACATGCCCATGCCGTGCCAAGCTCCATGCGCCCCTAAACCCAAAATTTCTGCCTGGTGACTTAACAATTCCGGCCATCTTCGGCCCTCAACTCTCGGATCATTCGAGACCCCAAAATCAAGACAAAAAACTAGAATCTAATCATCACAAAACCCTTCCAAAATCTGCCCCAACATAATATCATACCTTAGTTTAGTCCCATATCAAGAGTATATTGAATATTCTGTTGTACAATATGGTGTGATAGGTGTATTTACTGTTATCAACTTTAACTGAAGTTTTTTTGACAAGGACATTGGTATGAGAAATGAAATTGATGGCCTAGGTATTCCATCGAACGAATCGATCGTTAGATACTGAACTAGAAACAAAGAGGAGAGAAGGATAAATCTTGCTTTCTTATCTTTATTTTTGAAAATTGAAATGAAGTAATTTACAGACGTTTGTATAAAAGATGACAGAATGCTTTTTGATAATTTATATTCTTAAAACAATGGATCAATTTTTGATAATTTTTCAAACATATTAGGTAATAAGTCATAGGTAGCATGATTATCGAAATATTTGTATTTTGCTAATAATTTAAATATATTATTACTTTGTTTTATTTATTGTGTTGAACATACAAACATTATGACTGAATACAATTGTCATATTATCAATGATGATAACATACACGACCATGACAATATAGTGGAGGTGGAATATACAATGGTGGAAGAAATCCAAGCTTCTTGTCTTGAGCTCTTCCACTGTGAGCAATGTTATTATCTTTGAGCATATTGTCTGAAAGATAGAAACATTACAAGAGACATTACCAAAACAAAAATAATCAAGTTAATATAATAACAATCTTCTAATTAAGTATTAATATCAATGCATCGGTTGTGATAGGCGGCTTAAACAAAAGAGCAATTAAAGGTTTTAGAAATGATCATTGAGATGTGATATATAAATTTTAAATTTAGTTGTTAACTTATTTCTTATATTTATGGTCCATAGATATAGTAAAAGATACTTTATTTAGTAAATAAATGAATAAATCTAATATTTATTAGAATCGAAAAAATTACTTACATATTTTAAAAATCAACTCATCATAATTTGTTGGTGATGTAGGAGCAATCTCACTAGTAGCTACAACTGGAGATGAAATCAGTGACATAGATATGAAGAAAAAAATAGCGAAGAGACTTAGAAAAAGGCTCCTTGCATCCATGATGATCAATTTTTTTGTCAAAAGATTATTTCTATCTTCAATGACTCATTACCCTTCTATTTGGTTAATATAAATATAGAATAGTTTTGTTAACGCTAAACGAGCCTTTAATACGAGAAGCATTCTTTATAGGCTTTCAGTTAAAATTTATGAAATCTAATTTTTATATAAACACAATAAATGATAGACTTTATTTAAAGCAAAGTATGCACACATAATGTCATAAGGGAATAATATCACCGTACAAGCATGGATTAACGTTCATTTGCCAATCTAGAACATATGTTATTATAACTATTATAGATGTTTTATTAATTTTTTTCAAATGCATATATTTACATGTTGAATTTTTAAGATTTAGTCTTCTCAATGTAATACGCACGCTAATTTTTATTTAATTTTTGAATTTCAATGAGAAACCCGAGATGTGCGTCAAAGTAGGTCAAGTGGATCGCCGGAGGTCAGGGTCGAAGGTATGACCCATTCGTGTGGAAAACTCCTCATATTCTGGTGGGATTTTGCATTTGGGTTTGAGTCAGGTCCAAGGTTCGCATTGAGTATGATCTGGTTGAACCATGGGCTAACTTATGTTTAAACCAAGCTAGGGGTAATATGGAAATTTCATCCTTAAGTGAATAAATAAAATAAAATAAATAAAAATGAAAGGGGGGGGGGAAGAAGTTGTTGGCCTAAGATTTTCAACCTTGGTCTTAATCTCAGTTTTGATGATAACAAACATGGAACTAATGTTTGCATTGAGAAATATTTTCAGGTTCCAAGTTGGTTAGTGCTCGACATCCCCGATCGAAAAAATCGGAGAAATCGACAAGGACGCTCGTCGATGCTTGGATTTCATCAGGAAGATAGAGTTTATGTTTAGAGCGTCTAGAATGAATATGTAATCCTATTTTATGATGCAAAGAACCCAAACCCCAAAACATAAAAACCTAGAAATGGCCCTAAAATTCACTAAGCCTAGGGAGCTCCTTGGAGGGCTATATGACCTAGACAAGTTCTTGGCACCAAAAGTCCTGATAATTGTTCCTTAGGTAAAATCTAGATAACGAGATATTTTTAAGGATTTTTTGGAAGCCTTTAACATATGTATATTTGACCCGGGAGATTATAAAATTTTTGGTTTTCAAAAATTTGTACTAGACCCCAAAATCTAGATTTTGATTCTTAAGGATATTGATTTTTTAGATATTTCTATTGAATCCAAATGGGGGGTAATCCTTATATGATATTTATATTTTATCTTAATTTTAAGAAATGTTATATAAGAGGACTTAGCGAAGACGGAACCTAGAAACGAACAAACGAGCAGAAAAATAAGCAAACTGGGCTGATTTTCTAGTTTTGGTCGATCGAATTTTGCCCAAAAGTGGCATAATGCATTCGGTTGATCGACGATCGACTAATAAATGATCGGATGACGAAAATGACTATTTTTCTAGTCGTTGAGTTGGCTGTTTGAGGCCAACTCTTCATGGTCTATAAATACAAGACCACGAGAGCCTTCCTCCCATGATCCATCATTCCATTGTGCCATTTTTGAACATTGCAAAAGCCTTTCTTGAGCCATTCCTTTGCAAACCCTAGTTCTCATTATACAAACTTGATTTTGCCTTCAAAGCTTTGATCTATTCAACATTGATGGATCAAGAGGAACTAGGACTCATGTTTAGAGCTAAGTATTTGTTGTATTATTTATTTGCTCAACTGTTTGTGTATTTTGTGGTTTATGTTCATTGTATATCATTTGTATAAACCTAGGTTGCTAGGTTTGATTGAGTTGGGTGGTTGCCTTGGTGTTAAAATTTAAATCCACCATTGTAAACTTAGTTTACTAGGATTAGTTGTGTTGTCCCTTAGGTTGAGGTGGGAGAGTGCTCTCGGTAGGAAGGCGGGATACTTTCGGGTACGGAAGTGCATTCGGTTTGAGAGCGAAGACTTTCCGATGTAAAGTACTTTTTGTAAGGAAAACGATATAATCTAGTAAAGCTAGTTTGAAAATCCTAAACGGGGTGCTTGGGTAGTGAAATAGGCATTGGGGCTGAACCACTATAAATAATTGTATTATCATTATTTACCTTGCATTTCTTATTGTTTATCATTTATATTTTGCTTTCGCTTACTACTTGATTTGTGAATTGTCTAAGTAATCAAGTATACAATTAAAATTGGAATTAGGCGAAAGATTTAGTTAACACACTATTCACTGCCGCTCTAGTGTGGCCATTTCACCAACACTTAGTATCAGAGCGGGTCGTGGATTAAGATTTCACCATCTCATCTACATCTTGCCATGATCCAAAAAATGGCACTAGAGAGTATAACATTTTCACCACCTTGGTTTGATGATGAAAATTTTGGTGTTTGGAAGAGTAAGATGTATATATTTTTTTAAACACAAAGTTTAGATCTATGGTGCATGCTAAAGAATAAATATGTTGAGCCCATCATTGACATTATTGATTGGACTCAAGAACAAGTTAGATTGTTTGAATTGAATACTAAAACAACGCACTTTCTATATTGTTCATTCTCAAATGACATACTTGAAAAAGTTATGCATTGTTCATCCGCATTCGATATTTGGGCTTGTTTAAACATGTTTTATGATTATGCAAAAATCGAGGAGCTTAATACTTTAAATGAAGGAGGTGATGCCAATTGTCATACGTCTAGTCCTAATGAAATTTTTGATGCCTAAAGCTCATCTAGTCAAAGGAACACCAAAAATCGGAATAAAAAAACTTAGGTGCTTCCTTTGCCAAGAGAAGGGACACAAGAAGAAGAATTGTCCTCTCTTGAAGAAGAAACCCAAAAAGAAGAATTGTGCTTCCTCATCCACATCCAAATCAAGTGAAGCCACTACTAGAACTACTAAGGGCGTCTCAAACAAACTCTCTTTCCTGCCCACAAAAAAAGCAAACGAAGAGGAAAAAAATGAGTGCATAGCACTTGGATCAAATAGTAGAATTCCATAAAGGAAAATACTGCTAAAGTACCTTAGTCGAGGCATTCCACCGAACACCTTGAGGTGGCTCAACCTCTACTAGTCTATTCAACACATGGCATCCCCTAACCAAGGAAATCTCAATTATAAACATCAAGGGACGTGGTCCACATGGCCCTCTAACCTCGCCACGACCGAGGGTGTAAACTATTATGAGAAAACATGAATTCCAACCATTTAAGTATAAAGTTTCAGATTGAGCAGCCCCTACACTTAACCATTATTCCAAGCACGATTTCCACTTTAAACCATGTTTATTATCGATCATAACAAGTCACCTGGTCCGACCACAACAACCCGGACCTTCTCCCCAACTTCCTACTTGAGTAGGATGAGAACTCGACCTCTAAGTATCATGTTAAAATCAAGACCACGATTAAGGCAGTCGTGTAAGTCATTAGGCTGGCCTCTCAAGAATCATTTCAAACATGAAGTTTCGGCCCCTAAGGTTGGCCAACTCGGCTACTTTTGGTCTGCGTACATATGCCCGACCCCCGAACATGAGGTTCTTCTATCAAAGAGATTGATTAAACATAAGCAGGTGGACGAGTCATTTTATCAAACACTTGGTGGACATGCCACTACTAAAAAAATGGTTTTTTACGATGACTTGTTTGTAACGGCACTGGATGCGGTCGCAGATGCGACGGTTCTGCGACCACCGTCCATTGGGGTCGCGGAGTCGCCAGATTGGCGGCGGTATTGTGACCGCCTCAAGTGCAGTCGCAACATAGCGACGCTTCAGCGACCGCTTCGCAACCGTATTTTTGCGACCGGGATTGCGGTCAAAGACCCATCAGAGTTTAAAATTACTTATAACCTGCGCCCATGCCATGCCAAACTCCATGCGCCCCTAAACCCAAAAATTTTGCATGGAGACTTCACAATTCCGTCCATCTTCGTCCCTCAACTCTCGAATCATTTGAGACCCCAAAATCAAGATAAAAATTAGAATCCAATCATCACAACACCCTTCAAAAATCTGCCCACAACATAATATTGTACCTTAGTTTAGTCCCATATCAAGAGTATATTGAATATTACGTTGGACAATATGGTGTGGTGGGTGTATTTACTGGCATCAACTTTAACTGAAGTTTTTTTATTAGGACATTGGTTTGAGCAAATGAAATTGGTGGCCTAGGTATTCCATCTAACGATCAAACGAATTGATCATTAGATAGTGATCTAGAAACAAAGATGTGAGAAAGATAAATCTTGTTTCCTTATCTTTATTTTTGAAAATTGAAATGATGTCATTTACGTACGTTTGTAAAAAAGATGATAGAATGCTTTTGAATTACTATGGTACGCTTCATATTCTTAAAACAATGGACCAATTTTTGATAATTTTTCAAACATATTGAGTAATTAGTCATAGGTAGTATGATTATCAAAATATTTGTATTTTGCTAATAATTTAAATTTATTATTACTTTGTTTAATTTATTGTGTTGATGTACAAACTTTATGACTGAATACAATTGTCACATTATCAATGATGATAACATACACGACCATGACAATATAGTGGAGGTGGAATGTACAATGGTGGAAAAATCCAAACTTCTTGTCTTGAGCTCTTCAACTGTGAGCAATGTTAGTATCTTTGAGCATATTGTCTGAAAGATAGAAACATTACAAGAGACATTATCAAAATAAAAATAATCAAGTTAATATAATAGCAATTCTCTAATTATGTATCAATATCGATGTATCGATTGTGATAGGCAGCTTAAACCAACGAGCAGTTAAAGATTTCGGAAATGATCATTGAGATGAGATATATATATTTTAAATTTAGTTGTTAGCTTATTTCTTATATTTATGGTCCATAGATATCGTAAAAGGTACTTTATTTAATAAACAAATGAATAAATCTAATATTTTTAAGAATAAAAAAACAACTTATATATTTTAAAAATCAACTCATCATAATTTGTTGGTGATGTAGGAGCGATCTCACTAGTAGCTACTACTGGAGATGAAATCCGTGACATAGATAAGAAGAAAAAAATAGCGAAGAGACTTAGATAAAGTCTCCTTGCATCCATGTTGATCAATTTTTTTTGTCAAAAGATTATTTATATTTTGAATGACTCATTACCCTTCTATTTAGTTAATATAAATATAGAATAGTTTTGTTAATGCTAAACGAGCCTTTAATACGAGGAACATGCTTCATAGGCTTTCAGTTAAAATTTAGGGTTAATTACAAAATATATCATGACTTTTGATGTGTTTCCCTAATCTATCATCACTTTCTAATTTTCTCAATTCAGTACACCACTTTTTTATTTGTTATAAATCTATCCCACCGTCTACCCAGCGTGAACTTTGTCGTCTGAATGTTGATGTGGCGCTGTTGACATGGCTAATAATCCCAGTCAGCATTCAAACGTGATTTTTTTAACTTATTCTTTTTCCACGTCAGCAACGCCACATCAGCATTGAAATGCCTATATAACCTCCTCTAAAGCCTCTCCTCAACTACTATTGATGCCCTAAGTCCCTCTTGAGTAAATCCTTGCATCTCCAAGCCTTTATTCATCAAATCCATACCTAGCCTCTTGATCCCTCATTCCAAAGTGCATCATCATTGGAAGGTTGTTCAAGCTTGCTAGGGACAAGAAGAGGTGTTGTTCTTTGATGTGATAAGTTCTCTACCATCTCTTCTTATGATAAATGTTGTTTTATTTTATTTTGTAATTGTTTATTCAAGTGTGTAAGAAGACCTTGTGTTTGGTCTTGTAATTTGGTGGTCACCTTGGTATAGAGGTATAAACCCACTTGTGTAAACTAGGTTAGGAGTGTTCCTTAGGAATTGAGGTGAAAAAGTTCACTAGGTGTGAAGGCGGAGACTTCTAGGTGCAGAAGTACCTTTGAAGTGAGTGTAGACTCTTTTCGGTGAAAAGTCCTCGATTGTGAGAAACTCTCAACTTAGTGGATTTGTGTGTGAAATCCTAAGCATAGTGCTTGGGTAGTGGAGTAGGCGGTGTTGCCGAACCACTATAAATCTTGGCATGTTAGCAATGTTTAATTTAGTGTTGATTAAATTCTCTCTAAGCATATACTCTCAATCAACAACTTGTTTAAAGAATTGAACTCGGTATAAAATTAACGGTACATACTATTCACTCCCCCTCTATTGTAGGTCATTTCATTTACATTTGGTATCAGAGCGGGTCATAGATTAAGATTTCACCATTTCCTCTACATCTAGTCTCAATCCGAAATGGCACTAGAGGTGGTAGCGTCTATACCTCCTAGGTTCGATGAGTCTAACTTTGGTCTTTGGAAGAGTAGAACGTACATAATCCTAAATACACAAGGTTTAGGTGTGTTTAACATGGTAAAGATTCGATATATTGAACCTAAGGAAAACATGAATGCATGGACCGAAGAACATGTTGATATGTTTGAGTCAAATGCTAAAGCTATGAATTGCACATTTTGTTCATTGAAAAATGATATATTTGAAAAGGTCATGCATTGTACTTCTACATTCGGTATTTGGGCTTGTTTGAATATGCTATATGACTATGCAAAAATTGTGGAGCTTATTACTTTAAATGAGGGAGTTGATGACAATTGTCATACACCTAGTTCTAATGAGGTTTTTGAAGCCCATAGTGTCTCTAGTCAAAGGAATACAAAAAGCCAGAAGAGAAAGGTGATTTGCCACCTATGCAAAAAAGAATGGCATGTGAAGAAGAATTGCCCTACCATGAAGAACAAGGCAAACAAGAGGCCAAATGCTTCCACATCCTCATCCCACTCATATGAAGCATCCTCTTGCCATGACTATGAAGTTAATTCAAAAGATTGCCTCATGAATGCTAATGATGAGGTACACTCTTCTCCGTCTAGTCATGATAACAGTAATGATAGTATTAACTCATCTAGTTCTTATGATATGCTTTATGATGAATTAATGGATGAGTGTAAAAACATGTATGCCTTGCTTGTTAAAAAGGATAAAGAAAATAAGAAATTGAAGAAAGAAAACTTGAGTTTTAGCTATTGTTTACATGATGTAAAATTAGAAAATTAGAAGCTAAAAATTAGTTTCTCTAATCCATGCCATGATGCTTTGAGTATTGACACTAAGGATTTGAGAACTAAAAATGACATTTTAAAGAATGAAAATAGCATGTCGAAAACTCAATTGCATGCTATTCATAAATCTATGAACAATTTGAAAAATGAGGTTGTATTTCTAAATAAGAAAGTTAATGATTTATCTAGTAATTCATCTGTTAAGAACCCTAGAAATACAAATGCTTCATTTAAGAATGCTAACATCATCATCCCCATGTTAAGCATTCTTCCTTTAATATTATTGTCCAAAATTAAAAGTTTCATGGAAATTGTTTTTGTTGTAGTATCTATGGTCACTCAATTCAAGATTGTGCATTAAAGAGAAATCCAAGTGTTGCTAGGACACATTGGATTCTTAGACCAACTCACCGCCAAGGATCCAAAGCCATTTGAGTACCAAAAGTCTCATGCTTTTTGTAGGGAGAGTTACCACAGAAGGATGAATGAGAAAAGGAATGTTGAAGTTGACCTTGGATTCAAATAAAAGTCTTCATGAGGTTGCAACTTCAAGTCACCTTGATGCCTAGGAAAGGTTGGCATCAAACGTACTCGGTATCATTCCCTTAACTCAAAGTGTCATATTAAAGTTGGAATCATGATACTTAATTGACTTTATCTGCTCTTGATATAGCTTCATGAAAATGAATTTTGATTTTGATTTCCGGTCTCCTCGGAGACCTACGAAGCCTATAAAGGGCTAATGCGACCTTACGGTTCTAAATTGTAGGCTAATTGTGACCTTTTGCTTTTTCAACCAATTAATATGAAAGGTTGGAGATATATTTTTCTCAAATATTTCATACTTTGAGATCTCTTGATTCACTTTGATATCATGATTAACCTCTTTAAGTGAATCTTTACTACTTAGTAAAGTAGGTATTTTGGAAACGATACTTGACTTCTTGATTTGCTATTTAGTTGATTAACTTGCTAGTATACATATTTTCGTTATGATACTAATGAAGATTACTTGCAAGTCATTAACAATTTATTGGAATGTTAAAAGAAAAAGGAAATGAAAATAGAGATTCTCAAGAAATGAGGTATGGTTCTCGTTTTGGAAAAACTCTTGTTTACAACCTCAATATTTTTAACTAAATGTTTTCTCAATGCTCGTGATTGATTATGCATGATAATTGATTAAAATTTCATGAGTACATGAATTTCTTCTTCTTTGGCAATTTCATGATACCATGATTGAATAAGAAATTCATATTAGAGAATTCCCTTCTTAAGTTGCGCTTTGATGAACATATTTTGGTTTGCTTATAATTTGTCCTTATGAGATTAAACTTGAAAAATCATGAGTAAAAGAACAAGCGTGATACTTAGCAACTTCATGCTATCATGCTTAAGTTTGAATAAAACTGTGCTAGGTTGACACCTTGATCGCTTGACTAAAATCACTCAAAACTCTTGTTGAAAATTTCATCTGAACTTAAAACCTATTACAAAAGGTTGAAACAATATCTTGTCAATTCCATAGACGTTACGATTAGATTTTGAGAATTTTTGCAAGATCTAAATATTTACCAGAATGCCACTGCAAATTCAAGGATTTTTAAAAATATGTAGAAAAGTCATTTTTGAGTAATTCTTGAGTTCATGCAATCCTCATGAAACCTAGTTTGTATGGTAAAATTTTCGTAAAATTATGATGCATATAAATTTCTATAAAATTTTTGACACATTAATTGGATAATAATTTCTATATTGGCCGGTCTCTTGACATGCGACCGCCGCATCAACCGGTGGACAAAAATAATCTGGTCCGTCCACTTGGCTGAGCCTTTTCATCCCAACTCTCAACTAAGCTTCTTAAGACCGAAACTAGGGCTCCTCCACCCCTATTAGCCGACCCTTGCTTGGTTTTTGGAGTCTCTCTTGCATTCTAGAGGTACGAATCTCATGTCATAGCTTCTTTAATGAGGTTTCTTCGTGATAATGGTGTAGATACCTCTCCTAGCACTCCCATATGTTGGTTTCTACATGTTGATAGGCTCATTTCATTATACCTCATGCATTCATCATAGTTCTTGGTTATTTTCATGAGTACCTAGAAAATGATATTTTCACAACTTTTTATCAAGTTTAGGAGTCTCATTTCAAATACCTTCATAAAAATATTTTTTGGAAAATATTTGAGGTATGTCTTTGAGTTGAGTATTATGAGTATTAAAAGTAATAAAAAAGAGAAGGTAAAAGATCTACATAAAAAACGAGGGAAAACAAAATGAATTTATAGAAATTTTCATCTTTTGTTTTGTTTTCACAGTATTGAAATTATCATGTCAACATCATTTAAAAATTGAAGGGTTCATCTTCTAAATCATGTTTCTTTTTTTTCTTTTTTTCTTTTTTTAAAAATAAAGGGGACAAGAAAAAGAGTGCATCCATTTTGCTTTTAAACAAAATGCACTCCCATATTAGCTCTAGGTTGCATGCATCACTTATTCATAATTAATCATTTATGTATTGTCTCAAAATATCTTGTAGATGGCACCCCGAACTAAGAAACCTAGTCTCCTCGATAACCTTCTTACTCCATTGGGAAAAACCCAAGCAGCATGATTTAACACCCATACTGTACTACAAACCCGTATAGTCAATTTGGGGGATCTTGAGCAATACGACATAAGGGGTCGATTGAGTGCACTAGTTTGGGTAGAGTTCTTAGGAAGATCAATTACAGTGTGCCCTATACTCATTAAAGCCTTCTTTACAAACCTTACGATTGATCGTCCTCCTATTGATAACTATCCAGTTCTGCATTTTGAAATCTTAGGAAAACCTATAGTGATCACTGCGTCAGCTATTAGGGTAGCATTTGGTTTTCCTCTCATTGGTGCTCTAAGTATACACCATGTCCACTTATGCATTTAATGAAGATCATCCTACATCTGAAGTGATATTAGCCATTTGCCCTCAGGGATATTGTGGAACAATTTCAACGTAAACCATAAAACTATCCACTACCGCTAGGATTATGCATCTTATCATAACACATAACATCCTTCCTAGAGTGGGGCATTATAATGAGGTGACTTGTACCAATGTTAGGGTACTATTCTATGCCATGACCCGTTAGGTTATTGATGTCCCTAATCTTATGTTGAATTACATTATTGAGATACATACATCTACCAAACAAGCCCTTACCTTTGCATCCATCATATCATACTTCATTTACCTGTCCGGGGTAAACATATCAAGATTTGAGATCGAGCCTACTCCTAAAGCAATTGATACATTGGCACTCACACGTATGAAGATTCTGGGAGATTAGCGAGGCAAGCGTGCTTGAGTAGGAGATCCATCCGACCAAGAGGATGATGATGATGACGATCATAATGAGGATGATGATGAAGGTGGTAGCTCATCGCATCCTCCACCAGATGAACATTTTGCTATGATAAAGTACGTCTAGTTTGGCTCAGCTGCAGTTTGATCAAGTCGCATGGAACACCAACACGACTACTCACATTGATCATATTAGTAGCCGTGTTGATGATATATATGGCCGTGTCAATGAGATGTATGGTCATGTCGATCAAATGTGGTAGTACTATCAGACTCATTAGCCACCACCGCCGCCTGAAGAGTGATGAATGTGACTCGTGTCTAGTTTCTTTTTGTGGACTTGTGTTGTCATTATGGTTGTACTTCTTTTTATGCACTTTACTTTCAGACATGATGGTTGCTTTGTAGACTTCATGGCTTATCTTTTGTGGCATATGAACTTGTAAGTGTTTGACTTTCTTATGTTGGCTATATTTGACAAAAATGTTCCAGGTTAAATCTCAGTTTTTGCACAGTCACAACTATGAAGAGCTCTATCTATATGATGACAGTTTTAATTGTGTGAGGACTATTTCCTCGGTCTGTGGTTTTTTGGATAAGTATGCTGCCAATGAGATGACTGTTGGACTTCAATATTGATGATGATTCTCTTGATATTTTTGATATTATTAATCATCATTAATTATATATCTTTTGTCCGTTTTGATGTTATGAGTAGTGGAGAGTTTCCTACTCTTTATTTTCTTGGCTTTACTCTTTGTCTTTTATGATTATGTGCTTATGATGTTGGTCGTTCAAACCGATGATTGTTTGATTTGAACTGAAGATTGATTATAGATCAGTGACTAAAGTTAGCATTGATTCAGCTCCTTCAGGTTTCACATATAAATACTTGTGAAGATATATGTTTTTATCAACTTTTATGTACGTACACTGTGTTGCCAATTATTCTGAGGAGTTGAGATTGCTGAGTTCAAGACAGCTGAGTGCAGACGACAACAATCTATCTTTCCTATCTTCAAGTGAAGATGGTTATGGGCTGATAAGTCGCTACAACACAAGTATTGTGTGGAGGAAGGAACTCTATGGCTGAGATGTCATAGAGAGGAAAGTTGGTATGTATTTGTAATAGCAAATAGGTTTTTGTTATTTCCATTTCACTATAATAATGGTAGTCGGATTTCGGGTGTGAAATCCTGAGGACTTATATTGTACTTATAGAGAGTTAATTGGGCATTTGTTCGGTGAGTGCCTCGCAGATTAGGTGACTGGTTTTGTCACTGAACTGCCTAAACAAACCTTCATGTTGGCGAATGTGATTTTTTGCTTTGGTTATTACTTTGCTCTAGTAGCAGTTGCAATAGTAGTTGCAACTTCTTATTCAACTGTCCTTAACAGAAGTTCCCTGAGAGATACCTATACTATATTGCCAATTGGTATCAGAGCGGTTGTACTAACCTTTACATGCACAAAATCCTTGGTGTGTCTTTTCTTTTTCAGGTTCAAGATGGAAGGAATACCTATGAAAATTTTTGTCAATGTTCCTGCTTTACTTATTGGAACAAACTATGCATATTGGAAGGCTAGGATGAGGGCTTTCATCAAATCGTTGGATGACAGTTGCTGGGACTCTATAGAAGTCGGCTATACTCCTCCAAAAATTGATGGGACTGAGCACAAGCTAAAGAACCAATATACAGAAACAGAAATAGTTGCAATAGACTATAATAATAAAGCTCTCAATGCTATCTTAAGTGGAGTTGACCCTTCTCAATTTAAACTAATCTCAGCTTGTACCTTGGCAAAGCAGGCATGAGAAATTTTAGAAACAAATCATGAAGGATCCCTGACGTTTCGAAAGTCAAAAGTTGAAATACTCTGTTGGTGAAATGACCACATTAGAGGGGGGGTGAATAGTGTGTTATCTAAATCTTTTTGTCTAATTTCGATTTTAATCATTTACTTGATTACTTAGATAATTCACCTGATTCGACATAATTTAGATGTCATGCACATTGAAAAAAATGTGTTTGATAATACTTTCAACACTTTGATGGATGCTTTTGGAAAAACTAAAGATAATGTCAAAGCCCGACATGATCTGAAAATACTTTATAAGATACCATAGTTGGAGTTACAAGAGGTCAACGGACGATATCTAAAACCGAAGGCCCCGTATGTGTTAAATAAACAACAGACCAAAGATGTTTGTCAATAGATAAAAGAACTCAGATTACCCGATAGATATGCTTCAAACTTATCTCGATGTGTGAATGTCGATGATTGCAAAATATCAGGGATGAAGAGCCATGGTTGTGATGTATTCATGCAGAGAATGCTTCCGATCGTATTCCGAGATCTTCTACCTGATTATATTTGGTGTCCGTTGACTGAATTAAGTATGTTTTTTAGAAACATTTGTGCAAATGTCCTTCGATTCGAAGATATGTCAACACTTGAAAATAATATTATTGAAATCATATGCAAGCTGGAGCAGTTTTTCCCTCATGCATTTTTTTGACTCGATGGAGCATCTACCGATACACTTGGCATATGAGGCACGAGTTGATGGCCCCGTTCAATATCGATGGATGTACTTATTTGAAAGATACATGAATCGTCTAAAGAAAAAAGTAAAGAACACCGCAGCTGTTGAAGGATCAATATCTAAATCGTATATCATCCAAGAAATTTCAACATTTTGCTCATTTTACTTTGAATCGACAGTACAGACAAGATTTGATCGTCTTCCACGTAACGACGACGGGGACTTCGACATTCAGATGGATGTTTAAATATATTTTGTCACTCTGGTCGTAATTTTGGTTCTCGTCCATCTCGACACTTAAGCGAGGAAGCGTATCATTTGGCACACTTGTATGTATTACTCAATTGTCCAGAGATTGAACAACTCATTGAAATATTTGACATTGAGATGGTGCAAAAATACTCTATTCACAACGATCAAGAATTAGAGAGATTACGGAATCGTGATTTCCCTACATGGATTCAAGCTTATAGCAAAGATCACCGAGTTGAAATAGATGAAAGAATATTTGAGTTTGTTAGTGGACCGTCGCGACTAGTGTCCTGTTATAGCGGATATTTTGTTAATGGATACAAATTTCACACGATGGAATATGCATTTACAAAGATGACGATGAATGCCGGGGTCTGCGTGAAAGGGACAACCTATGTTGAATGTGATATGGATTTTTATGGACTGGTGGAAGAAGTGATAGAGCTGCACTACTTCGGCTTAAAATCAGTGATCCTATTTAGATGTCATTGGTTCGATACAACAAAAAGGGGCATGAAAGTTCATCCATAATACAAACTTATTGAGATTAATTACAAATTGAAATTGGCAGCAAATGAGCCTTTTAAATTGGCATCACAAGCCGAACAAGTATATTACGCGATTTATCCGGCTCGAAATAAAGATAGAGCAAATTGACGTGTAGTCTGTAAGACTAAAGGTAGAGGAAAAATTGATTCGATAGCAGGATAAAATGAGTCGATACCTGATGTGACAGATGGTTTCTATCAAGAAGATGATCCACCTGTTGTAGATCATATTATTCCAATACTCGAGGACGCAGACACAGCGTCAATTCAATTAGAAGTTGAATATGCTGATGACGATGATCATGAAATTGAGGAAGTTGGAGATGAAGAAGATGAAGAAGAGGAAGAAGAGGAAGAATTCGAAGACTATTACTCAGATGATGAGGAATAATTGTAAAGTATATCTTATATTAAATATATCTCTACTATATATATAATAATCTAATTATATGTCAATTCGACAGAAATGTTTGGTCGTGGTTATCGTCGCAGGAGAGCTTCGGAGTCTCCGATCGATGAGACTCCAGCACTTACTCATGCTGCTGATTCTCCTATTGTTGATCCTCCTGCCTACGATACTGTTGAGGCTAGTACATCCAGACGTAGGAGGCCACATGGGCCGAACAAGTGGCAGCCTCCACCAGCCATAGAGTCACGCAGATTCATTAGCGTGATTGGGGAGCGGTAATATATCATGAATTATGAATCATTAAAAATTCATTATATCATAAATATAATATTAAATTTTATTTGTGTTGTGCAGGTTTGAGCAAGAAGAAGTGCGAATGAGCATTTCTTCTACCATTCGACGATATATGCATGGGGCATGGCCCACGTGGTCTCATGTGCCCAGTGAGCATGTCGATATGCTATGGCGCGAGTTTGAGGCACGTATTACATTTTTTTTTTATACATGCATGATGATTAATATTGGTACTGATATTATTATTTTGCAGGCTCTCTATACATGGGCCCTTCATTTATGGGAGGCTATTTCCCGGGCGAGGTACAACAGGCAGAGGGGGCAGGCCCGGTCCCAGGCGCTGGCTCAAGCTGGAACCACTAACATCGCGGAGATTCGGGGATACGGCCCCGATTGGATTACTCCGGATATATGGGATCAGCTCGTGGCATTATGGTCGACGGATCAATGGCAGGAGGTTTCTAGGACTGCGGCTAGAAACCGCATGTTGGGGGGAGGAGCGCATCACACTGGCGGCTCGGTTGCCTTTGCTGTGCACGCGAACCGTATGGTAAGTATCCCTTAATTTTAATTATATATTTTATTTGTTACTCTGTGTACTAATTAATGTATTTGTTTTGTAAATGTAGATGACGGTGTTGGATGACGGGACTATCCAGGGACCCTCCCCGATGGCGGTGTTTGAGCGGACTCATCGTCGAGGGCATGGGACGGGGGAGTACGTCGACAACTGCGCTACATACATTATGGTAAATATATTTGTTTAAATTATTCATTATTTATTTATAATTTATGTTTTATGAAAAATATTAAACAAAAAGTTAAACTTGAGTAGGAGACCTACAGTCAGACAGTGATACAGCGCGGAGGCACCCCGAGGACTTTGACGCAGGAGTGTGGGTCGAGGCTGCAGGTGGCTGGGACCACGATCGCGTGTATGGTTTTGCAGAAAGTGGTCATGCGTGAGCCATGCTAGGCCCACTTGGGGCACCGACCCCTCCACATGCTGGTGAGCGGCCGTCCACCTCCAGGTCCAGTTCTGATCATAGTACCAGGATAAGGACACTAGAGGAGACGGTCGCGCATCAGATCGAATGATGCCGGAGATGCATGCTATGCTAGGCAACATCTCAGCTCATACCGGAGAAGGCATCCCCTCAGCATTATCTAATCCATCGTCCTCGAGTCAGTCCACGCCGGTGTACACCCAAGCAGTCTAGACCCTGCCAAATGATACAGACCATCCACCATCGTCATCGTGAGATTTATTGTTTTTTTTTATATTGACTTTGTTACTTAGATACTATACTTGATTAATTTTTTTTGTTTGGATATTGATACTTCAAATTTGCATTTGAATAGTTTTTATACGATTGTGGATAATTATAAATATAAGTATAATTTTTTTGATGTATATCTTGGTGTATTTGTGATGTGTGAATGAATGTATGTATGGGTGTATGGGTGTGTGAGTTATGTATCAGATAATGTATCAATGTATTAAATGGAAATTTGGAATTTGAGATTTTTTCGGTTGTAGGTTGTAGTCATCAGCAACGGCTTTCCCACGGTCGTCCGTGGGAAAGCTGTTACTAAAAGTGTATCGTAAGCCGTTGCTGATGTCATACAACAACGGCTTAGCAACGGCTTAGCAACGGTCTTTCACTAACGGCGTTGCTACGGACACGCAGGCCATTGCTAATAATTTTTATAAGCAACGGAATCGGGTCCGTGCAAACCCGTTGCTGATAATATTATTAGCAACGGCGCGAGCGACCGTTGCTGATCCGCTGCTAAATTATCAGCAACGCGTCTTTCTGCCATGGCTCCGTTGCAACGGTTGGGGCCGTTGCAAGCCGTTGCTGATCATTGCTGATCCGTTGCTGATGTGCATTATTCCAGTAGTGGATGCAGATAATAATCATTGCAAAGTTCAATGTGCAAATAGTCTTGAGTAGGCCTATCAGGAGATGCTTGACAAATGGATTAAAGTGGCGAAACTTAACAAGTCTCTCGGCGATCAGAACAAGTTTTTGGTTGAAGAAAAGAAGACCCTTCAAAGAAAGATTGTTCAAAAAGATAAAGAAGGAAGTTAGAATGATGAATTCTATAGGTACTCTTAACAAAATTTTGAGTGTAGGAAAAACACCTTCTAATCATAAGGGACTAGGGCACAGTAGTTTATGCCAATTGAAACCATGGTCTCAACTGCCTACTCAATCGAGGAACTTTCATAGAGGCTCTTCAAGTCATGAAAAGCTTGCTATAAGAAAGGGAAATAGGGTGCCCATATGCTACTACGGCAGGTGCAGAGGACACATTATAGCAAATTGCTTCAAACTCTCCAACAAATTGAGGAGAAAGAATCATATAAATTACCTAAGGCAAAAGGTTAAGCAAATTTGGGTAAGAAAGAATGATTTTAACTGCCATGTTGCTTTTATGTCAAAGATTGTTTCTTCTCTTGGATCTTGGTACTTCGACAATGGATGTTCTCAGCATATGACTGGAAGTCCTCAAAATTTGAAAGATATTCAGGAACATGGAGGTGCAACTGTGACTTTTGGAGATGGAGGACATGGAAATATCATAGGAGTTGTAACTCTAAATGTTCCTAAAATTCCTAATATGAAAAATATCCTGCTTGTAAGAGGTCTTAAGGTTAATCTTGTTCGTATAGGCCAATTGTGTGACCAAAATTTAAATATTCAATTTACTAAAAATAGTTGCAAGGTTCTTGATAAGGATGATGATTGTATTCTTAAAGGGAATAGATCTAGAGTCAACTGCAACAAAATGATCTATTCTTCTATTTATCTTTCAAGTGTCTCTTCTGACATTAATCTGTAGCATCGATGGTTAGGTCATCTTAATTACAGAGATCTGAAGAAACTTGTAAATGCTGAAGCGGTCAGAGACATTCCTAAACTTTCAGGAGAACCTAAAGCTGTATGCGGTGCTTGTCTAGAAGAAAAGCATACAAGGCAGTCTCATCAGCAGGACAATTGGTAGTTACTTCTAAACCTCTTGAGATTCTTCACTTGAATCTTGTCGGTCCTATGCAGGTTGAAAGTATTGGTGGTAAAAAGTATGTTCTTGTATGTGTAGATGATTTCTCACGTTTTACTTGGACATAATTGCTAAAGGAAAAATCCAATGCTTTTAGCATTTTTAAATCTCTATGTTTGAAACTTCAGAACGAGCATGAATTTGATATTCTGAATGTGGTCAGAATAAGGAGTGATCATGGAAGAGAATTTGAGAATATTTATTTCTCTGAATGCTGTGATGAAAATGGTATATCGCAAGAATTTTTTGCTCCAAAGACTACTCAACAGAATGGTGTAGTTGAAAGGAAGAACCATACCATTCAGGAGATGGCTCATGTTATGCTTAATTCTAAGCAGATTTTTGAATGATTTTGGGCTGAAGCCATCAACCTAGCTTGCTACATCGTAAATTGAGCTTATCTCAGACCAAGATATACTAAAACTCCTTATGAATTATAGAAAGGTATAAAACCTAACCTTACATACTTTCATGTTTTTGGTAGCAGGTGCTATGCTCTAAATGATAGAGAATACCTTGGAAAAATGCAAAGCAAAAGTGACGAAGCCATATTTCTTGGCTATTCCAAAGCACAAGTTGCACGTACATCCGATTGCATTCTCCGGTGATCCACTTGGCTCACTTCGGAGTGCATTATGGGCTTCCTACTGAAACACAAAAATTGATAATTATAAACACGGGTATTAAATCTTCTCCCGTTAACAAAAATTCATCCTTGAGTTTTAGAATAAGCTAATAGACTCATCAAATCACAATACAATGGTGCTTTCACCTCACCTTCACCAAAGGAACATCCCTGGAGCTCAACTTCCTCATTTGACGATTCATAATCTCAATATGTCTCTCCCAATATGAAACGACCTAATCGAACTGCACTGCAGTGGGCTTTAACACATGGGACTCATCCCTCATGTATCTCCTAAACATGGACACATGAAACACTGGTTCAGTCCAAACAACTAGGGCTTTCGAGCCTTAAATCACCAAATTGGTGATCTGCAACTCCGCCCATACACCTCAAACAGAGCCATACCAATGCTGCCCTCGTAACTATTGTTGTATACAAATTCCACTAACGGTTGGTGCTTCTCCCTATTCCACTCTGGTACATTCAAACCCTAGAGTGATCCTGCTAGCCTCAAATGCTCAACCTAGACCTGTTGACAAACAAAACATTTGGATACTATTTTTTTTTTCCACCTCCTATTTCATTTCTTTTCACCACTAATGTTGTCTCATATCAAGGTACATATTTGTAGCTTCTGGATGGATGGTGCAAGTGGAGTAATGTGCCATCTCTCGTACCCGCCTTTGAACCTACGCCATCAATGGTACCACAATCCTATCCCTGAACATCAACACACCCTCACTGTCCACACTGAAGTCGTCATCTGCATCCCCTCTCTCTACCAAGTCCTTTGTAAGAGCGCAAAAGACATCCTCACCCTGAGCTCTCCGGAGCATGCCAACCAAAGTGGACTATACCCGTATGTGTGCAACCACACTGTCCAAATCAAACACTGGCAGAACAGTCACATCACCCAAACAACAAGTGAGTGGCAGCCAAATGTGCCAAACTTCCTATAGACTTGCTGATCAAGGCGCCCACCACCACGTTCGCCTTTCAGTGTGATACAAAATAGTGTAGTCATAATTTTTCGGGAGCTCTAACCATCTCCTCTTTCCCAAATTCATGTACTTCTGTATCAACAGATACTCGAGGCTCTTATGATCCGTGTAAATGTCACAGGACTCCCTGTACAGATAATGCTGCCACAATTTCAGTGCGAACACAGCTCTCGCCACGTCTAGATGATGCGTCAGGTAGTTATTTTCATGATTTTTCAACTGCCCGGACGTGTAAGTTATCACTCTGCCACACTGCATCAATGCACATCCGAGGCCAATTTGGGAGGCATCACAATACACCAGAAATCCACCCGAACCCAACAGCAACTCTAACACTGGTGTCGATGTAAAACAATCCTTGAGCTTTTGAAACCTCTTCTCACAGCTACCATCCCACACAAACTTCACTTTCTTCTACCTAGGTCGAATCGAAGGTGCTGCAATCTTCAAGAAGTTCTCCATGAACTTTCTGTAGTAACCTATCAAGCCCAAGAAACTACGCACCTCAATCACACTGGTTGGTTGTATCGAGTTCCGAACCACCTCTATTGGCTTCAGGTTTTCAACCTTAGCCTTAATATTAGTTTTGATGGTTTTGATGATAACAAACATCGGACTAATAATTTCATTGAGAATATGTTTCGGGTTCCATATCAATTAGCGTTCGATGTCCTTGATCGAAAAAATTGGAGAAATCAGAAATTTGAAGGACATTGATCGTCGCACTCGGGTTCGTCGTGGAAGTTTATCGAAGATCGACGAGTGCACCAAACTCGCTTAGATGAGTCCAAAGATCAAGTCAAAAGCTCTCCAAGATGATGCTCATTGAAAGCCGGAACCCGGAAATCAAGCGCTGAAGAAATAGGATGAAAAAAACAATTTTAGCCTATGTTCGATCGATCGGGCGGTCGACCGAATAGGGTAAGAAAAAAGGCCCAACCATTTCGGTCGACCAGTCGATCAACCGAACACTGCCAAAAATTGGCAGTGGGTGCTTCGATCGACTAGTCGGTCGACCAACAGTGGCGGGATTTGGGCAGTAGGCTTGGCGGTCGATCGTCCATTCGACCGACGCTCTGCAACGGATAGAAAACTATCCGTTGAGCTATCGTTTCTTCAGCAGAGTATAAATATACCCTGATATAAATCTTTTAACCTACTTCCTTAACTCCTACATCTTTTATTGAGCAATCAAAAGGAAGATTTAAAGCCTTCCAAATGATCAACGCTTGCGCTCTGTTTCCTTCCGCGACAATCTTTTTCAAGCGCACAAGCTGGGCTCAACTCGGGTGTTGATTCAAGCTCTACCTCTTGACGAGTTGAAGGCGCCAAAGGCTTGCAAAGGAGCTGTTACTATTGGTTTTATCCTTAGCTCTTTTGATTGTAATTTTACTTGTTATTTAAACTATTTGTGGATTTGTGTCTGTGCAAAGACCTAGGGTTGTTAGGTTTTGTTGTGTGAAGTGGTATCCTAGGTGTAGGAGTAAAGCCACTTGTGTATACTTAGTGATTACTAGGATTAGTTCTAGTTGTCCCTTAAGTTGAGGTGAGAAAGTGCTCTCCATCGGAAGGCGAGAAACTTCCGGGTGTGGAAGTGCCTTCGGTTGGAGAGCGGAGACTTTCCGGTGAAAAGTCCTCGTTGTAAGGGAAACTCTAATTAATCTAGTAAAACCTAGTTTGGAAATCCTAAGCAGGATGCTTAGGCAGTGGAGTAGGCATTGGCGCCGAACCACTATAAATACCTGTGTTTGCATTGTTTTAAATTGTCTGTGCTTAATTGATTATATTGCTTCCGCATTTAAATCGCATAATTGCATCTTGCCTAAACAATCCAAGAAACGATTAAAATTGGGATTTAGGCTAAACGAATTAGTAAACACACTATTCACCCCCCTCTAGTGTCGCCATTTTGCCAACAACCTCCACCTTGGCCGGATCCACTCTCACTCCATCCCAAGTGACGGTATACTCATAATGGCCGGATCCATTTCAAGTCAAAATTCACATTTGGAGAACTTAGCGAAAAGCTGGTGCTCTCTAAGGATCCTCAATACCACCATTAGATGCTCAACATGCTCCTTTCCACACTTGGAATATACTAGTATGTGATCTACGAACACAATGATAAGCTTATCCAAGTTATCTTTGAACACCCTGTTCATCAGATCCAAAGGACATCACCAAAAACTCATGATGCATTCGTCATGAAAGAACATCTCGTCTTGAAAGCTGCTAATGCATTCGTCAACCCAAAGGACATCACCAAAAACTCATAATGCCCATATCTCGTCTTGAAATAAGTTTTAAACATCAAGTGACGTGGCCGAGATGACCCTCTAACCTCACCACGACCAAGGGTATAAACTATTTTGAGTAAACATGAAATCCAACCATTTAACTACAAAATTTCAGGTCGAGCAGCCCCTATATATAACCATTATTCGAAGCACGATTACCACTTTAAACCATGTTTACTATCGATCATAACAAGTCACCTGGTCCGGCCACAACAACCTACACCTTCTCCCCAAGTTCCTACTTGAGTAGGATGAGGACTCGACCTCTAAACATCATCTTTAAATCGACCAAGACCACGACTAAGGCAGTCGTGTAAGTCATTAGGCTGGCCTCTCGGGTATCATTTCAAACATGAAGTTTCAACCCCTACGGTCGACCAACTCGGCCACTGTTGGTCACCGTACATATGTCACACCCCAAACCCGGTATGACCGGCCAGGATACGCCACGTACCCCGAAGCCTAACCCAACTCAAGCACAACAATAACTTGAACAGTGAGAGATTTTTTTTGTGTGAAAATAATAGATATGACATCACAAACCAAACCAAATCAAAACTCAATATGAACACACTGAACAAGTTATTAAAAAGAAGTTCAAACAAATAAATAAGACTCCCCAAATAAAAATAAAATGCGGAAACCATGACCCGAGTCAACATGACTCAACAACTCAAGAGACACTAAAATGTCTGAGGTATCCTCCTCGATCACGACATGTCACGAGGCCCGCCGCCCTGCTGCCAGCAGTCACACTGCTGTACCTTGGTTCCTCTCTGATCTAACTCAGGTGTTGCAAAACAATAGTAATGAGGGGTAAGTCCAACTAGGACTTAGTGAGCAGATCAGTCCTCAATTCATCAAATCAATCATCATGCATAAAAACACAAATAGCACATATAAATAACGTAACAATAACGTCAGAATAAATCAACAATAATATATCCATAGCTCTATGCATAAAATCAACATCCGTCAACAAGTATTAAATATCTTTAAAAATGACGAAAGAAGCATCGGTAACACATGCACTACCCTACTCACATCCACAACAATAAATATAAGCATCCATCAATAAGTATAAACATATCCACAGTAATAAAATAGGATGAATGCAACACCTCAATCTAATGCATGCAATGCAACACCTCATTCATATGCATACTCCCCAGACCCGGCGGTCCCACATAGCCACATAGGATAGGTAGACGGGTGGCCACCGAACTACCACCCGGCTTAGTGTCGTCTCTTTGGGGCATGCTGGAGCATAATTTGGTGTATGATCTCACCTCACCAGCCCTCACCGTCATTGGCTCTTCCGAGATAGCATGTTGGAGCATACTTTCCCCTCACCTGCTCGGGTCTCTAGACTGTCTCTTTGGAGTATGATCTCACCTCACCAGCCAGACCTTCGGAATAAGGCCAACGTTGTCTCTTTGGGGCTTATCCTCCCCTCACCAGCGAGGGTTCCGGGAAATGCAACAAGCACATCACAACACCACACACGCAAGTATATAAGTATGAACAATACGTGCTATCAACAAGTAATAAAGGGTATGTCAAGTGCATACCTCATCCTCCACCTCCTCCTACTATACATCATAATCACATACAAATATATATGTAGAAATAGCGCTCATATATCATGAATGCTCAGAACAAATAAACAATCATAAAATAGAATTATGACACTATAAGAAACGATGCACGTGTATCATGAAAGCAGTGCACAAAAGAAACTCCAACTATAAATCAATGAACTGAAACATGATAAAATAACTCGTCATAGCAATCACTGATCTAGGATAAAATTCACCTCATTAATTACTATATCCATGAATCATCTCATATCAAATCATAAAAATATATAAAATATGATTTTTCAGCTTGGCACGCAAAATGAGGCGACGCCCGGCTGCTATTTTCAAAATCTGAAGGTCTGATGGTGAAACAGACCTCACCAATGAATCCGGAACATCGATTAGGTGAAAATTCATATATAACATGAATAATTTTGCTAACTTTAAGGCATTCAAATAATTATTTAGAGTAATGAAAGAAATACCTTAATTTATCTAATAAATCGCTGGTATAAATAAATATAACGGTATTACAATCAATAAATCAGTAATGAAATCTCAGTCTTTCATCTAAACATGATCACATCACAGCCTTCCATCTAATCAGAGCCCTCTATTTAACATGATGCAATCTCATACTTACATCTAACCAGATGCAATCACCACCCTCCATCTACATGATGAAATCATAACCTTACATCAAATCAGATGCAATCACAACGCTCCATCTAACCAGATGCAATCATAGCTCTCCATCTACATGATGCAATCACAGCCTTACATCTAACCAGATGCAATTACAGCATTCTATTTAATCAGATGCAATCACAGCTCTCCATCTTACCTGATGCAATCTTCACCCTCCATCTACATGATGAAATCATAACCTTACATCTAATCAGATGCAATCACATCCCTCCATCTAACCAGATGCAATCACAGCTATCCATCTACACAAGATCAAATCCCTGCCCTTCATCTCAACCACTTCAATCCAGCCCTTCATCTCAGCCCTCCATTTCAACTCATCTCCTTAGGTCATCTTCCCCACCACCTCCCCAACCCAGCCGCCGCCACCTCCCTTCCCCGGTCGCCAGCGACACTAGCGCCGACGCTGGCGCCTGCCGACACACCAACGCCACCACGCCGACCGACAAAGTGAACAGGAAGGGGGTAGAAAAAAGAAAAAGGAAATGGAAAAAAGAAAATAATATTTTATTCCAAAAGGAGTAACAACATGATTCAATTAAGAAACAACCGATCCGACTTCCGATCCGATACGAGAAAATGCGTCAAAAATCGATGAAAAACCTCAAAACATAAGAACAACGACATGAATCATGAACTTGAGAAAATATGACCTAAATCCACTCACCGGATGGAGAGAAAACGGAAGGAAAAGATGCATAGGATCTTACCTTGATCGACACCGACGAATTCGCGAAAATTTGGCTCCGGCGGCTCCTCCTCCTCGACGGCGCCCTCTCTCTCCTCTCTCCTTTCCCTCGGATGGAGTGCGACTAAAAAGCCCTGGATGCACACCCCAGGTCTAATTTATAGATACTGATTGGGTCCAAATGACCAAAATACCCCTACCTATGATATCTGACATAAACAGCCCATAACTTATTCGATCTAACTCTGATTCGAGATCCAATTGCACCACCAAATTCGCCTCGAGATCCTATATCATCCTAGCATGCTAGATCATGGAGATAACACAAATAAAATTTCTCTTAATTTTTCTACATTAAATGCTTACTCGGGTATAATCTTAAAGCTTCCCGACAATCTGTGCTAACTAGGGCCCACAATCCCCACTCAAGAATAAAATATTATTATTAAGATTTTTTGGTTTTACAACATAGGCCGACCCAAACATGATGTTCTACTATCAAAGAGATAAGATTTAGCATAAGCAGGTGAACAAGACATTTTATCGAACACTTGGTGGACATGCCCATGCCGGCCGAAGCTCCATGCTGCCCTAAACCCAAAATTTCTGCATGGAGGCGTCACAATTTCGGTCATCTTCGGCCCTAAACTCTCGGATCATTCGAGACCCCAAAATCAAGACAAAAACTAGAATCCAATCGTCACAAAATCCTTCCAAAATCTGCCCACAACATAATATTGTACCTTAGTTTAGTCTCATATCAAGAGTATATTGAATATTGTGTTGGAGAATATGGTGTGATGGGTGTATTTACTGCATCAACTTTATCTGAAGTTTTTTTATTAGGACATTGGTTTGAGCAAATGAAATTGATGGCTTAGGTACTCCATTGAACAAATCGATCGTTAGATACTGAACAAGAAACAAAGAAGTGAGAAAGATAATTCTTGTTTTCTTATCTTTATTCTTGAAAATTGAAATGAAGTCATTTACATATGTTTGTAAAAAAGATGACATAATTCTTTTGAATTACTATGGTACATTTCATATTCTTAAAACAATGGATCAATTTTTCACAATTTTTCAAACATATTAAGTAATTAGTCATAGGTAGCATGATTATCAAAATATTTGTATTGTGTCTATAATTTAAATTTATTATTACTTTGTTTTATTTATTGTGTTGACATACAAACTTTATGACTGAATACAATTGTCATATTATCAATGATGATAACATAAACGACCATGGCAATATAGTGGAGGTGGAATGTACAATTGTCAGATGCATATATTTACACGTTGAATTTTTAAGATTTAGTCTTCTTAATGTAATACATGCACTAATTTTAATTTAGTTTTTGAATTTTAGCGAGAATCCTGGGTTATGCGTTAGAGTGGGTCGAGTGGATCACCGGAGGTCATGATAGAAGGTATGACCCATTTGCGTGGAAAACTCTTCATATTATGGTAGGATTTTGAATTTGGGTTCGAATCGGGTTCAAGGGTAGCATTGGGTGTGATCTGGTTGAACCATGGGCTAACTTAAGTTTAAACTAAGCTAGAGTTAATATAGAAATTTCATCCTTAAATGAATAAATAAAATAAAATAAATAAAAATAAAAGGGGGGAAGAAGCTCCGTACGGAATACCTAGGGGAGGAGATGCATGAGTTCTAACACTACTACAAGTATGATCCTAATACAATCATAAAGCTAATTGCTCATCTGAAACATAGATATATCAGTACAACTACCACGGATATATCAATCCACCAACATTGAATTATACTAAAGAAAATTCATATTTAAATATAAATTAAGTGGATATGGTATTTCACCAAACACTTGGTACGTGGGTGTACTCATGCCACACCACACTCTTTTTCATGCGGTTACTTACAATGGGGTTTCGGACACCCCTAATTGATAACAATAGCCCTTTAGTTTTAAGGGTCAAGAGAATTGGGAACCTTGCTTCCCTACTTGGGCCGCATGCCCTAAGAGAAGTATGGGTCTAACTTCCCCTATTTCTCAATTGAAATCAACTTGAAGCATCCATAGAATAAATTCTGTAATTTATCAAAAGGGAAACGATGTTTCCCCACAACCAAAATAGTCCCTAAAATCCCCTACCCTTAGGGTTTTCATCTAGGCAAACCCTCTCATAGGGTTGCTCTAAAACATCTGCACCTATTCAAGCATCAAACAACGAAAAACTTCGTGAAAACATGTAAATCTACACCTGAATTTGGATTGCATCAAACCCAGTTCATATAATTCCATGGGATTGCCCTAGAGAAGGCAAAACCCTAAAGTATTAAGGCCACTCACCTCACATCGGAGTCCGACCAACACTTGCGGAGAAGATTTTGAAGATCTCCGACGTACAACGATCTCTCGCGCCGCTTCTCGTTCTCCAAAATGTCACCGCTTCCTCCTCTCAGGTATCCCTAAAATGAACCATCCAAATTAGATCGCCACCATTCAGTTTAAGAAACAAGGAGTCTTAGACATGCTCACCAAAAAGAAGATCAATCAGTTCCCGAATGGTGTCCAGGAATAAGGGTTCGGTTTTCCATCAGAATCTGCTAAAGGAAACCAAGAACAAGGCTTCGGTATTCCATTAGAATCATAGATCCTGCCATCAAAAGCCAATCTTCACAAATAAGAATCCAGAAAATAAAGTCTAATACTCTGTACGACATTTTTGTCATGTGCAGAAATGAGTAGATTCACTTAAACCTCTTATTAATACATAAATCCTTCAATTATCAGTTTGTAATATACTAAAATGAGATATTGGGGTTGTACATACGCCTTACAAACTAATCCCGGTATTTCACTCGAGTCGGATGACACCTCGGCATCCGGAACACATACCAAACATGTCTACCAAAATATTTGGGCAGCCCTGAGTTCTCTTAAGCCTTTCACCCAAATAACTCTTAAACATGGGATTTTAGCCCTCTAATACTAAAGAAAATTCAAATATAAAAATAAATTAAGTTGATGTGGTATTTCACCAAACACTTGGTGGGTATACTCATGTAGATGTGGCAATGGGTCGTGCCTGGGCCGGCCCATGCCTGACCACCTTCGAGTCGTGCCTGGGACGACACGATAATTCAGGGGGTAGGCCCAGCCCGGGCTTGAGCCCACCCCTTCAAGCTTGGGGTGGTCTTTGGTTGGCCCAAAACTTCTGAAGCTTTAAAAATAAGACTTTAGAATTAAATGATCGGCAATAAGTTTCAAACCACCAACCTCTAGTTTTATTTTAGATGGCTTAACCATTGTGCTAAGCTTTATTATATGTTTCTTAACACATTTTTTATATGTAAAACGGTTCAGATTAATAAAAAGATTTAAAAAATAATTCAAATTATAGTGAAATTTTTATAAATAATTTTTTTATTTATCTTGAATACAAAAATATTCATAAAATGATAAAATAATTTTTTTAATATTATAATAGATCGCACCTTAAAAGGTTGCCTATGTACCTTCTATAGTTAAATTTGTACTTCCCAATGATTAAACTATAGAAGGATCACGTCTACTGAGTTCTTTTTATATTTTTAATCACCCGTAGTCCCTGATGATTTAACTTGTACTTGGACTAGCAGCACCAACTTTGCTTGTTTGAGCTTCCTCCTCTCCCGATGATGAAGTATCGTGTCCTCCTTTATCTTGTAATCTATCTTCAGCATCCATCTAGTCATTTACGCAAATGTACATTTCAACCGTTTATGCACCCGTTCGTCTCCTTCTTTCGTCGAAAATTCTATTTCATGCACTAAAACAAGTCTTGGAAGCAACTTTAGACACATGAACAGTTAGTATATCACGTGCCATGATGGAAATAATAGGATACACATTTTCTTGTTTTTTCCACCATGCTAAAATTTCATTATCATATATTTCTTCAGAATGAGTATGATCTAGAAAAAAAGCCAATTCATTGAAATTAGTAGATTTAGTTTTTTTTATCCTACGACCAAGTTGAGAATTAATACTATTTCCACTATCATCTCTGAATCTAGAAGAGAAAGATGTTGGCTTATTTATAATTGTATCACCAAATTTTGATGCGTAAAATACAAACATAGAATTTAATAAATTCAAAATTCTAGATTTTTTTCTTCAACATTATTTAATTCCATATTGTTATACTAATCATCCAACAACATATTTAAACCATCAATTTTTATTCTAGGGTCTAAACATATTGCTAAACAAAATAAAGTAGGTATATCTGACCAATACTTTTTAAATTTAGTTTACATTAAAGAAATAATTTGTGCAAATAAAGGATGATGTCTATGTGAAGAAAATACTTCACTAATATGAACTATATGTGAATGAGTTAAATTACATATAGGATAATAAACATTGGAAAGTTGTTCGGTAGCTTTATTATAAAGTTCTAAAATTTGAGTAATATGCCTAGCAACTAACCAAGCATTATCATTAATTGGATCACTAGATATATTTTCATTGCAAAATATTATACGGATCTCTTGGTATTTTGTAATAGACCTAAGCATATGATATGTTGAATTCCATCTAGTAATAATATTACCATTAAATTTTTTAAATGGTTTATTAAAAGTTTGACATAATATTTTAAATTCTTATGTTCTTGCTTTTGAAGAACGCATATATCTAATAACATCTCTTATTTTTTGTACATGTATATTTACTAGTTTTAAACTATCTTGTACACATAAATTTAGGACATGACAAACACAATGAATATGAAATAATTCACTTTCTAATACTGGCTTAAATAATTGTATAAGGGGAGGAATAACAGCATCATTATTACCCCTGGTCTTTGGCCCGAGCTGTATGAGGCAGAAACTCGTCCCACGTACGATTCGGAGGCCGAGCCCCACCCGAGCAATAATGGTGCGGCTTAGGTCAACTAATACGAATAAGATACAGTTCAGTCAATGATTGCCTTTTCGACGAAAGCTTAGCACGAACAAGCCACATGCAGGGAAACTTGCACATGTGGTTCTGGCCGGGGACCCCGATATACTGTACTAATATGTGTAGGTCCCTATAATTCGAGTGAGATTGCCATGGCGCAAAAGCAGATATGGTCCGGTATTCCCTTGTTCCCCGTATTGGTTATGTTCCTTATTCCTCATATAGCAGAAACTAATCGAGCTTCGTCTGATCTCCTAGAAGCGGAAGCTGAATCAGTTGCAGGCTATAATGTAGAATATGCACGGGATGTGATCCTTAGTAGTTCACTGTTGGCGGAAGCCAATATCCTGGGGACTCATTCTGACTTAAACAAGGGGTGGGTCTTTACCAACTTCTAAATCTAAGATTTAGGGAAGAAAATAGAGGATTATAGGGAATTCTTTTTTCTCTCTTCATTCAAAACTAATGAATGTCGGGTCGGAGGTTTCTGCCTTGTTATCAAAAAGAGTAGTTGGGTAAAGCAAACTCCCTCCTTGGACGAGCACGGGGCTTAGTCAAGTAGAACTGGGTTGCGTTGCTTGATGCGGAGATTGAAAACAAATCAGTAGGGCCATGCCGGTATGACAGAATATGCGTAAAAAAGGAAAATACATCCCCCTCCCCCCTTTAGTCAAAAATGAAAAACCGAGTTCTAAAAAGCAGCCCGCCCACTTCCATAGAACAATATCATGGCAACGTAGACCTAAGTGGGTTTATTGGATCCTGGGGAACCATCGCAAGTACGTCGACCTATAGAATGAGAATGTCGTGTCATCCAGCGGAGCTTAAAAGAAGGTGACTCGGAGCCTAGAAGAAGGAAGGTGACTCGCACAGACAGCTGACTCATTTTCAATAGAAAGGAATAGCCAAACCAACCCAGTTGGCTAGTCATTTTTTGTGATATTATCGGCCGACAAACCGGAGACGGATGACCACGGTCCTGACCTTACCAGCACCGTAGGTTTACTAATAAATGAAGCCCCTCAACCTACTATCGGACCAAACCTCAGCTTACTAGGGATAAAGGCCCCTTGAGCATCAGATAACATATTCTCCAATTTCATTTGAAAGTGAATTGCTAACACCTTTGTTATGATCTTAAACAGAACATTACAATAACTAATTGGGCGAAAGTCAAGAGGCAAGGGACTCACATTTGGGAATTCAAACAAAATGCGTCCGATTGAGCTCAGCCGGAAGTCTACCATCTTTAAAAACTCGAAGCAAGCCACGCTCCTTCCCATTCCTGATCAGGTGTCAAGATTTCTAGCATTATCAAGACAAATCAAAAAAATTTATCATTTATATTATAGAAAGATGTTACAAATCTAATAGTAGAAAAAATGGCAACAAGTGTGTGGATATTCAAACACTTTAAACCTAATTATTATTTTTTGCAAAATAAAATTTTCATCAATCCAATATGCAGTAACACAAATGTAAGAATTAGTAGTACGTTGACTAGACCAAACATCATATGTTAGAGAAATTTTTGATTTATTATTTTTAGAACTATTTATTATATTTTCTCTATATATAAAAAGTAATTTTAAAGCATCACTTTTCATTATATTTTGAGTAATTTTTTTATATTTTGGTTGTAAAGTATTTTGAATCCAAGTAGAAAATCTTGGTTAATCAATTTTGCAAGTTCTCGACATTGAAAATCATGATCATACGAAATAGTTGTTAAATCAAAAGAAGATAAATTAAGAATCTGTTGAGCTTGTGTAACCTTAGTATCGCGACTCCATGCATGATGTAAAAGATGACCAGTTCCTCCTGTTGTTGAAGCCGAAAGAATTTTTTTATATTTTTTGCACCGGGCTTTTGTTATGGTACCATCAGTTTCAACAATTTTCTCAAAATATTTCCATACCGCACTTCTTTTTCTACCTGATGGATATAAATTAATAGACGAACTTGTTTCTATGTCTTGGTTTTGTTGACTGGTAGGAGTACTAAGAGATATTTCTCCTAATATATTTGATCCAGTTTGTGGAGAATAACCTGAAACATCTCTATCCGCCATTAGTAAAAAGTAAATATAAAAAGTATAAATATTATACTAATCAATGAAAAAAATTTAAGAGATTAAGAAAAATTGACATAAATCTAGAATCCTTAATGAACTTAAAGAGTTGTTGAGAATGATTGTAAATGAACTTAGATTGTTGGGAGAACGAGTTGAGAGATGAGAAATGACATAGATAAAATGAAGAGGATGAGAGGGTATTTATAGAATATTTAAAATAATAAAATAACATCTATTTTTAAATTATACAGGTCTCGCTCGGTTAGACCTAGTTTGGCGCGCGCCACCCTGGGTTTGGCCAGGTCTGACATGCGTCAGACATTTGGCCAGGTCTGACGTGCGTCAGACATTTGGCCAGGTCTGATGCGCGTCAGACCTGACTTTGACCAGGCCAGCATGGCACCCGTGCCGTGCTTGACACGACCCACGTGCCCAAGGGGTGAGCCCAACCCGCCCCTTGGGCACAGTCGGGCCGTTCCCGACCTAACCATGCCAGGCCCGTGTTGCCCATGGAAGGGCCCAGCCCATTACCACCTCTATACTCATGCCACACCGTACTCTTCTTCATGTGGCTGCTTATAAGGGGGTTTCGGCCACTCCTAACTGATAACAACAACCCTTTAGTTTAAGGGTCAAGAATATTGGGAACCTTGCTTCCCTACTAGAGATGTATGGGGTCTAACTTCCCCTATTTCTCAACCAAACTCAACTTCAAGCATCCAAAGAAGAAATTATGCAATTTATCAAAAGGGAAACGATCCCACAACCAAAACAGTCCCTAAAATCCCTTACCCTTGGGGTTTTCATTTGGCAAAACCCTCTCAAAGGGTTGCCCTAAAACATCCACACCAATTCAAGCATCAAACAACGAAAAACTTCGGGAAAACATGTAAATCAACACCCGATTTGGTTTGCATGGGATTGCCCTAGAGATGGCAAAACCCTAAAGTATTAAGGCCACTCACCACAGGTCGGAGTCCGGCCAACACTTGCGGAAAGGATTCTGACGATCTCCAACGAACAGCGATCTCTAGTGCTGGATCTCGTTCTCCAAAATGTCACCCCTTCCTCCTCCTCAGGTATCCCGAAAATGAACCATCCAAATCAGATCTCCACCGTTCAGATTAAGAAACAAGGAGTCTTAGACATGCTCACAAAAAATCAATCCGATCAGATCCCGACCGTATGATGTCCGGATTGCTCAATTGGATGAAACAAGTCGTTATAGTAATTTGCTGAAGAAAACATGGAACAAGGCATCGGTTTTCCATCAGAATCATGGATTCTGACGTCAAAAGCCAATCTCCACCCATAAAAATCCACAAAAAACGAAGTCTAATACTCAGTGACCAAGTTTCGGCAAGATCATATCACGAATGCCCCACCGATCGCTAAGTTTGATGAAGTTCGTCGCTGCAAGAATTTCATGCCGAGAATACTCTTCCTCACTCTCCTTGGAATGCGTGCAAGTGAGTTCTCTTCCCCTCTTTTCTCTTTTTTTATTAATCGCTTAATGCCAAATGATCTCCCTACAACTCACTTGAGTTCGCACCTATTCTAGCCTACAGGCTCGACCGAACCACACCTATGGTAGACCCTAACTCGACTCAAATAAGAAATTAAAATATCCTACTTTACTACAATCATATTCCTCGCGCAAAAGCCATACCTCTGATTGCGTTATCCAGTGATGTACTCGGCTCACTTCGGTGCACATTATCAGCTTCCCGCTGAAACACCAAAATCGGTAATTATAAACAGGGTATTACAATCTTTCCCCTTTAAAAAAAATCATCCTTGAATTTTAGGATAAGCTAGTAAACTCATCAGATCACAATACATGTATGGATACTTCTTGCGCATATCGCGCTTAACCCATCAAGTGGACTCCTGCCTAGAGTGGTGCACTCACCTCATCTTCACCAAAGGAACATTTGTTGACCTCTGCTTCCTCATCTCATGATGCAAAATCTCAATAGGTCTCTCCCCATATGAAACAACTGCATCGACCTCCACTGCAGTGGGCTCTTACACTTGGGATTCATCCCTCATGTATCTTCTAAACATGGACACATGAAACACTAGTTCGGTCCCAACAACTAGAGCTTTGTAGCCTCAATAACCCAATTGGTGATCTGCACCTCTGCCCATACAAGGCCTCCAACAGAGCCATACCAATGCTGACTTGGTAACTATTGTTGTATACAAACTCCATAAATGGTAGTTGCTTCTCCCAATTCCACATTAGTACCTCTAGACTTTGGAGTACTTCCGCTAGCCTCAAATGCTCAACCTGGACCTATTTAACGGTTAAGAATATTGGGAAACTTGCTTCCCCACCAAGGCCACATGACCTAAGAGATGTATGGGTCTAACTTCCCCTATTTCTAAACCGAACTCAACTTCAAGCATCCAAAGAAGAAATTCTACAATTTATCAAAAGGGAAACTATCCCACAGTCAAAACAGTCCCTAAAATCGCCTACCCTTAGGGTTTTCATCTGGCCAAACTCTCTCATAGGGTTGCCCTAAAACATTTGCACCTATTCAAGCATCATATAATTCCATGGGATTGCCCGAGAGAAGGCAAAACCCTAAAGTACTAAGGCCACTCACCTCAAATCGGCCCGGCCAACACTTGCGGAGACGATTCTGACGATCTCCAACGAACAACGATCTCTCACTCCGAATCTCGTTCTCCAAAATGTCATCCCCTGTTCCTACTCATGTATCCCAATAATGAGCCATCCAAATAAGATCTCATCCGTTCAGATTAAGAAACAATGAGTCTCGTTCATGCTCACCAAAAATCAATCCAATCAGATCTCGGATGGTGTCCGGAGTGCTCAATTGGATAAAATAAGTAGTTGGAGGAATCTGCTAAAGAAAACCAGGAAAAAGGCTTCGCATTTCTGTTAGAATCACAGATATTGCCATCAAAAGCCAATCTCCACGAATAAGAATCTTGAAAATGAAGTCTAATACTCACTGGCCAAGTTTCGACCAGTTCAGATCACAAATGCCCCTCCGATCACAACGTTTGATGTAGTCCATCGAGACAAGAACTACATGTCGAGAATACTCTTTCGCACTCTCCTTGGGATGCGTGCAAGTGAGTTCTCTTCACCTCTTTTCTCTTTGTTTTACTAATCACTTCAGGCCAAATGACCTCCCAGCCGCTCACTCGAATCCGCACATAATATAGCCCTAAGGCTCGACCGAACCACACCCAAGGTAGACCCTGACTCGACTCAACCAAGAATTTAAAATTTCCTATTTTACTACAATCACATTACTCACGCAAAAGTCGTACCTCCGGTTGCGTTCTCTGGTGATCAACTAAGCTCACTTCGGTGCACATTCTGGGCTTCCCGCCAAAACACCAAAATCGATAATCATAAACACGGATATTACAATATTGCCCCCTTAAGAAAAAATCATCCTCAAATTTTAGGATAAGCTAATAGAGTCATTATATCACAATACATGTATGGATACTTCTCGCACATATCGCGCTTAACCACTCAGGTGGCCTCCTGCCCAGAGTGGTGCTCTCACCTCACCTTCACTAAAGGAACATCCCTGTACCTTAGTTTCCTCATCTGACGACTCGAAATCTCCACTGGTCTCTCCCCATATGAAAGGACTGCATCGACCTCCACTGTAGTGGCCTCTAAGACATGGGACTCATCCCACATGTATTTACTAAACATGGACACATGATAAACTGGTTCTGTCCCAACAATTGGGGGTCTCCAGCATCAAACCACCCAATTGGTGATGTTCACCTCTGGCTATACAAGGGGCCACAAACAGAGCCATACAAATGCTGCCCGAGTAACTATTGTTGTATAAAAACTCCACAAACGGTAGGTGCTTATCCTAATTCCACTATGTTACCTCTAGACCCTCGAGTAATCCTGCTAGCCTCAAATGCTCAACCTGGACCTGCTAACATACAAAACATTTGGATACTATTTTTTTTTTTGCCACCTCCCATTTCATTTCTTTTCACCACTAATTTGTCTCATATCAAGGTACATATTTTTAGCTTCTCGATGGATGGTGCAAGTGGATCTATACGTCATCTCTCGTAACCGCCTCTACATATGAAATGATTGCAGCGACCTCCACTGCAGTGGGCTCTAACACATGGGACTCATCCCTCATGTATCTCCTAAACATGGACACATGAAACACTAGTTCAGTCCAAAAAAGTGGGGCTCTCGAGCCTCAACTCACTCAATCGGTGATATGCACCTCCACCCAAACATCTCAAACAGAGCCATACCAATGCTGCCCTCGTAACTATTGTTGTATACAAACTCCACAAATGGTAGGTGCTTCTCCCAATTCCACTATTGTGCCTTCAGACCTTAAAGTGATCCTGCTAGCCTAAAATGCTCAACTTAGACCTGCTGACAAACAAAACATTTGGATACTATATTTTTTTTTCTACCACCCATTTCATCTCTTTTCACTGCTAATGTTATCTCATATCAAGGTACATATTTGAAGCTTTTGCACGGAAGGTGCAAGTGGAGCAATGCGCCATCTCTCGTACCTACGTTTGAACCTACGCCATCAATGGTACCACAATCCTATCCCTCAACCTTAGGACACCCTCACTGTCCAGTATGAACCCATCATCTGCATCCTCTCTCTCTGCTAAGTCCTTAGTCAGAGCGCAAAAGACATCCTCACCTTGAGCTCTCTGGAGCATGCCAACTAACGTGGACAGTACCCGTACGTATGCCACCACACAGTCCGAATCAAACACTGCCAAAATAGTTACATCACCGAAACAACAATTGAGCTCTCTCGCTAAGGGTCTCCTCACGGCAGCCAAATGTGCAACACCTCCCATTGATTTCCTGCTTAAGGCACTCGCCATTACGTTAGCCTTTTCAGAGTGATACAAAATGATGCAGTCATAATCTTTCAAGAGCTCTAACCATCTCCTCTTTCTCAAATTCATGTCCTTCTCTGTCAACAGATGATGGAGGCTCTTATGATCCGTGTAAATATCACAGGACTCCTAGTACAGATAATGGCACCACAGTTTCAGTGCAAACACAGCTGCCGCCAACTCTAGATCATGCGTTGGGAAGTTATTCTCATGGTTTTTCAACTGTCTAGACGCGTAAGCTATCACTTGCCAGGCTGCATCAATATACATCCTAGGCCAATCCGTGAGGCATCACAATACACCATGTACAAATCCACCTGAACCCAACGGCAATGCTAAGACTGGTGTTGACGTCAAACAATCTTTGAGCTTCTAAAAGCTCTTCTTACGTCTATCATCCCACACAAACTTGACTTTCTTCTGCGTAGGTCGAATCAAATGTGCTACAATCTTCGAGATGTTCTCCACGAACTTCTTGTAGAAACCTGCCAAGCCCAAAAAATTGCTCACCTCAATCACGCTGGTTAGCTATATCGAGTTCCAAACCACCTCCACCTTGGTCGGATCCACTCTGACTCCATCTTGAGTCACGATATACCCATGAAATCCCACAATTTCAAGTCAAAATTCACACTTGGAAAACTTAGCAAAAAGCTGGAGCTCTCTAAGGGTCCTCAAGACCACCCTCAGATGCTCAACATGCTCCTGCCCACTCTTGGAATATACTAGTATGTCATCTATGAACACAATGACAAACTTATTCAAGTACTCTTTGAACACCATGTTCATCTGATCCATGAAAGTTGTTGGTGCATTTGTCAACCCAAAGGACATCACCAGAGACTCATAATTCCCATATCTCGTCTTGAAAGTAGTTTTGGGCACATCCTGGTTTCGGATCCTCGACTAATGTGACAATATATATAGGTCTCTTAGGGAACTTCTATAAAAGGATAGTTGCTTAGGAAGTTGCAATTGCTCTAATAATAGCCTATTGTAGCAAAGTAAGAATCAAAACAAAAGGGCAATGCAAACACAAGAGATTTGTTTACGCAGTTCAGTGACAAACCAGTCATCTAATCTGCGGGGCACTAACCAGACAGATGCCCAATTCATTCTCTAAAAGTACAATATAAGCCCTTTGGATTTCACAACCAAAATCTGACTACCAGTACTACAGTCAATCGAAAATAACAAAAATATATTTGCTATTATAAGTAAATACCAACTTGCCTCTCTATGACATCACAGCCACAAAGTTCTATCCTCCACATAGCCTCGTGTTGTAGTGTATTATCCGCCTGATATCCAATCTTCTCATCGAAGATAAAAGGTTGTTGCCTCTTCTGCACTCGGCAGTCTGCACTCAGCAATTTCAACTCCTCTATAGATGGCAAGATAGTTTTCGCGCAATGGAGTTGTCGACAATAGATCTCTTCTCCAGTATTTATAGGTGTCACTGATAGATTATTAGAAGATCTAAATAAATGATGACTTCAATCATATTAATCACTCCCATCTTCAATAGAAACCATCAGCATAACTTAGGCATTTTACAAAAGATCATTTATGTAAATAAGAAACGCCTAAGAAATAAGTGAAGAGAAACTCTTCGAAACTAAACTGACCAGGAAGAAAAATAATGATGATTTAAATGTACAAAATCAGTTAACAAAATCATCATTAAACCAGAAGTCCATCAGTCATCAAGATCGTATCAAGCAACCCATCCATAAATTTTTTAAGACTATAAGCAGTTAAGACCGCGTCTTCACACTTGAAACTGTCATCATCGCATAAGTAGAGCTTTTTCCTTGTTGAATTTGAGAAAACACCAGAAGCTTCATTTGCCAAATATAGCCAGTAAACAAATGCCAAATACTAACATAATGATATGTGGATCGCAGGTCAATCTTTGAGACCCACTGAGCCCCTTGTAGCTGGTCAAATAAATTATAAATCCTCGGTAGTGGGTAACGGTTCTTGATCATCACCTTATTCAACTATTTGTAATTGATTCACAACGCATGGACTCATCCTTCTTTTTCACAAATAGTATAGGGTGCTCCCCACGGAGACACACTCGGGCAGATAAAGCTCAAATCCAATAACTCCTGCAACTAAGCCTTAAGCTCCCTCAACTCAGCCATAGCCATCCGATATATGGGAGAATCGAGGTTGGCTTCACCCCCTGATGCTTCTGAAAACATAACTCGATCTCTCGCTCAGGCATCAATCCTAGAAGCTCATCCGGAAAGACATCGGAGAAATCACAAGCTCGACGCATCTCGTCCACCTTCTTGGTCGTCCCCCTCTGCATTCGCCACAAAAGCTAGAAAGGACTGACAACCTTTGTCAAGAAGTCTCTGGGCTCTAAGAGCCAAAAGTATTCTCAAGTATTCACCCTTCCCTTCACCCTAAAAGGTAAACTGCGGTAGCTCAGGCTTATTATAGGTGACAACCTTCGCTCTATAATCCACCAACACATAATGAGTGGATAACCAATCCATCCCCAAAATCATATCGACTTGTTTTCCGCCCGTTGTGTTGGCTGTTTCATGCCATCTCCTCAAGGCTTATAAATAGAAGCCTTAGCAAGCCTTCCACCTATTATTCAATATTCTTTGAGCCATATTTGATGATCCCTGAGCTTAATTGAGCCACCATTCTTGAAATCCCTAGCTTTGATCTCTCAACTCCTTGAGTAAGCCTTGACTTCATTGATTCACCATCAAAGGCATCAAGAGGAAGCTAGGAAACTTTGTTTGGAGCTAAGTATAAGTTGTTTGATTTATTGCTCCATTAAGTTTTGTATTTTCTTGTTTATTTCATTGTATTTGAGCTTGTGAAAACCTAGGTTGTTAGGTCTTGAAATTGGGTGGATGCCTTTGTGTTTGAGGCTTAATTCCACCGGTGTAAACGTAGTTTACTAGGATTAGTTGAGTTGTCCTTAGGTTGAGGTGGGAGAGTGGTCTCGGTAGGAAGGCGGGATACTTCCGGGTGTGGAAGTGCCTTCGGTTTGAGAGCGGAGACTTTCCGGTGTAAAGTCCTCATTGTAAGGAAACGAATTAATCTAGTGAAGCTAGTTTGGAAATCCTAAGCGGGGTTCTTAGGTAGTGGAGTAGGCGTTGGGGCCGAACCACTATAAATCATTATGTTAGCATTGTCTCTTTTAGTGATGACAATGGTCATCCTTCCAATACTAACATGGTTTTTGAAGCCCAAAGTGTCTCTTGTCATAGGGGCACTAAAAATCGGAAAAGGAAGGTGATTTGCCATGTGTGCAAAGAAAAAGGACATGTGAAGAAAAATTGCACTTCCATGAAGAACAAGACAAAGAAGAGGTCAAACGCTTCCACATCATCATCTTATTCAAATGAAGCATCCTCTTGCGAAGACTATGAAGTCACTTCAAAAGTTTGCCTCATGGATGCTAATGATGAGGTACACTCTTCTTCTTCTAGTCATGATAACAAAAATGGTATTATTAATTCATCTAGTTCTCATGATTTTATTTATGATGAATTAATGGATGAATATAAAAGCATGTATGCCTTGCTTGTTAGAAAAGATAAAGAAAACTTAAGTCTTAGTTCTCAATTATATGATGTAAAATTAGAAAATGAGAGGCTAAAAATTAGTGTCTCCAATCCATGCCATGATACCTTAAGTGTTGACACTAAGGAATTGAAAACAAAAAATGACATGTTAAAAAATGAAAATAGCATGTTAAAATCTCAATTGCATGCTATTCATAAATCCATGAACGACTTGAAAAATGAGGTTGTTTTTCTAAGTAAGAAAGTTAATAATCTATCTTGTAATTCATCATCTAAGAATTCTAGATATACAAATGTTTCTTTCAAGAATGCTTATGCACATCATGCTTCTCATGTCAAGCGTTATAACATTAAACCTCATGTTCAAAAGAAAATTGTTTCCTTTAAGAATACTCATGTTCATCAAAGTTCACATGTCAAGCATTCTAATAATAAACCTCATGTCCATAATGAAAAGAAAAAATTTAATGGACATTATTTTTGTTGTGGTGTATATGGGCATGCCATCTATGATTGTGCTTTTAAAGTGAACCCTAGTGTTGTTAAGACACTTTGGGTACCTGAGCCCATTGACCCCCAAGGACCCAAAGTCATTTGGGACCAAAGGTCTCTTGCTCTATTGTAGGGGGAGCTACCACACAAGGGTGAGATCGATGAAGTTGGTTGATTGAAGTTGCTTGAGAATTCAAAGATTGTACCATTTCAAAGTTGCAACTTCAGGTCATCATGATGCCTGGGGTAATGAAATTATTAACATCAAACACTTTGGTATCATCTCCTATACTTACTTATTTTAAATTATAGTTGGAGTTTTGATACATGTTTAATATTAGTAGATTCCCCGCTCTTGATCAAAGGTTTTTTTTGAAAAATAATTTTATTTTTTATTTTTGGTCTCTTCGGAGACCTATGTGGCCTGTAATGGGCCTAAGCGACATTATGGTTCTAAATCGTAAGCTCATTGTGGCCTTTCGGTTTTCAACCAATAGGAAGGGTTGGAGATCATGTTTTCTCTTGTGATCTCTTAAAGTTCGTTTTGATATCACTTGATTTCATAAATGGATTTCAAACTATCTAGCAAAGATGTATTTTGAAAATGATATTTGAATCTCTCTTTGCTATTTGGTTTGGTTAGCTTGCTAGTAGCCTTAATTTCATTATCTACTTATGGAGTCTACTTGCAAATTAAAAATGTTGATGGAAGGCTAGTAGACTTAATTTGGAAAGAAAATGAAAAGTTCGGGAAAATTTCTAAGAACAAGGTATGAGCTCGTTTTTGCAAAAATCTTAATATAATACTTAAATATTCATGCTTTAATGATGTCTCTATACTCATGATTGATTTTGCATGACAAATCTATGAAATTTCATGAGTAGGTAAAATTTTGATAACTTAGGAAATTTCATGATATCTTGATTGAATGAAATTTGCTCTAAGTTGAAATTCATATTAAAGACCTCATTTTGAGTTAGTAGTTAGAAAATATGTTTAGATACACACATGACATGATTCTAGGTGATAACTAGATCACTTTAGGGAACTTAAGCTTGGAAAAGTTTGACCCAAGTCAATAAATCGACTTGGACACTTCATTTTAAGTCCAAACTTCATAAACAAGATTAGGAATAGGTATGACATGTTTCCATGCATTTAGAATGAAAAATTCATATGGATATGGATAAAATGATATAGAGGCCATTTTATGATAACCTCTTTTGAATCAAGTTGACCCAAGTCAGCAAATTGACTTAGAGGTCTCATTTTCAATCCATATTTGAGGAACATGTTTATATTTTCTCATGTTAGGTGACCATAGGTTTAAGTTTGAAAAATCATGAGTAAATGATAAGATTGACACTTAGAAAGATTCGTGATAACTAGTTTAGTTTTGAATGAAACCATGCTAGGTTGATATCTTGACTTAAGGAAATAATTTTTATTTCAAACTTGACATACACTCTTTACATGACCATTATGTGGTGTCCTAAAAGTTTGAATGAAAACTGAGCACTTTTTGTGAATAACTAAAAATTACGAAAATATCATTAAAGTCTCAACAAGAAAGACAAGTTGCCGGCCGTGTAGGGTTACCCTACATTAAGGGTATGGCTAAATAGTTTAGGCCATGAAAAATCACATAAACAATTCTTAGAAATTCAACAAATATTCCTTATGTTGTTTGTATTAAATTGTTTGAAATTGGGATTTAATAGGGTCAGCTACACTAGGACTACCCTAGAGATTAAGGGTAGGCCAAGTAGGGGTATTTTCATAATTTTATAGACAACTAAGACATTGTAGGTCCCTAGCACACTTTGTAATGACATTATACACTCAAGGTAGATTATGAAAAATATTTGTAGGGCCGCAAGTATGCAAAACCCTTAGGTTCTACCGTACACTTTAGGGTCGATACTGTAAAACATGAGTTATTGGAAGAACAATAAAAAAGTTTAGTCCCATTTCAAGAGTATATTGAATATTGCGTTGGATAATATGGTGTGATGGGTGTATTTACTGGCATCAACTTTAACTCAAGTTTTGAGGAAATGAAATTGGTGCCCTAGTTATTCCATCGAATGAATCGATCGTTAGATACCGAACTAGAAACAAAGAGGTGAGAAAGATAAATCTTGCTTTCTTAACTATATTTTTGAAAATTGAAATGAAGTCATTTACATACGTTTGTAAAAAAGATGATAGAATGCTATTGAATTACAATAATATACTTCGTATTCTCAAAACAATGGATCAATTTTTGATAATTTTTCAAACATATTAAGTAATTATTCATAGGTAGCATGATTATCAAACTATTTGTATTTTGTTAATAATTTAAATTTATTATTAATTTGTTTTATTTATTGTGTTGAACGTACAAAATTTATATCTGAATACAATTGTCACATTATCAATGATGATAACATAGACGACCATGGCAATATAGTGGAGGTGGAATGTACAATGGTGGAAGAAATCCAAGCTTCTTGTCTAGAGCTCTTCCACTGTGAGTAATGTTAGCATCTTTGAGCATATTGTCTGAAAGATAGAAACATTATAAGAGACATTATTAAAATAAAAATAATCAAGTTAATATAATAGCAATTTTCTAATTAAGTATCAATATCGATGCATCGGTTGTCATAGGCGGCTTAAACCAAAGAGCAATTAAAGGTTTCAGAAATGATCATTGCGATGAGATATATAAATTTTAAATTTAGTTGTTAACTTGTTTCTTATATTTTTGGTCCATAGTTATCATAAAAGAAACTTTATTTAATGAATAAATCTAATATTTATAAGAATCGAAAAAATTACTTAAATATCTATAAAATCAACTCATTAGAATTTGTTGGAGATGTAGGAGCGATCTCACTAGTAGCTACTACTGGAGATGAAATCAGTGACATAGATAAGAAGAAAAAAATAGCGAAGAGACTTAGAAAAAGGCTCCTTGCATCCATGTTAATAAAAAAAATTTGTCAAAAGATTATTTCTATTTTCAATTAGTCATTACCCTTCTATTCGGTTAATATAAATATATAATAGTTTTGTTAACGCTAAACACGCCTTTAATAGGAGGCACATGCTTTATAGGCTTTCAGTTAAAATTTATGAAATCTAATTTTTATATAAACACAATAAATGATAGACTTTATTTGAAGCAAAGTATGCACACATAATGACATATGGGAATAATATCACCGAACAAACATGGATTAATGTACATTTGCCAATCTAGAATACATGTTATTATAATTATTATAAATATTTTATTAAATTTTCAGATACATATATTTCCATATTGAGTTTTTAAGATTTATTCTCCTCGACGTAATACTCTAATTTTAATATAATTTTTGAATTTCAGCGAGTAACCCGCGATGTGCGTCATATTGGCTTAAGATTTTCAACTTTGGTCAATCTCAGTTTTGATGATAACAAACATGGCACTAATGTTTGAGTAAAAAATATTTTTCAGGTTCCAAGTTAATTTGCACACGAGGACCGCGATCGAAAAAATCATAGGAATCATAGAAATGGAAGGATGATCGTCGACACTCGAATTTCGTCGAGAAGATAGAGTCAAGGTTTGCGGTGTCCAGCGTGTGATGTAAATCCTCTTTATGATGCAAAGAAATCCCAATACCTGAAACTAAAACCCGAAAACCAAGAAATCAACAACTGACAAAAGATTAGCCATAATGCTAGTTTAAGTCGAATCTCATCCGAGGATCAACCGGAGAGGTTCTATATAATTTCCAGAATATATTTGTCTGTCCTGCAGTCGAACATCAATCAATCAAGGGTCGCCTGGCGGTTGACGGAATAGCCTAACAGATCTATTTAGATCCGTTGAACAACTCTTTTTAAGCTCCTACACCCGGCAAAATCGGCAACCGAAAAACAAATTAAATCGAATGATGCATTACATGGATACCATAATCCTAAGTCAACCGTGCCTTTCAAATATCTCAATATGTGTTTGACCTCACTTAAGTGAGATATTTTTGGACAAGATTGAAGCCTAGCACATGCACAAACACTAAACGTGATTTCGGGTCTACTTGCGGTTAAATAAAGAAGGCTACAAATCATACCTCGATATCATTTTTCATCTATTTTTACACTGTCACGCCCCAACTTAGGGTCACGTGACCGACTGGAGTATACATGCCTGTAACATGCAGCCTATCCCATGCACATGCCAATTATTAATAAATCATAGTGGAAAGAGTAACAAATTTCTATAATGAACGAGAAACCGAAACATATTCCATTTAAGAAGTAAAGTTTTTAGCAAAATGTTTAAAGTGCGGAAATAAGTAAATCAAAGTTCAACAGTTACTTTAACAGGTGAAATCTGAATGAAAGACATGAATGTCCCCAAGGGACTACAATTCCAAAATACTAAAACACATGTGCATGACAAATCTACCAAAGACTCGACTACGACCCCTAACTAGGACTGCTATGAGATCAATGTGGCTCCTCCGCCCTCCAGCCACGCCAAGTGGTATGGAGAGCTAACAAGCCATCTGGACATCCCATGCTCAAAGGCAAACTTGTTCACTTAGTACTGAAGAACAACAAGCCTCAGTGCATCCATGTCCTACGGCAATAAATCACACTCTGAAAATAATCGGGAATGACCCATCTAAGCTTATCCAATAATCATACCCTTGAAGATAGGGCAGGAATAATTGGGATTCGCCCATCCGAACTTATTCCAGAAGAAAACTCGAGAACAATCAGGATTCGCCCAACCGAACTTGTTCCACAAGAAACGCAGGAACAATCGGGATTCGTCCATCCGAACTTATTCCTTAAACACAGGTTGGGAATTAACCATCCAACCTTCCGGGCCAAGCCCGCAATCATGCTCGTATCCGAGCCTCTCTGCCATTCATAAAAATATGGCGCTAACAAGACCTAAGTCAAGTGTATCCTATGGTGTCTGAGGGGTGTCTTTAATAGGAAACGCCGCAATACTCTATGCTTGATCCCGATGCCCTAGACCCGCAATATCATTAACCCTTGAGGTTTTATTTCATGCAGATAACTTATTTGTTGGTTCTTAATAAATTATGCTGCCTCTTGAATTTTAATTCTACAATTAAAATTTCCATTGCCGAAATTAGGGTTTTGTTTTAGGGGTTTTATTTTTAATTTACTGTTGCGCCAAAACTGGTGCACCCAAGCCGAATCTGATTCCCAAAGTGTATCATTTGGTTCCAGACTATGCTTTTTAGTTAAAATGATAGGATACACGACTATATTCAGTAAACTATACATATCACAACAGAGATTACAAAATCAGCCTTGAATTAACAATTTTGGCAAGTTTGAGTTTTCAGCACGTCAAAATAATTAATCTGAAAATCACAGTAATTAAATTCTAAATTACCACCACAACAGATTTATAACATCAAGATAAATCATAAAAAATTATTAAATCATAATTCCTAATCAAGATTTAGCATGCATCCACATCATCTTTAATTCAAGACTCAAGCTTGAAAACCAAGAACCCCAAACATGAACATACATGGCATCAATACACATCCTAGGTCAATCCGCGAGGCATCACAATACACCATTTACAAATCCACCCAAACCCAACGACAACGCTGACACTAGTGTCGACGTCAAACAATCGTTGAGCCCCCGAACGCTCTTCTCACAACTATCATCCCACACAAACTTGACTTTCTTCTGCATAGGTCGAATCAAAGGTGCTACAATCTTCGTAAAGTTCTCCATGAACTTCGTAGTAACCTGCCAAGCCCAAGAAACTACACACCTCAATCATGTTGGTTGACTATATCGAGTTCCGTACAACCTCCACCTCGGCCAGATCCACTCTGACTCCATCCTGAGTCACGATATACTTGAGAAATCCCACAATTTCATGTCAAAATTCACACTTCGAAAACATAGCGAAAAGTATGTCATCTAAATGAAATTGATGGCCTAGGTATTCCATCGAATGAATTGATCATTAGATACCAAACTAGAAACAAAGAGGTAAGAAAGATAAATCTTGCTTTCTTATCTTTATTTTTGAAAATTGAAATGAAGTCATTTACATACGTTTGTAAATACACTTCGTATTCTTAAAACAATGGATCAATTTTTGATAGTTTTTCAAACATATTAAGTAATTAGTCATAGGTACCATGATTATCAAACTATTTGTATTTTGCTAATAATTTAAATTTATTATTACTTTATTTTATTTATTGTGTTGAACGTACAAACTTTATGTCTGAATACAGCTGTCACATTATCAATGATGATAACATAGACGACCATGACAATATAGTGGAGGTGGAATGTACAATGGTGGAAGAAATCCAAGCTTCTTGTCTTGAGCTCTTCCACTATGAGCAATGTTAGAATCTTTGAGCATATTGTCTGAAAGATAGAAACATTATAAGAGACATTATCAAAATGAAAATAATCAAGTTAATATAATAGCAATTTTCAAATTAAGTATCAATATCGATGCATCGGTTGTGATAGGCAGCTTAAACAAAAGAGAAATTAAAGGTTTCGGAAATGATCATTGAGATGAGATATATAAAATTTAAATTTAGTTGTTAACTTGTTTCTTATATTTATGGTCCATAGTTATCTTAAAAGATAATTTATTAAATAAATAAATGAATAAATCTAATATTTATAATAATCAAAAAAATTACTTACATATCTGTAAAATCAACTCATTAGAATTTGTTGGTGATGTAGGAGCAATCTCACTAGTAGCTACTACTGGAGATGAAATCAGTGACATAGATAAGAAGAAAAAAATAGCGAAGAGACTTAGAAAAAGGCTCCTTGCATCCATGTTAATAAAAATATTTTGTCAAAAGATGATTTCTATTTTCAATGACTCATTACCCTTCTATTCGGTTAATATAAATATAGAATAGTTTTGTTAACGCTAAATGCGCCTTTAATACGAGGAACATGCTTTATAGGCTTTCGGTTAAAATTTATGAAATCTAATTTTTATATAAACACATTAAATGATAGACTTTATTTGAAGCAATGTTTGCACACATAATGACATAAGGGAATAATATCACCGAACAAACATGGATTAATGTACATTTGCCAATCTAGAATACATGTTATTATAATTATTATAGATATTTTATTAAATTTTTAGATACATATATTTACATGTTGAGTTTTTAAGATTTATTCTTCTCGATGTAATACACTAATATTAATTTAATTTTTGAATTTCAGCGATAAACCCCCGATGTGCGTCATATTGGTCTAAGGTTTTCAACTTTGGTCAATCTCAGTTTTGATTATAACAAACATGGCACTAATGTTTGTGCAAAAAATATTTTTCAAGTTCCAAGTTAATTTGCACGTGACTTCTGCGATCGACAACTGACAAAAAATATTTGATTGTAAATCCTTTTTATGATGCAAAGAAACCCCAATGCTTGAAACCAAAACCCAAAAACCATGAAATCAACAACTGACAGAACATTAGCTAGAATGCTAGTTTCAGTCGAATCTCGACCAATCCTTGGGCGACTATCCTCGGTCGACTGACAGTCGCCCGAGGATCGTCTAGAGAGGTTCTGGATAATTTCCAGAAGCTATTCGGCCATCCCGTGGTCGAACCTCAATCGACCGAGGATCGCCTGGCGATCGATCGAATAGTATAACAGATCTATTTAGATCTGTTGAACAGCTTTTTTTGAGCTCCTACCCTTGGGATCTCTATATAAACTCCCAAGGCAACTTTTCTTACCCCCTTAACACTTCATTGAGCCATTCTATGATTATTAGGGCTATCCACATTTCGGTTTACACCGAACCAAACCGAATTATTCGGTTCGATTTGGTTTCGACAATGTCGGGTTTGATTGTTGACCTGAACACTGCTATTCGGTTCCTGATATCCGAGAAGCGAATCTGAACCGAAAATTGAATAAATAATAATAATTTTTTTCCCAAATCTCCACTGGTCGGCTTCGAGTAAGCAGTGAGTAATGAATACTTGTGTGTTTTTGTGATTTATTATCTTGTATTTGGTTTTGTTGAGTTTGGTGGTTGCCTTGGTTGTAAGGCATAAGTCCACCCTTGTAGTATAGGATTAGAGTGTCCTTAGGTGATAGTGAGGTGGGAGAGTGCTCTCTGTAGGAAGGCGGAGACTTCCGGGTGTAGAAGTACCCTCGGTGTTGTAATACCTACAAATTTATAAATTTTTATTTAATTATTTCAGCGGAATAATTTCCTTGTCCCCAACAGTAGATTTCATGTTATGACAGCCACCCCTTATTGATAAGGAATTTTCTGAGATTTTTCTTGATTCGTCGTGATTTATCGAATGTTCGCTATTGGAATTGTTGTATTTTTGCGGTCCTTGTTTCCTTGTGTGATTTGTTAGGGTCGACAGCCCCTATTGGTGGCCCTAGAGACTAAGGGCCGACCAAACCATGTAAGAGGGGTTTGCCTTTGGTTTCTTGACTGGGATTTGGGTAGTTTTCATTCCCTCCATGTCGTACAAATTAAATACCCTAGGAGGAAATGTTGGCCTAAAGTTTTCTACCTTGGTCTTAATCTCAGTTTTGATGATAACAAATATGGAACTAATTATTTCATGGATAGTTATTTTCAGGTTCAATATCAGTTAGCGCACGACGTCCCCCATTGGAAAAATCAAAGAAATCAGAGAAATCGACAAGGATGCTTGCCGACACTTGGATTCTTTGGGAAGTTAGAGTTTAGGTTTAGCGTGTCTAGATAAATTGTAAATCCTCATGATGATGCAAAGAAACCCAAAAACAAATTCCAAACCCCAAAACATGAAAACCCAAAAACCGCCCTGAAATTCACTAAGCCTAGGGAGCTCCTTGGAGGGCTATATGACCTAGATATTTTCATGACACAAAAAATAGTGGTAATTGTTCCTTGGGTAAAAACTAGATAACGAGGTATTTTTAAGGAATTTTTTGAAGCCTTTAGCATACCCATATTTGACCCGGGAGATTAGAAAATTTCCGTTTTCCATAAATTTGTACTAGACCACAAAAACTATATTTTGATTCCTATGGATTTTGATTTTTTAGATATTTTAATTGAATACAAATGGGGGGGTAATCCTTATATAATATTTATATTTTAAAGTTAAGAAATATTATATAAGTAGACTTAGCAAAGTCTGAACCCAGAAACGAGCAAACGAGCAAAAAAATCAGCAAACTGGACTGATTTTTCCAGTTTTGATCGATCGGTCGGTCCCCGAATGGCGTCCGAAATGGGTAGAAGCCATTCAATCACTCGGTGGTCACTCACTCGGTCGGTCGATCGGTCGGTTGGCCTGCGATCGGACGACGGAAACGACTAGTTTTCCGCTTGTTGAGTTGGCTGTTTCATGCCATCTCCTCAAGGCTTATAAATTGAAGCCCTAGCAAGCCTTCCACCTATTATTCAATATACTTTGAGCCATATTTGATGATCCTTGAGCTTGATTCAGCCACCATTCTTGAAATCCCTAGCTTTGATCTCTCAACTCCTTGAGTAAGCCTTGACTTCATAGATTCACCATCAAAGGCATCATGTGGAAGCTAGGAAACTTTGTTTGGAGCTAAGTATAAGTTGTTTGATTTATTGCTCCATTAAGTTGTGTATTTTCCTGTTTATTTCATTGTATTTGAGCTTGTGAAAACCTAGGTTGTTAGGTCTTGAAATTGGGTGGTTGCCTTTGTGTTTGAGGCTTAATTCCACCGGTGTAAACGTAGTTTACTAGGATTAGTTGAGTTGTCCTTAGGTTGAGGTGGGAGAGTGCTCTCGGTAGGAAGGCGGGATACTTTCGAGTGTGGAAGTACCTTCGGTTTGAGAGCGGACACTATAAATAATTGTGTTAGCATTGATATATTGTTTTGTGCTAATTGCTTCATATTTATCGCTTCCATTTGCTATTAATATCGTGCTTAGCCTAACTAATCAAGAAACGATTAAAACCGAAATTAGGCGATAAGACTAGTTAACATACTATTCACCCCCCCCCCCCCGCCCTCTAGTGTGGCCATTTCACCAACAATTGGTATCAGAGCGGGCTTGTAGCTTGAGATTTCACCATCTCTTCTACACCTTGTCTCGATCCGAGAATGGCACTAGAGTTGGTAGCATCTTCACCTCCTACGTTCGATGAGTCTAACTTTGGTGTTTGGAATAGTAGAATGTATACTTTCCTAAAGACTCAAGGTTTAGGTGTATTTGACATGGTAAAGACAAAATATATTGAACCTAAGGAAAATATGGATGCATGGACCCAAGAACAAATTAATATGTTTGAATTAAATGCTAAGGCAACAAATTGCATATATTGTTCTTTGGAAAATAATATATTTGAAAAGATCATGCATTGTACTTCCGCATTCGACATTTAGGCTTGCTTAAATGTCTTATATGATTAAGCTAAAACCGAGGAGTTAGAAACTTTTAATGAAGGTAGTGATGACAAGGGTCATCCTTCCAATACTAACATGGTTTTTGAAGCCCAAAGTGTCTCTAGTCATAGGAGCACTAAAAATCAGAAAAGGAAGGTGATTTGCCATGTGTGCAAAGAAAAAGGGCATGTGAAGAAAAATTACCCTTCCATGAAGAACAAGGCAAAGAAGAGGTCAAACGCTTGCACATCATCATCTTATTCAAATGAAGCATCCTCTTGCCATGACTATGAAATCACTTCAAAAGTTTGCCTCATGGATGCTAATGATGAGGTACACTCTTCTTCTTTTAGTCATGATAACAAAAATGATAGTATTAATTCATCTAGTTCTCGATGTAATACACTAATATTAATTTAATTTTTGAATTTCAGCGATAAACCCCCGATGTGCGTCATATTGGTCTAAGGTTTTGAACTTTGGTTAATCTCAGTTTTGATTATAACAAACATGGAACTAATGTTTGTGCAAAAAATATTTTTCAAGTTCCAAGTTAATTTGCACACGACGTCCGTGATCGAAAAAATCATAGGAATCATATAAATGGAAGGACGATCGTCGACGCTCGAATTTCGTCGAGAAGATAGAGTCTAGGTTTGGGGTGTCTAGCGTGTGATGTAAATCCTCTTTATGATACAAAGAAATCCCAATACTCAAAACTAAAACCCGAAAACAAAGAAATCAACAATTGACAAAAGATCAGCCAGAATGCTAGTTTAAGTCGAATCTCAACCGAGGATCAACCAGAGAGGTTCTATATAATTTCCAGAATATATTCGTCTGTCCCGCAACCAAACATCAATCGATCGAGGGTCGCCTGGCGGTTGACGGAATAGTCTAACAGATCTATTTAGATCCGTTGAACGGCTCTTTTTAAGCTCCTACACCCGGCAAAATCGGCAACCAAAAAACCAAATAAATCGAATGATGCATTATATGGATACCATAATCCTAAGTCAACCGTGCCTTTCAAATATCTCAATATGTGTTTGACCTCACTTAAGTGAGATATTTTAGGACAAGATTGAAGCCTAGCACATGCACAAACACTAAACGTGATTTCGGGTCTACTTGCGGTTAAATAAAGAAGGCTATAAATCATACCTCGATATAATTTTTCATCTACTTTTACACCGTCACGCCCCAACTTAATGTCACGTGATCGGCCGGAGTATACATGCCTATACCCCGTAGCCTATCCCATGCACATGCCAATTCATAATAAATCATAGTGGAAAGAGTAACAAGTTTCTATAATGAATGAGAAACCGAAACAGATTCCATTTAAGAAGTAAAGTTTTTAGCAAAATGTTTAAAGGGCGGAGATAAGTACATCAAAGTTCAAAAGTTTACTTTAACAAGTGAAATCTGAATGAAAGACATGAATGTCCCCAAGGGACTACAATTCCAAAATACTAAAACACAAGTGCATGACAAATCTACCAAAGGCTCGACTACGACCCCTAACTAGGACTGCTATGAGATCAATGTGGCTCCTCCGCCCTCCAGCCGCGCCAAGTGGTATGGATAGCTAACAAGCCATCTGGTCATCCAATGCTCAAAGGCAAACTTGTTCACTTAGTAGTGAAGAACAACAGGCCTCAGTGCATCCATGCCCTACGACAATAGATCACACTCAAGGGTTATGAGGATAATCGGGATTGACCCATCCGAGCTTATCCAATAATCATACCCTTAATGATAGCGTAGGAATAATTGGGATTCGCTCATCCGAAGTTATTCCAAAAGAAAACTCGGGAACAATCGGGATTCGCCCATCCGAACTTGTGCCACAAGAAATGCAGGAACAATCGGGATTTGCCCATCCGAACTTATTCCTTAAACACAGGTTGGGAATTAACCATCCAACCTTCCGGGCCATGCCCGCAATCCAGCTCCTATCCGAGCCTCTCCGCCATTCATAAAAATATGGCGCTAACAAGACCTAAGTCAAGTGCATCCTACGGTGTCTTAGGGGTGTCTTTAATGGGAAACGTTGCAACACTCTATGCTTTATCTCAACGCCCTAGACCCGTAATATCATTAACCTATGAGGTTTTATTTCATGCAGACAACTTATTTGTTGGTTCTTAACCAATTATGCTGCCCCTTGAATTTTAATTCTACAATTAAAATTTCCATTGCCGAAATTAGGATTTTGTTTTAGGGGTTTTATTTTCAATTTACTGTTGCGCCAAAACTGGTGCACCCAAGCCGAATCTGATTCCCAAAGTGTGTCATATGGTTCCAAACTATGCTTTTTAGTTAAAATGATAGGTTACACGACTATGTTCAGTAAACTATACACATCACAACAGATATTACAAAATCAGCCTTGAATTAACAATTTTGGCAAGTTTGAGTTTTCAGCACGTCAAAGTAATTAATCCGAATATCACGGTAATTAAATTCTAAATTACCACCACAACAGATTTATAACATCAAGATAAATCATACAAAATTATTAAATCATAATTCCTAATCAAGATTTAGCATGCATCCACATCATCTTTAATTCAAGACTTAAGCTTCAAAACCAAGAACCCCAAACATGAACATACATGGCATCAAGATTTAATCTTTTCACATGCAAATCATGCATTGGATGTTGAAGATAATGCAATACCTTCATGTTCGTATTTATCCTTTAGACTAGTTTGATCTATCACAAACTTAGCATTTATCCTTTTATTTAGTGGGTATTTATATGTTAGCTTAGTAGGTAATTATCAGTTAATTACCGAGTATTTAGGAGTTATCATTGTGTCCTGTAAACCTATAAAAGATCACTTTTTTTATGAATGGAAGCATCTCTCTCGTGTTTATCCTGGCGTGTTCAACATCTAGTATCAGAGTCGGTGCGAGAGAGTGCTGGGAGGAGGAGAGATCATCGTACCAAAGCCGAAGGCAAGAGACGAGAGGGAGAGATTGCGGAGAGAGTTCTCTATTTTGAACAGAGGTAAAAAAGGTGTCGTTGGGAAATTGAAGACTGAGCTGTCTCAAGTAGGAAGGGTGTGTGGTAGATCACGTCGGCCTCTTTCAGCGACATAATGAAGAAGCCGCGTCTGAAGACGTCTTCTCAGATCAAGAAGAAACAACGCCTTCTCGAGAAAAGAGATCTGAATCCCATCTCCTGAAGCTCCCTATTTAGATGCAAATATTGATCACCTTCATCATTAAGATTGCTAGTGGCATCCAAGTCGACCTACGTGAGCAACTTCATCGTCAAGAGGATCATCGTCAGTCCATGAGCAGCAGAAGAAGCTGCTGCTGCTGCCAAAAAGAAAGAGCCGCACCATTTTTTGGTTGCCACCAGCCATTGCGTGAAGAGAGAGTGAACTTTCTCATTTCGACGGGCCCCGCTTCAAAAAGAATTGAAGCAAAGTTGTTTGCAGCGAGCTCCACCATTCTTTTCCATGCGCGTGTTCTCCCATGGAGGAGAAAAGGAGATTAAAATTGGTGGCCCCCACTTCAAAAGTATTGAAGGAAGTAACCCCATCTTTATTTGATTTCTACATCAAAAGAAGAAAGACATCAGCAGGCTCCACCTCTTATTTTTGACTTGGTCAAAATAAAAAGAGAAGAGAAGCATGTATAGGCTTATTTTCTTATTTTACTTCCCTATTTGTGATCATGGAAAGAGAGTGTGTGTGTCATCTTCGCTCGACCAAATTAATTTCCGCTCATTCTGGTGACAAGTCTCGTTGATCGCCATATAGGGGAGATTGTGATCATGGAAGAAGTACCGAATGACCCCTGCTTCTTCAGCAATAGTAGGTCTCTGAAGTGGATTTTCAAAAGCAATCGTCGCCTAGAGGAAGAAAGAGGATTAGATCTCAAGAATTGGTGGATAATTTCTGGTGACAAAATGAGCGAACAACATTTCATTGGCGGAATGAAGAAGCTCAACAATCATAATTATAATACTTGGTCGACTTGTATGATGTCATATTTGCAGGGCCAAGATTTGTGAGAAGTTATTAATGGGAGTGAAGTTACGCAGCCAGAAGAAGATACAAATGGTGCACCGCGAAAGTGGAGAATCAAAGCTGGTAAGGCAATGTTTGTCTTGAAGACAACTGTTGAAGAAGAAGTGCTAGAACACATTCAGGATGCCAAAGCCCCCCAAGAAGCTTGGGATACACTCACCAAGCTGTTTTCAAAAAGGAATGACACAAGACTCCAGCTTTTAGAAAGTGAGCTATTGTCGATAGCGCAACACAATATGGCGATCGCTCAATACTTTCACAGGGTGAAGACGCTCTGCCGGGAGATTACAGAGTTAGATCCAAAAGCTCTGATCGGGGAATCCAGGATGAAGAGGATAATCATCCATGGTTTGAGGCTTGAGTTCAGAGGCTTTGTAGTTGCAGTTCAGGGATGGCAGAAGCAGCCATCACTTGTTGAGTTTGAGAATTTGCTTGCAGGTCATGAAGCATTGGTCAAGCAAATTGGTGGAATTTCGCAAAAAGATGAAGAGGAAGCGCTCTACGCCAAGAAAAGCTAAAGGAATTCCAAGCAGCATGCCGATGGAGGATCTAAGAACAATGAAGGTAAAGCAAAAAGTCGTGAAGGAGAAGGGAGCACTCGTGCAGGGGGAGCATCGAAGAAGCATGGCAACAAATTTGAATGGAACTATTATAATTGCAACAATATTGGTCATATGGCAAGAGAATGCCAATCGAAAAAAAAGCTGGAGGAAGGTAATGCTCTTACTTTCAAAGAGGAGGAATAGTGGCATGCTGAGGAGGTAGCTCTCACAACTATAGTATCCGATCAAGTAGAGGATGATTGGATCGAAAGCTCAGCTTGGTAAAGGAAGCTGGTGTTGAGGGGGAGTGTTGAAGATAATGCAACACCTAGCTTCATGTTCGTATTTATCCTTTAAACTAGTTTGATCTATCACATAGTTAGCATTTATCCTTTTATTTAGTGGGTATTTATCATGTTAGCTTAGTAGGTAATTATCAGTTAATTACCGAGCCTTTAGAAGTTATCGTTGTATCCTGTAAGCCTACAGAAGGCCACTTATTTTATGAATGGAAGCATCTCTCCGTTGAGCATCTCTCTCGTGTTTATCCTAGCATGTTCAACATTGGCATCATAGGAACTTGATTAAAAAAAATCACTCCAAAGCCTAGACTTCAAAAACCATCAAGATCTTCTCTTAGGCATTTCATCGAACACCTTGAGAGCGACCTTATTCCCACCTTGGCTGAGCACCCCTAGGGTAGTCCTAGGGCTGCCGAGCCCCTTACGGGAGAGGTCTTCGGGCCCCTCTTTCACGACAATAAGAGAAATCGGCAAGAACTTGAGAATCGACGAAAACCCGACAAGAAACGCGACAATCTTCAAGATCGGCTCAAGAAATACGAAAGAAACCCAAGACAATGAGAGGTAAACCACTCACCTGATTTGGAAGAAGAAAAAGAGATTTTTTCCGATCGACGGCTTCCAAATCCGGCCTCAATCAAGCGGCCGCGGCTCAGCTCCTCAAAGGAAAGGGGGCGGTGGCTCCCACCAAGCCGGTGGCTTGGCTTCCAAGGGAAAGGAAGGAAGAGGGGGGGAAGAGGGGCGACGTATTGCGGCTCCTCTTTCTCCCTCAGCTCGGCTTCACAAGGGAGGGGGGATGAATCGGCTGCTGGTGACTTGGCTCCAAGAGAGAGAGGGAGAGGGGCGGTGGCTCGGTGGCTCCTCTCTCTCTATCTCTCTCTCTCTCTCTGTCTCTCTCAGCGGCTTGTGAGGCTCCAACAAGGAGCCGCCTAGCCCTAGGGGGGGATTTTATAATCCTCTCCCAAACCTCATCCAAATACTAACCCCTTTCTAACCCACATCCACCTCAAGCTCGGATCGAACCCGCTAACTCCTCAACCCAAACTAACCCCATGCTAAATACAAACATCAATCACATGCACACCCATGCAATACAAGTTAATAAATTAAGCACATAAAATATAAAATCCACAGATCAACTTACCCGACCTCCCAAGCTCGCACCGGACCATGAGTCGACTCGGCTCGACCGTGAACTAGCCCACTAGGCTGGCAACACAAAACAAATAACAGGAAATCAAAATAATATCTAGGATATTACATACACCATCTTCATCTTTATCAAGCTTAATGGATGTGCTCATTGGTGTAGAAGCTATCTTGGCTTCATTCATCCCAAACCTTTTGATGAGCTCCTTTGTGTACTTGACTTGATTTATGAAGATCCCTTTGTTGGTTTGCTTGATTTAGAGACCAAGCCTGAAAGATAGTTCTTTCATCATGCTCATCTCAAACACCTCTTGCATGCATTTTGCAAACCACTCACAAAGCAATTCATTAGTAGCACCAAATATTATATCATCAACATAAATTTGCACGAGTAAAATATCATTTTCATTATTTTTTATAAAAAGAAAAACATCGGCTTTTCCAATGCTAAAGCTTTGATCAATCAAAAATATGGAAAGCCTTTCATACCAAGCCCTAGGGGCTTATTTTAAACCATGCAAAGCCTTTTTAAGTTTAAAGACTTGATTTGGAACTCAAAACATTCAAATCCGGGGGGTTGTTCAACATAAACTTCTTCATCGGCTTTTCCAATGCTAAAGCCTTGATCAATCAAAAATATGGAAAGCCTTTCATACCAAGCCCTAGGGGCTTATTTTAAACCATACAAAGCCTTTTTAAGTTTGAAGACATGATTTGGAACTCAAAGCTTTCAAATCCGGGGGGTTGTTCAACATAAACTTTCAAGTCCTAAACTTCATTCCTAACAAATTGATTAAGTTCCTCTTGCATAGAAATTTCCCAAAATTCATCTTCTATTGCTTCCTTAATATTTTTTGGCTCTACTTGAGATATGAATGCTACATATTGACAAATATTCTTAAGTTTAGAGCACGTTACCACTCCCATTGATGGTTCTCCAATGACTTGATCCACTGGTCTTAGAACTATGAGAGTAACCTAGGAAAATGCCTTCATCGGATTTAGAATCAAATTTTCCTAGATGCTCCTTAGTGTTTAAGATAAAACATTTACACCCAAAAACACGAAAATATCCCACACTTGGGATTTTACCATTCCAAAGCATAAAAGGTGTTTTCTTGATTTTAGGTCTTAATAAAACATAATTAAGTACATAACAAGAGGTGTTTATGGCTTCGGCCCAAAAATACTTGGGCAAATTATTTTCACAAAGCATGGTCCTAGCCATCTATTGTAAGGTTCTATTCTTTCTCTCAACCACCCCATTTTGTTGAGGGGTTCAAAGGGAAGAAAAGGTATGCTTAATACCCAATTCATCACAACATTCGAAAAACTTTTTATTTTTAAGTTCTCCTCCATTATCACTTCTAATTTTCAAAATTGAAATTCCTTTCTCATTTATAACTCTCCTAGCAATTTTTTAAAAGAAATCAAAAGTATCATTTTTCTTAGCTAGGAAGAAAACTCATGTAAATCTTGAGAAATCATCAACCAAAACATATCAATATAATTTTCCACCTAGACTAGCCACATCACAAGGACCAAAAAGATCCATGTGCACAAGTTCAAGTGTTCTAGATGTACTCACTTGATTAATGCTATGAAATAAAGACTTAACTTGTTTTTTATTTTGACATGCATCACAAAGTTTGTTTTTTCAAATTTTATCTTAAGTAATCGTTTAACTAAGTCCTTCTTAGATATTTCTTGGATGAGGCTCATGCAAGCATGTCCTATCCTTCTATGCCACAACCAAGAATCATTTTCCATGGCAATGTACTAAGCATCTAACATGAGGATTAGGTAAAACATTTAAAACTAGTGTGTAAACATTTTCTTGCCTATTTCCAATAAACACAATATCATTAGATGGCGCACTTCTAATGATGCATTTAGATGCTTCGAAAATGACTACATATCCATTATCACATAATTGTGATATGCTAATCAAGTTATGCTTTAACCCATCAACTAGTAAAACATTTTTAATGCATGGGTAGGGGAGTATACCTATATCACCAATGCCAACAATCTTACATTTGGCATTGTCTCCAAATGTCACATGTCCATCATCCTTGCTTGATAGGGTTGCGAAAAAATTGATATCACCCGTCATGTGTTTTGATCAACTGCTATCCAAGATCCATGTGCTTCTACTTGCTTGAGGATGCTTCTCCATTAACAAAAGGAGAAGAGACAATTTTAGGTACCCAAATCTTCTTGGGTCCTTGAGTGTTAGTCATCTTAGGAACCCAAGTGAATCTAGCATGAGGGTTCCTCCTTAGCGCACAATCTCTAGCCATATAGCCAAAAATACCACATGCAACCAAATTGATCACTCAACTAAATTACGATGCTTGACAAGAAATAATTAGACAATAACACAATCAAGCAAGCAATGCAAAAAAATGTAATTATAGTGGTTCGGCCAACAGCCTATTTCACTTCCTTGGCTCCACACCAAGGATTTCTAACCAAATCCTTTAAAGACTTTGTGTTTCCCTTTGAATACAAGTGAGGACTCACTTCTCAACCCTTTGAGAATTCCTCAAACATATCCACCTAGGCAAAACACAATTCTGTGAAGGAAACCCTAAGCATTTACACTAGCATACCTAGCAAGTTAACAATGAAGAAACAAGTTGAAATAACAAATAAAATTACAATGAAAAGAGCTAAAGAGTAAACCACAACAAAAAGCTCTTTTCCAAGCCTTCAATGCCTCGAAGTCCACAAGATGTTAAGGTCAAATCGAAGCCGGAGTTGAGGGAAGATGAGCGCTTGAGAGAAATCGTCGATCGAAGAAGCAATCTCGGTTGTTTGCCGTAATCATAGAACTTCTCGCCACTGTTCTGAGGCTTATTTTTTTTAAAGCTTTGTTGGTAATTCTGGTTCTGATAGCTGCTATTTAAAGCTACACTCTCAATTCCTTGGCTTAAGCCTGCTCCGACATGCCTCTGTGTCTCTTCCTTCTCAAGCATTGAGTACACTTGAGCAATTGACGGCAGTGGCTTCATCAGCAGGATCTGGCCCCTAATTCCTACATAAGACTCGTTGAGCCCCATTAGAAATTGTCTTAGTCTGGCCTTTTCCATGTTTTCCTTGCCTTCTTTGCAATTGCAGTATGAACCCGCGTCAACTCCGTCAAGTTCATCTCATAGACCTTTCAGCTTAGTATAGTACATGGAGATGGTCATGTTGCTCTGTCGAAAACTCTGGGTTCATTGCAACGAGCACCGAATTGATCCTCTAAATCTCTCCACATAGCATGAGCCATTTTGGCTTAGATTACGCTCGAGCTCAATTCGGGAGTAATTGAATGCAGGATCCATGAATGGACCATATCGTTGCATCTTCTCCATAGCTTATGTTGATTTGAACTCTCATCCGGTTCTTCGATGGCCCCGGTGACGAACCCTAATTTATTTTTTGCCGAGAGGGAAATCAACATTGATTCCTTCCATGGCAGGTAATTTTCGTGACCCTTGAGTTGAATTGAAACCAATGACATACCCGGATGATCATTGTCTTGTAGATAATATAGATTGTCTTCGATTTCTACGTCATCCGATTGAGTTTCGCTTCCCTGAATGCTCTGAGATTCTCCCACAATTGACCTAGCAGCAGATCCTCTTCGATTTTTGGCCATCTGTGTGGATCGATCGTCTGAACCGTCTTAGGTGTGCGTCTTTGGATGGGTGATGAGCTTCGATCGATTACAGCTGCTCTGATACCATGATAAGATTTGGATCACAGAATTTGAAGACATGGCAAGAAGAAGAAAGAAAGGCTCACATAGATCTTTTATTCAAGAAACAAAAGTAATCACCTATTACAGAACTAACTCAATTATCAAGTAAAAGTCATTAAGCTAAAACTTAATACCATCAGCTTTATAAAGCTTCGATGGTTATTTAACTGTCATCCGAGAAATGTCACTTATGCCCTTTTCATTTATAACATGTTTGGACATTTATTCATGGCTACATATGTAATTACACTAAAGAATACAACTCCAGTGAACTAATACAAATACATTGAATTGATGCTCCGATGCTTCAGTACTATGCCTCAACAGTATATGCAGATTAATTCATTACATGTTGTATAGATGGTGCATATACATAGAGGATATTGTCTATAGACATTTGTGATTCTCCTGATATGTTGCAGTCTTGATTATTCTAATTGCCAGTGATGGTAGCAGGTGAAATATGTAATGAAGGTTACCAACAAGAAAATAAATTAGGAACTGGCATATGGCAGTTTGCAATCTGCATAGTTGCCTACTGAAGAATGTCAAATTGCTCATTTTTGTTAGAATGGCCAAAGAAAGTCTCTGCACTGGGTAGCACAGTTTTAATTTTATCCCAACTTAATAATCTTTATTATACTCTGTTCTTTTATTTCTTAGATTCATCTATTTACCATGTAGAGTTTTGGGGTTTTCGTTGGCTACTAATTATTTTCTCTTTTCAATCATCCTTTTGGAGGGAATAAGATATCAATTGAGTAAACAAATTAATAAACTTTCCCAACTTTATATTTTTTAGTCTGACATCCTAAGTAGATGTAACAACAATTGCAAGACTTTAAACAAGTGTAGAGCTATAGAACCAAAATTATAACTTTGTTTGATTAAGAATACAAGTAAATGTGGTAGAACATAGTTAAAGATAGACCTAATTAAGCTTGACCTACTCTAATCCTGTCAGACCTACTTGTATCATATTCTTTTTGGGCAGATAAGCTCTAAAATATATTTATATTAAAATTCATTTTATGCCATTTATTTTTTTGTAGTTCATATATCTGAGTATGTGACAAGTAATTTTGTAATTGTCCTAATAGCATTGCAAAAATAAATATTGCATCGCTCAAAAGGGAAGTCATATTTCAAAAATGTTACAAGGTGGTCAATTTGTTCAGCTCTAGACTTCTTGTTAGGGACACAAACCATTAGGTCATGTTTGCTTTGCATGATATGATTTGGATGGGATATGATTTAAGGTAGATAAGAGTGGGATAAAAATCCAAGAGGATTTCTTAAAATTCTATCCTATGTTTGTTTTGGCATAGGATAAGAAGCATGGATAGAATATAAAAATTCATATCCTATGGATTTGGGCTCTAAACCCATCCCCTTCCTAGGATTTCTAAATCAGGCCAGTGGTGGATTTAGGCCAAAATAAATCCATCCAATATTTGGCTCAATTCATATCCATTGCTGCAGCACTACAAGAAAACATTGCATCACCGCCGGACTGATTACCGACGGATTCAATTTGTTGGTATTACCAACAAATTTACCGAAGGATTAAAAAATCGGTTGGTAAATCAGCATATAAATTTTCCCCCCTTTTATTTCAGCCGACCAAATATTTCCCTCCTTACTAACAAATATTTCCCACATTCTTATCAACCAAAATATATTTCCCCGCCTTATTTTCCTCACCCGACCCGGACAAATCCCTCTTTTCTTTTTCGCACCCGACAAACTCCCCGCGCCTCGCGACACCTCTCTCTCCGCACAACCTCTCCCCGCGACTTCCCCGTCCTCCCTGTGACACCTCCGCGATACCTCTCTCCCCTTCTCTCCCTGCAGCACCCCCGACACAAACTCTGCCCCCCTTTGTTTTCTCCAGCCACGCCATCTCCCCTGATTCAGCGTGCCTAAGCGCCCCTTTCTTCTACAATCTCCCTTTGCCAACAGAACACCTGCGTCAACTCTTCCCCGACACAAACTCTCGCGGAGGCCCGTCGCTGCTCCCCTTTCTTCCGCAAGAGGGCTGCAGGTAAGAAGAAAAAGATGGAATAGAAACTGGTATTTTGGAGCGGGGCGAGACCTTCCATTCTCTCCTGCCATTCGTGATGGTTTGACTATAAAATTTTTGGTAGTTTTCTTCCTCTGCAGGATTTGCTGCAAGGCTGTCGAAGCTGCGTGCGAGAGCGAGGAGGGACCTAACTGGTGATCGCGGAGCCGGAGCAGGAGTCGATCGTCAACAAAGTTATCGCCGAAGGTAGGAGTCTCTACTCTCTTTCCTTTATTGTAAGTCGTGATAACGGTTCACGATGAGATGGTGAGAGTGAGCTCTTCGAGGTGAGAGGAGGAGGCGTCGGTCGGTTCCTGACAAAGTTGGGCTACACGAGCGCAGAGACGCCGTACGGCGGGGGGTGGGGGGGTGGTGGTTTTAGGCCCTCAAGCGGTGTCTGGAGGCAGTGCGCCGAGTTAGGGAATGGGAGTAGGCGTAGACAAGACCGATCGACAAGCCATCGAGGACCGATTGGTCGGGCCGGCGGCTGGATTTGTGGAAAAGAGGTGTCGGTATTTGGGGCCTTCGGGCCGCCAGGAGCGCTACCGTTTGTTCTGCGGCAGTGCGGGAGTGAGGATTTACACCCGTGTTATGCATGCTCTTCACAAGTGGAGCTATCTTGTTGCTCAACTCGTTGTTGTTTGCTTCATTTACTTCTTGAAACACTAGAATGTATTTGTTGACACACAAGGATGTAGTACTTGTATGATTAATGTTCATGATAGAAGTTTATTTCATTACACATGATTTATTTATCTACTTACATGTGAGGTGAAATTGGTAGGGTGTGCAGGTATGGATGTCAGATCTTGATTGGGAAAGGGTGACATGTGGAAATGCATTGAGCATTTGATAATCATTTTGTGGCATGTTGAGGTTTAAGCCATCAGGTGGGGAGTATTTTGCAGCATGTTAGACCTTAGGGAGTCCTCATGTGGGGATATTTTTCATTCGTGGATACACTACAATTTGGAGGCATTTGAGCAAAGCCTCAGAATATTTTTGGATAGTCGTTCTCTAGGTTAACTCATTTTGCTTGGGCTGCACATATTTTTTATCTTATATCATTTTTCTTGTCTATATAAGAAGTATATAAACCTTTACTTTATTGATTAAGAATTGTGCTGATATTTGTTGTTTCATTTTATATGAATTTCTTTAGTTTATTGAAACTTTTGCGAAAAAAATCACAATTAGTCCAAACAACAAATGACAGGATGTTCATTTAAAGAAAGAATGAAAGACTAAATTGCTAAGGAAACATGTACAAACCTCTTCACAAATTTCCTTGCAACTTGGTTCTGTTTCTTTTGTTATGTCTTAGTTAATCTATATATCGTGAATGCTATTAGGTTTTTGCCATGACAAAGAGTGTTTCTGCAAGTTGGTTGTACGTGTTTGTGCACACTCAATGGTGCATGTAGTTTTATACATCATTGCAACTATGGTTGGGGTTGTAGTATGTAATTTGAATTCAGTATTAAGAGTGTATACCAACATTCATCTTCATGCTATTGCTTCTAATGATCTTCGATAATTTTATTCGCTTCTAATGATGCCAACATTCATCTTCACGCTATTGTCATTAAAGGATGCCAACATTCAAATATTGAATGTGTTATTATATTGAATGTATTAGTAGTATTACCCATTTTGTTCACAGTGGCTTATTATATTGAATTTATTGAAGATTTATCTTATAATTATGTTCTGCCATTGGTGGTAAATTGCAACTCTACCCCTTAATTTCATCTATTTGCAACTAGATCACTTTGCACTTGAAACCTACAACTTCTACACCCTTGAATGACAAGTTGGCAAAATGATATTATTTTATTTATTTCAAGTTGGCATGGCATCATGACTTAGATGAATAATATTTAAACATTATTGTAAAATTTATATTATTTATAAGTGAAATCTTCCTTATCACATTATTTTAATGTTTAGAAATATTGTACCTATACCAGGTGGTACCGCCCGGTATCAAGTGTGGTACTGCCTGGTATTGGGTGGTATTATGGAATACTGGGTGATACGCCCGGTATGAATCATACCAGATATCAGTTTTTCAAAAATCGGTACGTATACAATTTTTGAGACCTTGGTTCAAGGGATGGCACTGTGGTTATCCCTTAAATTTAAACAATTTCTGGGATGTTACACATTTGTCCTTCCATACAGAATCCATTTCTAGATCATTCACAGTTAGCAAGTTTCCTAGTGATAGGATGGACCATGTTTTCTACTAATTTATTGAAGATGTATCAAATAACTATATTGATGCTTAAGTTTATATTTAAATCTTATTTTATTTAATAATAGCTTTTTCAGGTGTATTAGGACATCTTGGGCACTTGATAGTATGTATATATTTGTAGTGTTTCTGGATCTTTTCAAACATAAAGGTTTTTGAGTCTGGATCTATACACTTTAGCAGATCCACACAGAGAACGGAGAATACCATAGTCTAAATAATATTGTTTTATACTTTGAGCTGAATTCAGTATATTTCTGAATTGGCTACTATATACTTTTGTTGCTGTCATCATCCTAGCTAATAATCCAAAATCCACTCTAGAAACACAATTGATTACTGGTTTTCAGCTTCGAAGATAGGAAAAGCATTTCCATCTAACTCAGTCATCAGTCGAAGCTCATAACATCAATATTGTAAACTTTTTTAATTTTCTTGACTTGTCCTCTCTTAAATTTCACCTTTTGAATGTCACTTCAATTTTTATAGGTCTGCAGGGTCTGCTGATGTGGCAGTTAGGGTTGAAAGCCAGTTGAAGCTTGTCTAGGCCCATGTACTCCAATCCTCCTATTCATGGTGCTTCCATTGTAGCTACTATTTTGAGAGACAGGTACATCATTATAATTAGCCTTTTAAAAGAACTTCCTCCAAATCATATTAGTCCTGTAAGATGAAGATTACATTTGTATTTAACATTATGCTAATGTATTTTTCAAATGTTCCAATTCATAAAAGATCTCTTGCAATGTAATATTTTAGTACTTAAATCATGCCCATCCTATATCTGTTGTTCAAACTTCTGCATAGTAGTGATTAGTTTTCCACCCTAATCTGCATTTCAGAGAAATGTAACATGAATGGACTATTGAATTGAAAGCCATGGCTGATAGAATTATCAACATGCGTGAACAGCTTTTTGATACCTTGCGTGCTAAAGGTATGTGAATTTCCAACTATTTCCTCAGGTTAACCTCTCTTCTCGCTATCTTGAGTGCCATGCACATTATTAAGTATGAGCAGATAATCACTTATCCTAAAAGTTTAGTCTATTAGAAAAATTGTCCAATCTATAGTCTTTTATAGTCTTGATATAATGGCTCATCTACGGGTTAGTGAACCCAGATTGGCCCAAGCTCAACATATGAATTCATTTAACTTAGCTAGGTATACATATCTTAATGAGTGACTAGGATATGAACATAGAAGCTGGTCTCTGATCATACTAGAGAACAAATAGCTGGGCTCTGATCATTTGTCCTTTCCTTTTAGCCAACTGCTAAACATTAGTATAATAATATTGCCGCATTGGCCTATCTTTTATGAAACTAAGAGCTTCATTTTCTGATGAAACAGGGACGTCTGGTGACTAGACTCACATTATCAAGCAGATTGGAATGTTTACTTTCACGGGACACACCAGTGAACAAGTAACCTTCACGACCACTGAATATCATATTTACATGACATCTGACGGGTAATCTTTTCTATCCTCCCGAAATATGTATTCTATTCCTCATATCCGTCTCACAGTTGCCGCCTTTCCTCGTGTTACTATTGGAATCTTTTTTCTACTATTTCGACATACAATAACTATAACTTGGATTGCTCACAAATTAGACTCCCAAACATGTGGTATTTGTTAATTAGACTCCCAAATTAAGCACTTGGATTGCTCTAGATATGCACCGATTAACATGGAAAATATTGAGCATTTGATGTCTTTATCCACTTCAAATCAATCTCTTGTATCGAGTTAGTGTTCTTTGCTTCAAGTTAATGATGATTCCTTCATTGTTAGCTATAATAACTGTAATATTATTGCTTTTTAACATTTTTAAATATTTTTGGATCAAGGCAAAACCAATGAAAGGTAGGTAGGTAGGTTCATGGGAAACTAGACTCGTGTTCATCCCTCTTTTAGGGGGTGGTTTGGCTGGGATAAAGACTATAAATAGCCCTTAATACATCATATTTGGACACCTGGAGGTGTCGTCAACCCCCCTTTTGAGCCATTTATGGGTAAAAAAACTGCGGCCAAAACAAATAGATGGTACAAGCATAGTAATGGAGGCAACAATACATGATTTTCACGAAGATTATGTATATAGTTCAATAAGATGGTAGCTAGTATTCATTTTTTATGAATGGTATACAATTTTCACTCAGAACTGTATACAGTTCTCAGTTCTCATATCCATCCATCCAATTCATTTCAAATGTGACCGGCCATCATAAGATGATAGGAAAACTAATAATTTCTTTTACTAATGTAAGGTGGGTTATGCATTCATATATATAAATTTATAGTGATAGTGACCTTCATGAATGCATGTATCCACATACAATAAAGCTATATAACAAAACCACTTAAATCTCTTCTTTGTCTGAGATTTTGTATACAGGTCATGTGAAACTTATACACTAAAGCTCACCAAATCAATAATTAATTGGCCGAAAGAATCTGTACCTTAAAAATAAAGCCAATATATAATTTGCTCAACACATACATGTGAGAAGGACCTGCTTAAACATGTGGTACAATGACTTCATTACGTTACCAGTTGTAACACTAAATTACAGAGTAACTTTGAGGAGCATGATGACAGGACTGTTCTTTATTCGATGCTTGACTGGGACCCATGATGCACTGTTATATAATAATGACCTCTGACTATGGCTAGGATCAAGGAATATGAGATTAATAGACAATAATTATGGCTGCAACTTCACTGCTGATGAATGAGAAAAATATAAAGAACTAACAACATTTTTTAACAATTACATCCCCAACTTTAATTAGCAATAACCCTTCTAAATCCAAAATCTATGATGATGAAAACAATTAGCATAAGAGCTGTAATCTTCTAAAAAAGGACAATTAAGTAGTCATCATAAGAAATGAGAACTGAGAACTGTATATAGTTCTCAGTGAAAATTGTATACCATTCATAAGAAATGAATACTGTTGTAATCTTATGTAAGCAGTCATCATAAGGAGAAGAGAGTGCATTTATGGGTAAAAAAATTGCTGCCAAAACAAATAGATGGTACAAGCATAGTAATGGAGGCAACAATACATGATTTTCATGAAGATTTAATCTAGGCATGAATGTTTTAGGATAATCAACCTAACAGCAGGAAGAACCAACTGATCAGTCTCAAAGGAATTAAAGATTGTATGAACCATATTAGATTTTGACAAAGTTGAAATAAGGTGTCTCAAAAGTCACGGCAGGAACTGAACATGAAGAAAGTAACAAAAGAAATATGTGAGAACAATAAATGTGATTGACATAGGAAAAAGTAAAATTATGGTTGTGTATTTAAATAAATTTATTTAAGATGATGCTACAAGTATGACAACTGTGTAAGTTTCCTGGGAAAAAGGAGCAGGTTTCTACAGAACAGGTTATCAAGGAAAACTGCCACAGATTGCAGTAATGAAATACGAAAAGTTCCACATTTCTTTCATATTTACCTGATGATGTGCAAATAAAGCAGTTGCACCAAGTTGACAAGTTTCTCTCTTCATTATGAGCAGATTTTTTCCCTTGGGTGCTAAAGGATACTGAAAACATCTATTAGTTGCTTTTTGTTTAGCCTTTCTATTAATTTATTTAATTTGGTTTTCTTTGCTTTTACCAAGGTTTGTATCTGGACTGCCCTCATGCTCTTTCTTCTCGCTATTTTTAATGCTTCAACTGCTATAAGCAGACTCACGATAACAAACATGGAACTAATGTATTCGTTGAGAAATATTTTCAAGTTCCAAGTCGGTTAGTGCTCGACGTCCCCGATCGAAAAAATTGGAGAAATCGACAAGGACGCTCGTCGACGTTTGGATTTCATCGGGAAGATAGAGTTTATGTTTACAGTATCTAGAATGAATATGTAATCCTATTTTATGATGTAAAGAACTTAAAAACCAACCCAAACCCCATAACATAAAACTTAGAAACGGCCCTGAAATTCACTAAGCCTAGGGAGCTCCTTGGAGGGCTATATGACCTAGACAAGTTCTTGGCACCAAAAGTCCCAGTAATTGTTCCTTAGGTAAAAACTAGATAACGAGATATTTTGAAGGATTTTTTGGAAGCCTTTAACATTTGCATATTTGACCCAAGAGATTATAAAATTTTTGGTTTCCGGAAATTTGTACTAGACCCCAAAAGCTAGATTTTGATTCTTAAGGATATTGATTTTTTAGATATTTTTATTGAATCCAAATGGGGGATAATCCTTATATGATATTTATATTTTATCTTAATTTTAAGAAATGTTATATAAGAGGACTTAGCGAAGACGGAACCCAAAAACGAATAAACAAGCAGAAAAATAAGCAAACTGGGCTAATTTTCTAGTTTTGGTCGACCGAATTTTGCCTAAAAGTGGCATAATGCATTCGATCGGTCGGTTGACCGACGATCGATTGAGAAATGATCGGATGATAGAAACGACTATTTTTCTAGTCGGTGAGTTAGCTGTTTGAGGCCAACTCTTCATGGTCTATAAATACAAGACCATGAGAGTCTTCCTCCCATGATCCATCATTCCATTGTGCCATTTTGATCATTGCAAAAGCCTTTCTTGAGCCATTCCTTTGCAAACCCTAGTTCTCATGATACAAACTTGGTTTTGACTTCAAAGCTTTGATCGATTCAACATTGATGGATCAAGAGGAACTAGGACTCGTGTTTGGAGCTAAGTATTTGTTGTATTATTTATTTGCTCAACTGTTTGTGTATTTTGTGGTTTATATTCATTGTATATCATTTTTATAAACCTAGGTTGCTAGGTTTGATTGAGTTGGGTGGTTGCCATGGTGTTGAAATTTAAATCCACCATTGTAAACTAAGTTTACTAGGATTAGTTGTGTTGTCCCTTAGGTTGAGGTGGGAGAGTGCTCTCGGTAGGAATGCGGGATACGTCCGGGTACGAAATTGCGTTCGGTTTGAGAGCGGAGACTTTCCGATGTAAAGTCCTCTTTGTAAGGGAAACGATATAATCTAGTAAAGCTAGTTTCGAAATCCTAAACGGGGTGCTTAGGTAGTGAAGTAGGCATTGGGGCCGAACCACTATAAATAATTGTGTTAGCATTATTTACATTGCATTTCTTATTGTTTATCATTTATATTTTGTTTTCTCTTACTACTTGATTTGTGAATTGTCTAAGTAATCAATTATACAATTAAAACTGGAATTAGGCGAAAGATTTAGATAACATACTATTCACTCTCGCTCTAGTGTGGTCATTTCACCAACACTTAGTATCAGAGCGGGTCGTGGATTGAGATTTCACCATCTCATCAACATCTTGCCATGATCCGGAAAATGGCACTAGAGAGTATAACATTTGCACCACCTTGGTTTGATGAAGAAATTTTTGGTGTTCGAAAGAGTAAGATATATACATTTCTTAAAACACAAAGTTTAGATCTATGGTGCATGCTAAAGAATGAATATGTTGAGCCCATCATTGACATTAATGATTGGACTCAAGAACAAGTTAGATTGTTTGAATTGAATACTAAAAGAACGCACTTTCTATATTGCTCATTCTCAAATGACATACTTGAAAAAGTTATGCATTGTTCATCCGCATTCGATATTTGGGCTTGTTTAAACATGTTTTATGATTATGCAAAAACCAAGGAGCTTAATGCTTTAAATGAAGGAGGTGATGCCAATTGTCATACCTCTAGTCCTAATGAAGTTTTTGATGCCCAAAGCTCATCTAGTAAAAGGAACATCAAAAATCGGAAAAAAAAACTTAGGTGCTTCTTTTGCCAAGAGAAGGGACACAAGAAGAAGAATTGTCCTCTCTTGAAGAAAAAACCCAAAAAGAAGAATTGTGCTTCCTCATCCACATCCAAATAAAGTGAAGCCACTTCTAACATGACGATTAAGCTACATCAAATTTTTGCCTCATGGGTCTTCGAGATGAGGTATATTCTCCATCCTCTAGTCATGTTCAAAATGTTAATGATAGTGATTATAGTAGCTCTAAATCTCTTGATATGTCGTATGAAGAACTACTAGAAGAATGTAAAAATGATGCATGACTTGCTCATGAAAAAGAATAAGGAAAATAGGAAATTAAAGAAGGAAAATTTAAGGCTTAGTTCTCATGTGCATGAATTAGAAAATGAAAAATTAAATACTAGCTCTATTGATTCTTGCCATGATGTTTTAGAACTTGAAATTAAGGACTTGAAACAAAGAAATGAAGAATTAGAAATTGAAAATGAAGAGTTGTTAAATTAAGATTTCAAAAATTAGATATGAAAATGAGAACACGAAAAATAATGTGAATCTCATGATTTGAGCATGATATTTTGAGAAATGAAAATTGCTTGTTGAAATCTCATATACAAGCTTTACACAAATCCATTAATGACTTAAAAAATGAGGTTGTTTTCTTGAGTAGGAAAATTAGTAATTTATCACATGCTTCATCATTTAGAAACCCTAGGAAGAAAAATGTTTCATTTAAGAATGCTCATACTCATCATGTTTCTCATGCCAAGCATTCTAACATTAGACCTCATGTTCATATGAATTATTAAAACAAAGAATTTTATGGATATTGTTTTTTTTGTGGTATATATGGCCATGTTATCCATCAATGTGCATTTAAAAGAAATCCAAGTGTAGCTAAGACACTTTGGATTCCTAGGCCAACTCACCCCCAAGGACCCAAAGCCATTTGGGTACCAAAGGTTTCTTGCTCTCTTGTAGGGGGAGCTACCACATAAAGGTAAAGGGAATTGAAGAATTGAAGTTGACCATGGAGTTAAAATGAACTACCCATCCTTGGTTGCAACTTCAAGTCATTATGATGCCTAAGGTATGAAAAATGACATCTTAAGTAATCCGGTATCATCTCCTTACTTTACTTTGGTTCGTTCAAGTTGGAGTATGTATGATACTTGTTTAATTTGAGTTGATTTTATCCGCTCTTAATATGGTTTTATCAAATGAGTTTTTAATTTTTGATTTCCGGTCTCTTCGGAGACCTATGTAGCCTATAACGGGCTCATGCGACCTTGCGGTTCTAAATCGTAGTCTCATTGTGGCATTTAAGTTTTCAACCAATAGGAAGGGTTGGAGATCTTAATTTTCAAATAATTCATGTTTTGAGATCTCTTTATTCGTTTTGGTTTCATGATAATTTTCCTTGAAACGGATTTAAAGCTATTTAACAAGGTAGATTTTGAAATCGATACTTGATTCCCACTTTGCTATCTAGTAAGATAACTTGTTAGTAGTCACATTTCCATTATGCTACTAATGAATATTGCTTGCAAGTTATCAAAAATGTGATGGAAGGCCAGTAGATTGAATTTGGAAAGAAAATGACAAGTTTGACTATTTTCTAGAATAAGGTATGATTTCAATTTTGCAAAAACCTTAGTATAATAGTTGAATATTCATACTTTAATGAAGTCTCTATACTCATGATTGATTTTGCAGGATAAATCTATGAAATTTCACGAGTAGGTAAAATTTCGATACTTAAGACGATTTCATGATGTTGATATCGAATGAAATCGGACTAGGTTAAAATTCTTTATTAGAGACCTCACTTTAAGTTAGTAGTTGGTAAACATATTTAGATACGCATATCACATGATTTTAGGTATTTAAACTTGAAAATTCATGTGTAGATGAACAAAGTGATAACTAATTCACTTTAGGGGCCCTAAACTTGACAAAGTTTGACCTAAGTCAACATATTGACTTAGTCACTTCATTTTAGGACCAAACTTTATAAACATGTTTAGGAATAGGTAAGACATGTTTCCATGCATTTAGAATGAAAAATTTATATGGATATGGATAAAATGATATAGATGTCATTTCATGATAACCTCATTTTAACCAAGTTGACCCATGTCAACAAATTAACTTATAGGTCTCATTTTCAATCCATATTTGAGAAACATGTTTATAGTTACTCATGTTAGGTGTCCATAGGTTTAAATTTGAAAAACCATGAGTAAATGATAAGATTGACACTTAGCAAGTTTCATGATAACTAGCTTAGTTTTAAATGAAACCATGCTAGGTTGATATCTTGACTTAAGACATAATTTTCATTCCAAACTTGACATACACTCTTTACATGACCATTATGTGGTGTCATAAAATTTTGAACGAAAACTGAGCACGTTTTGAAAAATAACAAAAAATTACGGAAATGTCATTGAAATTTTTGCATTTTTAGTTAATTTTAGAAAAATGTAAAAAAATTCTTTTTAATTGATTCTTGAAACTGCATATTCATTAAGAAATCTAGTTTCTTTAGTAAAAATTTTAGAAATTTTCGTTAAGAATCTGATTATAGTGGAATTTTAAAGTTGGATTTCAGAAATGCAAAGTATCACCCTCTTAAAATATCAATCTTTTTGATACTTTGATTTTTCGTTAAAAACTTCAAATGAAACTTTGTGAATACTATTTTGATTCCATTTCTAATATCGTTCTCACTATTCTTTGACTGAAATCATTTCTAAAAATGATTTTGATACCATGAGCGATATCTTGAAAATGAGTTTTTGGTTAGAATCAAGATAGAATAAAAATGAACTTAGAGAATTCATTTTGAGTTCAAACATGGCACATGCATTTCAAATGATCAGATATCTAGAAAGTTTGAATAAAAAATGATAACTTTTGGAAAAACACTTGAAATTTACAAAAATACCCCTAGATTTTCAGGAATTTTATGAATTTGTAGAAAATTGATTTTTGACTAATTCTTGAACCTGTAGATTCCTTAAAAAATCAAGTTTGTGCAGTTAAAGTTTCAAAAAATTTCTTCAAGAATATGATTTTATATGGTTTTAAAACTTTGATGTTTGTAAACTTGAAGTATACTTTGACCTAAGTCAACAAAGTGACTTAGAAACCTCATTTTCAGCCCAAACTTGATTGACATAATTACATTCACTCGTGTTAGATGTCCAAGTGTCTAAGCTAGAGAAAACATGAGTAGATAACAAAATTTGATACTTTGCAATTTTCATATTTTCATGCATACTTTGAATGAAATCGTGCTATGTTCATATTTTCATCAAACGATATTGTTTTCACTTCAAACTTGATACATGCTTTAGATGACCATATCTTGGTATCTGGAAAGTTTGAATGAAATCTAGAAACATTTTGAAAAATTTCAATTATTTACGAAAATGCCACTAAAGTATCACTCTTCTCAAGTTGCTCATTTTTCCGATACTTTAAATTTGCATTAGATTTTCAAATGAGACTTTGTTGGCTTAAGGGTCTCTCTTAAGCATCGATCTTTATTTTCATGATAACAAACATGTCTTTAATCTAAGTGTGAAGTTTTGAGTTCAGGTTTAGATTGCGATAAACATGCCAAGTCCGTTCAAATGAGATGAAAGAAAAGATTGTCAAAGTAACGGAAAAAGAAAACATCGAAGAAAGGCTCGGGATTAGATCAAGTAGAATTCATGTAATATACCCCTAGGATAATCTTATCCCAAGCCAAATTGTATAGTTATCCAAGTTAGAACTTGGTAACTAAAACCACAAAAAAAGCATGTAAAAATTTCAAGAAGAAATCAGCCTCAGCTTGCATTCGATCGACCGACTGACGATAAAATCGGCCAGTAGCCATTCAAGGCTACGTCGGTCGACCGGTCGGTCGATCGACCGAAGTAAAAAAGAGGCAGAATGCTTAGCGGTCGTCCAATCGGTAGACTGAATTGGAGATAGCCTGTCGCGTGACCCTGGCTCCAAGTATTCGGTCGATAGAATGTGGGATCGACATCTATCCGTCAGCCAGTCGACCCGTCGGTCGATCGAGCTCTCTCATCCAGTCAGCGGTCACAGTGGCGATCGATCAGTCGTTCTGCGCGCGCGCCCTCTACTTCCATCTACGACTCATTTCAGGCGTTGATTCCCTGCTTCTTCAACTGTGCTACAACTCAAGAGCCATCTTCTTGCAAGTTGGAGACCTGAAGGCGGTGGAAAGAAGCCTTGGTTTATTTTTTATTCTTAAGCTCTTTCCTTTGTATTTTACTTTTATTGTAAACTTGTTGTCAAGTTGAGATAGCTGCTAGGTGTGCTAGGAAACACTTAGGGATAGCTTTATAGAATTGTATTTTGCCTAGGTGAATAGGAGTGAGGTGTTCTCAGAGCGGTGAGAAGGGTGTCATCATTGTATTCAAAGGGAAACATAGATTCTATAAAGTAGTGGTTAGAAATCCTTGGTGAGGAGCCAAGGTAGAGGAGTAGGCAGTTGGCCGAACCACTATAATTACTCTTGTTTGCATTGTTTATTTTCTTGTCTATCATTGCTATTTATATTTGATCATATTCACCATTAAGAAACAATTGCATTAAGTGAAGCTAAAATTGAGTAAGAAGAAAACATAGGAAAAGGTGATAGACACTATTCAACCCCCCCTTCTAGTGTCGGATTTCACACAACAATTGGTATCAGAGCAAGGTTGTAGGTCAAAATTTAACCATCTTTCCTACAAGCCAAGATATCTAGTGAAATCTAATTGGCTCAAGGGTCCTCTACTCATACTCCACCACTATTTGATGGAATCAACTATGCCTATTGGAAGATCCGCATGAATGGCTTCCTACAATCTTTAGGCATGGATGTATGGAGGATGATCCAAGTAGAGTATAAGCAACCCACTAAGGACATGGATGAGTGGGACCAAGAAGAGATTAAACTCTTTAATGCAAATGCAAAGGCCATCAATGCATTATATTGTGGCCTATTTATTAATGAATTCAATAGGATTTCTACTTGCAAGTCCGCTTATGAAGTATGGAAGGTCCTAGAGACCACCCATGAAGGGACTTCACAAGTAAAGGAATCCAAAATTAATTTACTCATTCGTGATTATGAAATGTTTAAGATGCTTTCACATGAGTCTATTGATGCCATGCATGCTAGATTTCAAAATATTACGAATGGCTTAGCTAACCTTGGCAAGGAAATAAGGGAAGAGGAGAAGGTAAGGAAGCTCCTCCGTTTCCTTCCAAAATCTTGGGAGTCCAAAGTGACAGCCATCATGGAAGCCAAGGATTTGAGCACTTTGAAGATCACCAAGCTCATTGGGTCTCTCATGACACATGAGACCCACATGAAGCAATACCAGGAGGAAGATGCCCCCAAAGGCAAGACCATTGCCTCAAAAGCATCACATCGAGCACAAGAATTGTCGTCATCCGAGGAAGAGACGGATGATCTTGAAGAAATGGCGATGGTCGCAAGAAGATTCATGAGCTTTATGAGGGGAGGCATGAGGAAGGAAAGAGGAGGCTACACTTGCTACCATTGCAACAAGACTGGGCACTTAAGGAAGGATTGCCCACTTCTCAAGATGGCCTCCACCTCCAATCCTCACAAGAAAGAAAAATACAAGAAGAATAAGAAGACAATGATGGCCACGTGGGATGAAAGCGAGGCCTCATCGAGTGAAGAAGAAGCAAAAAGTGAAAAGACAAACCTTTGCTTGATGGCAAAGGATGATGAGGTAAAATTTATTTTTGGTGAAGTTTCATTTACTAAAGAAGAGCTAGAAAATGAACTTGAGCAAATGCATGATGAATTCAATGCCATTAGGAGAAAATTTAGAGATCTCAAAAAGGACAAAAGATCTTTAGAACTTGAGAATGATAGTCTATTACTTTCATGCAATGCCTTAAGGAAAGAAATAGACACTCTTAAGGAAGAAACATGCACCCTAGAGAAAGCTAAGAAGGACTTAGAGATTGACAACCAAAAACTAGAGAATGAAAACAAGTATTTGTGTGATAAAGTAGAGCATCTAAATGATAGCATGCTAACATTAAAAAAGGAACTTTGCATGCATAATGAAAAAATGACAACCATTCAAAATGCCATGCCAAAAAGAAATCATCACACTCTCATGCTCACACACACAAAAAAAGAAAATTTAATGGAAATTGCCTTTCTTGTGGCATATTTGGCCATATGACCAAGGATTGTGCATTGAGAAGGAACCCACATGCAAGATTAGTTGGTGGGCATGTATTTATGGGTCTCACGTAAGCCTCGATCTGTATTTTGATGATAACAAACATGTATTTAATCCAAGTATGAAGTTTTGAGTTTAGGTTGAGATTGCAATAAGAATGCCAAGTCCGTTCAAACAAGACAAAAGAAAAGATCGTCAAAGAAACGGAAAAAGAAAACATCGAAGAAAGGCTCACGATTAGATCAACTAGAATTCATGTAATATACCCCTAGGACAATCTTATCCCAAGCCTAATTGTATAGTTATCCAAGTTAGAACTTGGTAACTAAATCCACAAAAAAGGCATGTAAAAATTTCAAGAAGAAATCAGCCTCAGCCTGCATTCGGTCGACCGAACAAGGCAGTATTCTGCTAAGTTGACTGTTCAGTCACCGAATGACGGTAAAATTGGGCAGTCACCATTCAAGGCAGTGTCGGTTGACCAGTCGGTCGACTGATCGAAGTGAAAAAGAGGCAGAATGCTTAGCAGTCAACCAATCGGTCGACCAAATTAGAGATAGCCCGTCGTGCGACCCTGGCTCCAAGTATTCGATCGACCGACTGGTCGACTGAATGGTCGACCAAATGTGGGATCGACATCTTTCTGTCAGTCGGTCGACCGAGCTCTCTCATCCAGCCAGCGGTCACAGTGGCGGTCAATCAGTCGGTTGACCGACCGATCGACCGGCCAGTGATCGAACGGCTTCAACAGCTATTTTTTTAACCGTTGAACGGGTCGTTCGAGTGAGGGGTTATAAATACCCCTCAACTAACTTCTTTACAACCTCTTAGAAGTTTTATTGAGCATTAAAGAAGTTTTCTTAAGCCTTCAAAAGAGCGAAATTTGCGCGCACCATCTGCTTCCTTCTACAACTCATTTCAGGCATTGATTCCCTGCTTCTTCAACTGTGCTGCAACTCAAGAGCCATCTTTTTGCAAGTTGGAGACTTGAAGGTGGTGGAAAGAAGCCTTGGTTCATTTTTTATTCTTAAGCTCGTTCCTTTGTATTTGACTTTTATTGTAAACTTGTTGTCAAGTTGAGATAGCTTCTAGATGTTCTAGGAAACACTTAGGGATAGCTTTATAGAATTGTGTTTTTCCTAGGTAAGTAGGAGTGAGGTGTTCTCAGAGCGGTGAGAAGGGTGTCCTCATTGTATTCAAAGGGAAACATAGATTCTATAAAGTAGTGGTTACAAATCCTTGGTGAGGAGCCAAGGTAGTGGAGTAGGCAGTTGGCCGAACCACTATAATTACTTTTGTTTGCATTATTTATTTGCTTGTCTATCATTACTATTTATATTTGATCATATTCATTAAGAAACAATTGCATTAAGTGAAGCTCAAATTGAGTAAAAAGAAAACATAGGAAAATGGGACATACACTATTCAACCTCCCCTTCTAGTGTCGGATTTCACACAACAGACTTGAAGTATGATATTTTAAATTCACTTATGGTATTTGTCTACTCGATCATTTGATGAGAAAAATCATTTCTAAAGTGATTTTTGACTATTTGACCGATACTTGAAAATATCAATACTTAGTTATTACATGATTCTTGATTTTGGATTTCATTTATCATTCCACAATATCGTGTATGACTTAGTCTCTTATTCGATGTTTGGTTTTCATTAGTTGAGTTGATACTTTCGCGGTTTTGAAAAATCTTTTAGAGTTTCAACTTTGACTTTTGATTGACTTTTTATGCCCTTTTTGAGTGATGTCAAAAGGGGGAGAAAAATATAAGTAAAATGGAAGAAAATATAGGAAAACCATGCATATAGATAGGGAGAGTTTATTTTCATAGATATGCATGTTGATAGGGGGAGAAATCCTATGATTGACTTCCTTAATGCCTTATTGGAAATATTTTATTAAGGTTGTTTGTCATCATCAGAAAGGGACAGATTATTGGCCTAAGGTTTTTGACCTTGGTCCTAATCTCTATTTTGATGATAACAAACATGGAACTAGTGTTTGCATGGAGAAATATTTTCAGGTTCCAAGTCGGTTAGCGCTCGACGTCCCTAATCGGAAAATTAGGAGAAATCGGAGAAATCAGCAAGACACTCGTCGACACTTGGATTTCATCGGGAAGATAGAGTTCAGGTTTAAAGTATCTAGAATGAATATCTAATCCTCTTTTATGATGCAAAGAACTCAAAAACCAAACCCGAACCACAAAACATGAAAACCATAAACGACCCTGAAATTCACTAAGCCTAGAAGCTCCTTGGAGGGCTATATGACCTAGACATTTTCTTGGCAGCAAAAATCCCGGTAATTGTTCCTTAGGTAAAAACTATATAACAAGATATTTTAAAGGATTTTTTGGAAGCCTTTAGTCTATGGATATTTAACTTGGGAGATTATAAAATTTTAAACGTATTTCACCAAACACTTGGTGGGTATACTCATGCCACACCACATTCTTCTTCATGCGGCTACTTACAACGGGGTTTTTGCCACCCCTAATTGATAACAACAACCCTTTAGTTTAAGGGTCAAGAATATTGGGAACCTTGCTTCCCAACTAGGGCTGCATGCCATAAGAGATGTATGGCTCTAACTTCCCCTATTTCTCAACCAAACTCAACTTCAAGCATCCAAAGAAAAACTTCTGCAATTTATCAAAAGGCAAACAATCCCATAACCAAAACAGCCCTAAAATCCCTTACCCTTAGGGTTTTCATCTGGCCAAACCCTCTCATAGGGTTGCCTTAAAACATCCGCACCTATTCAAGCATCAAACAACGAAAAACTTTGGGAAAACATGTAAATCAACACCCAAATTTGGTTTGCATCAAACCCAGTTCATATAATTCCATGAGATTGCCCTAGAGAACACAAAACCCTAAAGTATTAGTGCCTCTCACCTTAGGTGAGAGTCCAGTCAACACTTGCGGAGAGGATTTTGACGATCTCCGACGAACAACGATCTCTCGCACTGTGGATCTCGTTCTCCATAATGTCACCCCTTCCTCCTCCTCAAGTATCCCAAAAATGAACCATCCAAATCAGATCGCCACCATTCATATTAAGAAACAATGAGTCTGATCAGATCCCAATCGGATGGTGTCTGGATTGCTCAATTGGATGAAACAAGTCATTGCAAGAATCTGTTGAAGAAAACCAGGAACAAGGCATCGGTTTTCTATCAGAATCACAAATTCTGCCAACAAAAGCCAAACCCCACCAACAAGAATCCACAAAAAATGAAGTCTAATACTCACTGACCAAGTTTCGGCAAAATTGTATCACGAATGCCCCTCTGATCGTGACGTTTGATGAAGTCCGTCGCTGCGAGAACAACATGCCAAGAATACAATTCTTGGGATGCGTACAAGTAATTTCTTGGCCCCTCTTTTCTTTTTTTATTAATCGCTTAATACCAAATGACCTCCCTGTCGCTCACTCGAGTCTGCGCCTAATTTAGCCCATCGGCTCGACCGAACCACACCCAAGGCAAACACTAACTTGACTCAAACAAGAAATTAAAATTTCCTACTTTACAACAATCATATTATGCGCGCAAAAGCCTGACCTCTGATTGCATTATCCGATGATCCACTTGGCTCACTTCGGCGCACATTCTAAGCTTCCCGTTGAAACACCAAAATCTATAATTATAAACATGAGTATTACCATCATTCCCCTTAAAAAAAATCATTCGTGAATTTAAGGATAAGCTAATAGACTCATCAGATCACAATACAGGTATGGATACTTCTCGCGCATATCACGCGTAACCTCCCAGGTGGCCTCCTGCTTAGAGTGGTGCTCTCACCTCACCTTCACCAAAGGAAAATCCCTGGACCTCACTCCCTCATCTGACGATTCAAAATTTCAACAGGTCTCTCCCCATATGTAACAACTGAATTGACCTCCACTGTAGTGGGCACTAAAACATGGGATTCATCCCTCATGTATCCCCTAAACATGGAGACATGAAACAATAGTTCGATCCCAACAACTAGGGCTCTTTAGCCTCAAATCACCCAATTAGTGATCTGCACCTCCGCCCATACACCTCAAACAGAGCCATACCAATGCTGCCCTGGTAACTATTGTTGTATACAAACTCCACAAACGGCAGGTGCTTCTCCCAATTCCACTATAGTACTTCCAGACCCTAGAGTAATCCTGCTAGCCTCAAATGCTCAACCTAGACCTCCTGAAAAACAAAACATTTGGATACTATTTTTTTTGCCACCTCCCATTTCATTTCAAAACAATTAGAAGCTAAAAATTAGTTTCTCTAATCCATGCCATGATGCTTTGAGTATTGACACTAAGGATTTGAGAACTAAAAATGACATTTTAAAGAATGAAAATAGCATGTTGAAAACTCAATTGCATGCTATTCATAAATCTATGAATGATTTGAAAAATGTGGTTGTATTTCTAAATAAGAAAGTTAATGATTTATCTAGTAATTCATCCGTTAAGAACCCTAGAAATACAAATGCTTCATTTAAAAATGCTAACATCATCATCCCCATGTTAAGCATTCTTCCTTTAATATTCTTGTCCAAAATTAAAAGTTTCATGGAAATTGTTTTTGTTGTAGTATCTATGGTCACTCAATTCATGATTGTGCATTCAAGAGAAATCCAAGTGTTGCTAGGGACACTTTGGATTCCCAGACCAACTCACCCCCAAGGATCCAAAGCCATTTGAGTACTAAAAGTCTCATGCTTTTTGTAGGGAGAGCTACCACAGAAGGATGAATGAGAAATGGAATGTTGAAGTTGACCTTGGATTCAAATAAAAGTCTTCATGAGGTTGCAACTTCAAGTCACCTTGATGCCTAGGAAAGGTTGGCAAGAAACGTACTCGGTATCATTCCCTTAACTCAAAGTGTCATATTAAAGTTGGAATCATGATACTTAATTGACTTTATCTGCTCTTGATATAGCTTCATGAAAACGAATTTTGATTTTGATTTCCGGTCTCCTCGGAGACCTACGAAGCCTATAAAGGGCTCATGCGACCTTGCGGTTCTAAATTGTAGGCTAATTGTGGCCTTTTGGTTTTTCAACCAATTAATATGAAAGGTTGGAGATATATTTTTCTCAAATATTTCATACTTTGAGATCTCTTGATTCACTTTGATATCATGATTGTCCTCTTTAATTGAATCTTTACTACTTAGTAAAGTAGGTATTTTGGAAATGATACTTGACTTCTTGCTTTGCTATTTAGTTGATTAACTTGCTAGTATACATATTTTCGTTATGATACTAATGAAGATTACTTGCAAGTCATTAAAAACTTATTGGAAGGCTAAAAGAAAAAGGAAATGAAAATAGAAATTCTCAAGAAATGAGGTATGGTTCTCGTTTTGGAAAAACTCTTGTTAACGACCTCAATATTTTTAACTAAATGTTTTCTCTATGCTCGTGATTGATTATGCATGATAATTGATTAAAATTTCATGAGTACAAGAATTTCTTCTTCTTTGGCAATTTCATGATACCATGATTGAAGAAGAAATTCATATTAGAGAATTCCCTTCTTAAGTTGCGATTTGATGAACATATTTTGGTTTGCTTATAATTTGTCCTTATGTGATTAAACTTGAAAAACCATGAGTAAAAGATCAAGCGTGATACTTAGCAACTTCATGCTATCATGCTTAAGTTTGAATAAAACTGTGCTAGGTTGACACGTTGATCGCTTGACTAAAATCACTCCAAACTCTTGTTGAAAATTTCATCTGAACTTAAAACCTATTACAAAAGGTTGAAACAATATCTTGTCGATTCCATAGACGTTACACTTAGATTTTGAGAATTTTGGGAAGATCTAAATATTTACAAGAATGCCACTGCGAATTCAAGGATTTTTAAAAATATGTAGAAAAGTCATTTTTAAGTAATTCTTGAGTTCATGCAATCCTCATGAAACCTAGTTTGTGTGGTAAAATTTTCGTAAAATTCTAATGCATATAAATTTCTATAAAATTTTTGACAGATTAGTTGGATAAGAATTTATATATTGGCCGGTCACTCGACATGTGACCGCCGCATCGACCGGTGGACAAAAATAACCTGGTCCGTCCACTTGGCCAAGCCTTTTCATCCCAACCTCTCACCTAAGCTTCTTAAGACTGAAACTAGAGCTCCTCCACCCCTATTAGCCGACCCTTGCTTGGTTTTTGGAGTCTCTCTTGCATTCTAGAGGTAAGAATCTCATGCCATAGTTTCTTTTATGAGGTTTCTTCGTGATAGTGGTGTAGACACCTCTCCTTGCACTCCCATATGTTGGTTTCTACATGTTGATAGGCTCATTTCATTATACCTCATGCATTCATCATAGTTCTTGGTTATTTTCATGATTTATTTTAACATGAGTACCTAGAAAATGATATTTTCACAACTTTTTATCAAGTTTAGGAGTCTCATTTCAAATACCTTCATAAAAATATTTTTTGGAAAATATTTGAGGTATGCCTTTGAGTTGAGTATTATGAGTATTAAAAGTAATAAAAAAGAGAAGGTAAAAGATATACATAAAAAAGGAGGGAAAACAAAATGAATTTTTAGAATTTTTCATCTTTTGTTTTGTTTTCACAATATTGAAATTATCATGTCAACATCATTTAAAAATTGAAGGGTTCATCTTCTAAATCATGTTTCTTTTTTTTGTTATTTTGTTTTTTAAAAAATAAAGGGGACAAGAAAAAGAGTGCATCCATTTTGCTTTTAAACAAAATGCACTCCCATGTTAGCTCTAGATTGCATGCATCACTTATTCATAATTAATCATTTATGTATTGTCTCAAAATATCTTGTAGATGGCACCTCGAACTAAGAAACCTAGTCTCCTCGATAACCTTCTTACTCCACTGGGAAAAACCCAAGCAGCACGGTTTAACACCCATACTGTACTACAAACCCGTATAGTCAATTTGGGGGATCTTGAGCAATACGACATAAGGGGTCGATTGAGTGCACTAGGTTAGGTAGAGTTCTTAGGAAGATCAATTACAGTGTGCCCTGTACTCATTAAAGCCTTCTTTGCAAACCTTACGATTGATCGTTCTCCTATTGATAACTATCCAGTTCTGCATTTTGAAATCTTAGGAAAACCTATAGTGATCACTGCGTCAGCTATTAGGGTAGCATTTGGTTTTCCTCTCATTGGTGCTCTAAGTATACACCATGTCCACTTATGCATTTAATGAAGATCATCCTACATCTGAAGTGATATCAGCCATTTGCCCTCAGAGATATTGTGGAACAATTTCAACGCAAACCATAAAACTGTCCACTGCCGCTAGGATTATGCATCTTATCATAACACATAACATCCTTCCTAAAGCGGGTCAATATAATGAGGTGACTAGTACCAATGTTAGGGTACTATTCTATGCCATGACCCGTAGGGTTATTGATGTCCCTAATTTTATGCTGAATTACAATATTGAGATACATACATCTACCAAACAAGCCCTTACCTTTGCATCCATCATATCATACTTCATTTACCTATCCGGGGTAAACATATCGAGATTTGAGATCGAGCCTACTCCTAAAGCAATTGATACATTGGCACTCACACGTATGAAGATTCTAGGAGATAAGCGAGGCAAGCGTGCTTGAGTAGGAGATCCATCCGACCTAGAGGATGATGATGATGACGATCATGATGAGGATGATGATGAAGGTGGTAGCTCATCGCATCCTCCACCAGATGCACGTTTTGCTATGATAGAGTACGTCTAGGGTGGCTCAGTTGTAGTTTGATCAAGTCGCATGGAACACCAACATGACTACTCACATTGATCATATTAGTAGCCGTGTTGATGATATATATGGCCGTGTCAATGAGATGTATGGTCATGTCGATCAAATGTGGTAGTACTATCAGACTCATTAGCCACTACCACCGCCTGAAGAGTGATGAATGTGACTCATGTCTAGTTTCTTTTTGTGGACTTGTGTTGTCGTTATGGTTGTACTTCTTTTTATGCACTTTACTTTACTTCTTTTTCAGGTTCAAGATGGAAGGAATGCCTATGAAAATTTTTGTCAATGTTCCTGCTTTACTTATTGGAACAAACTATGCATATTGGAAGGCTAGGATGAGGGCTTTCATCAAATCATTGGATGACAGTTGCTGGGACTCTATAGAAGTCGGCTATACTCCTCCAAATATTGATGGGACTGAGCGCAAGCTAAAGAACCAATATACAGAAGCAAAAATAGTTGCAATAGACTATAATAATAAAGCTCTCAATGCTATCATTAGTGGAGTTGATCCTTCTCAATTTAAACTAATCTCAGCTTGTACCTTGGCAAAGCAGGCATGAGAAATTTTAGAAACGAATCATGAAGGATCCCTGACGTTTCGAAAGTCAAAAGTTGAAATACTCTGTTGGTGAAATGACCACACTAGAGGGGGGGTGAATAGTGTGTTATCTAAATCTTTTTGTCTAATTCTGGTTTTAATCATTTACTTGATTACTTAGATAATTCACAAATCGAGTAGTATTTCCAAATCACAATTCATAATTCACAAAGCAAGATATAAACGATAAGCAATAAGAAACGCAAGGTAAACAATGTTAACAAAATTATTTATAGTGGTTCGGCCCCAATGCCTACTCCACTACCTAAACATCCTGCTTACAATTTCCAAACTTGGTTTACTAGATTATATCGTTTCCCTTACAAAGAGGACTTTACACTGGAAAGTCTCCGCTCTTATACCGAAGGCTCTTCCACATCCGGAAGTATCCCGTCTTCCTTCCAAGAGCACTCTCCCACATCAACCTAAGGGACAACTCAACCAATTCTAGTAAACTAAGTTTACAATGATGGATTTAAGCCTTAACACCAAGGCAATCACAAACTCAATCAAACCTAGCAACCAAGGATTATACACTTGATATAAAATCAAAATAAACAACAAAATACAATAACAATTGGAGCAATAAATCAAACAAAAAGTACTTAGCTCCAAAAGAAACTCCCTAGTCATCTTGATGCCTTGAGAAGATGAATCTATGAAGCTTGAAGGCTAAATCAACAAGTGGAGATCAAAACTAGGCCTTTTGCATGGATGGCTCAATGGAAGCTTGTAGAAATGCTTAGGATCATTCTTTGAGGCTTGGGAGCATCAATAACTACTTAGGAGTGAGTTTGGGATGGGTATTTATAACCCCCGAAATAAGAGGGCTTGTTAACGGGTATTTTTCTGCCTATTGGCGATGCCCGATCACTTGCCGATCGATCGTCGGTCGATCGACCGAGCGATCGCCGAGCGACCGAAGGCATTCTGCCTATTCTGGGCATTGGACGTTCAACCCAAATGCCTTCACCTTTTACTGATCGACTAGTCGGTCGACCGAACCTGGGCAGGGCAGATTTTTTGCTTAATTTTTTTTTTGCTCGTTTGTTTGTTTCTAGGTTCCGTCTTCACTAAGTCTACTTATATAACATTTATTAACTTTAAAATATATATATATTATATAAGGATTACCCCCCATTTGGATTCAATAAAAATATCTAAAAAATCAAAATCTTTAAGAATCAAAATCTAACTTTTGGGATCTAGTACAAATTTTTGAAAACTAGAACTTTTATAATCTCACGGGTCAAATATGGGTAGGCTAAAGGCTTCCAAAAAATCCTTTAAAATATCTTAATATCTAGTTTTTACCTGAGGAACAATTATCGGCACTTTTGGTGCGAAGAAAATGTCTAGGTTATATAGCCCTCCAAGGAGCTCCCTAGGCTTAGTGAATTTCAGGACCTTTTCTAATTTTCTTGGTTTTTGTGTTTAGGGGTTCGAGATTGGTTTTTTGGGTTCCTATGCATCGTCCTGAGGATTTACAACACAAGCTAGACACCCTAGACCTAAACTTTAACCTCCCGATGAATCTCGAGCGTCGACGAGCGTCCTTGTAGATTTCTCCGATTTTTCCGATCGGGGACGTCTAGCGCTAACCGACTTGGAATCTGAAAGTATGTCTCATTGAAATCATTAGTTCCATGTTTGTTATCATCAAAACCGAGATTAAAACCAAGGTTGAAACCCTTAGGCCAACATCCTCAACACTAGATTTGAGAATCTGAAAATGGGAGAAGATGAAAGTATACAAGACTTTCATGGGCGTATCAAATATCTCATGAATAATGCTACCAACCTTGGAGAGTCATTTTCTGAGGAAAATGTAGTAAGGAGGATCTGAGATCCATGCCTACCAAATTCGATATGAAAGTTGCTGTCGTAAGTGAAGTCCATGACCCATCTACTATTACTCTTGACACTTTGATGGGGAAACTTGAAACTTATGAGTTAGAACTATTTGAAAAAAATTCACACAGAGAAAAGAAGAAGAATCTTGCCTTCAGAGCTACCGAGGATGAGATCAAGTAAGAAGATTGTTCTGAAGAAGAGATGGATGCTGTTCTGGCTCTTATGATAAAGAATTTCAAGAGATTTCTGAGAACTAAGAATAGGATAAACCAGAACTCTTAATCAAATATGCAGTTCAAACAGCAGTTTCAATCGCTTGAGTCTACTAGTTCAAAATCAAACTTCTCTGCTGGAGAAAATAAAAGAAGTCAATTGTCTGGACAAAAAGATGATCTCAAATAGAAGTACAAAGTTGTCCAATGCTTTGAATGTGAAGGATTTGGACATATGAAATCAGAATGCCCAAATCTTCAGAAGAAGATCAAGAAGTCATTCATTGCTATTTGGAGTGATGATGAAGAAGAAATTGACTCAGAAGAGCATGAACGGGGCAACTTTAAAGTTTTCATAGCCTGCGTAGATGACATAGTTAAGACTGGCGACATCTTTGATCACTACTAGAACTTGGTTCTTCAGCAACGACTATCAGCAACGGCCGCTCAAGCTGTTGCTATTTGCAATGGCATTCTTACAGTCGCTCAAGCCGTTGCAATATGTTGTATCTGCAACGGCGTTCTAACGGACACGTGAGCCGTTGCACATATTAATTACCTCAACATCGGCGTTCTAACGGACAAGTGAGCCGTTGCTGATGATTAACTTATCAGCAATGGCTTCCTAATGGCTAAGTGAGTCATTGCTAATAAGTTTATATAGGGCACGCGATCACACCCGCCCCCTTCTTCCACTTCCTCTGCCCGCCGCCGCTGCTCTCTTCCGACGCCACTGCCACCGAGCTGCCGCTGTCGACGCTGCCGCCCCGACCTTGACCTCCGATTCCGACCTCTGCCTCCCATTCAATTTGAGGTATTTCTCACCGCCTCTGACCCCCTATTTGTTAGAGCCAGCCGAAACCCTTAAAATAGGGTTCCGACCGGTGGTTTATGCAGTGTCCGGACACAAGACTCCGGCGCCGGAAATGCTTAAATAATATTATTTATATATATATTTAAATTTTAATTAATTATTTGAATTAATTATTTAATTAATTTTTTAATTTTTTAAATTAATTTTTAGGGTTTAGATTAATTGTTATGATTTTTAGATTAATTGTTAGAGTTTAGAGTAATTATTAGATTAATATTATGTTTTAGATTAACAATTATAGGTTAATTATTTAAATTAGTTAAACTGTTGAAAATTAATATTAATTAGTTAGTTAAAATGTTAATTAGCCTGGAGTAGTCCTCAGTGGACTCGCGCCAGAATCGTCCACTTCGGACTTACGGCGGAATCGTCAATTACGAACTCGCGCCAAAATCGTCCACTTCGGACTCGCACCAGAATCGTCCATTTCGGACTTCCGCTGGAATCATCCAATTTTGACTCATGTCAGAATTGTCCACTATGGACTCGAACCGACTTAAAACATTTAGAAAATAATCATCCATCCGACGAGTTGATACGTTTTACGTACGCATCGACGAGTCGGATATGATTTAGCAAAACCTTAGATCCGTTCGGGGGTTGTATGTTCGTGTAAAATAAGTAGATGATATTTTATACGATGTACAACCCTTGAATTGTCCCTGATTGGACAATTTGAGAATATAATTATTTGTATTGCACTTACGTTTCTCTTTTAACCATTAACTTATTCTAAATTTCGGCAGCATCTCTCTTGTTATCTGATATGCGCCCAGATGATATGCGTATTCGGAGAACTGTAGGGAGATGCTGCCGAAATTTAGTATGAATTTAACTTTACAAAAATCTTAGTATGATGATTAAATATTAATGCTTCAATGATGTCTCTATATACTCATGATTGATTTTGCATGATAATTGTTTGAATTCCCATGAGTAAACTTCATTGAATGAAACTTGCTCTAGGTTAAAACTCATATTAGAGACCTCATTTTGAGTAAACTTGATTGAATGAAACTTGCGCTCCGTTTCCTTCCGCGACAATCTTTTTCAAGCTCACAAGCTGGGCTCAACTCGGGTGTTGATTCAAGCTCTACCTCTTGACGAGTTGAAGGCGCTAAAAGCTTGCAAAGGAGCTATTACTATTGGTTTTATCCTTAGCTCTTTTGATTGTAATTTTACTTGTTATCTAAACTGTTTGTAGATTTGTGTCTATGTAAAGACCTAGGGCTGTTAGGTTTTGTTGTGTGAAGTGGTATCCTTGGTGTAGAAGGAGTAAAGCCACTTGTGTATACTTAGTGATTACTAGGATTAGTTCTAGTTGTCCCTTAGGTTGAGGTGGGAAAGTGCTCTCGGTAGAAAGGCGGGATACTTCCGGGTGTGGAAGTGCCTTCGGTTGGAGAGCGGAGACTTTCCGGTGAAAAGTCCTCGTTGTAAGGGAAACTCTAATTAATCTAGTAAAACCTAGTCTGAAAATCCTAAGCGGGATGCTTAGGTAGTGGAGTAGGCATTGGGGCCGAACCACTATAAATACATGTGTTTGCATTGTTTAAATTGTGTGTGCTTAATTAATTATATCGCTTCCGCATTTAAATTGCATAATTGCATGTTGCCTAAACAATCCAAGAAATGATTAAAATTGGAATTTAGGCTAATAGAATTAGTAAACACACTATTCACCCCCCCCCTCTTGTGTCGCCATTTCGCCAACAATTGGTATCAGAGTGGGTCGTGGATTGAGATTTCACCATCTCGTCTACATCTTGCCTCGATCTGAGAAAATGGCACTAGAGAGTAAAGCATGTGCTCTACCTGGATTTGATGAAGAGAACTTTGGTGTTTGGAAGAGTAGGATGTATAACTATCTTAAAACTCAAAGTTTAGAACTATTATGCATGCTAAAGAATGAGTATGTTGAGCCCACCATTGACATAAATGATTGGACTCAAGAACAGATAAAATTATTTGAATTGAATGCCAAAACAACGCATCTCCTATATTGCTCATTTTCAAATGAATTACTAGAAAAGGTTATGCATTATTTTTCGGCTTTTGATATTTGGGCAACATTGAATATGATATATGCTTACGCTAAAACCGAAGAGCTTAGTACTTTCGTTGAGGGTGGTGATGACAATGGTCATCCCCCAAGTACTAACCTTGGTTTTAATGATCTTAGTGCTTCTAGTCAAAGAAGCAAATCAAGAAACCGAAAAAGAAAGGTGATATGCCATTTGTGCAAGGAGAAGGGGCATATCAAGAAAAATTGCCCATTATTGAAAAACAAAGCAATGAAGAGGTCAAGTGCTTCTACAGCGTCCTCTGATTCCCTCGAAGCATCCTCTCATCATGACAATAGAGCTACTTCTCAATTGTGCCTCATGGGATTAAAAAATGAGATAAATCCTTCCACCTCTTGTCATGATAAGGATTTTATTGATAATGATAGTCATAGCTCTTCTAGTTCATTTGACATGCCATATGAGGAACTAGTTGAGGAATATCAAAAAATGTATGCCTTGCTTGTGAAAAAGAATAAAGAAAATAAGAAATTAAAGAAAGAAAATTTAAGGCTTAGCTCTCATGTACATGAATTAGAAAATAAAAAATTGAATACTAGTTCTTTTGATTATTGCCATGATGCTCTAAAACTTGAAATTAAGGATTTGTAACATAGAAATGAAGAATTAGAAATTGAAAATGATGAATTATTAAACAAGACATCCAAAATTAAAAATGAAAATGAGAGCTTGAAAAATATATTAAAACTTAAGGATAATGATTCTTCAAATGATTTCAAAATGGAAAATAAGAATTTGAAAATTGAAAGTTGTTTGTTGAAATCTCAATCTCATGCTTTACACAAATATATTAATGATTTAAAGAATGAGGTTGTATTCTTGAATGGGAAAATAAATGATTTATCAAATATGTCCTCCTTCAAGAACTCTAGAAATACAAATGCTCATGTAAAGAATACAAAAGTTCATCATCATTCTCATGTTAGGCATTCCACATTTAAACCTCATGTTCAAAATAAAAATGCTTCATCTAAGAATGCCCACGCTCATCATGCCTCTCATGTCAAGCATTCTTCCTTTAAACCTCAGGCCCAAAAGAAGAAATTTCATGGAAATTGTTTTTGTCGTGGTATATATGGCCATGCTATCCATGATTGCGCATTCAAGAAGAATCCAAGTGTTGTCAAGACACTTTGGATACCTAGGCCAATTAACCCCCAAGGACCCATAGCCATTTGGGTACCAAAAGTCTCATTGTCTATTGTAGGGGGAACTACCACACAAGAATAAAGAAAGATGGACTATTGAAGTTGACCATGAACTTAACTGAAGTATGATTCCTTGGTTGCAACTTCAAACCATCATGATGCCATAGGTATGGAAATTGGCATCTAGGTATACCTTTTTATCATCTCCTTACTTTGGCTTGTCTTATTTAAGTTGGAGTTATGATACATGCCTAAAATTAATTGATTTCCGCGCTCTTAACAGCTTTCAAAAACATTTTTGATTTTTTGATTTCCGGTCTCTTCGGATACCCCAATGGCCTGTAATGGGCCTAAGCGACCTTGCAGTTCTAAATCGTAGGCTTTTTGTGGCTTTCGGTTTTCAACCAATAGGAAGGGTTGGAGATCTTATGTTTCAAAATTTTATATTTCGAGATCTCTTGATTCATTTTGTTATCATGAATAATTTCTTTGAAAATGAATCAATGCTATTTAGTGAAGTTGAAGTTGATAAATGATACTTGTTTCTTCACTTCACTATTTAGTTTAATAGCTTGCATGTAAAATTGGTTTCATTGTCTACTTAAGAAGTACACTTGCAAGTTATAAGTTTTTAGGAAGGCTATTTAGGAAGAAAAATATTAGTTTGGCTAAATCATCATGAATAGGGTATAACCTTGATAATTTCAAAATCTAAGTGTTATACCTCATTGGTTAAGATAAAATCATGTCTCTATACTCATGACTAGAATTGCATGTAAAATTCTTGAATTCTCATGAGTAGTTAGAATATTAGCAGTTAGGCAAATTTCATCAAACGAAACTTACTCTAGGTTGATACTTGCTATTAGAGACATTTCTTTAAGTCCAAACTAGTTAAACATAGGTAGAGATCTTATTCCTCAAATGTTTCACATCTTAGGATCTCTTAGATTCATTTAGATATCATCAAAACTCATTTAAAATGAATCTTTACTATCTAGCATAGGTTAAGGTTTTAAAATGAAACTTTGCATTGAACCTTGCTATGTAGTATGTTAGCTTGCTAGTAGTCATATTATTTCATTATGATACTAATGAAGTCTACTTGCAAGTTAGAAATTTGAAAGGCTATGCAAGAAAATGAAAAAGGAAACGAAAAGTTGCGCAAATTTTCAAGAAATAAGGTATGAATTTAATTTTGCAAAAATCTTAGTAAAATAATTAAATTTTCATGCTTAAATGATTTCTCTATGCTCATGATTGATGTTGCATGATAAATACTTGAAGTTTCATGAGTAGGCAAAATTATGATAACTTAGCTCATTTCATGATATCTTGATATTTATGAAATCGAACTAGGATAAAATTCTTCTTTAGAGACTTCATGTTAAGCTAATCTTGAAATTAAATTAAATTTCTAAAAATAAGGTATGAATTTAACTTTACAAAAATCTTAGTATGATGATTAAATATTAATGCTTCAATGATGTCTCTATATACTCATGATTGATTTTGCATGATAATTGTTTGAATTTCCATGAGTAAACTTCATTGAATGAAACTTGCTCTAGGTTAAAACTCATATTAGAGACCTAATTTTGAGTAAACTTGATTGAATGAAACTTGCGCTCTGTTTCCTTCCGCGGCAATCTTTTTCAAGCGCACAAGCTGGGCTCAACTCGGGTGTTGATTCAAGCTCTACCTCTTGACGAGTTGAAGGCGCCAAAAGCTTGTAAAGGAGCTGTTACTATTGGTTTTATCCTTAGCTCTTTTGATTGTAATTTTACTTGTTATCTAAACTGTTTGTAGATTTGTGTCTATGTAAAGACCAAGGGATGTTAGGTTTTGTTGTGTGAAGTGGTATCCTTGGTGTAGAAGGAGTAAAGCCACTTGTGTATACTTAGTGATTACTAGGATTAGTTCTTGTTGTCCCATAGGTTGAGGTGGGAAAGTGCTCTCGGTAGAAAGGCGGGATACTTACGGGTGTGGAAGTGCCTTCGGTTGGAGAGCGGAGACTTTCCGGTGAAAAGTCCTCGTTGTAAGGGAAACTCTAATTAATCTAGTAAAACCTAGTTTGGAAATCCTAAGCGGGATGCTTAGATAGTGGAGTAGGCATTGGGGCCGAACCACTATAAATAGATGTGTTTGCATTGTTTAAATTGTGTGTGCTTAATTGATTATATCGCTTCCGCATTTAAATCACATAATTACATCTTGCCTAAACAATCCAAGAAATGATTAAAATTGGGATTTAGGCTAAACGAATTAGTAAACACACTATTAACCCCCCTCTAGTGTCGCCATTTCGCCAACAACCTCCACCTTGGCCGGATCCGCTCTCACTCCATCCCGAGTGATGGTATACTCGAGAAATCCCACAATTTCAAGTCAAAATTCACATTTGGAAAATTTAGCGAAAAGCTGGTGCTCTCTAAGGATCCTCAAAACCACCCTTAGATGCTCAACATGCTCCTTCCCACTCTTCAAATATAGTAGTATGTGGTCTACGAACACAATGATAGGCTTATCCAAGTACTCTTTGAACACCCTATTCATCATATCCATGAAAGATGCTAATGCATTCGTCAACCCAAAGGACATCACCAAAAACTCATAATGCCCATATCTCGTCTTGAAAGAAGTTTTAAACATCAAGTGACGTGGCCCAGATGACCCTCTAACCTCACCACGACCAAGGGTATAAACTATTTTGAGTAAACATGAATTCCAACCATTTAACTACAAAATTCCAACCAAGGCCACAACAACCTACACCTTCTCCCCAAGTTCCTACATGAGTAGGATGAGGACTCGACCTCTAAACATCATCTTTAAATCAACCAAGACCATGACTAAGGCAGTCGTGTAAGTCATTAGGCTAGCCTCTCGGGTATCATTTCAAACATGAAGTTTCAGCCCCTACGGTCGACCAACTCAGCCACTGTTGGTCTCCGTACATATGTCACACCCCAAACCATGTATGATTGGCCAGGATACGCCACGTACCCCGAAGCCTAACCCAACTCAAACACAACAACAATAACTTGAACAGTGAGAGATTTTTTTTCTTTGAAAAGAATAGATTTGACATCACGAACCAAACCAAATCAAAACTCAATATGAACACATTGAACAAGTTATTAAAAAGAAGTTCAAATAAATAAATAAGACTCCCAAATAAAAATAAAATGCGTAAACCACGACCCGAGTCAACATGACTCAACAACTCAAGAGACACTAAAATATCTCAGGTATCCTCCTCGATCACGACATGTCACGAGACCCGCTGCCCTGCCGCCACCAGTCGCACTACTGTACCTCGATTCCTCTATGATCTAACTCAGGTGCTGCAAAACAATAGTAATGAGGGGTAAGTCCAACTAGGACTTAGTGAGCAGATCAGTCCTCAATTCATCAAATCAATCATCATGCATAAAAACACAAATAGCAGATATAAATAACGTAATAATAACGTCAGAAGAAATCAGCAATAATATATCGATAGCTCTATGCATGAAATCGACATCCGTCAACAAGTATTAAATATCTTTAAAAATGACGGAAGAAGCATCGGTAACACATCCACTACCCTACTCACATCCACAACAATAAATATAAGCATCCATCAATAAGTATCAACATATCCACAGTAATAAAATAGGATGAATGCAACACCTCAATCTAATGCATGCAACACCTCAATCTAATGCATGCAATGCAACACCTCATTCATATTCATGCTCCCCAAACTCGGTGGTCCCACATAACCACATAGGTTAGGTAGACGGGTGGCCGCCGAACTATCACCCAGCTCAGTGTCGTCTCTTTGGGGCATGCTCTCCCCTCACCGGCATTGGCTCTTTCGAGATAGCATGTTGGAGCATACATTCCCCTCAACAGCCGAACCTCCGAAATAAGGCCAACGTTGTGTCTTTGGGGCATACCCTCCCCTCACCAGCGAGGCTTTTGGGAAATGCAACAAGCACATCACAACACCACACACACAATTATATAAGTATGAACAATACGTGCTATTAACAAGTAATAAAGGGTATGTCAAGTGCATACCTCATCCTCCACCTCCTCCTGCTATACATCACTATCACATACATATATATATGTAGAAATAGCGCTCATATATCATGAATGCTCAGAACAAATAAATAATTATAAAATAGAATTATGACACTATAAGAAAGGATGCACGTGTATCATGAAACCAGTGCACAAAAGAAACTCCAACTATAAATCAATGAACTGTAACATGACAAAATAGCTCGTCATAGCAATCACTGATCTAGGATAAAATTCATCTCATTAACTACTATATCTATGAATCATCTCAGATTGAATCATAAAAATATATAAAATTTGATTTTTTAGCTTGGCACGCAAAATGAGGCGACGTCCGGCTACTGTTTTCAAAATCTGAAGGTCTGATGGTGAAACAGACCTCACCAATGAATCCGGAACGTCGATTAGGTGAAAATTCATATATAACATGAATAATTTTGCTAATTTTAAGGCATCCAAATAATTATTTAGAATACTGAAAGAAATACCTTAATTTATTTAATAAATCGCTGGTATAAATAAATATAACGGTGTTACAATCAATAAATCAGTAATGAAATCTCAGCCTTTCATCTAAACATGATCACTTCACAGCCTTACATCTAATATGATGCAATCACAGCCCTCTATTTAACATGATGCAATCTCATACTTACATCTAACCAGATGCAATCACCACCCTCCATCTACATGATGAAATCATAACCTTACATCAAATCAGATGCAATCACAGCGCTCCATCTAACCAGATGCAATCGCAGCCTTACATTTAACTAGATGCAATCACAGCCCTCCATTTAATCAGATGCAATCACAGCTCTCCATCTTACCTGATGCAATCTTCACCCTCCATCTACATGATGAAATCATAACCTTACATCTAATCAGATGCAATCACAGCCCTCCATCTAACCAGATGCAATCACAGCTCTTCATCTACACAAGATCAAATCCCTACCCTTCATCTCTACCACTTCAATCCAGCCCATCATCTCACCCAAATTAATCTCAGCCCTCCATTTCAACTCATCTCCATAGGTCATCTTCCCCACTTCCTCCCCAACCTAGCCGCCGCCGCCTCCCTTCCACGGACGCCAGCGACACTGGCGCCGACGCCGGTATCGACACTAGCGCCTACCGACGCACCACCGCCACCACGCGGTGGTGGCCACGCCGCAGTGACGACTCGCCAACGCCACTGCTTCCGCAGCCCCTCGCCGGTGCCCACTGCCGCCGCGGCTCCTCGCAGGGTGCCAAGTCCTGGTGCGGCCGGCGCCGGCCGGCAAAGTGAATAGGAAGGGGGTAGAAAAAAGAAAAAGAAAAAGGACAAATAAAATAATATTTTATTCTAAAAGGAGTAACAACATGATTCAATTAAGAATCAACCGATCCGACTTCTGATCCGATACGAGAAAAGGCGTCAAAAATCGACGAAAAACCTCAAAACATAAGAACAATGACATGAATCAATAATTGGAGAAAAGAGGGCCTAAATCCACTCACCGGATGGAGAGAAAATGGAAGGAAAAGACGAATTCGGCACCGATGAATTCGCGAAAATTCGACTCCGCCGGCTCCTCCTCCTCGATGGTGCCCTCTCTCTCCTCTCTCCTTTCCCTCGGATGGTGTGCGGCTAAAAACCCCTGGCTGCACACCCCAGGGTCTAATTTATAGATACTGATTGGGTCCAAATGACCCAAATACCCCTACCTAAGATATTTGACATAAACAGCTCATAACTCATTCGATCTAACTTTGATTCGAGATCTGATTGCACCGCCAAATTTGCCTCGAGATCCTCTATCATCCAAGCATGCTAGATCATGGAGATAAGGCAAATAAAATTTCTCTTAATTTTTCTACATTAAATGCTTTCTCAGGTATAATCCCGAAGATTCCCGACAATCCGTGCTAACTAGGGCCCACGATCCCCGCTCAAGAATAAAATATTATTATTAAGATTTTTTGGTTTTACAACATAGGCCGACCCAAACAAGATGTTCTACTATCAAATAGATAAGATTTAGCATAAGCAGGTGAACAAGACATTTTATCAAACACTTGGTGAACATGCCCTTGCCGCGCGAAGCTCCATGCTCCCCTAAACCCAAAATTTCTGCATGGAGGCATCACAATTTCGGTCATCTTCGGCCCTAAACTCTCGGATCATTCGAGACCCCAAAATCAAGACAAAAACTAGAATCCAATCGTCACAAAACCCTTCCAAAATCTGCCCACAACATAATATCGTACCTTAGTTTAGTACCATATCAAGAGTATATTGAATATTGCGTTGGACAATATGGTGTGATGGGTGTATTTACTGGCATCAACATTAACTGGAGTTTTTTTATTAGGACATTGGTTTGAGCAAATGAAATTGATGGCTTAGGTATTCCATTGAACAAATTGATCGTTAGATACTGAACAAGAAACAAAGAAGTGAGAAAGATAAATCTTGTTTTCTTATCTTTATTCTTGAAAATTGAAATGAAGTCATTTACATATGTTTGTAAAAAAGATAACATAATTCTTTTGAATTACTATGGTACATTTCATATTCTTAAAACAATGGATCAATTTTTGACAATTTTCCAAACATATTAAGTAATTAGTCATAGGTAGCATGATTATCAAAATATTTGTATATTGTCTATAATTTAAATTTTTTATTACGTTGTTTTATTTATTGTGTTGACATACAAACTTTATGACTGAATACAACTGTCATATTATCAATGATGATAACATAAACGACCATGGCAATATAGTGGATGTGGAATGTACAATTGTCAGACGCATATATTTACACGTTGAATTTTTAAGATTTAGTCTTCTTAATGTAATACATGCACTAATTTTAATTTAGTTTTTGAATTTTAGCGAGAATCCTGGGTTATGCGTTAGAGTGGGTCGAGTGGATCACGGGAGGTCACGATCGAAGGTATGACCAATTTGCGTGGAAAACTCTTCATATTATGGTAGGATTTTGAATTTGGGTTCGAGTCGGGTTCAAGGGTAGCATTGGGTGTGATCTGGTTGAACCATGGGCTAACTTAAGTTTAAACTAAGCTAGAGTTAATATAGAAATTTCATCCTTAAATGAATAAATAAAATAACATAAATAAAAATAAAAGGGGGGAAGAAGCTCCGTACGGAATACCTTGGGGAGGAGATGCACGAGTTCTAACACTACTACAAGTATGATCCTAACACAATCATAAAGTTAAATGCTCGTCTGAAACATAGATATATCAGTACAATTGCCACAGATATATCAGTCCACCAACATTGAATTATACTAAAGAAAATTCATATTTAAATATAAATTAAGTGGATGTAGTATTTCACCAAACACTTGGTACATGGGTATACTCATGCCACACCACACTCTTTTTCATGATGCTACTTACAATGGGGTTTCGGACACCCCTAATTGATAACAATAGCCCTTTAGTTTTAAGGGTCAAGAGAATTGGGAACCTTGCTTCCCTACTTGGGCCGCATGCCCTAAGAGAAGTATGGGGTCTAACTTCCCCTATTTCTCAATTGAAATCAACTTCAAGCATCCATAGAATAAATTCTGTAATTTATCAAAAGGGAAACGATCCCACAACCAAAATAGTCCCTAAAATCCCCTACACTTAGGGTTTTCATCTGGGCAAACCCTCTCATAGGGTTGCTTTAAAACATCTGCACCTATTCAAGCATCAAACAACGAAAAACTTCGTGAAAACATGTAAATCAACACATGAATTTGGATTGCATCAAACCCAGTTCATATAATTCCATGGGATTGCCCTAGAGAAGGCAAAACCCTAAAGTATTAAGGCCACTCACCTCACATCGGAGTCTGACCAACACTTGCGGAGAGGATTTTGACGATCTCCGACGTACAACGATCTCTCGCGCCGCATCTCGTTCTCCAAAATGTGACCGCTTCCTCCTCTCAGGTATCCCTAAAACGAACCATCCAAATTAGATTGCCACCGTTCAATTTAAGAAACAAGGAGTCTTAGACATGCTCACCAAAAAGAAGACCGATCAGATCCCGAATGGTATCCAGAAAAAAGGGTTCGATTTTCCATCAAAATCTACTAAAGGAAACCAAGAACAAGGCTTCGGTTTTCCATTAGAATCATAGATCCTGCCATCAAAAGTCAATCTTCACAAATAAGAATCCAAAAAATAAAGTCTAATACTCTGTACGACATTTTTGTCATGTGCAGAAATGAGCAGATTCACTTAACCCACTTATTAATACATAAATCCTTCAATTATCAGTTTGTAATCTACTAAAATGAGATATTAGGATTGTACATATGCCTTACAAACTAATCCCGATATTTCACTCGAGTCGGATGACACCTCGGCCTCCGAAACACATACCAAACATGTTTGCCAAAATATTTGGGCAGATTTGAGTTCTCTTAAGCCTTTCACCCAAATAACTCTTAAACACGGGATTTTAGCCCTCTAATACTAAAGAAAATACAAATTTAAAATAAATTAAGTTGATGTGGTATTTCACCAAACACTTGGTGGGTATACTCATGTAGATGTGGTAATGGGTCATGCTTGGGCCGGCCCAGGCCTGACCACCTCCGAGTCGTGCCTGGCATGACCCGATAATTCAGGGGGTAGGCCCAGCTCGGGCTTGGGCTGGTCTCGGGTTGGCCCAAAACTTCTGAAGCTTTAAAAATAAAACTTAGAATTAAATGACCGGGAATAAGTTTCAAACCACCAACCTCTAGTTTTATTTGAGATGGCTTAACCTTTGTTCTAAGCTTTATTATATGTTTCTTAACACATTTTTGATATGTAAAATGGTTCAGATTAATAAAAAGATTTAAAAAATAATTCAAATTATAGTTAAATTTTTATAAATAAAATTTTTATTTATCTTGAATACAAAAATATTCATAAAATGATAAAATAATTTTTTTTAATATTATAATAGATCGCACCTTAGAAAGTTGCCTACGTACCTTCTATAGTTAAATTTGTACTTCCCAATGATTAAACTATAGAAGGATCACGTCTACTGAGTTCTTTTTATATTTTTAATCACCCGTAGTCCCTGATGATTTAACTTGTACTTGGACTAGCAGCACCAACTTCGCTTGTTTGAGCTTTCTCCTCTCCCGATGATGAAGTATCGTGTTCTCCTTTATCTTGTAATCTATCTTCAGCATCCAACTAGTCATTTACGCAAATGTACATTTCAACCGTTTATGCACTCGTTCGGCTCATTTTTTCGTCGAAAATTCTATTTCATGCACTAAAACAAGACTTGGAAGTTACTGTACACACATGAACAGTTAGTATATCACGTGCCATGATGAAAATAATAGGATACACATTTTTTTGTTTTTTTCACCATGCTAAAATTTCATTATCATATATTTCTTCAGAATGAGTATGATCTAGAAAAAAAGCCAATTCATTGAAATTAGTAGATTTAATTTTTTTTATCCTATGACCAAGTTGAGAATTAATACTATTTCCACTATCATCACTGAATCTAGAAGAGAAAGATGTTGGCTTATTTATAATTGTATCACCAAATTTTGATGCGTAAAATACAAACATAGAATTTAATAAATTCGAAATTCTAGATTATTTTCTTCAACATTATTTAATTCCATATTGTTATACTAACCATCCAACAACATATTTAAACCATCAATTTTCATTCTAGGGTCTAAACATATTGCTAAACAAAATAAAGTAGGTATATCTAACCAATACTTTTTAAATTTAGTTTACATTAAAGAAATAATTTGTGCAAATAAAGGATGATGTCTATATGAAGAAAATACTTCACTAATATGAACTATATGTGAAAGGGTTAAATTACATATAGGATAATAAACACCGAAAAGTTGTTCAGTAGCTTTATTAGAAAGTTCTAAAATTTGAGTAATACGCCTTGGGACTCATTCTGACTTAAACAAGGGGTGGGTCTTTACCAACTTCTAAATCTAAGATTTAGGGAAGAAAATAGAGGATTTAGGGAAATCTTTTTCCTCTCTTCATTCGAAACTAATGAATGTCAGGTCAGAGGTTTCTGCCTTGTTATCAAAAAGAGGAGTTGGGTAAAGCAAACTCCCTCCTTGTACGAGCACGGGGCATAGTCAAGTAGAACCGGGTTGCGCTGCTTGATGCGGAGATTGAAAACAAATCAGTGGGGCCATGCCGGTACAACAGAATATGCGTAAAAAAGGTAAATACCTCCCCCTCCCCCCTTTAGTCAAAAATGAAAAATCGGGTTCTAAAAAGCAGCCCGCCCGCTTCCATAGAACAATATCGTGGCAACGTATACCTAAGTGAGTTTATTGGATCCTGGGGAACCATCACACGGCCGGCCTATAGAATGAGAATGTCGTGTCGTCCAGCGGAGCTTAAAAGAAGGTGACTCGGAGCCTAGAAGAAGGTGACTCGCACAGACAGCTGACTCATTTTCAATAGAAAGGAATAGCCAAACCAACCCAGCTAGCTAGTCAATTTCTGTGATCTTATCGGCCGGCAAACCGAAGATAGATGACCACGGTCCCGACCTTACCAGCACCGTAGGTTTACTAATAAATGAAGCCCCTCAACCTACTATCGGACCATACCTCAGCTTACTAGGGATAAAGGCCCCTTGAGCATCAGATAACATATTCTCCAATTTCATTTGAAAGCGAATTGCTAACACCTTTGTTATGATCTTAAATAGAACATTACAACAACTAATTGGGCGAAAGTCAGGAAGCAAGGGACTCACATTTGGGAATTCAAACAATATGCGTCTGATTGAGCTCAGCCGGAAGTCTACCATCATTAAAAACTTGAAGCAAGCCGCGCTCCTTCCCGTTCCCGATCAGGTGTCAAGATTTCTAGCATTATCAAGACAAATCAAAAAAAAATTATCATTTATATTTTAGAAAGATGTTACAAATCTAATAGTAGAAAAAATGGCAACAAGTGTGTGGATATTCAAAAACTTTAAACCTAATTATTGTATTTTGCAAAATAAAATTTTCATCAATCCAATGTGCAGTAACACAAATGTAAGAATTAGTAGTACATTGACTAGACCAAACATCAGATGTTAGAGAAATTTTTGATTTATTATTTTAAGAACTATTTATTATATTTTCTCTATATATAAAAAATAATTTTAAAGCATAACTTTTCATTATATTTCGAGTAATTTTTTTATACTTTGGTTGTAAAGTATTTTGAATCTAAGTAGAAAATCTCGGTCAATCAATTTTGCAAGTTCTCGACGTTGAAAATCATGATCATACGAAAAAGTTGTTCGACCAGGAAAAGATAAATTAAGAATCTGTTGAGCTTGTGTAACCTTAGTGTCGTGACTCCTTGCATGATGTAAAAGATGACCAGTTCCTCCTGTTGTTGAAGCCGAAAGAATTTTTTTATATTTTTTGCACCGGGCTTTTGTTATGGTGCCATCAGCTTCAACAATTTTCTCAAAATATAACCATACCGCACTTCTTTTTCTACCTGATGCACATAAATTAATAGACGAACTTGTTTTTAAGTCTTGGTTTTGTTGAGTGGTAGGAGTACTAGGAGATATTTCTCCTAATATATTTGATCCAATTTGTGGAGAATAACCTGAAACATCTCTATCCGCCATTAGTAAAAAGTAAATATAAAAAGTATAAATATTATATTAATCAATGAAAAAAAATTAAGAGATTAAGAAAAATTGACATCAATCTTGAATCCTTGATTAACTTAAAGAGTTGTTGAGAATGATTGTAAATGAACTTAGAATGTTGGGAGAAAGAGTTGAGAGATGAGAATGGAGATAGAAAAAATGAAGAGGATGAGAGGGTATTTATAGAAGATTTAAAATATTTAAAATAACATCTATTTTTAAATTAAATGGGCCTCGCTCGGTCAGACCTTGTTTGGCGCGTGCCGCCCTGGGTTTGGCCAGGTCTGATACGCGTCAGACCTGACTTTGACCAGGCCAGCACGGCAGCCGTGTCATGCTTGACACGACCCACGTGCCCAAGGGGTGAGCCCAACCCGCCCCTTGGGCACAGACGGGCCGTTCCCGACCTGATCAGGCCAGGCCCGTGTTGCCCAAGGAAGGGCCCAGCCCACCTCTATACTCATGCCACACCGTACTCTTCTTCATGCGACTGCTTATAAGGGGGTTTCGGCCACTCCTAACTGATAACAACAGCCCTTTAGTTTAAGGGTCAAGAATATTGGGAACCTTGCTTCCCTACTAGAGATGTATGGGGTCTAACTTCCCTATTTCTCAACCAAACTCAACTTCAAGCATCAAAAGAAGAAATTATGCAATTTATCAAAAGGGAAACGACCCCACAACCAAAACAGTCCCGAAAATCCCTTACCCTTAGGGTTTTCATCTTGCAAAACCCTCTCAAAGGGTTTCCCTAAAACATCCACACCTATTCAAGGATCAAACAACGAAAAACTTCGGGAAAACATGTAAATCAACACCCGAATTTGGTTTGCATGGGATTGCCCTGGAGAAGGGAAAACCCTAAAGTATTAAGGCCACTCACCTCAGCTCGAAGTCCGGCCAACACTTGCGGAAAGGATTTTGACGATCTCCAACGAACAGCGATCTCTAGTGCTAGATCTCATTCTCCAAAATGTCACCCCTTCCTCCTCCTCAGGTATCCCAAAAACGAACCATCCAAATCAGATCTCCACCGTTCAAATTAAGAAATAAGGAGTCTCAGACATGCTCACAAAAAATCAATCCGATCAGATCCCGACCGGATGATGTCCAGATTGCTCAATTGTATGAAACAAGTCGTTATAGTAATTTGCTGAAGAGAACATGGAACAAGGCATCAGTTTTCCGTCAGAATCACAAATTCTGTCGTCAAAAGCCAATCTCCACCTACAAGAATCCACAAAAAATGAAGTCTAATACTCAGTGACCAAGTTTCAGCAAGATCATATCACAAATGCCCCACCGATCGCTAAGTTTGATGAAGTTCGTCGCTGCAAGAATTTCATGCCGAGAATACTCTTCCTCACTCTCCTTGGAATGCGTGCAAGTGAGTTCTCTTTCCTGCTTTTCTCTTTTTTTATTAATCACTTAATGCCAAATGACCTCCCTACAACTCACTCAAGTCCGCACCTATTCTAGCCTACAGGCTCGACCGAACCACACCAATGGTAGACCCTAACTCGACTCAAATAAGAAATTAAAATATCCTACTTTACTACAATCATATTCCTCGCGCAAAAGCCATACCTTTGATTGCGTTATCCAGTGATGTACTCGGCTCACTTCAGCGCACATTATGAGCTTCCCGTTGAAACACCAAAATTGATAATTATAAAACGGGTATTACAATCTTTCCCCTTAAAAAAAAATCATCCTTGAATTTTAGGAAAAGATAGTAAACTCATCATATCACAATACAGGTATGAATACTTCTCGCGCATATCGCGCTTAACCTCCCAAGTGGACTCCTGCCTAGAGTGGTGCACTCACCTCATCTTCACCAAAGGAACATCTGTTGACCTCTGCTTCCTCATCTGACGATTCAAAATCTCAATAGGTCTCTCCCCATATGAAATAACTGCATCGACCACCACTGCAGTGGGCTCTTACACATGGGATTCATCCCTCATGTATCTTCTAAACATGGACACATGAAACACTAGTTCGGTCCCAACAACTAGGGCTTTGTAGCCTCAATAACCCAATTGGTGATCTGCACCTCTGCCCATACAGGGCCTCAAACAGAGCCATACCAATGCTGACTTGGTAACTATTGTTGTATACAAACTCCATAAATGGTAGGTGCTTCTCCCAATTCCACATTAGTACCTCCAGACCCTAGAGTAATGCCGCTAGCCTCAAATGGTCAACCTGGACCTGTTTAACGGTTAAGAATATTAGGAACCTTGCTTCCCTACCAGGGCCGCATGACTTAAGAGATGTATGGGGTCTAACTTCCCCTATTTCTCAACCGAACTCAACTTCAAGCATCCAAAGAAGAAATTCTACAATTTATCAAAAGGGAAACTATCCCACAATCAAAACAGTCCCTAAAATCCCCTACCCTTAGGGTTTTCATCCGGCCAAACTCTCTCATATGGTTGCCCTAAAACATTCGCACCTATTCAAGCATCAAACAACGAAAAACTTCGAGAAATCATGTAAATCAACACCCGAATTTGGTTTCCGTCAAACCAAATTCATATAATTCCATGGGATTGCCTTGGAGAAGGCAAAACCCTAAAGTACTAATGCCACTCACCACAAATCGGCCCGGCCAACACTTGCGGAGACGATTCAAACGATCTCCAACGAACAACGATCTCTCACACCAAATCTTGTTCTCCAAAATGTCATCCCCTCTTCCTCCTCATGTATCCCTATAATTACGTTCTCTGGTGATCAACTCAGCTCACTTCGGTGCGCATTCTGGGCTTCCCGCCAAAACACCAAAATCGATAATTATAAACACGAATATTACAATCTTGCCCCCTTAAGAAAAAATCATCCTCGAATTTTAGGATAAGCTAATAGAGTCATTAGATCACAATACATGTATGGATACTTCTCGCACATATCGCTCTTAACCACTCAGGTGGCCTCCTACCCAGAGTGGTGCTCTCACCTCACCTTCACTAAAGGAACATCCCTGTACCTCAATTTCCTCATCTGACGATTCAAAATCTCAACTGGTCTCTCCCCATATGAAAGGACTGCATCGACCTCCACTGTAGTGGCCTCTAAGACATGGGACTCATCCCACATGTATTTACTAAACATGGACACATGAAACACTGGTTCTGTCCCAACAACTGGGGCTCTCCAGCATCAAACCACCCAATTGGTGATCTTCACCTCTGGCTATACAGGGCCTCAAACAGAGCCATACAAATGCTGCCCTGGTAACTATTGTTGTATACAAACTCCACAAATAGTAGGTGCTTGTCCTAATTCCACTCTGGTACCACCTGACCCTCGAGTAATTCTACTAGCCTCAAATGCTCAACCTGCACCTGCTAACATACAAAACATTTGGATACTTATTTTTTTTTGCCAACTCCCATTTCATTTCTTTTAACCACTAATTTTGTCTCATATCAAGGTACATGTTTTTAGCTTCTCGATGGATGGTTCAAGTGGAGCTATACGTCATCTCTCGTACCCGCCTCTACATATGAAATGATTGCAGCGACCTCCACTGCAGTGGGCTCTAACACGTGGGACTCATCCCTCATGTATCTCCTAAACATGGACACATGAAACACTAGTTCAGTCCAAACAAGTGGGGCTCTCGAGCCTCAACTCACTCAATTGGTGATATGCACCTCCGCCCAACCACCTCAAATAGAGCCATACCAATGCTGCCCTCATAACTGTTGTTGTATACAAACTCCACAAATGGTAGGTGCTTCTCCAAATTCCACTATGGTGCCTTCAGACCTTAAAGTGATCCTGCTAGCCTCAAATGCTAAACTTAGACCTGCTGACAAACATAACATTTCGATACTTTTTTTTTTTTGCTACCACCCATTTCATTTCTTTTCACCGCTAATGTTATCTCATATCAAGGTACATATTTGTAGCTTCTGGACGGATGGTGCAAGTGGAGCAATCCGCCATCTCTCGTACCTGCGTTTGAACCTACGCCATCAATTGTACCACAATCCTATCCCTGAACCTTAGGACACCCTCACTGTCCAATATGAACCCATCATCTGCATCTCCTCTCTCTGCTAAGTCCTTAGTCAGAGCGCAAAAGACATCCTCACCTTGAGCTCTCTAGAGCATGCCAACTAACGTGGATTGTACCCATATGTGTGCCACCACACTGTACGAATCAAACACTGCCAAAACAGTTACATCACCCAAACAACAATTGAGCTCTCTCGCTAAGGGTCTCCTTGCGGCAGCCAAATGTGCAACACTTCCCATAGATTTCCTGCTCAAGGCGCCCGTCGTCACGTTAGCCTTTTCAGAGTGATACAAAATGATGCAATCATAATCTTTCAAGAGCTCTAACCATCTCCCCTTTCTCAAATTCATGTCCTTCTCTGTCAACAGATGATGGAGGCTCTTATGATCCGTGTAAATATCACAGGACTCCCAGTACATATAATGGCACCACAGTTTCAATGCAAACACAGCTGCCGCCAACTCCAAATCATGCATTGGGTAGTTATTCTCATGGTTTTTCAACTGCCTGGACGCGTATGCTATCACTTGCCACGCTGCATCAATACACATCCTAGGCCAATCCGTGAGGCATCACAATACACCACGTACAAATCCACCCAAATCCAACGGCAATGCTAACACTGGTGTTGACGTCGAACAATCTTTGAGCTTCTAAAAGCTCTTCTCACATCTATCATCCCACACAAACTTGACTTTCTTCTACATAGGTCGAATCAAATGTGCTACAATCTTCGAGATGTTCTCCATGGACTTCTTGTAGAAACCTGCCAAGCCCAAGAAACTGCTCACCTCAATCTCGCTGGTTAGCTATATCGAGTTACGAACCACCTCCACCTTGGTCGGATCCACTCTGACTCCATCTTGAGTCACGATATACCCATGAAATCCCATAATTTCAAGTCAAAATTCACACTTGGAAAACTTAGCGAAAAGCTTGTGCTCTCTAAGGGTCCTCAAGACCACCCTCAGATGCTCAACATGCTCCTGCCCACTCTTGGAATATACTAGTATGTCATCTATGAACACAATGACAAACTTATCCAAGTACTCTTTGAACACCATGTTCATCTGATCCATGAAAGTTGTGCATTTGTCAACCCAAAGGACATCACTAGAAACTCATAATGCCCATATCCTGGTTTCAGTTTTGGGCACATCCTGGTTTCAGATCCTCGACTAATGCGACAATATATATAGGTCTCTTAGGGAACTTCTATAAAAGGATAGTTGCTTAGGAAGTTGTAATTGCTCTAATACTAGCCTATTATAGCAAAGTAAGAATCAAAACAAAAGGGCAATGCAAACACAGGAGATTTGTTTACGTGGTTCAGTGACAAATCAGTCATCTAATCTGCGGGGCACTAACCGAACAGATGCCCAATTCACTCTCTATAAGTACAATATAAGCCCTTTGGATTTGACACTCGAAATTTGACTACCAGTACTACAGTGAATCGAAAATAACAAAAATATATTTGCTATTATAAATAAATACCAACTTCCCTCGCTATGACATCACAGCCACAAAGTTCTATCCTCCACATAGCCTCGTGTTGTAGTGTGTTATCCACCTAATATACAATCTTCTCATCGAAGATAAAAGGTTGTTGCCTCTTCTGCACTCGGCAATCTGTACTCAGCAATTTCAACTCCTCTATAGATGGCAAGATCTTTTTCGCGCAATGGAGTTGTCCACAATAGATCTCTTCTCCAGTATTTATAGGTGTCACTGAAAGATTACTGGAAGATCTAAATAAATGATGACTTCAATCAAATTAATCACCCCCGTCTTCAATAGAAACCATCAGCATAACTTAGGCATTTTTACAAAAGATCATTTATGTAAATAAGAAACGCCTAAGAAATAAGTGAAGAGAAACTCTTCGAAACTAAACTGATCAGGAAGAAAAATAATGATGATTTAAATGTCCAAAATCAGTTAACAAAATCATTATTAAACCAGAATTCCATCAGTCATCAAGATCGTATCAAGCAAGCCATCCAGAAATTTTTTAAGACTATAACCAGTTAAGACCGCGTCTTCACAGTTGAAACTATCATCATCGCATAAGTAGAGCTTTTTCGTTGTTGAATGTGAGAAAACATCAGAAGCTTCTTTTGCCAAATATAGCCAATAAACAAAAGCCAAATACTAACATAATGATATATGGATCGCAAGTCAATCTTTGAGACCCACTGAGCCCCTTGTAGCTGGTCAAATAAATTATAAATCCTCGGCAGTGGGTAACGGTTCTTGATCGTCACCTTGTTCAATAATTTGTAATTCATTCACAACGCATGGACTCATCCTTCTTTTTCACAAATAGTATAGGTGCTCCCCACGAAGACTCACTCGGGCAGATGAAGCCCAAATCCAATAACTCCTGCAACTAAGCCTTAAGCTCCCTCAACACAGCCATAGCCATCCGATATATGGGGGAATCGAGGTTGGCTTCACCCGCTGATGCTGATGAATACATAACTCGATCTCTCGCTCAGTCAGCAATCCTAGAAGCTCAACGGGAAAGACATCGGGGAAATCACAAGCTCGACGCATCTCGTCCACCTTCTTGGTCGTCCCCATCGGCATTCGCCACAAAAGCTAGAAAGGACTGACAACCTTTGTCAAGAAGTCTCTGGGCTCTAAGAGCCAAACTTATTCTCAAGTATTCACCCTTCCCTTCACCCTAAAAGGTAAACTGCTGTAGCTCGGGCTTTTTATAGGTGACAACCTTCGCTCTATAATCCACCAACACATAATGAGTGGATAACCAATCCATCCCCAAAATCATATCAAGCTCAAGAGATGACAACAACACAAATTCAACCTCTAGCATGTGTCTACACACTGACACATCACAATCTAGAAAGGTCACCTTTACCAAGAGGGCATCGCCCGTAGGCGTCGATACCACTATGGGCGTCTCAAACAAACTCTCTTTCCTACCCTTCAAAGAAGCAAACAAAGAGGGAAAAAAATGAGTGCGTAGCACTCAGATCAAAATAGTAGAATGCCATAAAGGAACATACTACTAAAGTACCTTGGTTGAGGCATTCCACCGAACACCTTGAGGTGGCTCAACCTCTACTAGTATATTCAACACATGCAATCCCCTAACCAAGTGAATCTCAATTATAAACATCAAGGGACGTGGTCCACATGGCCCTCTAACCTTGCCACGACCGAGGGTATAAACTATTCTAAGTAAAACATGAATTCCAACCATTTAACTACAAAATTTCAGATTGAGCAGCCCCTACACTTAACCAATATTCCAAGCACGATTACCACTTTAAACCAAGTTTATTATCGATCATAACAAGTCACATGGTATGGCCACAACAACCCACACCTTCTCTGCAAGTTCCTACTTGAGTAGGATTAGGACTCGACCTCTAAACATCTTGTCAAAATCAACCAAGACTACGGCTAAGGCAGTCGTGTAAGTCCTTAGGTTGGCCTCTCAAGTATCATTTCAAACATGAAGTTTCGGCCCTTAAGCTCGGCCAACTCGGCCACTCTTGGTCTCTCTAGATAGGACCGACCCAAACTTGAGGTTCTACTCTCAAAGAGATAAGATTAAGCATAAGCAAGTGGATGAGACATTTTATCAGACACTTGGTGGACATGCCCAAACCGCGCCAAGCTCCATGCGCCCCTAAACCCAAAATTTCAGAATGGAGACTTCACAATTCCTACCATCTCCAGCCCTCAACTCTCAGAATCATTCAAGACCCCAAAATCAAGACAAAAACTAGTACCCAAACATTACAAAATCCTTCCAAAATTTGTCCACAACATAATATCATACCTTAGTTTAGTCCCCTATCAAGAGTATATTGAATATTAAGTTGGACAATATGGTGTGATGGGTATATTTACTACCATCATCTTTAACTGGAGTTTTTTTATTAAGATATGGGTTTGAGCAAATGAAATTGATCGCCTAGGTATTTCGTTGAATGAATCGATCGTTAGATACTGAACTAGAAACAAAGAGGTGAGAAAGATAAATCTTGCTTTCTTATCTTTATTTTTAAAAATTGAAATGATGTCATTTACATACGTTTGTAAAAAAGATGACAAGAACGTTTTTGAATTACTATGGTACACTTCGTATTCTTAAAACAATGGATCAATTTTTGATAATTTTTCAAACATATTAAGTAATTATTCATAGGTAGCATGATTATCAAAATATTTGTATTTTGCTAATAAGTTAAATTTATTATTACTTTGTTTTATTTATTGTGTTGAACATATATACTTTTTGATTGAATACAATTGTCATATTATCAATGATGATAACATACACGACCACGACAATATAGTCGAGGTGGAATGTACAATGGTGGAAGAAATCGAAGCTTCTTGTCTTGAGCTCTTCCAATGTGAGCAATGTTAGTATCTTTGAGCATATTGTCTGAAAGATAGAAACATTATAAGAGATATTATCAAAATTAAAATAATCAAGTTAATATAATAGTAATTATTTAATTAAGTATCAATATCGATGCATCGGTTGTGATAGGCAGCTTAAACAAAAGAGCAATTAAAGATTTCAGAAATGATTATTGAGATGGGATATATAAATTTAGTTGTTAACATATTTCTTATATTTATGATCCATAGATATCGTAGAAGATAATTATTTAACAAATATATGAATAAATCAAATATTTACAAGAATCAAAAAAATTACTTACATATTTTTAAAATCAACTCATCGGAGTTTGTTGGTGATGTAGGAGCGATCTCACTAGTAGCTACTACTGGAGATGAAATCAATGACATAGATAAGACGAAAAAAATAGCGAAGAGACTTAGAAAAAAGCTCCTTGCATCCATGTTGATCAATTCTTTTTGACAAAAGATTATTTCTGTTTTCAACGACTCATTACCCTTCTATTTGGTTAATATAAATATAGAATTTAACGCTAAACGAGCCTTTAATACAAGGAACATGCTTTATAGTCTTTTAGTTCAAATTTATGAAATTTAAACCGTACAAACATAGACTAACGAACATTTTCCAATCTAGAATATATGTTGTTATAACTATTATAGATATTTTATTACATGTTGAATTTTTAAGATTTAGTGTGCCACCACATAGTCTGAATCAAACATTGCCAAAACAACAAGTGAGCTCTCTCGCTAAGGGTCTCCTCGCGGCAGCCAAATATGCTAAACTACCTACAAATTTCCTGCTCAAGGCGCCTGCCACCACGTTCTCCTTCTCAGGGTGATACAAAATGGTGCAATCATAATCTTTCAGGAGCTCTAACCATCTCCTCTTTCTCAAATTCATGTCCTTCAATGTCAATAGATACTAGTGCCTCTAATGATTTGTGTAAATCTCACAGGGCTCCCCGTACAGATAATGGTGCCACAATTTCAGTGCGACCACAGCTGTCGCCAACTCCTAATCATGCGTCAGGTAATTATTCTCATGGTTTTTTAATTCCCTAGACGCGTAAGTTATCACTTTGCCACGCTACATTAATACACAACCCAGGACAATCTGCGAGGCATCACAATACACCAAAAATCCACTCGAACCAGACGGCAATGCTAACACTGGTGTCGACATCAAACAATCCTCGAGGTTTTCAAAACTCTTCTCACAGCTATCATCCCACACAAACTTAACTTTCTTCTGTGTAGGTCGAATCGAAGGTGCTGCACTCTTCGAGAAGTTCTCCTTGAACTTCCTATAGTAACCTACCGAACCCAACAAACCACGCACCTCAGTCACGCTGTTTGGCTACATCGAGTTCCGTACCACCTCAACCATGGTCGGATCCACCCTAACTCCATCCCGAGTCATGATGTACTCTACAAATCCCATAATTTCAAGTCAAAATTCACACTCGAAAACTTATCGAAAAGCTGGTGCTCTCTAAGGGTCCTCAAGACCACCCTCAGATGCTCAACATGCTCCTGCTCACTCTTGCAATATTCTAGTTTGTTATTTATGAATTGAATGACAAACTTGTTGGTGAAATGGCCACACTAGAGGGGCTTGAATAGTGTTCTATCTAAATCTTTCGTCTAATTCCGATTTTAATCGTTTACTTGATTACTTAGGCAATTTACAAGTCGAGTAGTAGCGGAAGCAAAATATAAATGATAAGTAATAAGAAACGCAAGGTAAACAATGCTGACATAATTATTTATAGTGCTTCGGCCCTAATGCCTACTCCACTACCTAAGCACCCCGCTTAGGATTTCCAAACTAGTTTTACTATATTATATCATTCCCTTACAAAGAGGATTTATATTGAAAAGTCCCCGCTCTCAAACCGAAGGTACTTCCACACCTGGAAGTATCCCGCCTTCCTACCGAGAGCACTCTCCCACCTCAACCTAAGGGACAACTCAACTAATCCTAGTAAACTAAGTTTACAATGGTGGATTTAAACCTTAACACCAAGGCAACCACCCAACTCAATCAAACCTAGCAACCTAGGTTTATACAAATGATATACAATAAAAATAAACCACAATGTACACAAACAATGGAGCAAATAAATAATACAACAAATACTTAGCTCCAAACACGAGTCCTAGTTCCTCTTGATGCCTCAATGATGAATCGATCAAAATTTGAAGGCAAAATCAAGTTTGTATCATGAGAACTAGGGTTTGTAAAGGAATGCCTCAAGAAAGGCTTTTGCAATGATAAAAAATGGCTAAATGGAATGATAGAACATGGGAGGAAGGCTCTCATGGTCTTGTATTTATAGACCATGAAGAGTTGACCTCAAACAACCAACTCAAGAGCTAGAAAAATAGCTGTCTCCTCTGTCCGATCATTTACGACAGAGCGACCGAGCGACCGAATGCATTCTGCCACTTATGGGAACCATTCGGTCGATCGAAATTGGAAAATCAGCCTTGTTTGCTGATTTTTCTGCTCGTTTGTTCGTTTTTGTGTTCCGTCTTCGCCAAGTCCTCTTATATAATATTTTTTAACTTTAAGTAAAAATATAAATGTTATATAAGGATTACTCCCCATTTGTATTCAACAAAAATATCTAAAAAATCAAAATCCTTAAGAATCAAAATCTAGCTTTTGGGGTCTAGTACAAATTTTCAAAAATCAAAAAATGTATAATCCTTAAAAATTTCTCATTATCTACTTTTTACCTAAAGAACAATTACCGGGACTTTTGGTGCCAAGAAAATGTCTAGGTCATATAGCTATCCAAGAAGCTCCCCAGGCTTAGTGAATTTTAGGGCCGTTTATGGGTTTTCATGTTTTGGGGTTCATGTTTGTTTTTGGCTTCTTTGCATCATAAAAGAGGATTACATATTCATTCTATGCACTCTAAAGTTAAACTCTATCTTTCTGACGAAATCAATCGTCAATGAGCATCCTTGCTGATTTCTTCGATTTTTCCGATCAGGGACGTCGAGCGCTAACCGACTTGGAACCTGAAAATATTTCTCCATGCAAACATTAGTTCCATGTTTGTTACCATCAAAACCGAGATTAAGACCAAGGTTGAAAACCTTAGGCCAACAAAACTTATCCAAGTACATCACCAAAAACTCATAATGCCAATATCTCGACTTGAAAGCTATCTTGGGCTCATCCTGGTCTTGGATTCTCGGATCCTCTTGTATGTCATTTATGAACACAATCACTTGAAAGCTGTCTTGGGTTCTTGAAAGCTATCTTGGTCACGTAAACTATCACTCTGCCACGCTGTATCAATACACATCCTAGGTCAATCCGCGAGGCATCAGAATACACCATCTACAAATCCACCCAAACCCAACGGCAACACTAACACTGGTGTCGACGTCAAACAAACGTCGAGCTTCTGAAGGCTCTTCTCACAACTATCATCCCACACAAACTTGACTTTCTTCTGCATAGGTCGAATCAAAGGTGCTACAATCTTTGAAAAGTTCTCCATGAACTTCATAGTAACCTGCAAAGCCCAAGAAACTACACACCTCAATCATGCACGTTGGCTATATCGAGTTTCTTACAACCTCCACCTTGGCCAGATCCACTCTGACTCCATCCCGAGTCACGATATACCTGAGAAATCCCACAATTTCAAGTCAAAATTCACACTTGGAAAACATTGTGAAAACTATGTCATCTAAATGAAATTGATCGCCTAGGTATTCCATCGAATGAATTGATCATTAGATACCGAACTAGAAACAAAGAGGTAAGAAAGATAAATCTTGCTTTCTTATCTTTATTTTTGAAAATTGAAATGAAGTCATTTACATACGTTTGTAAATACACTTCGTATTCTTAAAACAATGGATCAATTTTTGATAATTTTTCAAACATATTAAGTAATTAGTCATAGGTAGCATGATTATCAAACTATTTGTATTTTGCTAATAATTTAAATTTACTATTACTTCATTTTATTTATTGTGTTGAACGTACAAACTTTATGTCTGAATACAATTGTCACATTATCAATGATGATAACATAGACGACCATGACAATATAGTGGAGGTGGAATGTACAATGGTGGAAGAAATCCAAGCTTCTTGTCTTGAGCTCTTCCACTATGACCAATGTTAGCATCTTTGAGCATATTGTCTGAAAGATAGAAACATTATAAGAGACATTATCAAAATAAAAATAATCAAGTTAATATAATAGCAATTTTTGAATTAAGTATCAATATCGATGCATCGGTTGTGATAGGCGGCTTAAACAAAAGGGAAATTAAAGGTTTCAGAAATGATCATTGAGATGAGATATATAAAATTTAAATTTAGTTGTTAACTTGTTTCTTTTATTTATGGTCCATAGTTATCTTAAAAGATACTTTATTTAATAAATAAATGAATAAATCTAATATTCATAAGAATCGAAAAAATTACTTACATATCTGTAAAATCAACTCATTAGAATTTGTTGGTGATGTAGGAGCGATCTCACTAGTAGCTACTACTGGAGATGAAATCAGTGACATAGATAAGAAGAAAAAAATAGTGAAGAGACTTAGAAAAAGGCTCCTTGCATCCATGTTAATAAAAAAAATTTGTCAAAAGATGATTTATATTTTCAATGACTCATTACCCTTCTATTCGGTTAATATAAATATAGAATAGTTTTGTTAACGCTAAACGCGCCTTTAATACGAGGAACATGCTTTATAGGCTTTCGGATAAAATTTATGAAATCTAATTTTTATATAAACACATTAAATGATAGACTTTATTTGAAGCAAAGTTTGCGCACATAATGACATATGGGAATAATATCACCAAACAAATGTTATACACTAATTTTAATTTAATTTTTGAATTTCAGCGATAAACCCCCGATGTGTGTCATATTGGTCTACGGTTTTCAACTTTGGTCAATCTCAGTTTTGATGATAACAGACATGACACTAATGTTTGTGCAAAAAATATTTTTCAAGTTCCAAGTTAATTTGCACGCGACTTCTGCGATCGAAAAAATCATAGGAATCATAGAAATGGAAGGACGATCGTCGACGCTCGAATTTCATCGAGAAGATAGAGTCTAGGTTTAGGGTGTCTAGCTTTTATTGTAAATCCTTTTTATGATGCAAAGAAACCCCAATACTTGAAACCAAAACCATGAAATCAACAACTGACAAAACATTAGCCAGTTTCAATCGAATCTCGACCAATCCTCAGGCGACTATCCTCAGTTGACTGACAGACGCCCGAGGATCGTCTGGAGAGATTTTGGATAATTTCCAGAAGCTATTCGGCCATCCCGCGGTCGAACCTCAATCGACAGAGGGTCGCCTGGCGGTCGACCGAATAGTCTAAGAGATCTATTTAGATCTGTTGAACGGCTCTTTTTGAGCTCCTACCCTTGGGATCTCTATATAAGCTCCCAAGGCAACTTTCCTTACCCCCTTAACAATTCATTGAGCCATTCTATTATTATTAGGGCTATCCACATTTCGGTTTACAGCGAACCAAACTGAATTATTCAGTTCAGTTTGGTTTCGACAATGTCGGGTTCGATTCTTGACCCGAACACTGGTATTCGGTTCGGATTCGATTCCTAATATTCGAGAAGCGAATCTGAATCGAAAACCGAATAAAAAATAATAATTTTTTTCCCAGATTTCCACTGGTCGGGTTCGGGTAAGCAGTGAGTAATGAATACAATTGATACATTTACATAATCTGTAGTATATTTTTTACTGTATATGTTGATTATATTGCCTAGCATATATGTTGATTTTTTACTGTAATCAATTATATCTTCTTGCATAGTGCCTATCCATTTAAATAGGTTCATCATAGTTCTATATCGGTTTTTTCGATTTGGAATCCGAACCGAACCAAACAATTTTGGTTCCGGGGTTAAATTGCTTTAGGAACTATTCGGTTCGGGTTCGGGTTGGAATTTCGATAAGAAAAAAAATCGGTTTGGATTAGTTCGGTTCGGTTTGAACCGAATGGACAAGCCTAATGATTATTTCCAAGCTTTTATTGAGTCATTTCATCTAAACCCTGGCTTGAAGCCAAAAAACCTTGATTAAGCCTTATCCTCAGTGTTTCATCATCAAATGCATCAAGAGGAGCTAGGTGATCTTGTGTTGGAACTAAGTATAAGTTGCTTTGATTATTTGCTCCTTTACTTCTGGGTGTAGAAGTACCCTCGTTGTTCTAATACCTACAAATTTATAAATTTTTATTTAATTATTTCAGCGGGATAATTTCTTTGTCCCCAACAGTAGATTTCATATTATGACAGCCGCCCCTTATTGATAAGGAATTTTCCGATATTTTTCTTGATTCATCGTGATTTATCGGATGTTCACTATTGGAATTGTTGTATTTTTGCGGTCCTTGTTTCCTTGTGTGATTTGTTAGGGTCAACAACCCCTATTGGTGGCCCTGGAGACTAAGGGCCGGCCGAACCATGTAAGAGGGGTTTGCCTTTGGTTTCTTGACTGGGATTTGGGTAGTTTTCATTCCCTCCATGTCATACAAATTAAATACCCTAGGAGGAAATGTTGGCCTAAAGTTTTCTACCTTGGTCTTAATCTCGGTTTTGATGATAACAAATATGGAACTAATGAATTCATGGATAGTTATTTTCAGGTTCCAAATCAGTTAGCGCACGACGTCCCCGATCGGAAAAATCGAAGAAATCGGAGAAATCGACAAGGATGCTTGCCAATACTTGGATTCTTCGGGAAGTTAGAGTTTAGGTTTAGCGTATCTAGATAAATTATAAATCCTCATGATGATGCAATGAAAACCCTAAGTTTAGGTTTATTTTTGATTTTTGGTCTCTTCAGAGACCTATGTGGCCTGTAATGGGCCAAAGCAACATTATGGTTCTAAATCGTAGGCTCATTGTGGTCTTTCAGTTTTCAACCAATAGGAAGGGTTGGAGATCATTTTTTCATTTATATTTCTCTTGTGATCTCTTAAAGTTCATTTTGATATCACTTGATTTCATTTAAAACGGATTTCAAACTATCTAGCAAAGATGTATTTTGAAAATGATATTTGAATCTCTCTTTGCTATTTGGTTTGGTTAGCTTGCTAGTAGCCTTAATTTCATTATCTACTTATGGAGTCTACTTGCAAGTTAAAAATGTTGATGGAAGGCTAGTAGATTGAATTTGGAAAGAAAATGAAAAGTTCAGGAAAATCTCTAAGAATGAGGTATGAGCTCGTTTTTGCAAAAATCTTAATATAATACTTGAATATTCATGCTTTAATGATGTCTCTATACTCATGATTGATTTTGCATGACAAATCTATGAAATTTCATGAGTAGATAAAATTTTGATAACTTAGGAAATTTCATGATATCTTGATTGAATGAAAATTGCTCTAGGTTGAAATTCATATTAGAGACATCATTTTGAGTTAGTAGTTAGAAAACATGTTTAGATACACACATGACATGATTCTAGGTGATAACTAGATCACTTTAGGGAACTTAAGCTTGGAAAAGTTTGACCCAAGTCAATAAATCGACTTGGATACTTCATTTTAACTCCAAACTTCATAAACATGTTTAGGAATAGCTATGACATGTTTCCATGCATTTAGAATGAAAAATTCATATGGATATGGATAAAATGATATAGAGGCCATTTTATGATAACCTCTTTTGAATCAAGTTGACCCAAGTCAACAAATTGACTTAGAGGTCTCAATTTCAATCCATATTTGAGGAACATGTTTAGATTTACTCATGTTAGGTGACCATAGGTTTAAGTTTGAAAAATCAAAAGAAAATGATAAGATTGACACTTAGAAAGATTCATGATAACTAGTTTAGTTTTGAATGAAACCATGCTAGGTTGATATCTTGACTTAAGAGAATAATTTTTATTTCAAACATGACATACACCCTTTACATGACCATTATGTGGTGTCATAAAAGTTTGAATGAAAACTGAGCACTTTTTGAAAATAACTGAAAATTACGGAAATACCATTAAAATCTCAACAAGAAAGACAAGTTGACGGCCGTGTAGGGCTACCCTACATTAAGGGTATGGCTGAATAGTTTTGGCCGTGAAAAATCACAAAAATAATTCTTAGAAATTCAACATATATTCCTTATGTTGTTTGTATTAAATTATTTGAAATTTGGATTTTATAGGGTTAGCTACACTAGGACTACCCTAGAGATTAAGGGTTGGCCAAGTAAGGGTATTTTCATAATTTTAGAGACAACTACGACATCGTAGGTCCTTAACACACCTTGTAATGACAATATACACTCAAGGTAGATTATGAAAAATATTTGTAGAGCTGCATGTATGAAAAACCCTTAGGATCTACCGTATACTTTAGGGTCGATACCGTAAAACACGAGTTATTGGAAGAACGGTAAAAAAGTTTAGTCCCATATCAAGAGTATATTGAATATTGTGTTGGATAATATGGTGTGATGGGTATATTTACCGGCATCAACTTTAACTCAAGTTTTGAGGAAATGAAATTGGTGGCCTAGTTATTCCATCGAATGAATCGATCGTTAGATACTGAACTAGAAACAAAGAGGTGAGAAAGATAAATCTTGCTTTCTTAACTATATTTTTGAAAATTGAAATGAAGTCATTTACATACGTTTGTAAAAAAGATGATAGAATGCTATTGAATTACTATAATCTTCGTATTCTTAAAACAATGGATCAATTTTTGATAATTTTTCAAACATATTAAGTAATTATTTATAGGTAGCATGATTATCAAACTATTTGTATTTTGTTAATAATTTAAATTTATTATTAATTTGTTTTATTTATTGTGTTGAACATACAAACTTTATATCTGAATACAATTGTCACATTATCAATGATGATAACATAGACGACCATGGCAATATAGTGGAGGTGGATTGTACAATGGTGGAAGAAATCCAAGCTTCTTGTCTAGAGCTCTTCCCCTATGAGCAATGTTAGCATCTTTGAGCATATTGTCCGAAAGATAGAAATATTATAAGATACATTATTAAAATAAAAATAATCAAGTTAATATAATAGCAATTTTCTAATTAAGTATCAATATCGATGCATGATAGGCGGCTTAAACCAAAGAGCAATTAAAGGTTTCGGAAATGGTCATTGAGATGAGATATATAAATTTTAAATTTAGTTGTTAACTTGTTTCTTATATTTTTGGTCCATAGTTATCATAAAAGATACTTTATTTAATAAATAAATGAATAAATCTAATATTTATAAAAATCGAAAAAATTACTTACATATCTGTAAAATCAACTCATTAGAATTTGTTGGTGGTGTAGGAGCGATCTCACTAGTAGCTACTACTGGAGATGAAATCAGTGACAGATAAGAAGAAAAAAATAGCGAAGAGACTTAGAAAAAGGCTCCTTGCATCCATGTTAATAAATTCTTTTGTCAAAAGATGATTTCTATTTTCAATTACTCATTACCCTTCTATTCGGTTAATATAAATATAGAATAGTTTTGTTAACGCTAAACACGCCATTAATACGAGGAACATGCTTTATAGGCTTTCAGTTAAAATTTATGAAATCTTATTTTTATATAAACACAATAAATGATAGACTTTATTTGAAGCAAAGTATGCACACATAATGACATATGGGAATAATATCACAAAACAAACATGGATTAACATACATTTGCCAATCTAGAATACATATTATTATAATTATTATAACTATTTTATTAAATTTTCAGATACATATATTTCCATGTTGAGTTTTTAAGATTTATTCTTCTCAACGTAATACGCTAATTTTAATTTAATTTTTGAATTTCAGCGAGAAACCCACGATGTGCATCATATTGGCTTAAGATTTTCAACTTTGGTCAATCTCAATTTTGATGATAACAAACATGGCACTAATATTTGAGCAAAAAATATTTTTCAGATTCCAAGTTAATCTGCACACGACGTCCGCGATCGAAAAAATCATAGGAATCATAGAAATGGAAGGACGATCGTCGACGCTCGAATTTCATCAAGAAGATAGAGTCTAGGTATGGGGTCTCTAGCGTGTGATGTAAATCCCCTTTATGATGCAAAGAAATCCCAATACCCGAAACTAAAACCCGAAAACCAAGAAATCAACAACTGACAAAAGATCAGCCAAAATGCTAGTTTAAGTCGAATCTCAACCGAGGATCAGTCAGAGAGGTTCTATACAATTTCCAGAATATATTCGTCTGTCCCACAGCCAAACATCAATAGACCAAGGGTCGCCTGGCGGTTGATCGAATAGTCTAACATATCTATTTAGATCCATTGAACGGCTCTTTTTAAGCTCTTCCACCTGGCAAAATCGGCAACCGAAAAACAAATTAAATTGAATGATGCATTACATGGATACCATAATCCTAAGTCAACCGTGCCTTTCAAATATCTCAATATGTGTTTGACCTCACTTAAGTGAGATATTTTAGGACAAGATTGAAGCCTAGCACATGCACAAACACTAAACGTGATTTCGGGTCTACTTGCGGTTAAATAAGAAGGCTACAAATCATACCTCGATATTATTTTTCATCTACTTTTACACTGTCACGCCCCAACTTAGGGTCACGTCACCAGCCGGAGTATGCATGCTTATACCCCGCAGCCTATCCCATGTACATGCCAATTCATAATAAATCATAGTGGAAAGAGTAACAAATTTCTATAATGAACGAGAAACCAAAACAGATTCCATTTAAGAAGTAAAGTTTTTAGCAAAATGTTTAAAGTGCGGAAATAAGTAAATCAAAGTTCAACAGTTTACTTTAACAAGTGAAATCTGAATGAAAGACATGAATGTCCCCAAGGGACTACAATTCCGAAATACTAAAACACAAGTGCATGACAAATCTACCAAAGACTCGACTACGACCCCTAACTAGGACTGCTATGAGATCAATGTGGCTCCTCCGCCCTCCAGCCGTGCCAAGTGGTATGAATAGCTAACAAGCCATCTGGTCATCCCATGCTCAAAGGCAAACTTGTTCACTTAGTAGTGAAGAACAACAAGCTTCAGTGCATCCATGCCCTACGGCAATAAATCACACTCAAGGGTTATGAGGATAATCGGGATTGACCCATCCGAGCTTATCCAATAATCATACCCTTAAAGATAGCGCAGGAATAATTGGGATTCGCCCATCCAAGCTTATTCCAAAAGAAAACTCGGGAACAATCGGGATTCGCCCATCCGAACTTATTCCTTAAACACAGGTTGGGAATTAACCATCCAACCTTCCGGGCCAAGCCCGCCATCCGGCTCCTATCCAAGCCTCTCTGTCATTCATAAAAATATGGCGCTAACAAGAACTAAGTCAAGTGTATCCTATGGTGTCTTAGGGGTGTCTTTAATGGTAAACGCTGCAACACTCTATGCTTGATCCCGACGCCCTAGACCCGTAATATCATTAACCCATGAGGTTTTATTTCATGCAGATAACTTATTTGCTGGTTCTTAACAAATTATGTTGCTCCTTGAATTTTAATTCTACAATTAATATTTCCATTGCCGAAATTAGAGTTTTGTTTTAGGAGTTTTATTTTTAATTTACTGTTGCCCCAAAACTGGTGCACCCAAGCCAAATCTGATTCCCAAAGTGTGTAATATGGTTCCAGACTATGCTTTTTGGTTAAAATGACAGGTTACAAGACTATGTTCAGTAAATTATACACATCACAACAGAGATTACAAAATCAGTCTTGAATTAACAATTTTGGCAAGTTTGAGTTTTCAGCACGTCAAAGTAATTAATCCGAAAATCACAGTAATTAAATTCTAAATTACCACCACAACAGATTTATAACATTAAGATAAATCATACAAAATTATTAAATCATAATTCCTAATCAAGATTTAGCATGCATCCACATCATCTTTAATTCAAGACTCAAGCTTCAAAACCAAGAACCCCAAACATGAACATACATGGCATCAAGATTTAATCTTTTCACATGCAAAACATAGATTCATACGCTAAAATTTTATATCTAGATACAAATCATGCATTGGTTGTTGAAGATAATGCAATACCTAGCTTCATGTTCGTATTTATCCTTTAGACTAGTTTGATTTATCACATACTTAGCATTTATCCTTTTATTTAGTGGGTATTTACCATGTTAGCTTAGTAGGTAATTATCAGTTAATTACCGAGTCTTTAGGAGTTATCGTTGTGTCCTGTAAACCTATAAAAGATCACTTATTTTATGAATGGAAGCATCTCTCTATTGAGCATCTCTCTCGTGTTTATCCTGGCGTGTTCAACAACTAGTATCAGAGTCGGTGCGAGAGAGTGCTGGCAGGAGGAGAGATCGTCGTACCAAAGCCGGAGGTAAGAGACGAGAAGGAGAGATTGCAGAGAGAGTTCTCTATTTTGAATAGAGGTAAAAAAGGTGTCGCTGGGAAATTGAAGACCGAGCTGTCTCAAGTAGCAAGGGCGTGTGGCAGATCACGTCGGCCTCTTTCGGTGACGTAACGAAGAAGCCGCATCTGAATACATCTTCTCAGATCAAGAAGAAACGATGCCTTCTTGAGAAAAGAGATCTGAATCCCATCTCCTGAAGCTCCCTATTTAGATCCAAATATTGATCGCCTTCATCATTAAGATTGCTAGCGAGATCCAAGTCGACCTACGTGAGCAGCTTCATCGTCAAAAGGATCATCGTCAGTCTGTGAGCAGCAGACGAAGCTGCTGCTGCTGCCAAGAAGAAAGAGCCGCACCATTTTTTGGTTGCCACTAGCCATTGCGTGAAGAGAGAGTGAACTTTCTCATTTCGACGGGCCTCACTTCAAAAAGAATTGAAGCAAACTTATTTGCAGCGAGCTCCACCATTCTTTTCCATGCGTGTGTTCTCCCATGGAGGAGAGAAGGAGATTAAAATTGGTGGCCCACTTCAAAAGTATTGAAGGAAGTAACCCCATCTTTATTTGATTTCTACATCAAAAGAAGAAAGAGATCAGCAGGCTCCACCTCTTATTTTTGACTTGGTTAAAATAAAACGAGAAGAGAAGCATGTATAGGCTTATTTTCTTATTTTACTTCCCTATTTGTTCTCTTACATGTAACTGAAAAAAATAGAGAGAAAAGAGAGAGAGAGAGAAAAAGGAAAAAAGAGTGTGTAATGAAGAAGCAATCGTCGCCTAGAGGAAGAAAGAGGAAGATAAATAGACAAATCAGATCTCAAGAATTGGTGGATAATTTCTGGTGACAAAATGAGCGAACAACATTTCATTGGCGGAATGAAGAAGCTCAACAATCATAATTATAATACTTGGTCGACTTGTGTGATGTCATATTTGTAGGGCCAAGATTTGTTAGAAGTTGTTAACGGGAGTGAAGTTACGCAACCAGAAGAAGATACAAATGGTGCACCGCGAAAGTGGAGAATCAAAGCTGGTAAGGCAATGTTTGTCTTGAAGACAACTGTTGAAGAAGAAGTGCTAGAACACATTCAGGATGCCAAAGCCCCCCAAGAAGCTTGGGATACACTCACCAAGCTGTTTTCAAAAAGGAATTACACAAGACTCTAGCTTTTAGAAAGCGAGCTATTGTCAATAGCGCAACAAGATATGGCGATCGCTCAATACTTTCACAAGGTGAAGACGCTCTGCTGGGAAATTATAGAGTTAGATCCAAAAGCTCTGATCGGGGAATCGAGGATGAAGAGGATAATAATCCATGGGGGGGGAAGAGGGGCGACGTCTTGTGGCTCCTCTTTCTCCCTCGGCTCGGCTTCACAAGGGAGGGGGGATGAATCGGCTGCTGGTGGCTTGGCTCAAAGAGAGAGGGGGAGAGGGGCAGCGGCTCCTCTCTCTCTCTCTCTCTCTCTCTCTCTCTCTCTCTCTCTCTCTCAGCGGCTTGTGCGGCTCCAACAAGGAGCCGCCTAGCCCTAGGGGTGATTTTATAATCCCCTCCCAAACCTCATCCAAATCCTAACCCCTTTCTAACCCGCATCCGTCTCAAGCTCAGATCCAACCCGCTAACTCCTCAACCCAAACTAACCCCATGCTAAATACAAGCATCAATCACATGCACACCCATGCAATACAATTTAACAAATTAAGCACATAAAATATAAAATCCACTGATCAACTTACCCGAGCTCTCAAGCTCGCACAGGACCACGAGTCGACTCAGCTCGACCTCAAACTAGCCCACTAGGCTGGCAACACAAAACAAATAACAGTAAATCAAAATAATATCTAGGATATTACATACACCATCTTCATCTTTATCAAGCTTAATGGATGTGCTCATTGGTGTAGAAGCTATCTTGGCTTCATTCATCCCAAACCTTTTGATGAGCTCCTTTGTGTACTTGGCTTGATTTATGAAGATCCCTTTGTTGGTTTGCTTGATTTAGAGACCAAGCATGAAAGATAGTTCTTCCATCATGCTCATCTCAAACTCCTCTTGCATGCATTTTGCAAACCTCTCAAAAAGCAATTCATTAGTAGCACCAAATATTATATCATCAACATAACTTTGCACGAGTAAAATATCATTTTCATTATTTTTTATAAAAAGAGAAACATCGGCTTTTCCAATGCTAAAGCCTTGATCAATCAAAAATATGGAAAACCTTTCATACCAAGCCCTAGGGGCTTATTTTAAACCATGCAAAGCCTTTTTAAGTTTAAAGACATGATTTGGAACTCAAAACATTCAAATCTGGGGGGTTGTTCAACATAAACTTCTTCATCAATAAAACCATTTAAAAACGCACTTTTAACATCCATTTGAAAAAGTTTAAAACCTTTAAAACTTGCATAAGACAAAAGCAAGCGAAATGCCTCTAATCTAACTATGGGAGCATAAGTTTCATTATAATATATTCATTCTTCTTGATTACACCCTTGGATCACTAACCTAGCTTTGTTTCCAATGACTAAACCTCCCTCATCTAACTTGTTTCTAAATACACATTTAGTCCCAATTACAATTTGTTCGCTAGGTCTAGGTACTAAGTCCCAAACTTCATTCCTAACAAATTGATTAAGTTCCTCTTGCATAGAAATTTTCCAAAATTCATCTTCTATTGCTTCCGTAATATTTTTTGGCTCTACTTGAGATGTGAATGCTACATATTGACAAATATTCTTAAGTTTAGAGCGCGTTACCACTCCCGTTGATGGTTCTCCAATGACTTGATCCACTGGATAATCTCTTATCAATCGGTACCCTTTGGAGAGAGGTGGTAGAGCTTCCTCTTCTTCTTCTTCATCTTGAGGTAGAGTTGAGGATGAAGGTTCTTCATGGTGAGTTTCGTCATTGCTTTCATCTTCAACATCTTTGTCATGAAATGTTAGTTCCGCAAGTTCCTCACCGACATTCACAATCTTAATATTTTTAGAAGAATCATTAGATTCATCAAAAGTAACATGCATAGATTCTTCAACAATCATAGTTCTATTATTATAAACTCTATAGGTATTAGAACTATGAGAGTAACCTAGGAAAATACCTTCATCGGATTTAGAATCAAATTTTTCTAGATGCTCCTTAGTGTTTAAGATAAAGCATTTACACCCAAAAACACGAAAATATCCCACACTTGGGATTTTATCATTCCAAAGCTCAAAAGGTGTTTTCTTGATTTTAGGTCTTAATAAAACACAATTAAGTACATAACAAGAGATATTTATGGCTTCGGCCCAAAAATACTTAGGCAAATTATTTTCACAAAGCATGGTCCTGGCCATCTCTTGTAAGGTTCTATTCTTCCTCTCAACCACCCTATTTTGTTGAGGGGTTCAAGGGGAAGAAAAGGTATGCTTAATACCCAACTCATCACAAAATTCGGAAAACTTTTTATTTTTAAATTCTCTTCCATTATCATTTCTAATTTTAAAAATTGAAATTCATTTCTCATTTATAACTCTCCTAGCAAATTTTTTAAAGAAATCAAAAGTTTCATTTTTCTTAGCTAGGAAGAAAACTCATGTAAATCTTGAGAAATCATCAACCAAAACATATCAATATAATTTTCCACCTAGACTAGCCACATCACAAGGACCAAAAAGATCCCTGTGCACAAGTTCAAGTGTTCTAGATGTACTCACTTGATTAATGCTATGAAATGAAGACTTAACTTGTTTTTTATGTTGACATGCATCACAAAGTTTATTTTTTCAAATTTTATCTTAAGTATTCCTTTAACTAAGTCATTCTTAGGTATTTCTTGGATGAGGCTCATGCAAGCATGTCCTAGCCTTCTATGCCACAACCGAGAATCATTTTCCATGGCAATGTACTAAGCATCTAACATGAGGATTAGGTAAAACATTTAAACCTAGTGTGTAAATATTTTCTTGCCTATTTCCAATAAACACAATATCATTAGATGGCGCACTTCTAATGATGCATTTAGATGCTTCGAAAATGACTACATATCCATTATCACATAATTGAGATATGCTAATCAAGTTATGCTTTAACCCGTCAACTAGTAAAACATTTTTAATGCATGGGTAGGGGAGTATACCTATATCACCAATGCCAACAATCTTACCTTTGGCATTGTCTTCAAATGTCACATGTCCATCATCCTTGCTTGATAGGGTTGCGAAAAGATTGATATCACCCGTCATGTGTTTTGAGCAACTAGTATCCAAGATCCATGTGCTTCTACTTGCTTGAGGATGCTTCTCCATCTACAAAAGGAGAAGAGACAATTTTAGGTACCCAAATCTTTTTGGGTCCTTGAGTGTTAGTCATCTTAGGAACCTAAGTGAATCTAGCATGAGGGTACCTCCTTAGTGCACAGTCTCTAGCCATATAGCCAAAAATACCACATGAAAAGCAACTTCCATTAAACTTTCTTGGGCTATGTGTGTGAGCATGGAAGTGTGCATGAGCATGATTGTTTGATGACTTTCTAGCATGTACAACCTTAGGCATGGCATTTTCTAAGGTTATCATTTTTTCATTTAGCATGCAAAGTTTCTTTTTTATGTTTAGCATGCTATCATTCAAGTGCTCTACTAGATCACTTAAGAACTTGTTTTCATTCTCTAATTTTTTGTTTTCATTTTCTAAGTTTTTCTTAGCATCATCTAAGGCATCCTTTCTTCCTTAAGGATATCTACTTCTTTTCTTAATGCATTGCATGAAAGTAGCAAGTTATCATTTTCAAGCTCTAAAGATTTGTTGTCCTTTTTAAGCTCTTTAAACTTTTTCTAAATAGCATTAAATTCATCATGCATTTGATCAAATTCATTTTCTAGTTCTTCTTGTGTAAATGAAAGCTTGCCAAAAGTAAATCTTACCTCATTATCATTTGCCATGGGGCAAAGATTTGCCTTTTCACCTTTGGTGTCTTCTTCACTTGACGAAGACTCGCTTTCATCCCAAGAAGCCATCATCGCCTTCTTCTTCTTCTTGTGTTTGTCTTTCTTGTGAGGGTTGGAGGTAGAGGCCATCTTGAGAAAAGGGCAATCCTTCCTTAGATGCCCGGTTTTGTTGCAATTGAAGCATGTGTAGCCTCCTTTTTCCTTTCTCATGTCTCCTCTCATGAAACTCATGAATCTCCTTGCCAACATTGTCATTTCTTCAAAATCATCCGTCTCTTCCTCGGATGATGAGGGTTCTTCACCCTAATGTGATGCTTTTAAGGCAATGGTCTTGCCTTTGGGGGCATCTTCTTCCTTGTATTGCATCATATGGGTCTCATGTGTCATGAGAGACCCAATGAGCTCGGTGATCTTTAAGGTGCTCATATCCTTTGCTTCCATGATTGCGATGACCTTGGGCTCCCAAGCTTTTGGAAGGGAATGAAAGAGTTTTCTTACCTTCTCATCTTCTCTTATGTCTCTACCAAGGTTAGCTAATCCATTTGTAATATTTTGAAAGCGAGCATACATGGCATCAATAGATTCATGCGATAACATCTTGAACATTTCATAATCATGCATGAGTATGTTTATCTTGGATTCACTAACTTGTGAAGTCCCTTCATGTGTAGTCTCTGAGACTTTCCAAAGTTCATATGCCGACTTACAAGCGAAAATCCTATTAAACTCATTAATTGATAGGCCACAATATAGTGCATTGACGGCCTTTGCATTTTGCATTAAAGAGTCTAATTTCTTCTTGATCCCACTCATCCATATCTTTAGTTGGTTGCTTATACTCTACTTGGATCATTGTCCATACATCCATGCCTAGTGATTGAAGGAAGTCATTCATGTATATCTTCCAATAGGCATAGTTGTTTACATCGAATAATGGTGGAGTATGAGAAGAGGACCCTTGAGCTAGTTGGATTTCACTAGAAATTCTAGATTATAGGGTAGATGGTTAAATCTAATCCTACGACCTTGCTCTGATACCAATTGTTGATCTAATATCCACACTTGAAAATGGGGTTGAATAGTGTTGGTGAATTTTAACTTCTATTCGATTTCTTTCGAGTTCAATTTCTAATGCAACCAAATTGATCACTCAACTAAATTACGATGCTTGACAAGAAATAATTAGACAATAAGAACAATCAAGCAAGCAATGCAAAGACATATAATTATAGTGGTTCGGCCAATCGCCTATTCCACTTCCTTGGCTCCACACCAAGGATTTCTAACTAAATCCTTTAAAGACTTTGTGTTTCCCTTTGAATACAATCGAGGACTCGCTTCTCAACCCTTTGAGAATTCCTCAAACATATTCACCTAGGCAAAACACAATTCTATGAAGGAAACCCTAAGTGTTTACACTAGCATACCTAGCAAGTTAACAATGAAGAAACAAGTTCAAATAACAAATAAAATTACAATGAAAAGAGCTAAAGAGTAAACCACAACTAAAAGCACTTTTCCAAGCCTTCAATGACTCCAACTCCACAAGATGTTAAGGTCAAATCGAAGCTGGAGTTGAGGGAAGATGAGCGCTTGAGAGAAATCATCGATCGGAGAAGCAATCCCGAGCAAATCAAGCTTAGAAAGCACAAATCTCACTTATGAAGCTTTTATGAATGATTAAGAAGGGTTAATGAAGGTTGGTGAGGGGTATTTATAACCCCTCACTCGACAGCTCAACGACTGATCGACCGCCCAGCGACCGCTAGGCTACTTCCCTTTCCCGGCCACCTTCAGTCGATCGATCGATCGACCGAATTGGCTACTGCCAACTTTTGGCTATGTTCGGTCGATCGACCGATCGACCGAATTAGCCACTGCCAGTTTTTGGCTTCGTTTGGTCGATCGATCGGACGACCGAATTGGCTACTGCAGAATTAGACTGAGGTTGTTTTTTACATTTATTTTGTTTCGTGCTTTGTTCCCGGGTTCCGTTACCAAGTTTTAACTTGGATAACATTACAAATAGGTTTGGGATATATTACATAGAATCTACTTGGTGATCTATCAACTCTACTCAATTTACATCGGAGCCTTTTTGCCGATTTTTGTGTTTCTTCGAGCGAAGTCCACGTGCATATCATAACCTCAACCTGAACTCAAAACTTTACAAATATATTAGATACATATTTCTAATCATCAAAATAGAGATCGAGGTCTAGGGGGAACCCTTGGGCCAACATTCCTTACTCCCTTAACACTTTATTGAACCATTCTATGACTATTTCCAAGCTCTTATTGAGTCATTTAATCTAAACCCTAACTTGAAGCCAAAAACCCTTGATTGAGCCTTATCCTCATTGTTTCATCATCAAAGGCATCAAGAGGAGCTAGGTGATCTTGTGTTGGAGCTAAGTATAAGTTGCTTTGATTGTTTGCTCCATTATTTGTGTATTTTTGTGATTTATTATCTTGTATTTGATTTTGTTTGAGTGTGGTGGCTGCCATGGTTGTAAGGCATAAGTCCACCATTGTAATCTAAGATTATATTATCCTTGGGTGATAGTGAGGTGGGAGAGTGCTCTCGGTATGAAAGTGGAGACTTCAAGGTGTTGAAGTGCCCTCGGTGTTCTAATACCCGCAAATTTATAAATTTTTATTTAATTACTTTAGCGGGATAATGTGGTCAAGCGTCGGGTTGGGCCGAACGAAACCCCAGAGGGTGTGAATGGAAGATTGGCCTTTGAGCGCAAGGTCATTAATTTATCTTAGTTTGATTAGTTGTTAGATGGGTAGTTGGGTTCGAGACGAGTCCGGAGGTTCAAACGGAACTCGAATCGGACTTGAATTAGTTAAGTTATGACTTATTTTAGACTCAATTTAAGTTAAGGGGCATTTTGGTCATTTGGAAAATGATGTTCCAGTATTAAGACCTCATCCCTCAGGGGCGCACGGCTCATAGCAGTAGACACACACACCCCTTGGGCGTCCATAGGAAGGAGAAGGCATGGGAGGACTCGGGTCTCGACGGCGCATCCGAATTTCATTAATGCGGGAGCACGGAGGACCGTCTTCCTTTCCAATTTCCTTCTCTGGTGAGTGGTTCCCTTGTTCCCAATAGTTGATTTCATATTATGACAGCCGCCCCTTATTGATAAGGAATTTTTCGAGATTTTTCTTGATTCGTCATGATTTATCGGATGTTAGCTATTGGAATTGTTGTATTTTTGCAGTCTTTGTTTCCTTGTGTGATTTGTTAGGGTCGGCAGCCCATATTGGTGGCCCTAGAGATTAAGGGCCGGTCGAACCAAATAAGAGGGGTTTGCCTTTGGTTTCTTGACTGGGATTTGGGTAGTTTTCATTCCCTCCATGTCGTACAAATTAAATACCCTAGGAGGAAAGACAAGGGGGTCGGCCGTGTAGGGCTACCCTACATTGAGGGTATGGCTGAACGATTTAGGCCATGAAAAATTACGGAAATAATACATAGAAATTTGAGATATATTCCTTACGTTGTTCATAAATTTACTTGTATTAAATTGCATTAAATTGGGATTTTATAGGGCCGACTACACTAGGACTACCCTAGAGATTAAGAGTAAGCCAAGTAGGGGTATTTTCATAATTTTAGAGACAACTACGACATCGGAGGTCCTTAGCACACCTTGTAATGACATTATACACTCAAGGTAGATTATGAAAAATATTTGTAAGGTCGCATGTATGCAAAACCCTTAGGTTCTACCTTATACTTTAGGGTCGATACCGTAAAACATGAGTTATTGGAAGAACGATAAAAATTTGACTTATCTACTTGACATGAAACTTATTCCTGTTTAATTCATGATTTAAACAGTAGGTAATTGATAAATTTTTCGGAGGTAAATATGGCTAAAGGTAGAGACATGACATGCATATTTAGGCTGGTTTCTACGGCTACAGGATTTCAGGTTTTCTAGAAGACTTTGCATGTTTAATCCTATGTTTAGAGCATTAAAATTCCAGATAAATTCATGAAAAGTCAAATTTTTAAATGTATGAAGATTTCTGGTTTTTGGTAGAATTTATGCTTCATTTAATTTTAGTTGGGGTTATTATTTTTTCTTCTACGGATTGCAATGACAAGTGGGACTTGTGTTTACCTGATGTGAAAATTATTATGCTCTTCCTATGATTGTGGATATTGTATATGAGGTCCTTGGGTTGTAAATCAAGGACATATGAGCTCCTCCGCTAGAGGACTGGAGCTCAGTTTGGGTCAGAGATGGGCAGGTACATGCGCATGTAGGAAATTAAGTAGTGAGGTTAATTCCTCCAGTTTTGGAATTTTCTTATTTAATCTACTCTTGATGTTGTTTATATTAAATGTCTGTGTTGTGGATGTGTATTGTGTTTGTATGATTGGGAAATTGCCAGCGTGGTCAACTAGCGAGATTGGGATTTTACCAGCTTGGTCAACTGGTGGTCACGTAGCGCGTCGGTGGACGGTGACCCCAACCATTCTTGGTTGTCTGATTATCAGCATGAGGGAGATTGGCGCGGGGCGCCAGATTATACAGATTGTATAGATGTATGGATGTATGGATGTATGGATGTAAGTGATGTATGGATGTGTGTATGTGTGGTTGTACATGCATTTATTTATTTATATTGAGTATCATTTGATTATGGTTTATTCTGCTATGAATATAATTAAATGATGGTTTAGGGAGGGCTCAAGGATGAGCCACTCACTAAGTTATTTTGAACTCATCCTCGTTTTCTTACTATTTTTATTTCAGCTCCATAGTAGTAGAGGTACTGTGGTACATGAGGTGCAGCTAGGGTGACGAGCTTAGGGCGTGGATCTCGTGACACGAAGTCGCACTGCAAGAAATCTGGGTTTTACTAAGGGTTGCGACCCTCACTAAAACCCCATATGACCCTCACTAAAGACTTTTAGTGAGGGTCACCCAGCCCCCACACGTCGTCAGGAAAAGTCTCGTCACTAAAAGTATAGGCGAGGGTTATGTTTCGACCCTCACTAAAAGGTGGCTTTCGTGAGGCAAAAATGACCCTCACTAATTTTTATATTTAGTGAGGATTGCTGGTGACCCTCACTAAAAGTAGCTCTCGTGAGGCAGAATCGACCCTCACTAATTCTCGCGACCATCACTAAATATGAGAATTAATGAGGGTCGGTTCTGCTTCACGAAAACTACTTTTAGTGAGGGTCGGAACATGACCCTCACCTATACTTTTAGTGACGAGAGTTTTTCCGACGACGTCTAAGGGCCGAGTGACCCTCACTAAAGGCTTTTAGTGAGGGTAATATGGGGTTTTTGTGAGAGTCGCGACCCTCACTAATTCTTACATTTTGTGAGGGTCGCTGACCCACAAAAATATTTTTTATAAATTTATTTTTTTCGTGACCCCCACTAAAAGTTACTATAATAAGCATATAAAATTTAATATTTTTTATAATTTAATTATATTTACATAAATATTAAGAAGCATATAAAGACAAAAAAATATATGTCATTATTTATTTTGTAATATATCTATTACAAAATTCATAAAGTATCACTACATGGTTCATTACAAAAAACACATAATAAAGTATAAATCTCATTACATAAAAATTTCAACTTCAAAATAAAATTCGAACATGTTCTACTAATTCATACATAAATCAAGATCTATCTTTGCAAATTTTTCCTTTCATCTCGTCCATGAAAGCAACTATCATATCCATCTTTCTTCTATCATGTTGAAATTGTTCTTCCATCTTCTTTCCCTCCTCTTCCATCTTTCTTTTTTCTTCTATTTTTTCTTCCATAGCTCTGCATTTTTCACAAAATTCAAAGTACATACACAATTAAACTTACAATTACGTTGACATATATAGTATGAAGTCTAATCGGTAGAGACTCATATTGAGTTACTTCCCGGTCTTCAAAACTTAATGATTCAATCAAGGAGCATTGGATGTCATCTTAGTGATTAAACTTAATGATGCTGATTTACATCAAACAATCATATTCATGGTAATTAATCTTTACTCAAAGAAAGATTAAGCAGGAAAGAATTGACAATTTAGCATCTTAACCAATCCATAAACTACAACTTGCTTATCAGTAGACCATATTTAAGTGGCAAGGGCTCTTAAAAGAAAAAATGAACATTAATATGATCATTCTCACAATTTGTAAAATTTAAACAACCTAATGGTACCAAACACGAGGTTCATTCTGGCTAAATAAAGTGGTTTCAACTGGTATACCACTATGAACATTTAAGCTTCGAACTAGAACATGCTGGAACTCCACCATTTGGTGGTAAGAACTATCAAGTATTGCCAAGTCTGAGAGATAATAAACTCTTGAGTTGATGGACATTGATACCACTTGCCACAAAAACACTTTCTTATACTGAGCTATGAGATGTCAAATGCCTTTAGCTACATTACAAAAGAACAATACAATATATATACACACACAACTAAAAGTAAAGAATGAAAGAAAAAGAATTGAGTGATAAAGATGGAGGGGAAAAAGAAACTGAGTAGTACAAAGTCTACAATATATTAGGGTCTGAAAGTCCATATGAACAACTAAAAATAAGTTGAAGCAATATTGAAATTATTAATACTACATCACCATCTAATCCCACAAAAGCAAAGTCATATCAAATGTTACCTTCAATGTACTACCTAGTGCCATCATCAAGTTCGCGAACCCACTATAAAGACAATCTAGTACAATCTCAAGTAAATGCAAAAACAATATAAAACACTGCATGAAGTAACTCCAAGTGTTTCTAGTATGTTTGGTGATATCTTTTTCCAGAAAAACTAAAAAACAAACAATAAATCATATGTCATCATCACCATTTGATTACTAGAGGACATGGACAGGTTAATATCAATAGATGCTTAAGTACTAGGACATGATAAAGAAGTAAATTCAGGCACCACAGATTTGGATGAAGGCATTAATAGTCACAAGAAAATGAAAAGCCACCAAATTGTGATGGCATCATTACCATCTGATCACTAGAGTTAATACCACTGGAATGGTGATAGAGAAGTTAATCCACGAAACATAGATTTGGCACATCAGTATGGAGGCATGAATACAGTCATAAGATATTGAAAGCCAGCTAATTTTAAGATGCATCAGTATGGCAGAGGTTCGCAAGTTGGTACTTGAGATGACTCACAGTTCAACTTATATGATGCATCAGTGAGCTACAAAAATGTATTGTGACCTAAGACAACACTACTGGTGGAAAGAGATGAAGAGAGATATAGCAGATTTTGTATCTAAGTGCTTGGTCTGCCAGCAGACTAAGGCCGAGCATTTGAGACCTGCAGGGTTGCTTCAGAGTTTGGGGGTGCCAGAATGGAAATGGGAAAAGATCACCATGGATTTTATGACCGATCTACCAAGATCGAGGAATGGTAATGATTCCATATGGGTTGTGGGAGCACCAGTCGGATCAGGAGGCCACCTAGGAGGTGGAGTGTGACATGCAAGACAAATATGCATATTTATTTGATGATCTGGTGAGTCTTTATTTACCCCAAAATTCGAGGACGAATTTTCTTTAAGGGGGGAAGATTGCAATACACACAAATTTATAAATTTTTTATTTAATTATTTCAGTGGGATAATTTGGTTGTGCATCAGGTTGGGCCAAATGAAATGTCGGAGGGGGTGAATTGAAGATTGGCCATTGCACGTAAGCTAATTAATTTATGTAAGTTTGATTATTCCTTAGATGGGCAGTTGGGTTCGAGATGAGTCCTAAGGTTCAAACGAAACTCGAATCGGACTTGAATTAGTTGAGTTATGGCTTGTTTTAGACTCAACTTAAGTTAAGGAGCATTTTGGTCATTTGGCAAATGGGGTTCTAGTATTAATACCTCGTCCCTTAGGGGCGCACGGTTCATAGCAGCAGCCGCGCACCCCTTGGGTGTCCATAGGAAGGAGAAGGCACGGGAGGACTCGCGTCTCGGCGGCGCATCCAGATTTCATTGACGCGAGAGCGTGAAGGACCGTCTTTCTTTTCAATTTCCTTCTCTAGTGAGTGGTTCCCTTGTTCCCAACAGTAGATTTCATATTATGACAATCGTCCCTTATTGATAAGGAATTTTTTGAGATTTTTCTTGATTCGTCGTGATTTATTGGATGTTAGCTATTGGAATTGTTGTATTTTTGTGGTCTTTATTTCCTTGAGTGATTTCTTAGGGTCGGCAGCCCCTATTGGTGGCCCTAGAGATTAAGGGCCGGCCGAACCATGTAAGAGGGGTTTGCATTTGGTTTCTTGACTGGGATTTGGGTAGTTTACATTCCCTCCATGTCGTACAAATTAAATACCCTAGGAGGAAAGACAAGGGAACCGAGCGCGTAGGGCTACCCTACATTAAGGGTATGGCCGAATGGTTTAGGCCATGAAAAATCATAGAAATAATTCCTATAAAGTCCAGATATATTCCCTAAGTTTTTCAAAAATTTACTTGTATTAAATTGCATTAAATTGGTATTTTATAGGGTTGGTTAGACTAGGACTACCCTAGAGATTAAGGGTAGGCCGGGTAGGGGTATTTTCATAATTTTAGAGACAACTACGACACCGTAGGTCTTTAGCACACCTTGTAATAACATTATACACTCAAGATAGATTATGAAAAATATTTGTAGGGTCGCATGTATGCAAAACCCTTAAGTTCTACCCTATACTTTAAGATTGATACCGTAAAACATGAGTTATTGGAAGAATGGTAAAATTTTGGCTTATCTACTTGATATGAAATTTATTTTTGTTAAAGGTAGAGACATGACATGCATATTTAGGCCGGTTTCTAAGGCTACGGGATTTCGGGTTTTCTGGAAGACTTTGCATGTTTAATCCTATGTTTAGAGCATTAAAATTGCAGATAAATTCATGAAAAATTAGATTGTTAAATGTGTGAATATTTTTGGTTTTTACTAGAATTTACGATTTATTTAATTTCAGTTCGGGTTATTATTTTTGCTTCTACGGATTGCAATGACAAGCGAAACTTGTGTAACTTGTGTTTACCCGATATGGAAATTATGATTGTGGATATTGTATATGAAGTCCTTGGGTTGTAAATCAAGGACATATGAGCTCCTTCGCTAGAGGACTGGAGCCTGGTTTGGCATTGAGATGGGCAGGTACATGCGCATGCAGGAAATTAAGCAGTGTGGATAATTCCTTCAATTTTGGAATTTTGTTATTTACTCTGCTCTTGATGTTGTTTATATTACCTGCATGTGATGTGGATGTTTATTGTGTTTGTATGATTGGGATATCGCCAGCATGGTCAACTGGTGGGATTGAGATTTTACCAGCTTGGTCAACTGGTGGTCGGGTAGCGCATCGGTGAGCCACGCTGACAGACAACCCCCAGAGTGGCATATATAGTGAGAGGGTCGCACCCACCATTAGATTATATTTCTGGGTTCACCTAGGGCACCCAACCATTCTTGGTTGCCTAATTATCAACATGAGGGAGATTGGCGCAGGGCGCTAAATTGTACAGATTGTTTGGATGTATGGATGTATGTGATGTATGGATGTGTGTATGTGTGGTTGTACATGCATTTATTTATTTATTTCCAATATCATTTGATTATTATTTATTCTGTTATGGATATAATTAAATGATGATTTAGGGAGGCCTCAAGGATGAGCCACTCACTGAGTTCTTTTGAACTCACCCGTATTTTTTTTACTATTTTTATTTCAAGTCCAGAGCAATAGAGGTACTGTGGCGAATGAGGTGCAGCTGCTGTGTTTTTATTTCAATTTTTCTAAAGTTAATCTATTTATAATTTAATCATAACTAATTTTAGACCATTGGACTTATTTTTTAAAAAAAAATATAATAACTATTAATTAATTTTTATACCTAATTGAACAAAAAAATTTAAATTATCGATAACTTAATTAATTAAATCATATAAATATTTTATAATTATATTAGCAAACATTTAATTTTTTAAACTAACTAAACATTTAATTACTACTAAAAATGTTCAAGAAAAATTAATAATATTTTTTATAACCAAATAAATATTCACTGGTTTCAACTGACTAAAATCGATGTTGTTTTTCTTAACCAAACGTGTTTTTAGAAAACTGAAAACTAGAAACCAAAACCAAGTTTTCTATTTCACTGAAACCAAATCAGAAAATAGTTTTTCCTAACCAAACAGCATCTAAAGATAACAAATTCAATCCTAGTAAACTAACTAAACCGGTGGACTTAAGTCTTACAACCAAGACAACCACCCAATCAAACAAAGCTAGCACCCTAGGTTTACTCAAGTTGAAATAGAACAAATAAACCTCACAAATACACAAGTAAATGGAGCAATAAACCAAACAAAATGTACTTAGCTCCAATATCGAATCCCTAGTCCTCTTGATGCCTTGAGAAGATGAATCTTGAAGGTTCAAAGATAAGATCAAGGTGTAAGCATAGAAACAAGGGTTTAGAATGAAATGGCGTAAGAAAGCTTGCAAATATTGTCAAAATTGCTCAACGAATAGTTGGGAAGGTAAGGAAGGCTATCTCAGCAGTTTATATAGAGATCCCAAGAGTAGTTGCTCAAAAAGAGTCGTTCAACGGATCTAAAAAGATCCATTGGGGCTTTCAATCGACCGCAGGGCGACTCTCGGTCATCCGCGGGGTGACTCTCGATCGACCGCGGGGAGACTCTCGGTCGACCAAACACATACGGACAATTTCAGCCAATTTCAATCGATCTTGGGCTAATCTAGGGCTGCTGCCAAAATTCAACCGAGGGTCGGCCGAAATTGAAATTTTCAATCTTTTTCAGCCTTTCGGGGTTTTGGGTGTCAATTTTTTTGTAGTTTCTTTTGCATCGTAAAGAGGATTTTACAAGTATTCTAGACTCCCTAAACCTAAACTCTATCTTCCAATGAATTCCTAAGTGTCGACAAGCGTCTTTCCAATTTCTTCTGATTTCTCTGATTTTTTCGATCGCGGACGTCATGCTCAAACCAACATGGAACCTAAAACTATTTGTTACTCAAATATTAGTTCCATGTTTGTTATCATCAAAACCGATATTAAGATCAAGGTTAAAAATCTTAGGCCAACAGTCACGTGACTTTGGATTTTGGGACATGACAACGTCAATTCCAATGGATTAAAGTATCATTTAGTTCCATGAAAAAAGAAAATGATATTCTTGATTTTATTGATGTGTACTCTATAATAAAATTACAAAATGAGGACTTTTAATAAATTCAAAATATCGTGACAGATATTATTTCTTTAACATGTTGTATAAAAGTCGTCAAATTTATGTTCGTTGATCAAAAAGATAATAGTCGTCAAATTTATGTTCGTTGATCAAAAAGATAATAAAATTGCTGACTGACTAGCTAATTATGATAGGAAAATGGAATACAATTGTGTTTGGTATACATAATGGCCTCCTGCGTTTAGGAGCTTTATATAATAGACCTTTGTATAATTTTGAAGTTTCTATAATATTTTTTACTTTTCTTTTTTGGAAGAAGAATATTGAATTCTTATTTCACTTTGGATATTGACCTAAAGGTCCTACCCCATATAGTCTACCATTTATGAGTACGTGGAGTAATCCATAGCATAGATTCCAGCCAATATACAAAGAATCAAACTTTTAATATGTAGGTATCATGGCCTTGATCATTGCATCTTCACCCACCCAACCATGAAAAAAGAGGCCATATTTATGCAAACATGAACCATTTTATCTATCAAAAGGAATTTATGGCCCTTGTCAAGAACAAATGGAAGAAACTATAAAGAGATGTCCTGAAAGGAAAGTTATGGAACATAAGATTAGTTGCCTAACTTGTTTAGGTGTAGACAATTACCAGATGCAACTCCATATCTCTCTCTGTCATCCTACTCCAACACTAGGAGAGGTCCCCAAGTGGAATAGTAGGGTGGTCTACAAGCCTAGAAGTGGGCTCTGAATGACACAAGGTTTTGGTGAGTTAAAGAGGCTTCAAGAAGTCCTTTTCACTTTAAAAGTTACTATTTGCATGCCAATGTGAAAGCAATTACTACCATTTGTCCTTTTTTTTTCTTTACTCATGTGAATTAGAAGAAGCTCTAATCAAATTGATTCTTTTTCTCTTGATATTAGCTAGTTTGGTTTTCCCTTTTAAACAACTGCTGGTTTGGGTCCATTCTTGTTCAAAAAATTTGTAGACCATTTCAGTTATTTTTAAATGCAAAACAAATAATTTTTAGTATTTATTATTAGATAAAATTACAATTAATGCAACCCTTTTAGTATAAATTATAATCAAATAATCTATGAGTTCACACCTACACTTTCACTCCCTGAATGACAACTCAAGAATTGAGTAAGGTCTCAAGTAATATAATTTTAATCACTCCAAGCTAACATGACATGATAATTTAAAAAGTACATGTTTTTATAAATAGCATGGCATCCTCCTTCAATTTAACACAAATTTCTTAATATGCATGTGTGAGAATACTTATGAGACTTCCTTTCAATTAGCCCAAGAAGTCAGATGTGCTAATAAAAATTGAATTTGACACGAGTTAGATAGCGCTAATCTTGCATTTTTAAGTAGGCTATTAGTATGGCGGGAAAGCAAGTCAAATTTGGCGATAACGAAAAAAACATCGAAGACTCTGGCGATCGCCGGTGGCTAAGAGTGGAGGGGTTCAATCATAACTCTTTCAAACATAAGAAGCCTCCAAATTCCCCATCTGGAGGCAGATCCTTTGGGAGGACGGAAGCTGCTGCTCACGACAATGTTGGGATTAACCTGACCAAGGCACTTGGATCGGCATGTAAGAATCTCAATGATAATGAGCCTATGTTGATCTCTTTCGATGCAACTCATTCTATTAGCAAAAATTATGTGGCTCTCGAAAATCTCTTGTTTGTGGCGAATCAAAAGAAAGAGGAGACTCAATCAAATCTGAAAGCTAAACAGCCTGCAACCTAGGCTGTCTTGTTCAGAGGAGCACAGGTGCTTGATAATTTGCCTCAAAACAAAATGTTCGATGAGAAGTTGAAAAAAAATCAATCAGCCTCTGAAAATGAAGTCTGCATTGAGGATGAACTGCTGGAATCTACAAGAGCCGATTGGTGTAATAGCTTATATGGAAGGTTCTATGGTATCACTCCTCCTTTGCCGATAATTCAACAAGCTCTGCCAAGAATTGGGAAGTTAAGATGCAGTGTCCAAGCAATTGACCTAGCCGCAAGATATTTTTGTTTCAAATTTGCATGTGAGGAGGATAGAAATAAAGTGCTCACTGAAGGGCTTTGGTTTTTTAGAGGACATGCCCTATTGCTCACTCCATGAAAAGCAAATTTTCAACCGCTCATGGAAACAATTGATGCTATCCCCGTATGGATTCAGCTGCCTGGCTTGCCTTTGGAGTATCTACAAAATAATATCCTGATGAAAATAGTGAGAAGCATAGGGCAGCCCATCAAGATAGATGGAGTAACAATGAGAGGATTAAGAGCTAAATTTGCTCGTGTCTGCATTCTCTGGAATTTGAAGAACAAAGTTCCCCCTGGTATTTGGATCAATGGTGGTGGATCAAAGTTTTGGCAACCTATAGCTTTTCAGAGCATTCCAAAACTTTGTTTTGCTTGTGGAAAAATTGGTCATCTTATTGACCATTGTTCTGAAAAAGTTGATTTGGACTCTAACAGTTCCAGCAAGCTCCACAAACGGATATGGTTCTGGAAGTAAAAATGTAGACAACATGTTTGCTGAGCAGAAGAGATGTGAGGATATGTTTGGGCCATGGCAGGTGATCAACAGAAAGAAGAAGCCTCAAACCAGGAAAATAGAGAGTTAGGAGGATAGGAATAAAAACAGATATAAAGCTTTGAAGAAAGTAAGTGCTCATAATTCAGAGCTGATCAATGAAAGTAAACATACAGAGATGAACCTCAATAAGCTGGCCTCGAGTAATGAAAAGAAACTATCAACCCCTCCTAGCACAAAGGTCACTGAAAACAAAAGTACAGGAATGGTTATTGACAATAGCCTTGCAAGTGAGGATACCTATACTTGTACACCAAATTCTGTACATGGAAAAGGCATAGCATTTCAAGCAGAAAAACTTGAACCTGTTCCTATACAGTTTAACACAGAGAAGAACTTGGAACTCTTGCACAACAAACTATTTGATTCCTTTGCTATTACTGTCAATAGAATCAGAGATAGTGATGATCCCTCAGTTGTGATTATGGATAATGATAGTATAAGTAGTTCAATGCCAGTGTTGGGAAAACCAGAAAAGCGGTATCTCAGTTAATTCATCAGGAGAGTTTTCCCTTCATGCCTAAACAAAATAGAGCTAAGAAGAAAACACTTTCCAAAGACAAATCATTGATAGAACAAAAGGTTGTTCCCCCTGATTCTCAATTAGGGGAAAACACAATATTATTGATATGAAGATTATCTCCTGAAATATTAGGGGAGGGCTCAAAAACAATGCTTGGGATTACTTAGAATTCATTCTGAAAACTAACCGGTCTGACCTTGTCTTGTTAGTAGAAACTCACTTGGATAAAGGTTTTTCTAAAATCTGTATCAAGAAATTTGGCTCAGAATGGGATGGTGTATTCATGCCTGGTGATGGTAGATCAAATGGAATTGTACTTGTTTGGAGAATCAGTTCTGTGAAGATCAGTCTCATTCACAAATGTAAACAAGCAATTCATGTATCTATTTCCTTAGATGGGAATTTGTCTTGGCTTTTAACAGGCATTTATGCCAGTACTATTGCTTCTAAAAGAGAACTGCTCTAGAATTTTTTAGCTGGCCTGAATAAGAATAACACCCCTTGACTATTAATGGGGGATTTTAATTGTATTGAAAAATAGGAGGACAAGAAGGGTGGCAGGGATTTTAGATTTGGAAAAGCTCAAAGATCATTCAATGGACTTAAGCATAATGCTGGTTTAATTGATTTGGGGTTCATTGGGCCAAGATATACTTGGAGTAATAATAGATATGGTGATAAAAGGGTAATGGCAAGAATTGATAGATTTTATGCCAATGATACATGACTTTCTATCTATAGTCATGCAACTATCCATCATATGAAAAAATTGGTCTCAGATCATAGGCCAATTTTGCTTGGCACTATGTGTAACAGCAAGTTAGCTAAAAGAAAAAGGAGATTTGTTTTTGAACTTTATTGGCTTGAAAAGGAAAGTATCACTCAGCTTGTCAAAGACAATTGGGAAAGGTCACCATTCATGGAGACAAGGTTTGCCATTTTGATAACTATTTAAACAGCCTCAGCACTACTCTTAGTGTTTGGAGTAGAGAAATATTTAGCTCTTTAGAAAAAGAACTTAAATCAACTTTAGAGGAACTTGGTACACTAGAAGCTGTAGATGAAGCTGGGGTTGCTACTGACTATGAGGTCAACAGAATTAAAAGTCTCACTAACAAAGCTATGGCACCCAGACAAATACACATTAAATGGTGGACCAAAGCAAGAACTAACTGGGTGGATATGAATGACAAAAACACCAAATATTTCCATAATTTGGTTAAATACAAAAGAAGGCAGAACACTATACTTCAAATATCTATGGATGGTAAAGTTTGCACTGAGACTAAGATGATTCTTACAGAGTATGTAAAATGGTATAGCTGCCTCTGGGAAAAGGAATGCATGGATAGTAATGTTGCAATCTGGGAGTAGGTTAAGAAACTAAATTGGAGAAGAATACCTTATGAGAGTCACTGTAAACTAACAATGCAATTCACTGAGGAAGAAGTCATCACAGCTATGAACAATTTAGGTAAAGGAAAAGCACCTAGGCCTGATGGTTATAACTTAGAGTTTTATCTCAACTTCTGGGGAATAATCAAAAACTCATATATAGAAGTTTTAGACAATCTTTATCATAATGACAGATTGCCTGATTCATGGGGTCAAACCAACTTAATCTTCATCCCCAAAAGAGATTGTCCTCAGAGCATCAAGGATTATAGGCCCATTGCACTTTGCAATGTGGCCTATAAAATCTTCTCAAAAGTTCTAGTTAACATATTAAAGCCATGGATAAGCACCATCATCTCAAAAGAACAATCTATATTTGTAGAAAAAAGGAATATGCATGACAATATCATCCTATTATCTGAGGTGGTTAGCACAATTGGAAAATCCAAAAGAAAACATCCATATTTCATCATGAAATTAGATTTAGAGAAAGCTTTTGACAAAGTGAGTTAGGAGGGCCTCAAGAATATCTGTCATTGCATAAATATACCTGATAAGCTTATCAATTGGTTCAGAGCTTGCTTAGAGACTACAAATTTCAAATGTTGTTTAAATAGAACTCAATCGAAAAGTTTCAAGAGTTTTAAAGGGGTTAGATAGGGGGACCCCCTTTCACCATACTTGTTCATCATTATTCAAGAACTTCTATCTATTATGATTGAGCAAGAGGTTGATAATGGCCATATCAAAGCCTTTAAGTACAAGAACCTATGTCTCAGCCACTTATTTTTTGCTGATGACATAATTCTTATGCTTAAATGTTGCAGCAAAACCTATGGCTACCTCAAAAAGATACTATGCTTGTATAGCAGCATTACTAACCAAAATATTAATCTAGAGAAGTCAGAATGTTTCTTCCCTAGTGACTACCCAAAATCAAAGAGAGATGGTATATGTAACCTGCTGGGTATCAAAGAGGGTGTTCTTCCTTTCAAATATCTTGGTGCTCACATAAACAAAGGTAAGACACCTATTAATATTCAAAGGCAAATCATAAACAAAGCTAAGAAAAGACTTGATTTCTGGGCAAGTAAGAACATTACTCAAGCTGGCAAAGTTGTTCTTTTGAACTCTGTAGTCAGCTCCATCCCCATTCACGCATTGGCCACCACTTGGATCAATGATGCAGTGGTTAAAGACTATGTGAAACTAGCAAGGGAATACTTTTGGAAATTTGGAAAAAAGAAACATGGCCTTCATCTTGTCAGATGGAAGAGGATCTCTCTGAGCAGACATAATGGGGGCTTGGGCATCAGAGATTTAAAGCTTGTTAAAATCTCAATTCATGCAAAAAGAATATTGCCTCTGTTGAATAGAAAAAATATCAGCTGGGTCAATCTTCTAAGATTAAAACATGCTGACATCCATCCATGGAATAATGCTAGTGATATGAGCAAGAGCAGAGCTACTAAAGGTCTTTTCATAGCTCTTTGCAAGTTGAGGGAGGGTCTGAAAATATGCATTGGTAATGGGCAATCCACTAATATATGGAAGGATCCCTGGATTGATTGTATCCCCATTGAAAAGTGGCCTACCTTCATTAATGTCAATAGAATGAATGAAGTCAGCAAAGTTTGTGATCTCATTCACAACAAATATTGGAATTGGCCCTTAATTAGGCAGATGTTTGGAGAGGAACCGGTGAATTCCATTTCACAAATGCAATTGCCAATTATTGATAAGAAAGACAAGTGGATATGGGCTCTGAATAAAAAGGGGAAGCTCAATTGCAAAGGAGCATACAACTTTCTAAAAAATGAAAGCTCTGAAGCTATTGACAACTCTTTCAACTGGAGATTGCTTTGGAACTTAAAAATCCTGCCCAAAATCAAATTTTTCTTGTGGAAATTAGTCCAAGGGAGACTCCCCACATCTAAATGGCTCTCCATGTTGAAAATTACATCTGAGCAGGACTGCTGGATTTGTAGAGAGGGAAAAGATAATATCATTCATATATTCTTTGAATGTAGCTTCGCAGCTAAACTTTGGTATAACTTGGAGTCTGTCCTAAGCTACAAATTTGAGTTCAGGGACAGATGGTTGCAAGGAAAATGGGCTGATGAAGGAAAAAGTTTAGACAATGAAAGTAGGATGGGTCTGCTCAACAGTATTGCTATCGGCCTTTGGTGTTTATTGAAAAACATGAATGAAGCTTGTTTCAAAAGCAAATATGCTGGTTATAACACTCTGATTTGTAGAATCTTGGTTGAATTGAATAATGTGAAACAACTTAAAAAATGTATGCCTCCAAGAGTGGAATCAGTCATAACTGATATACCTGTTCAGGATTTCAACTGTGGTAATATCAGTTTGGAAAACATTCACGTTTTATCAGATAATAGGGATAAACTCCACAGGCACAATGAAACTTTCTTCACTGCTTATTGTGATGCTGCTTGGCTTAAGTCTTCTAACAAGGCAGGCCTTGGTTGTCACTTCCTTAATGAAAGAAATGAAGCCTTCATGAAAGGCTTCAGTTCATCTTTTACTCTTGATGTTTTAATTGCTGAACTGAAAGTAATATGGTGGTGTTTGATGAAAGCTGATCTGATCATTATCAAGCACCTAAAGATTTTTTCTGATAGTAAAATTCCGATTGATATTCTGAACAACTACATGAAGGCTCCTTGGAATGCTAAGGATTTGGTAAAGGACATTCTATATCTTGGACAAAAACTAAATGTTATGGGATGGTTTTTTACTGGTAGAGAAAATAATACAATGGCCCACCAACTTGCTTATTATGGCTTAATTGAAAGTTCTTCAGCTCATTTAGCCTTGGAACTATGGAAAGTATTTGGTAACTGCTCAGCTAATAGTTGCTTTTGGAGAATGTTCATTGATCCTTTTTACATTGTAATTTCTCCCAATGTTATTCCCTGCAAAACTTATAATCTCTATCATTCTTTTTCACAAGAAGTAATGCGGTTAAGCTACATTGTTACTGTAAATTGTTCTATATCAAATAAAAGTTCAGACCACCGGAGAGAATATGGATGTATTCAGATTTTTGGCGTTGAGTGCATGATCAACGATCCTCTGCCTCTTCCACACGGAGCCTGAGTGCAGCCTGACTTGATGGTTGGGTTTCATTTTTTTTTAAAAGTAGGCTATTAGTTATAACGCATTAGCCCGCCTTCCCTCATTCTCTCACTTCGGAAAGATTTTGCAATTTTTCTTATGATGACCTGGTTGAGAGAGTACGATAAGCGAACTTGGTCAAGTGTAAATAAACTTGGGATTGGTTGCAAATTTGGGCCTTAGGATGGCAACAAGTAGGGTAGTTCACTTTTGCACTGTAATACCCGCAATTTTTTTAATTTAATATGATTTTGTTTCAGTGAAAAAATTTGGATGCGCATCGAAACGGACCGGGTGAAACACTAGAGGGTGCGAGTTAAGGTACGATCCTTACGCGTGATAAATTTTATTATTTAAGTTGGTTTAGTCCTTGGATGGGTGTCGGACTCGAGTTGAGTCTGGAGGTTCGACCGGAACACGAATCAAACGTGAATCAGATGAGTATGGGTTGAAGTAGACTTAACTTATGCAGTAGGGGCATTTTGGTAAAATAGAAAAAAAATAAAAAGAATACCTAGGACCATACGGCTCCAAGAGGAGATGCACGCATCCCTATGCATCAAGGAAGAGTAGAGGAGGCGAGTGTGGGAGCCTAAGATCGATGTCGTGGAGAGTCGTCTTCCTTATCGCCTTTCCTTGTCAGTGAGTGATTTTGATCTCTAGTTGTAGGACTTTTTCTCCTTTCCTCTAGCCACCCCTTTCATGTTGGATAATGTCCGATTTTTTTATCGTTTGATTTGATTTCTGGATGAATTTCTATCGGTTGAGGTGTTAAATTATGGATTTGATCGAAAGCTTTAATGGGGATTAATTCTAGGGTGCGGCAACCCTTATTGGAGACCCTAGGCCTTAAGGGCCGGCCGAATAGGGTAATGGGGAAGTTTTGTCAAAAAAATTCTTTACCTTAGACACATAATACGTAGATTACAATCACTACTAGAATTGTCGTCGTCACCAACGACTCAAGCCGTTGATGAACCGTCGGTGACAACTATCAAGGATGGCGTTAGCCATGGCAAAATGCCATCACTGATGTGCGCGTCTCAGATAAGTTGTGATGGCCTCTCCCAGCCATCACAACTAATCATCAACGACAACCGTGGGCGTTGTCGCTGATTTAAACACATCAGTGATGGTTGTAGGCGGCTGTCACTGATACAAACACATCAGCCACGGCTTCAGGCCATCGGTGATACTATTAGCAATCGTGATATTTGGTGCTGCCCAGGCCATCAGCCATTTACGGCTTAGTGACGGTCGACCGTGGGTAAGCCGTGGATGAAGGTATATCCTGTGACTGAAAAAAATAAAAAATTTGTAAATTCTTGTATACAATGATACTTATAGATTACAATCTATTTTCAATCATATATTACAACCAGAAAACATCATACACATGCATTTGAAACCAAACATACAAATTTTACAAAAATATAATCAATCTAAGCCTCAAACCAGAGGTAAACAATTATCAAACTATCATATATATACAACCATAAGTGTATAAACAACTATCAGTAAACAAACAAGTACCAAAATACAATAAACCAAAATCTCACAGCTGCGGTGGAGGCAGTGGAGGCAACAACGACTAGGTCGGGAGCGTCGATGGGTCGAGGAGGACGACGACTATGACATCATCGATAGAAGGCCAGAGTGAGACGCAATCTGAGTGAGGACTACTTGCATGTTCTGCATCGTTTGTCTCATCTCTTCATTCGTTTGTCTCTGCTTCTCCATCGCTTGTCTCTACTGGGTGAGCTCTGACTCCAAGGCCGCTATCCGGCTCTGATCCTCTGTCCGGGATGTCGAGGGTCGCTCACCCATAGCCGGAGGGGTCGGTGCCCCAAATAGCCCGAGCACGTAGCGTGCATGGCCACTATCTGCAAAACCATAAACACGATCGTGCTCCCAGCCACCTGCGGCCTCCACCCAAGCTGCTGCATCGAACTCCTCCGGTGTACCTCCATGCTCAATCACAATCCTCGTGTATGTTTCCTACACGTGTTTATATTTTAAATATATATATAAACTATAAATAAATATTGCGTAAATCAAATAGACATAAATACTTACCATTATGATCGAGGCTCTGCTATCAACGTAGTCCCCTGCTCCTCGTCGACGACGGTGAGTGCACTCAATCACCTCCATCATCGACGGTGAGTGCGCTCAATCACCTCCATCATCGACAGGCGTTGGACGGTTCCGTCCTCTGCCACGCGTGTCTTATATTAGAAAATAAATACATTAGTATCATTATACACAAAATATAATTTAATTAAAAATAATTAAATTATACATACCATACGACGCTCATGAACCGCAAAAGATACGGAGCCACCAGTGTGGCGCACCCCCGTGCCGTCCCCCTCCCCCCCCCCCCCCGGACATGCGGTTTCTCGACGCAGTCTGGGAGACCTCCAGCCACTCAGGTGCGGCCCATCGCTGAACGAGCTAGTCCCACACAGGGGTAGGAACCCACTTGGGGGGTGTCCCCGAGTCTGCCCTATCTATGTGGCCCCCCACCGTCTCATAACGGTCTGACGGGCCTGCTGAAGATGCCCGTTATAGCAAGCGTGGGCAACATGTTCCCATGAAGCCTCAACAAAAGTGGCATGGTCCTCCAACCATGTATAATGAGCCTACAAGAAAAAATTATTATTACTGATCAATATTTAACATTAAAATTAATTTAATAAATATACTTACCGAGAACTCTCGCCACAATAAATCCATATGCTCACACTAAATTATATGAAATAATTAATGCATATACTTACCGTCTTCCGCGCACACTAACTGCTCTGCGTAGTTCTCCCTCGGGTGGCGGAGGGAGAATTATGTTAGGCCCTCGTGGCCTACGTCTGGAAGACAATGGTCCTGGGTCTACGGAGGGTTGCGGAGTGATGGTAGTCGGAGGTGAGGGGATGGTGGCCAAATCAGGTGGGGGAACAGTGGATGGATCAGGTGGGGGGATGGTGGCCCGAGGTGAGGGGATGGTGGTTGGTGGTGGGGGGATGGTAACCCGAGATGGGGGGATGGTGGCCAAAGGTGAAGGGATGGTGGCTAGAGGTAAGGGGATGGTGGTGGAAGGCGAAGGGTCAGTGGGTACATGTGGGGTGGGTGGTAATCGTCGAGGGGTCCTACGAGGAATGCCTCCTCGGGAACTAATATTTCGAATCATAGTTGTAAAAATTTAATATAATTAGATTATATATAATAGACTAATATATATATATTTAATAATTGAATATATACTTCACATTTACAATTATTCGTCATCGTCATTATCATCATCTGTGTAATACTCTTCTTCTTGTTCTTCTGTATCGAAATCTTGAAATTCTTCTTCTTCTCCCTCATCATCATTCTGTCCTTCCTCAACTTCATTATTGTCGTCATCAACATATTCTATTTCCAATTGAACTAACACTGTGTCATCATCCTCAAGTATTGGACTAACTCGTTCCACTTTGGAAAGATCCTCTTCTTGATAGAAGTCATCTGCTGGCTCATTCTCTCCAACTATTGGGTCAATTTTTCCTCTGGCTTTAGTCTTACAGACTACACGCCAATCTGCCCTATATTTCTTTTGAGATGGATACTGCATATTATATACTTGTTCAGCTTGAGATGCCAATATAAATGGCTCATTTGAAGCCAATTTTGATTTGTAATTGACCTCGACCAGCTGTTTATACTTTGGATGAACTCTCATGCCCCTATCACTTGAATCGAACTAATGACATTTAAAAAGGCCAACTGATTTACATCCAAAAAATTGCAATTCTATGACTTCTTCCAATAGTCCGTAAAAGTCAACATCACATTCAGCATATGTTGTCCCTTTGACACAGACCCCGGCATTCATAGTTTTTTTTGTAGATGAATATTCAAGTGTGTGAAATTTATATCCATTAACAAAATAATCGTTATAACACTGTACAAGTCATGTCGGTCCGCTAGCAAACTCAAAGATTTTGTTATCTATTTCGCCTCTGTGTTCTGTGCTGTAAGCTTGAAACCAATTAGGGAACTCACAATTCTGTAATCTTTCTAAGTCCTCATCGTTGTAAATTGAGTATTTTGTCACCATCTCAATGTCAAATATTTCAATGAACTTTTCAATCTCTGAAAAGTTTAGTAAAACGTACAAGTAGGCCAAATAGTACTCTTCATCATTTAAGAATCGAGAAGGACGAGAACCCAAAGCACGACCGGGGTAACAAAAGATATTTAAACAACCATCTGATGGTCGAGCTTCCCCGTCGTCGTTCCGTGGAAGACGATTAAGTCTTGTCTTGATGGTTGATTCAAAATAAAATGAGCAGAATGTTGAAATTTCTTGAATTATATGTGCTTCTGCTATGGAAACTTCAACTGTCGCGGTGTTCTTTACTTTTTTCTTCAGACGATTCATGTATCTTTCAAATAAGTACATCCATCGGTATTGAACGGGGCCACCAACTCGTGCCTCGTATGCCAAGTGTATCGGTAGATGCTCCATCGAGTCAAAAAATGCATGAGGGAAAAATTGCTCCAGCTTGCATATAATTTCAACAATATTATTTTCAAGTTCTGACATATCTTCGACTCGAAGTACATTTACACAAATGTTTCTGAAAAATATACTTAATTCTATCAACGGACCCCAAATCTTATCATGTATGTAGATGATCTCGAAACGCGACTGGAAGCAAGCTGTGCGTGATCGAATACATGACAATCGTGGCTCTTCATCCCTAATATTTTGCATTCATCGATGTTTACACATCGAGATAAGTTTGAGGCATATCCATCGGGTATTCTGAGTTCTTTGATCCATTGATACACATGTTTCATCTGTTATTTATTTAATACATACAACGCCTTTGGCTTATGAAGTCGTCCGTTGACCTATTGCAACTCTAACTCAGGCCTCTTACAAAGTATTTTCACATCATGTCAGACCTTCACATTATCTTTAGTTTTGTCGGTAATATCCATCATAGTGTTAAAAATATTATCAAACACATTTTTTTCAATGTGCATGATGTCCAAATTATGTCGAATCAGTAATGAACTCAAATATGGCAATGCCCAAAAGATACTTTTTTCACCCAGTTATGTATTTGACCAAAGCCTGAAATTCTTACATACCGACCAAAAGTAATCTCTGGAAGCAATTGAACATGTTCTAATATCTGTTCACCAGACAACATCGGTGGTGGCTCATCTCTTTCGACTCTACCCTTGGTAAATTTATCACGATTGTTGGATGAAATCCCACACTAGAAGGGGGGTTGAATAGTGTGTGTCATTTTATTATTTAATCAATTTTCCTTTTTTGCTTAATTTCAACTTCTATCAAATGCAAATATAACTTAATGATGTTTGCTATCAAATATTAAGCACAACGATAAGTAAACATTCAAGGCAATGATAACACGATGAAATATAGTGGTTCGGTCAACCGCCTACTCCTCTACCTTGGCTCCACATCAAGGATTTCTAACCAACTACTTTATAGAACTTGTGCTTCCCTTTGAATACAACTGAGGGCACAATTCTCACCTCTTTGAGAATTCCTCAAACCTATTCACCTAGGCAAAACACAAATCTACAAAGCCTACCCCTAAGTGTTTCTCTAGCATACCCAGCAAGCTATTATAGGTGAAAACAAGTTAAAACAACTCTTCAAATACAATGAAAAAGAGCTAAGAATTGAAAGAAGAACCAATGCTCTTTTCCCAAGCCTTCAAGCCTCCAACTTGCCGGTAGATGAACTTGAATCGCAGCAGAGTTGAAGAAGAATGGGCGCTTGAAGAAGAATGTTGACGGAAGAATCAGGGCGCAGCAAATCAAACTTAAGAAGGCTCAAATCTCTCCTTTTTAATGCTCAATTAAGTGTCTAAGCAGACTTAAAGGAGTTAGGTGAGGGGTATTTATAACCCCTCAACCGAACAGGCTATTCAATGGGTGGAAAACTAGCCGATACCACCGTTCGATCGCTTGTCGGTCGATCGTCGGTCGACCGATCGATCGATCGCCCACGATCGCTGCTTTAATTACTCTATTCAATCGATCGACGGGCCAACCGAATGAGTCACGAGTTGAGCGATCCGCAATCCGGTCGACCGAAGCTCCTTCTACCAATTTTTGGCATTGGTCGATCGATCGATCGGTCGACCAACGTAGCCCTCTGCCACTTTTTCACCATCTTCGGTCGACCGACAAGGCTACTGTCAATTTTTCTGCCTTGTTCGGTTGACTGATCGGTCGATCGAACTCAGGCTGAGGCTGATTTTTTCTTTATATTTGTTATATGCTTTTTCATAGGTTTAGTTACAAGTTCTAACTTGGATAACCTTAAAATTAGGCTTGGGATAAGATCATCCTAGGGGTATATTATAAGATATCTACTTAGTCTATACCCGAGCATTTCTTTGACGTTCCTTTTCTATTGATTCTTGATAATCTTTTCTTTCGTTTCTCCGAACGAAGTTTGCATGCTTATCGCAACCTCAACCTGAACTCAAAACTTCACACATAGATTAAATATATGTTTGTTGTCATCAAAACGAAGATCGAAGCTTAAGAGAAACCCTTAAGCCAACAACGATTCCTTCGATACTGATGGTTAGACGGTAGGAACCGGCGATGATAATCAAAGAAGGAAATTTTTCAACTTGTCTTCATTTTGAGTATTTCATGCAATATGGGCAAGAGAGCCACCCATGCGTGCTCCAACCAGACAACATTCCATAGGCTGAGAAATCATTGATTGTCCATAATATAGCAGCCCATAAAGTGAAGTTTTGCTTCCAGTGACAGCTCCCTCAACCCATAATGTTTTCAGTTCACCAATTAGGGGTCGGAGAAACACATCAATTTCTTTGCGAGGACCCCTAGGACCCGAAATAATCATCGAAAGATAGATAAATTCATCTTTCATACACATTGAGGGCGGCAAATTATAAACTATTAACAACACTAGCCATACTGAATACGGAGTTGCCGAATTACCAAACGGATTAAAACCATCCGTGCACAATCCCAACATGATATTTCTAGTATCCCTAGCAAATGAAGGATCGCATCTATCCAAATGTTTCCATGCTTCACTGTCGGATGGATAAGTCATTACTGTATCATCACGACTTCTTGCATGTCAATTCATATAAGGGGCAGTCTTTTCTGACATGAATAACCTTTGAAGCCTCGGTGTTAGTGGAAAATACCTAAGCACCTTAAAGGGCATATTTTTTTCTCGGACCGATATCTTCTCCTTGTAATGAGGATGTTCACATACCGGGCATTGCTCCAACTGTGCATTTTCTTTATAATATAAAATGCAGTTATTTGGACACACGTGTATCTTTTCGTACCCAAGCCCTAATTTCCTCATCAACTTTTTTATCTTATAAAAAGTTGGCTCAAACTTGTTATTTGGAGGTAGCATACCATTGATAAAGACTGCAATTCGATCAAACGTAACCCCACTTGTATAATTAGGACAATTCTCATACAAAGGTTCATCGGCAGCTTTCAACATCTCATAATATTCTGTAGCCTCCTTATTCGGCAATTCAATTTGTATCGCAGGTTGTTCTTTAGTGACTTCAACTTTCGTAGTATCTGGTGGCACTACTGTCTCAGTAATTGACTCAACATTATCATTTAAATGGAATTATCCTCCAAGACTATCTAGAATCATTATTCTATAAGGATTAGGTGGATTGGAAGAACAAACATCAGTAGAAGAAGATTCACCATGAGTTTAGACAACACGATTGCTCGACGTCCCGACTTGACGTGACTCCCCACGACAATTCCATAGAAAATATCTTGGTCTGAATCCTTTTGTATACAGATGCATTTTGATAGTTTCCTGATCTAAAAATCATATGTTCGAACATTTCCGGCAAGGACATCGGATTTTATCACCACTAAGGAATTTTTTATTCGAGTAGGCAAAATTTAAGAAGTAAGTTACGTCTACTCGAAATTCATCCGTTATAGCTCCACGATGAATTCGTCGGTACATCCAACTTCAATCGCCCGACATGTTCTATCAAAAAGTTGACAATATTTTTAGGTAATGTCTTTAGGTGGGATGGTCCTATTCCAAGCGGGATACATGTTATTTATATTGCACTTAGAATTTCTTTTAGTCATTAACTTTACTCTAAATTTCGCCAACATCTCTCTACAGTTCTCTGAATACACATATCATCTGGGCACGTATTGGAGAACAAGGGAGATAGAAGCCAAAATTTAAAAATGAATAATGACTAAAAGAAATAAACTAAATGCAATATAAATAACTATGTTCTCAAATTGTCCAACTAGGGACAATTCAAGGGTTGTACATCGTATAAAAGATCATTTACTTCGTTTACACGAATATACAACCCCCGAACGGATCTAAAGTTTTGCAAAATTAAAACTTGACTTGTCGATGCGTACGTTAAACGTATCAACTCGTCTTGATTTTTTTAAAAATTTGTGAATGTCGGTGCGAGTCCACAGCAGACGATTCCACGCAAGTCCAAAGTGGATGATTCCAGCACGAGTCCACCGTGGACGATTTGGCCGCGAGTCCAAAGTGGACGATTCCTGCACGCGCGAGTCCATCCATTGTGCATGATTCCGGCGCGAGTCCATCATGGACGATTTGGCCGCGAGTCCAAAGTGGACGATTTCAGAATTGTAATTTCAATGAACTAAAATGTAATACCCAAAATCTTAATAATAATATTTTATTCTTGAGTGGGGGATCATGGGCCCTATTTAGCGCGGATTGGCGGGAAGCTTCGAGATTAGACCCGAGTAAATATTTAATGTAGAAAAATTAAGAGAAATTTTATTTGTCTCATCTCTGTGATTTAGCATGCTAGGGTGATATAGGGTCTCATGGTGAATTTGGCAGTGCAATCGGATCTCGAATCGGAGTTAGATCGGATGAGTTATGGGCTGTTTAAGTCGGATAGCTCAGGTAGGGGTATTTTGGTCATTTGGACCTTGGGGTGTGCAGCTAGGGGTTTTGAGCCACGTGCCACCCGAGGCAAAGGAGAGAGGAGAGAGAGGGCAGCATCGAGGAGGAGGAGCCGCCGGAGTCGGATTTCCGCGAGTTCATCGGTGTCGATCCGGGGAAGATCCTGCGCGTATTTTCCTTCCATTTTCTCTCCATCCGGTGAGTGGATTTAGGTCTTGTTTTCTCCAATTCTTGATTCATGTTGTTGTTCTTATGTTTTGGGGTTTTTCGTCGATTTTTGACGCGCTTTCTCGTATCGGATCGGTCATTTCTTAATCGAATCATGTGGTTTACCTCTCTTTTGGAATAAAATATTATTTTCTTTCACTTTTTTTTTTCTTCTTCTTTTTTCTCTTCTCTACACCCCTTCCTCTTCACTGCCAGCAAGCATCGGCCGCACCGGGAGGTGGCGCCTGGTGAGGCACCGCGGCAGCAGCTGCGCCGGCAAGGCGCCGCGGGGGAGGCGGCTTCGCTGCTACACACAGGCTGCAGCACAAGGCGCTGCCACCGCCGCATGGTGGCGGTGGGGCGGTGGGGCATCAACAGGCGCCGGCGTCGCCGCCAGTGTCTCAGGCGGCCCAGCAGTGGCCGAAGAAGGGGCGGCAGCGACTGGGTTAGGGAGGAGAGGAGGAAGATGACCTAAGGGGGGTGAGTTAAATGGAGGGTTGAGATTGATTTGGGTAAGATGAAGGGTTGGATTGAGTTGGTTGAGATGAAGGGCTGGGATTTGATCTTGTGTAGATATAAGGTTTAGATTGTATCATGTAGATGGAGGGATGAGATTGCATCAGGATAGATGTAAGGCTGCGGATGCATCATGTAAGGCTGAGATTTCATCTGATTAAATGGAAGGTTGAGATTGCACTAGGTTAGATGAAGGGCTGTGATTGCATCTTGTTAGAGGGAGGACTGTGATTGCATCTGGTTAAATGAAAGACTGTGATTGCATGATGTAGATGGAGAGCTATGATTGCATCTGGTTAGATGGAGGGCTGTGATTGCATCTAATTAGATGTAAGGTTACGATTTCATCATGTAGATGGAGGGTAGTGATTGCATCTGGTTAGATGTAAGGCTGAGATTGCATTATGTTGAATAGAAGGCTGTGATTGCATCATATTAGATGGAAGGTTGTGATTTCATTGCTGGTTTATTGATTGTAACACCGTTATATTTATTTGTAACAGTGGTTTATTGAATAAAATAAGGTATTTCTTCCATTATGCTAAATAATTATTTGGAGGCTTTAAATCTAGCAAAAATATTGATGTTATATATGAATTTTCACCTAATCAGCATTCCGGATTCATTGGTGAGGTTTGTTTCGCCATCAGACCTTTGGATTTTGAAAATAGTAGCCGGGTGTCGCCTCATTTTGCGTGTTAGACTGGAAAATCATATTTTATATTTTTTATGATTCGATCTGAGATGATTCATGGATATAGTAGTTAATGAGGTGACTTTTACCCTAGATCAGTGATTTCTATGACGAGTCATTTTATCATGTTCCAGTTCATTGATTTATAGTTGGAGTTTCTTTTGTGCACTGCTTTCATGATACACGTTCATCCTTTCTTACAATGCCATAATTCTATTTTTTTATTGTTTATTTGTGTTGAGCATTCATGATATATGAGCGTTATTTTTACATATATATCTGTATGTGATTGTGATGTATAGCAGGAGGAGGTGGAGGATGACGTATGCACTTGATATACCCTTTATTACTTGTTGATAGCACATCTTGTTTATACTTGTATACTTGTGTGTGTGGTGTTGTGATACGCTTGTTGCATTTCTCGAAAGCCTCGCTGGTGAGGGGAGGGTATGCCCCAAAGAGACAGCGTTGACCTTATTTCGGAAGTTCGACTGGTGAGGTGAGATCATACCCTAAAGAGATAGTCCGGAGACCCAAGCAGGTGAGGGGAACGTATGCCCCAATAGGCCAGCTCAGAAGAGCCAGTGTCGGTGAGGGGAGAGCATGCCCCAAAGAGACAACACTGAGCTGGGTGGTAGTTCGACGGCCACCCGTCTACCTACCCTATGTGGCTATGTGGGACCAACGAGTCTGGAGAGCATGTATATGATTGGGGTGATGCATTGCATGTATATGATTGAGGTGTTGCATTCATCCTATTTTATTGTTGTGGATATGTTTATAACTATTGATGGATGCTTATACTTATTGTTGTGGATATGAGTAGGGTAGCGGATGTGTTATTGATGCTTGTCCGTCATTTTTTAAAAAGATATTTTATACTTGTTGACGGATGTTGATTTCATGCATAGAGCTATGGATATATTATTGTTGATTTCTTCTGACATTGTTGTTACGTTATTTATATCGGCTATATTGTGTTTTTATGCATGATGATTGATTTGGTGAATTGGTGACTAATCTACTCACTAAGTCCCAGTTGGACTTATCCCTCATTACTATTGTTTTGCAGTACCTGAGTTAGATCAGAGAGGAACCGAGGTGCAGTAGCGCGGCTGGTGGCGGCAGGGCAGCGGGTCTCGTGACATGTCATGATCGAGGAGGACACCTAAGCCATTTTAGTGTCTCTTTGAGTTGTTGAGTCATGTTGACTCGGGTCGTGGTTTCCGCATTTATTTTTATTTGGGGAGTCTTGTTTATTTATTTGAACTCCTTTTAAATAAATTTGTCTAGTGTGTTCGTATTGAGTTTTGGTTTGGTTTGGTTCGTGATGTCATGTCTGTTCTTTTCAAAAAAAAATCTCCTACTGTTTAGGTTATTATTATTGTGTTTGAGTTGGGTTAGGCTTCAGGGTACGTGGTGTATCCTGGCCTATCATACCGGGTTTGGGGTGTGACAGTGTCACCGTCGGAAGGATCGAGATCGCCAACGTCCATCTTTTCTTCTTCCTTAATCAAGGTGAGTGGTTGTTTTCCGTTGATTGGGGGAGGCGGGTAGCCAAACCCCTAAGACTGCTAGGTGACGATTTTCTCGCGAGTTTTCATCGATTCATGGTACCTTGACCTTCTTACTACTGTTTTAATTGTTATTACGTTAGATCTCTACAACTTTTCCAAATTTTTGATGTTTTAGGGGCTGCCGAATCAAGGGAAAAGGGGTAAGGTCATGCCGAAATTTTCTCCAATTCCCTTGACGGATGAAAATCCCCTTTGAACGATCTTAAATACATATCGAGTGGATTTATACATTACTTACTGAAAATGATGATTGAAACTCCTCCTCTAGGCCAAGCAAAGGGAAAACTCAATGTTCATGGTTTGGCCGAGCAAGGGGTGTGCGGCTTGATCAATGTCTTGATTAGGATAGATTGGAAACAAGACATTAGGGTTTGGGGTTAGTCCTCCCCCCTTGTTCCTATCCTTGAAGGCTTCGCCGAGCAAGGATGGGGAAATGGTGACCTCTAGAAACTAAACTTCATGTTTAGGAATACTCAAAATAATAGGAAATGAAGGTTGTCTAGATTGGCAAGTAGAATTACAAAGAGAATTAGGAAAGACATCAATTAAGGAAAACTACCATCCTAGTGCATGTATGTACACATACACTTAGCGACATTAGAAGGTAGCAATTACTTCCAAGATTTTTTCCTTATCAATTACTAATATTAGTAATTAATTGACATGATAGAATTAATGTTACCTTGCTGGAATTCTATGATTAAATGCAGAATTTAATTATTTACTTGTTGCAATCATGTGGTTACTCTTGGTAATAGAGGTAGGTTAACTTCCTTATAACCTAAGGGTTGTGACACATATATACTTGAACATTCTACACTTATGACATGTAGCTCACACTAGTAAAAGTAGAAATTGATGCTAGATGACTAGTAGAAAACTCTAAAGTACATGTTACTTATGGAAACTCGAATGTACACGAGCTAGGTTACACACTCAAGGAACCACCAGTGTGTAGTGGTGTGCGGATGGTGAGGCCCGAAATAAAAGGGCTGAACACGGGTGGACGCCCGGGATTTTATATAAGGAAACTCTAGACACTTTGCTTGTGTGATGTGATTGTGATGGTCTGCCGAGAAGCATGGATAGTCGAAATGACTAATGCTTGACTCGGCCAGTGATTTGGGTCTTGAGGATGCACCAACGGGCCCGCTAGATCACTTGTGTGTTATGTGGGCCGAACGGCCAGTATGTTATTATCTTTGTGTGGTAGGGTTGGTTATAGTTGAACCACTAGATCATGAGCAGGCCCTAAGGACCGGGTGCCATGTGGCTTAGTTGGGCTGTTATAGTCGGTTGTATGTGTGTATGGTCTATACAGAACGACCCTTGAGGTCGGTTGTCATATAAGAAGCAAATCATACCCCTAACTTTATATTTTGCTATCATATATATGTGTGTGTGTGTGTGTGTGTGTGTGTGTGATTATTGGGGATTTACATAGAGGTTCAGAAGAACCGCTCACTGAGTCCCATGTGGACTCACGATTTATTTTTCTTATTTTGCAGAGCCCGATCAGTGAGATGAGTCTTGGAGTCATGGTGTAGCTGGAGGGCAGGCAGTGGCGTTGATCTCGTAGCAGTGTCCAGTAGTCATAGTCTAGATGTCTAGGAATGTTGTTTTCATACACTGAGAGTTGTTTGTTTTAAAAGCATGTATTCGACTTTGATCTCGGGTTGTTTCATATTGTGTTGAAGTTGGCAACTTTTCCTTTTTTTATAAAAATTGTCGATTTTCTTGAAATTCAAATAAAGTTGCATCGTTGTTTATATTTATGTGTTTCCTATTTCTCGTTAGTCAGTGTATGTAGTAGGCTTCAGGGTCGGACATAGACCCTGGCCGATCACACGACCCTGAGTTGGGGTGTGACAAAGTTGGTATCAGAGCTTTTGGTTAGGTCTTGACTATGACTAGGAGTGGGGTACCGTATGAGACATATGCTAGCGTGTCGACATACGGTATAGTTATGCTACGAGATCTGGCAACCACGGCTGCACTCAACGCACCATGCGGTCAATAATTTAAAAAGATTCTGTTGAAATATATTTTTTATGATAGGAGAATTGTTTTTTTTTCTCTGTGATTGTGCGATGGATGCTCATAATGCTTCACTGAGCGGCAGTGGCAGAAACTCGGCGGAATGTCGAGGCCGGGGGCGAGGCCGAGGCCGAGGCCGAGCCCGGGGCAAAGACAGGGAGCAGTCCGAAGATCAGGGGCAAGAGTCTGTAGTTGTTCGATTGCAGGCTCAGGTAGCTCTACTAACAGAGGTGCTCCTTAGGGAGTAGGAACTGAGACAACAGATGCAACAGCAACAGCAGCCGCCGCCGCCGCAACTAGTACCCATAGTTTCGGCGGTACCGGAGGTGGTCAAGGCTATAACACCAATGGTCAGGGCTCCGGGAGCCCCAACCTATGCAAACTTCGTCACGCTGAAGCCACCAGAATTCACCGAAACAGATCGGCGGGTCGAAGTGACTGAGTTTCTGGGGGACTACTACGAACTATGCATGGAGCTGGGGTGCTCATCGGAGGCAGCGACCCATCTGGCCGCAGGGATCTGGGGGTCGACCGTGGCATTTAGAGGGGGCAGTGGCCGCCGCAAACCACCAGTAGAGCCGAGGACAGAATAGTAACCGGGGCAATGGGGGGCCAGGGTCTGGATCAGTAAGGTCGGCAATGTCAGGTGGTGTTTCTCAGAAAGTTGAGGTGCCACAATGTGGCAGCTGCAGTCAGAGGCAATGGGGGGCATGTCTTGGATGCTCGGATGCTTGCTATAAATGCGGTCGAGTCAGACACTTCAAGAAGGACTGCCCCGGAGAGAGTTGGACATAAGTCTGAGCAGTCAAAGGGAAAGGCACCTATGTCAATGGGGTCAGTGGCTCAGAGAGGTCAGGTGCAGAACATGGGGCCGCAAGCTAGCCATTCAGAGAGACCGTCTGCCAGGGTGGTTGCTATGAACCGTGATGGGGCAGAGGCGTCTAAGGCAGTGGTAACATGTACTATTTTAGTATGTTCATCTGCTGCTTATGTTCTATTTGATCCGGGTGCCACGCACTCGTTTGTATTTGCCAAATTTGCTGCTGAGTTACCAATGGCACCTTCCTTGCTCGATGGACCATTTGTAGTATCAACGCCTACGGGCGATGCAATTATAGCCAAACCAATTTTCCAAGGGTGCGAAGTGCTCATCTGCGGCCATGCATTGAGGGCAGATCTTACACTCCTGCCCATGCTTGAACTCAACGTCATTCTCGGCATGGATTGGCTGGCAGAGCACTTTATGTTGCTGAATTGTAGGACTAAGACAATCATATTTAACAAGCCCGGTTTGCCGTAGTTCGCCTTCCAAGGAGAAGGAAGGAGCGAGCCGATTGGGGTCATCTCAACTCTTAAAGCTCGTAAGCTACTTCAGGGCAGCTGCTAGTCCTTCTTGGCCTTCGTATCCGTGGCGGAGGAAGTAGGGGGTGCGGCAAGGGATGTCGCTGGAACTCAGGTAGTCTGCGAGTTCCCCGATGTGTTTCCCGAGGAGTTGTCGGGATTGCCGCCCAAAAGAGAGATTGATTTATGCATTGATTTGCAGCCCGGAGTGAAGTCGATCTCCATCCCACCCTATAGGATGGCACCGGTCGAACTCTGAGAGTTAAAGGTGCAATTGCAAGAAATGCTAGACCTGAGCTTTATCCAGTCGAGCGTGTCACCATGGGGTGCTCCGGTACTCTTCGTGAGAAGAAGGATGGGTCTATAAGCATGTGCATCGACTATAGGCAACTGATTAAAGTGACAATCAAGAATCGTTACCCATTGCTGAGGATAGATGATTTGTTTGACCAACTGCAGGGGGGCACGATGGTTTTCTAAGATAGACTTAAGGTCAGGATATCATCAGTTGAGAATTCGGGACTGCAATGTGCCTAAGACGGCCTTCAGAACTCGCTATGGTCACTACGAGTTCCTAGTGATGTCTTTTGGTCTAACCAATGTGCTTTCATGGATCTGATGAACAAGGTGTTTAAGGAGTACCTAGACAGTTTTGTTATCGTCTTCATTGACGACATCTTGATATACTCCAAGAGTGAGGAGAAGCACTCCGAACACTTGAGGATGGTCCTGGAAACCCTCAAAGAACACCGATTGTTCGTTAAATTTTCCAAATGTGAGTTCTGGCTAGAAAGTGTAGGGTTCCTGGGCCATGTGGTGTCCAAGGAAGGGATAAGGGTGGATCCCTCAAAGGTGGAGGCTACGCAAAATTGGAGACGGCCAACCAGCGTGACTGAGATCCGCAGCTTTCTTGGGTTGGCCAGGTACTACCGGAAGTTTGTAGAAAACTTCTCCAGGATTGCAGTCCCTTTGACTCGATTGACTCAGAAAAAAATTAAATTTGATTGGGACAACAAGTGTGAGGTGAGCTTTCAGAAGCTCAAGGAATGCTTGACGTCGGCACCTGTGTTGGCTGTACCTTCCGACTCAGGAGGGTTTATAGTCTACTGTGATGCCTCTCGGGTTGACCTAGGCTGTGTTCTGATGCAGTTTGGCAGAGTCATAGCCTATGCGTCCCGCCAGTTGAAAGTTCATGAAAAGAACTACTCGACGCACGACCTAGAGCTAGCGGCGGTGGTTTTTGTACTAAAGCTATGGCGGCACTATCTGTACAGGGAGACTTGCAAGATCTATACAAATCACAAGAGCCTCCAATACTTGCTTACCCAAAAGGCGCTGAACCTCAGGCAGAGGAGGTGGCTGGAGCTCCTAAAGGATTATGACTACACCATCATGTATCATCCGGGGAAAATCAATGTGGTAGCAGATGCTTTAAGCAGAAAATCCATGGGCAGTTTGGCTCATTTGGAAATCAAACGAAGGCCTCTAGCTCGAGAGCTGACGTTGTGCCTAGATGGGGGTGCAACCCTGACTGTGTCGGCTTCAGGTACCTTGGTGGCGCACCTGCGGGTACAATCCACACTGGTGGATATGTTTCGTGCCGCACAGGGAGAGGACGTCTTTTGTGTGCTAACGAAGGACTTAGTGCAAAGAGGCGATGCAGAGAATGGATTCAGGTTAGACTCGGAGGGTGTGCTGAGGTTCAAAGACCGAATCATGGTGCCGGATATAGCAGAGGTGCGCAGGCAAGTCTTGGAGCTGGGTCATCGTTCCACTTATACGATGCATCTAGGAGCCAGCAAAATATACCAAGATTTAAGGCAGCATTACTGGTGGAAGGGCATGAAAAGAGAGGTAGCAGAGTTTGTATCCAAATGTCTGGTCTGCCAGTAGATGAAGGCCGAAAACTTGAAGCCCGCGGGGCTGCTGCAAAACCTCGAGGTGCCCGAGTGGAAGTGGGAGAAAATCACCATGGACCTGGTGAACAGGTTGCCTAAGTCAAAAGGCGACTTTGACTCCATTTGGGTGGTAGTGGGGTTAACCAAGATCGCACACTTCATTCCAGTGAGGATGACCTTTTCTGCGGAGCAATACACCAGACTACTCTTAGACAGGATTGTGGCTTATCATGGTACCCCAGTGATGATCATATCAGATTAAGGTACCTAGTTCCTAGCTCGATTTTGGCAGTCCTTCCAAGAAGCCTTGGGTACTCAAGTGCGTTTCAGCACAGCTTTCCATCCGCAGACAAACGGGCAGTCTGAGAGAACCATCCAAACCTTGGAAGATATGCTGAAGGCGTGTGTCGTGGATATGGCCGGCGGTTGGGAGAAACACCTACCATTGAGAGTTCGCCTACAACAATAGCTATCATAGTAGCATTGGCATGGCTCCTTTTGAGGCCTTGTATGGGCGACGGTGTAGGTCTCCTGTGGGCTGGTTTGATGTCGGAGAATCACTCATGATGGGTCCTAATCTGGTTGAGGAAGCGGTTAAGAAGGTGAAAATTATAAAGGAAGGATTGTTGGCGGCCCAGAGTCGTCAGAAAATATATGACGATAAGAAGGCCAAAGACTTGGAGTTCGCTGAGGGCGAGTTGGTGTTCCTGAAGGTTTCCCCCATGAAAGGGGTAGTTCGATTTGGGAAGAAAGGGAAGTTGAGCCCTAGGTTCATTGGGCCCTTCCCTATTCTCAAGCGGAGACGTGCGGTGACTTACGAACTAGCTTTCCCTCCTAGCTTGAGCAAAGTTCACCCAATTTTTCATGTGTTAATGTTCCGAAGATATGTGAGGGATGAGTCCCATGTGATCGAGCCGGCTGCGATTGAGGTGGGCACGACTATCTCGTATGAAGAGGAGCCAGTGCAGATACTTGACCGTCAGATCAGGAAACTGAGGTCCAAGGAAATTGTCTTGGTGAAAGTTAGATGGGAGCACCACTCCGAACAAGAAGCCACTTGGGAGGTAGAGCGAGACAAGAGAGAGTGCTACCCTTCCTTGTTTGGAGAGCTGGTTAGTCTTTATAATTTATCAAAATTCGAGGACGAATTTCCTTTAAGGGGGGAATGTTGTAAGACCTGAAATTTTCCTAATATAAAAATCTATTTGGTGCAGTGCACCGGACCAAGGGTTAGTCAGGTCGGGCCTCGAAAATTGCCTCAAGCAGAAGGTATAACTCGACCTATGCAGTTTATTTGGTTAAATGAACATTTCCTTTTATGCATTAGATATTCTATTAAAGTCGAGTTTGACTCGTGTATGCGGATCGAATCGGAGCCCAAATCAGACTCGGATTGAGTCGAGGAAGGGTTAAGTCATGATGAAGGGCATAGAGGTCTTTTGTAGATGAGGGAATAAAACCCCTCATCTATAACCGTGCGGTTCATCTTGGAGTCGCACGTAGCCCGAGCAAGAGAGGGAGGAGGGGAGATCTTGGGTCAGCGCCGAAAATTGTGTCATCATCGGAAGGATCGAGATGGCCAACGTCCATCTTTCCTTCTTCCTTAATCAAGGTGAGTGGTTGTTTTCTGTTGATTGGGGGAGGCAGGTAGCCGAACCCCTATGACTGCTAGGTGACGATTTTCTCACGAGTTTTCATCGATTCATGGTACCTTGACCTTCTTACTAATGTTTTAATTGTTATTATGTCGGATCTCCGCAGTTTTTCTGGATTCTTGATGTTTTAGGGGCTGCCAAGACAAGGGAAAAGGGGTAAGGTCGTGCTGAAATTTTCCCTAATTCCCTTGATGGATGTAAATCCCCATTGAACGATCTTAAATCCATATCGAGTGGATTTATAAATTACTTACCGAAAATAATGATTGAAACTCCTCCTCTAAAGCCTAGTAGGCTCAGCCAAGCAAAGGGAAAACTCCATGTTCATGGTTTGGCCGAGCAAGGAGTGTGCGGCTTGATCAATGTCTTGATTAGGATAGATTGGAAACAAGACATTAGGGTTTGGGGTTAGTCCTCCCCCCTTGTTCCTATCCTTGAAGGCTCGACCGAGCAAGGCATGCCTTGCTCAAGTCTCGGCCGAGCAAGGATGGGGAAATGGTGACCTCTAGAAACTAAACTTCATGTTTAGGAATACTCAAAATAATAGGAAATGAAGGTTGCCTAGATTGGCAAGTAGAATTATGAAGAGAATTAGGAAAGACATCAATTAAGGAAAACTATCATCCTAGTGCATGTATGTACACATACACTTAGCGACATTAGAAGGTAGCAATTACTTCCAAGACTTTTTCCTTAGCAATTACTAATATTAGTAATGAATTGTCATGACAGAATTAATGTTACCTTGCTGGAATTTTGTGATTAAATGCAGAATTTAATTATTTACTTGTTGCAATCATGTGGTTATTCATGGTAATAGTGGTATGTTAATTTTCTTATAACCTAAGGGTTGTGACACATATATACTTGAACATTCTACACTTATGACATGTAGCTCACACTAGTAAAAGTAGAAATTGATGCTAGATGACTAGTAGAAAACTCTAAAGTACATGTTACTTATGGAAACTCGAATGTACACGAGCTAGGTTACACACTCAAGGAACCACCAGTGTGTAGTGGTGTGCGGATGGTGAGGCCCGAAATAAAAGGGCTGAACACGGGTGGACGCCCGGGATTTTATATAAGGAAACTCTAGACACTTTGCTTGTGTGATGTGATTGTGATGGTCTGCCGAGAAGCATGAATAGTCGAAATGACTAATGCTTGAATCGGCCAGTGATTTGGGTCTTGAGGATGCACCAACGGGTCGAACCACTATATCATGAGCAGGCCCTAAGGGTCGGGTGCCATGTTGCTTAGTTGGGCTGTTATAGCCAGTTGTATGTATGTGTGGTCTATACAGAACGGCCCTTGAGGTCAGTTGTCATATCAGAAGTAAATCATACCCCTAACTTTATATTATGCTGCCATGTGTGTGTGTGTGTGTGTGTGTGTTTGTGTGTGTGTGATTATTGGGGATTTACGTCAAGGTTCAGAAGAACCGCTCACTGAGTCCCATGTGGACTCACGGTTTATTTTTCTTATTTTGTAAAGCCCGATCAGTGAGATGAGGCTTGGAGTCATGGTGCAGTTGGAGGGCAGACAGTGGCGTCGATCTCGTAGCAGCATCAAGTAGTCATAGTCTAGATGTCTAGGACCGTTGTTTTCATACACTGAGAGTTGTTTGTTTTAAAAGCATCTATTCGACTTTGATCTCGGGTTATTTCATATTGTGCTGATGTTGGCAACTTTTCCTTTTTATCAAAATTGTGGACTTTCTTGAAATTCAAATAAAGTTGCATCGTTGTTTCTATTTATGTGTTTCCAGTTTCTCGTTAGTCAATGTATGTAGTAGGCTTCCGGGTAGGACATAGACCCTGATTGGTCACACGACCCTGAGTTGGGGTGTGACAATTGTGTAGTGCTGCGTGAAACAAATAAGGAATTACTCCTTGTACTTTCAAAACCTAATCCTTATATTGTATTGACCATCCTTGAACCGTTCTGAGCGATTTGTGAAATGAACATACTCTATATAAGAGTAGCTCTTTTTTTATCGAAGATAGGTATTTATTAAATCCAGTAACAACACATTGGGAATATCTCAAAAAAAACATGTAACATCCAAACTAGAGAACATATCTTAAGAGAGGGGCAAAATATTAAAATTAAGCCTGCGAAATTTTTCTAAGAGAAAAAAGACCAAGGCCCAAATTTTCATGTGAGAATAATATTACATAATATAAGAGTAGCTATATATATATACATAATATAAGAGTAGCTATATATATATGTGTGTGTAACAAAATATGTATATGTATATATAATATAAACAAGTTTGAAGTTCTAGCAAGTATTGGGTCAAATTTAGCTCAAACGCATTTTGAATATTTTTTTCCTACCAAAACTCTATCCGATATTAATAGTTAATATCTTACCCAAATTATTTTTCCTACCAAAACTCTGTACAAAAACGCATCATCTAATTCATAAATAAAAATAAAAATAAAAAATCATCTTTGTCAAAGAAACTAGTGTATATGTGAAATTGAAAATTCTTTTTTTTAAAATGAAAAAATCAAACTAGTTAGGCAAATATAAAAATTCGATCTTAATTTAATTTTGTACAATATGATTGCATTTGAGACTATCCCAAACAAATGAGCTTTATATTATTATTACAGAGTAATGTATTTTATAATATATATATATATATATAAGAATATGGGTGGGGGATATAAGGCTCTCACGCCCCAACCCAAGGTTACGTGATCGGACAGGATATACGTGCCTATATCCCGAAGCCTAATCCATGCACATGCCAAATCAAATAATGAAACGGAAAGGAAACAACAAGTTTTATTTTAAAGAAGAAGCGAACAAACACCAAGTTCAGTTTAAAAGCTCAAGGAAAAGAAAAATGCAAAAATACGATTAAGTTCAACAGTTCAAAAGTTCAGTCAAATAAAATTTGAAATAAATAAAATAAATGCCCTCAGGGCTACAACTCCAAATCAAGCTAATACAAGTGCATGACAACTAACAAAAAGACTCGACTACGACCCTAACTAGAATTGCTATGAGATCCAACGGCTCCTCTGCCCTCCAGCGACGTCAAGTGCATCCGACCCACCTCCCCGTTCAGGCTCTGCAAAACAAAAATCACACGACAACGGGTGAGTTCAAAGAACTCAGCGAGCGGTTTTACCCACCCTCACAAATAAACAGCAAATAGATAAGCAAGAATAACATCTATCTCTACAGGAGGCAAGGTCACGAATGTGTGACTAGCTACCGGCCAACAGGCCATCCATGTCCACGGCATCTAACTCTTCAAAATGGTGCATCAGGCCGAAGCCCTACCATGCCCGAAGGCAACATCACCAAAAATGTGCATCGGGTCGAAGCCCTACCATGCCTAAAGGCAACATCACCATTTAAGAGGTGCATCGGGTCGAAGCCCTACCATGCCCAAAGGCAACATCACCATCTAAGAGGTGCATCGGGTCGAAGCACTACCATGCCCAAAGGCAACATCACCATCAAAGAGGTGCATCGGGTCGAATCCCTACCATGCCCAAAGGTAACATCACCATCAAAGAGGTTCATCGGGTCGAATCCCTACCATGCCTAAAGGCAACATCACCATCAAAGAGGTGCATCGGGTCGAAGCCCTACCATGCCTAAAGGTAACCGCATATACCAGGATAAACGGGAAAGGCTCTCCGAACTTATCCTGCAGGTTGGGAATTGGCATCGAACCATCCGGGCATAGCCCGTAACCCGGCTCCTAAACGAGCTGCTCCGGCATTCCCAAGGGTATGGCGCATCAAGACCTAAGTCAAGATTCTCCTACGGAGTCCTAGGGGTGTCCTCATTATGAAGCGTCCCAACACTCCAAACCCAACCTCTATCCCTTAGACCTGTAATGTCATGAACTCGTGTAGTTTTATTTCATGAATACCTTGTAAGTTGGTTCATAACAGATTATGCTCACCCTTAAATCCAATATTAATTATAGAATTAAAATTTAGATCATCTCTATTAGGGTTTTGTTCTGTACAGAAGTGTTGTGTATACCCCGAATCTACTCTCCAAAGTGTGTCCTATGTTTCCAAACTATGTTTGATGGTCAAAATGATAGGTTACACAACTATAATCAGAGATCTAATCACATAATAACATAGAAATCAAAAATCAGCCCAGATTTAATAAACAGTATATAAATTTCAGAAAGCTGAAATTTCCAGCACAACATGAAATAAAATCCGAATTTTACAGAATTAAATCCTTAAATTTCTAACATCACAGATTCATGTCATCAAGCCAATCATGCATACAATCTTATAATTTTAACTCAATAAAAACTAGCATATATATCAAGAATTCCTAAACCAAGAATCAAGGAAATTAAATTAATTCTTTAGCACCAAGAACATCTAGCACTTCAAGATGAGGTTTGCACCCAAGATTCACAAGATTTAATTATAAAATCATAGATCTTCCCTTAAATATAAGTCTCATGATATGAGATCAAAATTTAAGATCTAAGCATGACATAGAAACCAAGAAAATCTCAAGAACAAAAATAAACATCTTCAAGATCAAGAATCTTCAAGGCGGCTTCAAGAGAATTCGAAGAAAACCCGAATATGAGGGATAAAATCACTCACCTAACTAAGGAAGGGATTGGAGACGAGAATCCAATCGATGGCCTCCGATTTCGGCTTTAAAATTCGGCGGCTCAACCCCAAATAATAGAAAACAAGGCGGCAGCTCACTCCAAGCCGTCGGCTTGGAGAGAATGAGAGAGGGGAAGAAGAGGGTGGCTCAGCTCCCCTTGGCTTGGCTCCAAAGGAAAAGAAGAGAGGAAGAGGGGAGGAAGCAGGCGGCTCAGCTCGGCTCCAAAGGGAAGAAAGGAAGAGAGGAATAGGAAGAGGAAGCAGCGGCTCGGCTCGGCTCGGCTCTGGGTGCTGGCGGCTCCAAGGAGAAAAGGGAAAGGGGCTGGCGGCTGGCTCACTTTCTCAACTTTTTACGTGGCTCCAAAATAGGAGCCACAAGCCATGAGAGAGGGTTTTATACTCCCTCCTCAACCCTAACCCCTTAATCTACAACCGGCATCCACCATAAGCCAAAACCAAAATCTGCTAACCCGGTAGACTTAATTAATTTAATATTAATACAAGATAAATCATAAGCAATCAGTTAAATATACCCATGTGAACATAATTAATAATTATGCACACACAACATCAAATTAAATAATTTTAACTACCCAAGCCTAAAATTCATAAATTCATAAATTCATATCCTACTTACCCGAGCTCGCAAGCTCGCTCCGGACCAAGAGTCGACTCGACTCGACCATGAATTAGTCCGCTAAGCTGGCAAATACACATAAAAGGAAAAAATAAAAAATTTAAATATCTAGGATATTACAATCCTCCCTCCTTAGAGAAAATTCGTCCTCGAATTTCAGAAAATAAAAAATAGGGACTCACCGCGTCATCAAACAATGAAGGATAACACTCCCTCATATCCTGCTCCACCTCCCAGGTGGCCTCCTGGCCGGAATGGTGCTCTCATATGATCTTAACCAAGGGGATCTCCTTGGACCTCAACTTCAGGATCTGTCGATCTTCAACTGGCCGCTCCTCATAAGAGACCGCTGCATCCACATCCACTGTAGTAGGCTCGATCACATGGGACCCATCCCGAATATACCTCTTTAGCATAGACACATGGAATACTCGATGTACTCGGTCCATACAAGGAGGTAGGGCCAACTCATAGGCCACGGCTCCCCTGCGCTTGAGAATAGGAAACGGCCCAATGAACCTAGGGCTTAGCTTTTCTTTCTTACCAAACCTCACCACTCCTTTCATAGGGGACACCTTAAGGAACACCATGTCCCCCTCAGCAAACTCTACCTCCATGGCCTTCCCATCAGCATACATCTTCTGGCGACTCTGAGCTGCTAACAACCTCTCTCTGATTTGCTTCACTTTTTCCACAGCCTCTTCCACCAGAGCAGGTCCCTTCATAAGGGAATCTCCTGCCTCAAACCAGCCTACAAGCGACCTACATCTCTGCCCAAACAATGCCTCAAAGGGGGACATCCCAATGCTGCTGTGGTAGATATTATTATAAGCAAACTCAATCAGAGGTAAGTGCATCTCCCAACCGCCCTCTAGGTCTAAGACACATGCCCTCAACATATCCTCCAGCGTCTGAATAGTCCGTTCTAATTGACCATCTATTTGAGGGTGAAATGCGGTGCTGAACTGAACCTGAGTGCCCAACGCCTCCTAGAAGGACTGCCAAAATCGAACCATGAACTGAGTGCCCCGATCTGAGATAATCATAACAGGAACTCCATGACAAGCGACGATTCGATCCGAAAACAACCTCGCATACTACTCGGCTGAAAAGGTCATCCTAACTGGTATGAAGTACGATGTCTTGGTTAGGCGATCCACCACTACCCAGATAGAATCAATGCCTTTCCCAGACTTTAGCAACCCAGTCACAAAATCCCTAGTTAACTTCTCCCAATTCCACTCCGGTACCCCTAAGTTCTAGAGCAACCTTGCCGGCTTCAAATGCTCGGCCTTCACCTGCTGACACACCAGGTACTTAGACACAAACTCGGCCACCTCTCTTTTCATGCCTTTCCACCAATAATTCTGCATGAGATCTCGGTACATCTTCGTGGCTCCCGGATGCATAGTGTAGGTAGATCGATGAGCCATCTCCAGCACATGCCTGCAAACCTCGGCCATATCTGGTACCATTATACGGTTCTTAAACCTCAGAATGCCCTCTGAGTCCACACTGAACTCATTATCTACATCTCCTCTCCTGGCCAGATCCTTAATGAGTGCACAAAAGGCATCCTTCTCCTGCGCTGCCCGCAGCATGTCCACCAATGTATATTGCACTCTCAAGTGGGCCACCAGCATACCAAAATTTGATACTGACAAGACTGCTCCTCCATCTAAGCATAAGGCCAACTCCTGAGCCAACGGCCTCCAACTGACCGCCAAAGATGCTAAACTGCCCATAGACTTCCTGCTCAAGGCATCCGCCACCACATTAGCCTTCCTTGGATGGTACATGATCGTGCAATCATAGTCCTTCAATAGCTCAAACCATCTTCTCTGCCTCAGGTTCAACTCCTTCTAGGTGAGCAAATACTGGAGGCTTTTATAATCAATGTATATCTCACAAGCCTCACCATAAAGATAGTGACACCACAGCTTCAATGCGAACACCACCACTGCCAGCTCAAGGTCATGGGTAGGGTAATTCTTCTCGTGAACCTTTAACTGCCTAGAAGCATAGGCTACCACTCTGTCATTCTACATCAGCACGCAACCCAAACCGACTCGGGAGGCATCACAATAAACAATAAAACCTCCTGATCCTGAGGGCACTGCTAAAACTGTTGTCGACGTCAAGCAGTCCTTGAGCTTTAGAAAGCTCTCATCGCACTTACTGTCCCATTCGAACTTGACCTTCTTCTGGGTCAGGCGAGTCAATGGCATCGCAATCTTGGAGAAATTTCTCCACAAACTTCTTGTAATAACATGTCAACCCCACAAAATTACGAATCTCTGACACATTAGTTGGCCTCTTCCAGTTTTGAACTAACTCTATCTTTGCAGGCTCCACCTTAATTCCTTCCTTGGACACCACATGACCAAGAAACCCCACACTCTCCAGCCAGAACTCGCACTTGGAGAATTTGGCATACAATCTATGCTCCTTGAGAGTTTCCAGAACTACCCTCAAGTGCTCAGCATGCTCCTCCCTGCTCCTCGAATATATCAAAATATCATCAATAAACATAATTACAAACTTATCCAGGAATTCCTTGAACACTCGATAGATCAGGTCCATAAAAACTGCGGGTGCATTAGTCAACCCGAAGGACATCACCAGGAACTCAAAGTGCCCATACCTCAACCTGAAAGTAGTCTTAGGGACGTCACTATCCCAAATCCTCAACTGATGATACCCTGACCGTAGGTCAATCTTAGAAAACCACTGCGCCCCCTGAAGCTGATCAAACAAGTCATCAATCCTGGGCAATGGGTACTGATTCTTCACTGTCACCTTGTTAAGTTGTCGATAATCAATGCACATCTGCAAGGACTCATCCTTCTTCTTTACAAAGAGCACTACAGCACCCCAAGGCAAAACACTGGGGCGAATAAAACCCATATCAAGCAGCTCCTACAATTGCGACTTCAACTCGCTCAACTCAGCTGGTGTCATCCGATACGAAGGAATGGAGATCGGCTTCACCCCTGGCTGTAATTCGATACAGAATTTGATATCTCTCTCAGGAGGTAACCCTAGCAACTCCACCAGAAACACATCAGAGAACCCGCACACTACGGGCGTCCCCCCGATGTCTCTTGCCGCACCTCCGCCTTCCTCTGCCACTGACTCAAAGGCCAAAAATGATTGACACTCACCAAAAAGTAACTTCCGGGCCTTAAGAGTTGATATCACCATCAATGGCTCACCCCTTCCCTCACCCTAGATGGTAAACTGGGGCATCCCGGGCTTACTGAAGGTCACAGTCTTAGCTCTGCAATCAATTGAGGCAAAATGGTCCGCCAACCAGTGCATGCCCAATATCACATCAAGCTCCAACATCGACAGGAGTGTCAAATCGGCTATCAGCACATGCCCAAAAATGATAACCTTGCAGCCTCGAAAGACTATCTCTGCCATCACAGAAATAGCCGTGGGGGTAGATACCACAAGGGGCAAATCAAACACAGAAGATATCCCTGACAACTTAGCAGCAAATAAGGCAGATACAAAAGAGTGTGTAGAATCCTGATCAAATAAGATATAAGCAATAGCAGACCCAACCATAATATTACCTGACACCACTGCCCTGGACACCTCAGCGCCCTCTTGGTTCATAGCAAACACCCATGCAGCAGGCCTCTCTGAACCACCAGCTTGCTAGCCTCCTCCCTGAGTCTGACCCCTCTAAACTACAGAACCCACTGACATCGATGCCTTTCCTTTGGTCTGATGAGACTGATGATTGACCTTATTAGGACAATCCTTTCTGAAGTGTCTAGACTGTCCACAAATGAAGCATCTATCTGACCGTCCCCAACAAGCCCCCCAATGCCTCCGGTGACAACGGTTACACTGTGGTGGCCCAAATTTCCGCTGTTTCCCTCTAGATGACGCCCCTGGTCCCGAAACTCTGAAACTGTTATGACCTCCGCCATGCGGTGGATCTGTTGTCCTGAAATTCCCCTCTTAATGAGATGGTCGACCCCACGATGAATGGGGCCGAAACTTTTTCTTCTTGGGACCCTCATGCCTGCCTATTAATACCAGTGCCTCCTTCCGGAGTGCCTCATCAACGACCCTGACAAATGAAGTCTCCTTCATATAATGAATCAATCTGGTAATCTACGACCTCAGTCCCTCAACAAACCTCTTGACCCTAGCGGTCTCTGTGGCTATCAAAGTGGAATGGTACTTCGAGAGACGTGTGAACTTCATCTCATAATCTATAACTGACATGCTACCCGTCTAACGTAGTAGCTCGAACTCCTTCACCCGACTATCCCGGACGCTCAGTGATAGGTACTTCTCCACCATGGCAGCTTTAAACTCCTCCCAAGTAGGCGGCGATGCATCCGCTGTTCGGCAGTCCCTCCAAGTATGGAGCCAATCCATAGCTGGTCCTCTCAGCTGCAACCCGATCAGTCGAGCAATCGTCTCAAAAGAACAACCAAGCTCCCTACACAACTCATAATAATCTCCTAGGAAACTAGTGACCTCCACCCTCTGATCCATCCCCGTATACTCTGGTGGTCTGAACGCAACAAAAGCTGCATAGAAAGGTGCCCTGGGGGCTCTAACGACTGGCACCACTAGCTGAACCGCCTCTGGTACTACAGGTACTGTCGGTACTGGCGGTGGCTGCTGTTGGTGGAAATGGCACACTAGAGGGGGGGTGAATAGTGTGTTAATTAAACAATTAGCTTAAATTTGATTTTAATCGTTTCTTAGATTACTTAGGCAATTCACGAATCGAGAAGTAAGCAAAAGCAAGATATATAAATGATAAGCAATAAGAAATGCAAGGAACACAATGCTAACACAATTATTTATAGTGGTTCGGCCCCAATGCCTACTCCACTACCTAAGCACCCCGCTTAGGATTTTCAAACTAGTTTTACTAGATTATCTTGTTTCCTTTACAATGAGGATGTTTTCACCGGAGAGTCTCCGCTCTCACACCAAAGGCACTTCCACACCCGGAAGTCTCCTCCTTCCTACCGAGAGCACTCTCTCATCTCAATCCTAAGGATAACAAGAACTAATCATAGTAAACAATGTTTACACAAGTGGGTTTAAGCCTTAACACCAAGGCAACCACCAACTCAATCAAACCTAGCAACCTAGGTTTACACAAATGGTATACAATGAAAATAAATAAGAAAATACAATAACAATTGGAGCAATAAATAAATCAAACTATACTTAGCTCCAAAAGAAACTCCCTAGTCCCCTTGATACCCTGAGAAGATGAATCTTGAAGGTTCAAAGCCTAGATCAAGGTTTCATCATGGAAACTAGGGATTGCAAAGGGATGGCTCAAGAAATCCTTTATAGATGATCAAATATGGCTCAATGGAAGCTTAGATCAATTGTTAAGGTGGCTTAAAGAAGATAAGTGAAGGGTATTTATAACCCCTCAATAAAACGGCTGCTCAACGGGCGAAAAACTAGCCGTTTCCGTCGTTCGGTCGCTTGCCAATCGATCGACCGCCCAGCGACCGCTTGCCTTAATCACGTTGTTCGATTAATCGAATGAGTCACGATATGCGATCGGTAATCCGGTTGACCGATCGATCGACCGACGCACACACTGCCAAATTTTGGCACACTTCGATTGACCGACCGGTCGACCGAATTGCCTAGTGCCATTTTTTGGTAAGATTCGATCAACCGAACCTGGACTGAACTGCACAATTTGGTTTTGTTTGTTCGTTTTCTAGTTCTGTCTTCACTAAGTCTACTTATATAATATTTATTAACTTTAAAACATAAATATTATATAAGGATTACCCCCTATTTGGATTCAATAAAAATATCTAAAAAATCAACATCCTTAAGAATCAAAATCTAGTTTTTGGGGTCTAGTACAAATTTTCTAAAAACGAAAATTTTCTAATTTTTCGAGTCAAGAATGGGTAGGCTAAAGGCTTCCAAAAATTCCTAAAAAATACCTCGTTATCTAATTTTAACCCAAGGAACAATTACCGCCATTTTTTATGTCAAGAAAATTATCTAGGTCATATAACTCTCCAAATAGCTCCTTAGGCTTAGTGAATTCAGGACGGTTTTCGAGTTTTCATATTTTGGGGTTCGGGTTTGGTTTTAGGGTTCTTGTGCATCATCATGAGGATTTACAATATAAACTAGATGCCCTAAACCTAAACTCTAACTTCTTGAAGAATTTGAGCGCGTCGACCAACGTCCTTTCAATTTCCTGATTCCTTCGATATTTTCGATCAAGGACGTCGTGCGCTAACCGATATGGAACCTGAAAGTATTTCTTAATTAAATCATTAGTTCCATGTTTGTTATCATTAAAACCGAGATTAAGACCAAGGTTGAAAATCTTAAGCCAACAGCTGCTGCCTCAGCTCCTGCTCTCTACGGAGTGCCTCTGTTAGCTCTGCCACTCGGGCCTGTAGTTGTACAACCATGGGATCTGATCCCACCTCCTCTCAGGCCTACAGTGGTCTCCCTCGGCCTCGACGCTCTGTGGAGTTGCTATCACTACCTCTCCTTGCGGCATCAAGGCCTCCATCGGTTTGGAAACACCAGAAAAGAAATAATTCAACATTAAGCAATTTGAATTCACCCAATGTTTTGCAAACTAAACCACAAGTTGCGCTGAGGTGCAGACTTAGCCCATAGATCTCATAGCATACCCCTACCGTATACAGACATGCTAGCAATGCTCTATACGGTGACAACTCTAGGTCGTAGTCAAATAGAATCACATGCTCTGATACCAACTTTGTCACGCCCCAACTCAGGGTCACGTGATCGGCCAGGATATACGTGCCTATACCCCGAAGCCTAACCCATGCACATGCCAAATCAAATAATGAAGCGAAAAGTAAACAAGTTTTATTTTAAAGAAGAAGCGAACCAACACCAAGTTCAGTTTAAAAGCTAAAGGTAAAGAAAAATGCAAAAATACGATTAAGTTCAACAGTTCAAAAGTTCAGTCAAATAAAACCTGAAATAAATAACATAAATACCCTCAGGACGACAACTCCAAATCAAGCTAATACAAGTGCATGACAACTAACAAAAAGACTCGACTACGACCCTAACTAGGACTGCTATGAGATCCAGCAGCTCCTCTGCCCTCCAGTGACGTCAAGTGCATCCGACCCACCTCCCCGGTCGGGCTCTGCAAAATAAAAATCACACGACAACGGGTGAGTTCAAAGAACTCAGTGAGCAATTTTACCCACCCTCACAAATAAATAGCACAGAGATAAGCAAGAATAACATCTATCTCTATAGGAGGCAAGGTCACGAAGGTGTGACTAGCTACCGGCCAACAGGCCATCTATGTCCACGATATCTAACTCTTCAAAGTGGTGCATCAGGCCGAAGTCCTACCATGCCCAATGGCAATATCACCATCAAAGAGGTGCATCGGGTCGAACCCCTACCATACCTAAAGGCAACATCACCATCAAAGAGGTGCATCGGGTCAAATCCCTACCATGCCCAAAAGCAACATCACCATCAAAGAGGTGCATCGGGTCGAAGCCCTAGCATGCCTAAAGGTAACCGCACATGCCAGGATAATCGAGAAAGGCTCTCCGAACTTATCCTGTAGGTTGGGAATTGGCATCCAACCATCCGGGCATAGTCCGTAATCCGGCTCCTAAACGAGCTGCTCCGCCATTCCCAAGGGTATGGCGCATCAAGACCTAAGTCAAGATTCTGCTACGGTGTCCTAGGGGTGTCCTCATTATGAAGTGTCCCAACACTCCAAACCCGACCCCTATCCCTTAGACCCGTAATGTCATGAACCCGTGTGGTTTTATTTCATGAATATCTTGTAAGTTGGTTCATAACAGATTATGCTCACCCTTAAATCTAATTTTAATTATAAAATTAAAATTTAGATCATCTCAATTAAGATTTTGTTCTGCCCAGAAGTGTTGTGTATACCCCGAATCTACTCTCCAAAGTGTGTCCTATATTTCCAAACTATATTTTTTGGTCAAAACGATAGGTTACACAACTATAATCAGAGATCTAATCATATAATAACAAAGAAATCAAAAATCAGCCTAAATTCAATAAACAACACATAAATTTCAGAAAGCTGAAATTTTCAGCATAATATGAACTAAAATCCGAATTTTACAGAATTAAATCCCTAAATTTCTAAAATCACATATTCATGTCATCAAGCCAATCATGCATACAATCTCATAAATTTTACTCAATAAAAACTAGCATATATATCAAGAATCCCTAAACCAAAAATCAAGGAGATTAAATTAATTCTTTAGCACCAAGAACATCTAGCACTTCAAGATGAGGTATGCACCCAAGATTCACATGATTTAATTATAAAATCACAGATCTTCTCTTAAACATAAGTCCCATGATATGAGATAAAAATTTAAGATCTAAGCATGACATAGAAACCAAGAAAATCTCAAAAACAAAAATAAACATCTTCAAGATCAAGAATCTTCAAGGCGGCTTTAAGATAATTCGAAGAAAACCCGAATATGAGAGATAAAACCACTCACCTAATTAAGGAATGGATTGGAGACGAGAATCCAATCGACGGCCTCCGATTTCGGCTTTGAAATCCGGCGGCTCAACCCTAAAGAATAGAAAACAAGGTGGCGGCTCACTCCAAGCCACCGGCTTGGAGAGAATGAGAGGGGAAGAAGAGGGCGGCTCAGCTTCCCTTGGCTTGGCTCCAAAGGGAAAGAAGAGAGGAAGATGGGAGGAAGGGGCTGGCGTCTTAGCTTGGCTTAGCGGTTGGCCCTCTTTCTCAACTTTATAGGTGGCTCCAAAATAGGAGCCACAAGCCATGAGGGAGGGTTTTATACTTCCTCCTCAACCCTAACCCATTAAATCCTTAATCCATAATTTGCATCCACCTTAAGTCAAAATCAAAATCTGCTAATCTGATAGACTTAATTAATTTAATATTAATACAAGATAAATCATAAGCAATCTATTAAATACACCCACATGAACATAATTAATAATTATGCACACACAATATCAAATTAAATAATTTTAACTATCTAAGCCTAAAATCATTAAATTCCTATCCTACTTACTCGAGCTCGTTACGGACCATGAGTCAATTCGACTCGACCACGAACTAGTTCGCTAGGCTGACAAATACATATAAAAATAATGATAATAAATTTAAATATCTAGGATATTACACGGAATCTTACTTTAACATGCATGGTTCAAAATTTGATTCTTAAAGACCATCTAAATTGAACTGCCCTACCACATAAGACCATCATGAGATATAGGAGTTAGATGATAATAACATGCATGATTATCCATATGTTATTATAATTAGAGTACTTTGTCCAATATTCCATTGCATTATTATTCCTGAAAAGGTAAAAAAGTACTTGTCTTTGAGATGGAAGCATAGCAAACATTAATTGGTGGACCCATGCATTGTCCTCATGGCAAACTAATGATACCATCACATGCATGCCAATTATTTAAGCTCAAGAGATGCATAGATCCACTTTAATCAACTAGACTCTTCACTTGCTGATATATAATTGTTTGAGAATCTCATATATAATAAAATGAGTTGCCTAACTTGTGTACTTGCATTAGGCAATCCCGAGGCAGCAATGGCAAAGTTATTCACAAACACAAAGTGGGTGCACAATTGCATCTCATGATTCGTTGTGATCACTCACTAGTAGCATATGATAGATTAAATAATTAAACAATGAAAAGAAGTACACATTACGTAATGTATATGGTGCCAAAATGTCAACTCATGATATCTTTAATTAGGTCCATCAGCACAATTTAATCCATGAAATATTTACTTGCAAGTGAGATTATTATAAACTATGAAATATATATTATGAAAATGATTATTATTTCAATTTTTAAATATGCAATACGTAATATTTCAGTTTAGTCTCATGTCAAGAATATTTCAGTTGATAACTGAAAACATTATTTTTTTAAGAAGTAAAAAAGTTTGACTATTTGACAACCCATTGCAATTAAATTGTAATTCATTTTATTTTTTCTTAAAAAATTATTTAGGTTAAAATATTAGGTTAATTGTAATTAAATTAAATATGTTAATTTTAACTAAATTACTTATTTTATTTCAATAAATTAAATTACTTAGGCTAGTTTTAATCAAACTAAATTGCATATAATTTTAATTAGATTGACTTAGTTAGATTAATTTTAGTTAAATGTTATTCTTTAGGTTAATTTTAATTAAATTAATTGACTTATGCTAATTTAAATTATATCACTTGTGTTAATTTTAATTAAATTTATTGCTTAAGTTTTTATTTATGTGATTTATTGATACAATTCATGATTAATTCATTTAAATTGGACAAACAATAATTGCTCAAATTAAATTTTTAAAATAAAATCAATTTGTATGTAATTAATTAATTAGCTACAAGTTTAATTTTGAGCCAACTAATATAATTTTATTAGAAAAATTCATGCAATATATATATATATATGGCAAAAAAAAAACAATAGTTGCTAAGCTTAATTTTAACGATTATGGTAATGATGTCATTTATGCTAGTTTAATTATTATTGTTTGTGTTGTGTTAATTTTGATCCAATCGTCTTTCGAAGATATGATATCCATAAATATTTATTTAGTACTTCTCCTTTCATTTCTAATATTCTTGCTAATGAAACTTAAATTCAAATCATCAATCTCTCTATTGTTATTTTCATTGTCACTGATTTTTTTTTAAAAAAAAGACAAATAAAGTTGTTGTTATGAAATCACATCATCGTCACCAACATTTTTTTTATAGGCACCTATAAAAAATTAACAATATTAGTAATTCAAAACCGAAGCAACTAAATTTACTTTAAAAAGTGAATAAATTAGCATAGATAAGTTAAGTAATAAGTAAAATTTATTAACCTTCAGCATCATTTTCATAATTAATTATTTCACTTGCATCAACCATTTCTTCAAGTTCTTCCACTTTCAAATCCGGTTTGATCCGATCCGATATAATTTTTAACTTTTTTTTATTTAGACGATCTTTTTGATATTAATTAATTTGTTGAATTTGATATTTTTGATATTGATAACTTAAAAAAATTTTATTCTCAATTTTACTAATTCAACTGGCTGGTACGATACGATATTGAAAACATTATTGGCCACTCGTTGAGAAGAAAGATTTGTCAATTGTCGACCGATGCAAGGCGGAGGTGTCGCCCAAACCACCTATCACATTAGCTCTCTATAGTTTCCAATTTTTTATAACTTGAAAAATGTTGTTGATGATAAGTGCCGACAAAAACCACTCGAAAAGCGATACTCGAACACTCACCCGCAACCTTTAACGACAAAATTGAACTCGAACTCCACTTTAATTTATTTATCGTTAATTTTAAAGGAACAAGAAGAAAAGAGCATGCAAAAGTCAGCTTAAGCCGCAAAGATTGACGTGGAAGCCGAAAGCACCGCACTCCATGCACAATACGTCAACATGTTGACCAAAAGAACCACTTCATCAACAAGAAATTTACCACAAAATGCAACCACGCGCAGACCCACCTTTCCTCAAAGTGTGTGCCACGTACTCTGTTTGTACAAGGGGGGGCCCACTCGCCTTCATTATATATAATTCTTGCATTTACATGCCTACCTCATTCGTCCTAATTTAACTTTTAACATCCGGAAACCCCAAATTAAATCTACTTTGCGTTAAATTTATTTATTTAAATTTATTTAATCTTATGTATTAGTTGTTAATCAAGTGTTAATGAGTACAAATTTTTTGCCACCAATTAGTTAGCATTGATCGAATCATCTTCAATTCAAACTTTCCATAATTGTTGTTCTTCATTTAGTGAGAATTCAACACTACATAAAGTCAGCATTCTACGCTAAAATGTGGCAAAATATCTTATTAAGTCTCTCAACTATTGAGTATTTTTTATTTTGATCCCTCAACTAACAATTCGATCACTTGAGTCCTCAAATTTTCAATCGTTATCAATTTAATCCTTGCCATTAACCAATCGTTATAACATCGTTCAATTTCGAATTGAACATAAAATAGCTTTAAGAGAAAAACGTTTTATTTAGTCTCTCAACTATCATATCTTTTTTCACTTTTGACCCTCAACTAAAAATGTGATAATATTTTAATATACGTAAATCTTGACACGTCGGATAATTTTAACTACGTTATAACAGGAGTTGACGGTGAGGATTTAAGTGATTAACGGTGAATAAATTTGAGGACTCAAGTGATCGAATTTTTAATTGAGGGACCAAAATAAAAAATACGTGATAATTGATGGACTAAAGAAAACTTTTCCCCTTTGTGTTATCTAAAAGTATACTAATTAAAAAATTGGTGTACTCCCAATCAATTAAAGACCAATTCAAATGTAAAATAATAAATCAAATCACATATACAATTAAATGCTTCAATATTTTAGTAATATAGTATTATTTTCTATTAATTATGTAATAATTAATAATAAGTTGACCACTACTAGCACAGTGGTGAGTCAACATCCGAGTATGATGCCAATTGATCATGAGTTCGATTCTTAGTTCTAGTGCTTGATGCGTCTATTTCTGTGTAGTGAGTCGACATCCGGTAATATTGGCAATGGATCATGAGTTCAATCACTAAGTCTGGTATTTTATGCGTCTATTTCATGCATATACGTATTGTAATACGTTTTGTGCATATATTCACACGTCTGTGCAATACTTTATGATTACGTTATGAAGCTAATTGTTGTGAAAAAAAAAATTAATAATAAGATCATTCAACATTTAGCAGATCGTACAAAAATTTAAATCAACAATTAATTTCTTGGAAGATCAGAAAGGATCCAAAGTCAAACAAACTACTTATATGAATTATATATATATATATATATATATATATATATATATTACTGTGCATCAGAAGCTAGTTTGACCATATTGGTCAGTCAACTGGATCAAATTTTACGTCAAAAAATCAACCAGTCAAAACTGCATTAATTATATATACCAACCCATTATTATATTAACTTTAATAATAATAATAATAATAATAATAATAATAATAATAATAATAATAACTATACGTACATTACTGTACATTCAGTAAATTAAGTGGATATATATAACCTATGAATTCAAACCTTTATTCATTACTCCAGTAGCCTTTCAGCTAGCTAGCCTTGAAGAGTTTGAATTTCCAGCTCCTTTAGTTAGTCTTTTTCTTGTGACATTTAAATTTAGTCGTTCCCTGTAAAGATCTTTTGACTGCTTCAAGTAGTTGAAAACCTTTGAATCTTTCGACATCAGTCTTAAAGCACTTTCTATAATTTTTAGAAAAAAATTAAGTTCATAAACTAAGTCCTGATCAATGACTTATAGGCTTTCAGAACTAGTGTCTGCTGCATATCAGATTTTATATGCAAAACTCCTTCACACAAATTTTCATAGACTTTCTATATATTACATTATAGTTGTCTCAAAAAGAATTAATTACTAACTAAGACCAGAATAAGTTCCATTAGTTAATTTCCCCCACCTCATCTTTACACTTGTTCTTCTTTGTCATTACTGCAAAACGTTTGAGAATATATTCTTGCTCTCAAATCTCAATCAAAGCTTTGTTTTATATTTGACCCAACTCCCTCTTATATATTCTGATCATCTTTATCTATCTAATATATATATATATATACTCAAATGACATATTGTCTAGCAAGATTGAGTGCATGCATGTGCATTACTTAATAATGATTCAATTCTTCGCCAACTTAATTAATCGTCAGTACATTTAGTCGGTTGTAGTACATAACTACATATATCAGTTTATGTACTACATGTTGGAAAATCTCACATGCTTTAATTAGGTCATCAATCTTCATTAATTTGTCCCCCTTTGTTTCCTTATTAATTAGACCTTAATCGTAAGCTGATGAAACACGTCTCTCATTTTATTTGAATTAGATATAGAGAAATAATTAATTAGAGAAGATACTGAAGTCAACTGTATGAATTTTATGTGTTTATAATTAGTATAAACTTTAATATGATGGTTGATTAAGTTTAGAAAATGAAAGAGTATATATATGAAATGAATTAACTGATCATCTCGAGCTAGGTTTCATCTTTTGTCCATTAGAAGTAGGAATACGTAACCTTCAACTTGTAGGAAATGGAGAAAAGAACATGTGGAGAAACTAAATAGGGTATTTAAAGTAGGAGGATAATGACAAAGCTAAAGAGAATTTGGAAAGCTAGCATGCAGCTAAATTTCCCAAAGAATAAAGAAGAGGCAGCAGCTTAATTATCAATTATTGCATGTTTTGCATGTTTTTAATTATTATCTCAATTCAAACAAGCTTTATGTTTATATTCTTGACATGAAGTTCAAATTAATTTTTATTGGTCAAAATTAATCTAATTAATTTTCTCAATTGTATATAGGGCTGAAAATTAAATTATCTTCTGCATTTTAAGATTTGTTTCCAGGATCAGATTTACTGAACCAATTAATGGCTCTAATAATGTAATATTAAATTCATGGATTAGTTAATTTCTGTAATTAAATTATGTATGTGTATATATAACAAAATAAGAAGGAATTATATGAAGTCTCAACAAAATCCCTGGCCAAATTCTTACAAGACAAGGAACAAGAGGAGTACAGCTTAAACTTCATCCTCACGCTCTCTTTCTGCAATATCTTTGACGCAGCACTACAGACACGCATCCATCTCTGATCCACTTCAATCACGCTCACAAAGTCTCATCTTCTTCCTATCATCGCCTCCCCAAGGTCTCGGAGCTGGAAACCTATTCGGGGTCGTCAACACTACTTACATGCCCGGTGGCCGCCGGTCTTCTTCCTTCCGCTCGCTGCGGCGCCACGGGCTCGTCGAAGACGCGCTCCGGAACGGCGGCTGCCGGGACGAGAAATCTATCATCTCCTGCGACGAGGACGATGACGTCGTCGTCGTCTGGGACGACGCCGTCGGCGACATGAAGCCGTGCGCGCCGTAGAGCCCGCGGGCGGCCCGGTTGAAGTCTTCGTCGCGGCTCTGGAGGAGCTGCGCGTACTGAAACAAGTCGGGGAAGGAGGTGGACGTCGTCGCGGGGGGAGGCGGCGGGGGCAGCATCGCCTGCGGGAGGCGGCCTCGAGCGGGGCTCAGCAGGAAGCCGGCGTCGGTGCGGCCTTGGACTCGCTCGGGGAAGTTGAGCTTGGCTTTGGTGCCCTTGAAGCGTAAGGCGGCCTCGTCGTAGGCAATGGCGGCATCCTCGGCGGTGTCGAAGGTTCCCAGCCACACGCGGGCTGCCTTCTTGGGGTCCCTGATCTCCGCCGCCCATTTCCCCCACGGCCTTTGCCGGACTCCTCTGTAGTGCCTTCTACCGACATCTTCTTGAAAAGATCAGCATACACATGTCCATGTGTTGGAGCATAAGAAAGAATATATAAAGACATGTGATAATAATATTGCATCACTGCAACAACTTAGCTTTCAAGTAGGCTCTCTTCCATTTTACTTCTTCTTGTTTACATGATTACATCCACATATATTTGCATGATTTTTTAAAAAATAAAATTTCTTAAAACAGATGAAAGGAATTTTTAGGGTTTGATAAATTGATCTAATTATTTAATCTCACTAAAAAACAAAAACTATGGAGCATTCTAGTCTCTCGTTCCCTTGTTCAGTAACAGTAATTGGAAGTTGATGTTGTGTTGTGCTCTTTCTCCTCGGGTATTAACACAAACTAAGTAATCTATAAATTAATGATAACTCATAAATACCTTGTTCTTCGGAAGGTTGTGTTACGATCGTCTCCACCATGCCAGCAGATCCCGGACCGCTGATATCAGTCGGGTTCATCTCGTCGCCTCCTCTGCCGGTGGCCGCCGAGCCGGGGGAGCTGATCACGTGAGCGAGGGCGCTGACCATGGCCGAGACGTCCTGCTCCGCTCGAGTGGGGAAGGAGAGGTGGTCTGCTGGCTTCTCCTCCGGTGCCTCATCAGGAGGGAGGGGCCTCTTCCCATGCCTTCGATGATCCACCTTACAAGTGAAGACGAGAAGGAAGGAGAAGAGGGACAAGAAAAGGAGGAAGTGGAGTGGAAGAAGGAGTATATATATGGAACTGGGAGAGAAAGAGAAAGGAGGAGAGGGCAACAGGAAGAGGAAGAAAACGAAGCAGGAAACAGTGGGGAGGACTGGGGAGAGATAGTGATAAGAACAGGTTGGGGTTCGGTGGGATGCTTTTTATTGGCTATTTGGGGGGGCGGGGGGAGGAATAGAGTCATACTTTTTCTTCCTTTTTTTAAAATATATTTAATTACTTAATTAATTATTAATTTGATGCCTTGCATTTAAACAATTACACTTGATGGACATCATTACTTTACCTTAGTTCAACAAACATCAGATAATTTATCTACAATATATGAATTTACATTATAGCACTTAAATCATATTTGGTTGACAGAAAATAATATGAGAAATACAATTTCCTAGTAAGTAAAAATTTTCTCTCTTATTTAATTGACAACAAATAGAAAAAATATAGAAAATTGTACTTCATACAAATAGATGGAAATAGCTTACCTAATCATCCTTAATAAATTATATTTTTTTGCGTTTTATAGAAATAAAAAAACAATTTTATCTATAAAAATTAAATTTTCATATTAATTACCAATAAAATATTAAATTTTCATAGATACTAAATTATACTTAACTATATATTGAAAATATATTAGTTAATTATATATGAAAAAAAACTATAATATACTTTTAAATAATAAATTAAGATATAATTTACAAATAAAACATTAATTTTTTTTCATATATACTAGATTATATGTGATTATATATCTAAAAATAAAAATATTAATTTGCATACGAAGGATATATATTGGTCATTTGATATATACTTTTTAGAAAGAACTCATGTTAATCAAACATATTATGAAAAATCAATTCATAAAAAATTGCGCTTTTCATGAATTAATTTTATGTCAATCAAATATTTTTTAAATTACTTCATAGAATATATGTGTAGAAAGGTATAACAATAAAATTATTTTTATTAACATGTTTTCTTTTGAAAACAATGTGCAAGGTGTTTTTACCATTATTTCTCAAAATCCAGTAATTTATTTCAAATTATTATTATTATTATTATTATTATTATTATTATTATTTGTTAATTTTAAATTTGAAAAATTAATGAAAGAATTATTAATCGAATCAAAATTACCTGAAATGATTGTAATTTATATTAGTGTGTAAAGTTAATCAAAAGAATAAGAATAAGAATAAGAATAATATTTTTCATAATACAAAATTATGAAAATCAATCAGATCACCTAATTAAACTAGCAACTCAAAAAATTTATCTGAAATGACTGGAATAACTAGATCGGATAATTAAGAATATATTCGGATTTAAAAATATTGCACTAAATTGATCAAAATTAGGCCTTGATGCTTGATCTATATCTGCTGCAAGCTGAAGTGTAGTCTTAGACTTATATAAGAGTAGACTGTAGACTACGATCACCTACGCAGTCCTAGTGATTAGTGAAGCACTGATGAGCATTGCCGCCGCCTTCCTTAATTGGAGGACTTCATCCTCGATCATCGGCTACCGAGAGATTTCAACCAAGAAAATTAATGGATGTGGATTGCGTGGCAAGAGCGAAACAATCGAGTCGATGAAAACTCGATATTTTATTAGTTCATTAATTTGTGCTTTAATTTATCAAATTATTAATCACTGTGGATTAATATTAAAAGGGGAGAAGTGCTATCTTATAAATTTTTAATTTTTAAAATTTTAATCCTATAAAATTTATTTTTCTATTTTCAGTCCTATAAATTTACTTTGTAGTACAGATCTAGTACTATCTGTGACGGTTCGTTAACTCACCATCAATGTGGATTAACGTCGTTCATACACGTTGATATATTTGGTCCTATAAATTTTATTTCAAAATTTTTAGTTCTATATATTTGTCCTGTAACACAAATTTGATCATATATATTTGTCATGTGCAAATTTGATCATATATATTTGTCCCGTGGCACAAATTTGGTCCAATATATTTGTCCTATAACACAAATTTAATCATATTCGTGATAGTCTGTTAACTCTTCATCCATGAAAAAATAAACGATGTTATGTCCATATTGACGGAGTTAACGAATCGTCATGAATATGATCAAATATATACGAAATAAACTTATATATGTTACGGAGCAAATCTATGTTACGGAGTTAACATACCAACTTGTCTATATGTCGGTCCGACATATAGATTTGGTCATATCCACAACGGTCTGTTAACTCGGTCAACATGAACATAACGTCGTTTATTTTTTCATGGACGAAGAGTTTACAGATCATCATATATATGATCAAATCTGTGCTACGGGGCAAATATATAGGGCCAAATTTATGCTACAGGACAAACATATAGGACTAAAAATTTTGAAATAAAACTTAGAGGATTAAATCTGTCAACGTGTATGAACGACGTTAGTCCACGTTGACGGAGAGTTAACATAGCGTCACAGATAGAACCAAATCTATGCTACGGAGCAAACTTATAAGACTGAAAATACCAAAATGAAACGTACTTATAGGACCAAATATGCACTTCTCCCATATTAAAAGTATATACTATAAGCATATATGGACTGGACTAGTCTTTGGGTACAACCGGACCAAGCCCGAAATTAAGCGCTCAACTCATGAATCAAATTTATGTTGAACCAACTATAACTTAACCCGTGGGCTCCATCCGATCAAACAAGGATATCAACATCCTTCATTTATCACCAATGATTCGACAATAATGATCTTGTAATCTAAAGGATAATTAACAATCGACTCATTCAAGACATGTTCTTGTAGGTGAGATTCCAAGAGATATCATCTCGAACACCCACACTATCTCGTAAAACAAACACGACACACATCGGCTATACTCGATCTCTATTCTAATTTCATACCCATCAGCTGAGATTCTATCTTATTTGAGCGTTAGAGTATCTTTGCATGTTAGCACTGAAGTCGTGTTGGATTTGGATCAGGAGACACAAAAACTTGCAACACCCCAACTTCAAACGAGAATAATATATATACACTAAAAATGTCTATAAACAATTGCTATTAACCAGGGTGAATATATGTGTCACTAATTAGCTGTGTATCTAATTTCTTAATTTTATTACATATAATAATATAAATCATCGAAAATTGATTTAAGCTAATAAATAAATGGATTAAGTAACTAAACATTTTTGCTTTCTTTAGCTTTACGTGAAATTGATCCTTTGCCTTCTTTGTTGTTCATTCTCGATCTCATGCATGGCTTTTTAGCCTTTTGGCCCTCTTCTAGAAGTACTCTCTCTCTCTCTCTCTCTCTCTCTCTCTCTCTCTCTCTCTCTCTCTCTCCTCTCTTATTTTCTCCTTTTGTAGGTCATTTGATTAATTAATATAAGTTTGGAAACTTAATTCATGCAAATTATCAATAAATCAAACTTTTTTTTTTATCATATAATACTTGTGGGAAAATTATATATGGTTTTTATAATAGGGTTAATTGAAGAATCTAGCCTAAACTATGACCATTTTCATAAATCTAGCTCATTCTTTTATTTGTATTAATTACGTCCTAAACTATCAAATTAATATCAATTCTAGTCCGATGTCAGATGCCCGTCAATTTCACCGTTAGGTGCTGACGTGACATCTGACCCAGCATATTAAAGTTTAATTTTTTATTAATCGTGTTGCCACGTCAGTATTTAATTAAAAATATATTTTTAAAAAAATATATATTTTAATAGCTAACGTGGCATAGACCATAAGTTAAAAATATTTTTTAAAAAACAAATAAATATTTTTAATTAAATGCTGATGTGGCAACGTAATTAATAAAAAAAATATTTTTAATATGATGAGTCAGATGTCACGTCAACACCTAACGGTGAAATTGACGAGCATTTAACGTCGAGTTAGAATTGATATTAATTTGATAATTTGGAATGTAATTAATACAAATAAAAAAATAGACTAAATTTATGAAAAGTGCCGTAGTTCAGACTAGATTCCTAAATTAACACTTTATAATATAAAGCTACCTTTAGCTATGTGAATAGGTTAAGACTTGACCATTATAAGTAGGTCATTGTTGCATGTGAAAGCTCTAGTTTAATTACAAGATCTCCATTTATTATATATAAATGAAAGTTGTTGGGGAGATATATTGAAAGCAAGAATAATTAGTTAATGCCAAGGTTGGTCATATACTACCAAAAAGAAATAGTCATTATTGATATATATGTTTAATTTCTTAATTTGCTATATAGTCTTTTCTTATTGGTCAATACATATATATAACAAAGTAATAATTAGACAATGCAATAATACGTAGCACCACAACACCTACCATATGTCACGACCAACTATATATTGAATTTATTTCTTTATTTATTGACTTGATATCTTCATGGAATTATTATTATTATTATTTAATTCATTTTCGAATTGACTTTCATCACCGCGGTCATCCTAAATTGTTAATTCTTAGTATATTTTGGGGGAGGAAGATAGGTTTTGCTTTCAATTTTGAACGTGTTGGTTGATCTAAGCTCGGAGAGATAAATTAATATAGTTTAATTAAACTATTAAATGACAAATGATAGTTCAAGGGAAAGTCTAATTGGATCATTTGATTGTTTAATATATTGAGGATCATAATAGTTAACTAGGCCATGCTTTATGATTTGGCTACATGACTCCATTTATATCCAAACACATGCACTATTGATTTTAATTAGTGAATATATATAATGTGATCTTCTCAATTAATTATATATATATTGTCAATTAAAAGTGGACAACCCAATTTCAAACTATATAGTTAATTAAGTTTGAAAAGATTTTGTGGTTGAAGATTGCTATGGCTTAACGTGGTAGTATTATACCTAGAATAATTAAAAGTGCTGTTGTGATTTGTTCACCTCATTGTCAATCATATAAATGTTGATTTTTTTTTTCCTAACACATGTATCTATAATTAGAGGTGGCAACGGGCCAGGCCGGGCACAGCCCGAAGAATTGGCAGCCAAGCCCAGCCCGAGCCCGAGCCCGCCCAGCTGGGCTCGGGCCGGGTTCGGGTCGGCCCGAAAATTAATTATTTAATTTAAAATTTTAATTTTAATTTTTAAATTTTAATTTTAATTTTAATTTTAATTTTTAATTTTAATTTTTAATTTTAATTTTAATTTTTTTAAATTTAAATTTTTAAATTTAAATTTTTAAATTTAAATTTTTAAATGTTTAAAATTTAAATTTTTAAATGTTTAAAATTTAAATTTTTAAATGTTTAAAATTTAATTTTAAAAATTAATAGTTTCGGGTGAATTTTGAACTTGGACCTCTAATTTTAATAATCATTGTACTAAATTTTATTATATATTTTTTAACACATTTTTTATATGTAATATTATAAATTTGTAACGCAGTACAAACTAATAAAAATATTTTTAAAAAATTAAATTACAATTAAATTTTTATTTATCTTTAATACAAAAATATTCATCCAATGATAAAATAATTTTTTTTTAATATTATAATAGATCGCACCTTAAAAGGTTGCCTACGTACCTTCTATAGTTAAACTTGTACTCCCCAATGATTAACTATAGAAGGATCAGGTCTACGTAGTTCTTTTTATATTTTTAATCACCCGTAGTCCCGGTGATTTAACTTGTACTTGGACCAGCAGCACCAGCTTCGCTTGTTTAAGCTTCCTCCTCTCTTGATGATGAAGTACCGTGTCATCCCTTATCTTATAATTTATCTTCAGCATCCAACCAGTCTTTTAAGCAAATGCACATTTCAACCGTTTCTTCACTCATTCGGCTCATTTTTTCGTCGAGAATTCTATTTTCTACACTAAAATAAGACTCGGAAGCTACTGTAGACACATGAACAATTAGTATATCACGTGCCATGATGGAAATAATAGGATACATATTTTCTTATTTTTTCCACCATGCTAAAATTTTATTATCATCTATTTCTTCACAATGATTATGATCTAGAAAAATAAAGTAATTCATTAAAATTAGTAGATTTAGTTTTTTTTATTCTACGACCAAGTTGAGAATTAATATTATTTCCACCATCATCTATTAATCTAGAAGAAGATGTTGTCTTATTTGTAATTGTATCACCAAATTTTGAAGCGTAAAATACAAACATAGAATTCAATAAATTCGAAATTTTAATTTTTTTTCTTCAACATTATCTAATTTCATATTGTTATAATAATCATCTAACAACATATTTAAATCATCAATTTTCATTCTATGATCTAAACATATTGCTAAACAAAATAAAGTAGATATATCTGACCAATACTTTTTAAATTTAGATTCCATTAAAGAAATAATTTGTGCAAATAAATGATGATGTCTATATGAAGAAAATACTTCACTAATACGAACTATATGTGAAAGAGTTAAATTACATGTAGGATAATAAACACCGAAAGTTGTTCGGTAGCTTTATTAAAAAGTTCTAAAATTTGAGTAATATGCCCAGCAACTAACCAATCATTATTATTAATTGGATCACCAGGCATATTTTGATTGTAAAACATTGTAAGGATATCTTGATATCTTATAAAAGACATAAGCATATGATATGTTGAATTCCATCTAGTAATAACATCATCATTAATTTTTTTAAATAGTTTATTAAAAGATTGACATAATTTTTTAAATTCTTGTGTTCTTGCTTTTGAAGAACACATATATCTAATAACATCTCTTATTTTTTCTACATGTATATTTACTTGTTTTAAACCATCTTGTACACATAAATTAAGAACATGACAAACACAACGAATATGAAATAATTCACCATCTAATACTGATTTAAATAACTGTATAAGGGGAGGAATAACAACATCATTATTACTAGCATTATCAAAACTAATCGAATTTTTTTTATCATTTATATTATAGAAAGATGTTACAAATCTAATAACAGAAAAAATGGCAACAAAAGTGTGTGGATATTCAAAAACTTTAAAATTAATTATTCTTTTTTTACAAAATAAAATTTTCATCAATCCAATGTGCAGTAACACAAATGTAAGAATTAGTAGTACGTTGACTAGACCAAACATCAGATGTTAAAGATATTTTTTATTTATTATTTTGAAAACTAGTCATTATATTTTTTCTATATATAAAAAATAATTTTAAAGCATCACTTTTCATTGTATTTCGAGTAATTTTTTTATATTTTGGTTGTAAAATATTTTGAATCCAACTAGAAAATCTTGGTTGATCAACAAAATTAAAAAGAAATTCACTTTGAACAATTAATTATAAAAAATATAAATATTATACTAATCAATAAAACAAATTGAAGAGATTAAAAAAAATTAACAACAATATTGAATCATTGTCTTCTTGATGAGCTTAAAATGTTGTTGAGAATGATTGCAAATGAACTTAGATTGTTGAGAGTAAGAGTCTAAGAGAGTTGAGAGTTAAGGATTAAGAGAAAGAGAGTTAAGGATTGAGAGAAAGAGTTGAAGATAAAGATAAAAGAAATGAAGAAGGAGAGGGGTATTTATAGAAATTTTTTATAATAATAATATCTTCTTCGGCCCGAGCCTAACTCGGGTCGACCTACGTCTGGCAGCGCCAACCTTGGTCTGGCACTGCCAGACCTAGGCCTGGCGCACGCCAGGCCTCCCGTGCTCGCCCAGAGAACGAGCACGCAGGCCATGGTCGGCCCGCGTGTTGTGCTCGGGCCGTGCTCGGCCCGTGTGCCGTGCCGAGCACGCACTACTAGAAACTTCGTCTTCAGCAACGGCTATCAGCGACGGCCGCTCAAGCCGTTGCTATTTGCAACGGCATTCTTACGGCCGCTCGAGCCGTTGCAGAAAACTGTATCTGCAACGGCTTTCTAACGGAAAACCGAGCCGTTGCTGATTATTTTAATTATCAGCAACGGCTTTCGGACGGAAAGGTGAGCCGTTGCTGATATTTTAATTTTCAGCAACGGCTTGCTAACGGATAAGTGAGCCGTTGCTGATGATAACTTATCAGCAACGGCGTTCTAACGGGCGAGTGAGCCGTTGCTGATAAGTTTATATAGGGCACCAGTCGCGCCCGACCCTTCTTCCTCCCGCTGCTGCCGCCGCTCCTGCCGCTGCTGCCGACGCCGACGACGCCGACCGCTGCTTTCGACTTGTTCAGGTATGTCTCCTCCCTGCGGTCGTCTCTTCCCTGCGGCCGACAGGAATCACCCGACCGAAACCCTATTTCTAGGGTTTCGGCCGGCGGCGGTCGGCCGATGGCCGCCGCCGGACCTTCTGCAGTGGCCGGACAGTGTGTCCGGCCACTGTACGCCGGCGCCGGAGGGTGGACTCCGGCGTCGGAATTTATAATTTATATATATAATTTATATTATGTTATAATTGTTAATTAATTATTTTATAATTGTTAATTAATTGTTTAGATTAATTATTTAATTTGTTAGATTAATTATTACGGTTTAGATTACTTTCGGACGCGCGCCGGAATCGTCCACTTCGGACGCGCGCCGGAATCGTCCACTTCGGACGCGCGCCGGTATCGTCCAATTCGGACTCGCGCCGGAATCGTCCACTTCGGACGCGCGCCAGAATCGTCCACTTCGGACACGCGCCGGTATCGTCCAATTCGGACTCGCGCCGGAATCGTCCACTTCGGACGTGCGCCGGAATCGTGCAATTCGGACTCGCGCCGGAATCGTCCACTTCGGACTCGCGCCGGAATCGTCCACTTCGGACGCGCCCCGAAATCGTCCAATATGGACTCGAACTGTCTCGAAACATTTAGAAAATAATCATCCTCCGACGAGTTGATATGTTTCACGTACGCATCGACGATCGGATATGATTTAGCAAAACCTTAGATCCGTTCGGGAATTGTATGTTCGTGTAAAAGAAGTAGATGATCTTTTATACAACGTACAATTCTTGAATTGTCCCTGATTGGACAATTTGGGAATATAGTTATTTGTACTGCACTTACGTTTTTATTTTAACTGTTAACTAATTATTCTAAATTTCGGCAACATCTCTCTTGTTCTCCGATACGCGCCCAGATGATATGCGTATTCGGAGAACTGTAGGGAGATGCTGTCGAAATTTAGAATAATTAGTTAACAGTTAAAATAAAAATGTAAGTGCAGTACGAATAACATAAATCCCGAATGGAATAGGACAATCTCACCTAAAGACATTAACCAAAGAAATTGTCATTGATTGACAGAATCATGTCGGCTGATCGAAGTTGGATGTACCGACGTCTTGATCGTGGAGCTTTAACGAATGAGTTTCGATTAGGCGTAACGTACTTCCTCAATTTCGCCTATTCGAATCGAAATTTCGTTAGCATGGGTGATCAAATCCGATGTCCGTGCCGCATTTGTTCAAATGGACGATTTTTCGATCGGGAGACTGTCACTCTGCATCTATATACCAAAGGATTTGCACCAAGATATTTTCTATGGACTTGTCACGGGGAGTCACGCGAAGTCGGGACGTCGAGCAATCCTGTCGTTCAGACATATGGTGAATCTTCCTCTGCTGGTGCTTCTTCATCCAGTTAATGTAGGGGGTCAAATCCCTATAGAACTATGATACTTGATAGTCTTGGGGGTCAATTCCACCTGAATGATAATGTTGATCGGCCAGATCTTCAGACATCAGTCCCACCAGATACTACAGCGGTTGATATCACAGAAGTAGGGGCTGCGGTAGAGATTGAATTACCGAATAAAGAAGCTGCAGAATTTTACGAGATGTTGAAAGCTGCCGATGAACCTTTGTATGAGAATTGTTCTAAATACACTAGGTTTTCAGCAATGACACAGCTCTTAAGCATCAAGGCCGATTGTAATATCAGCGGAGTTGCGTATGATCGGATTGCTGGATTGATTAATGGAATGCTGCCTACTGATAACAAGTTTGAGCCTACTTTTTATAAGACTAAAAAGCTAATGAGAAAATTGGGGCTTGGGTACGAAAAAATACACGCGTGCCAAAATAACTGCATTTTATATTATAAAGAAAATGTGCAGTTGGATAAATGCCCTGTATGTCAACACCCTCGTTACAAGGAGAAGAAATCGGTCCGACAGAAAAATATCCCGTTTAAGGTGCTTCGGTATTTTCCACTAACACCGAGGCTTCAAAGGTTATTCATGTCGGAAAAGACAGCCCCCTACATGAGTTGGCATGCAAGAAGTCGTGATGATACAGTAATGACTCATCCATCTGACAGTGAAGCATGGAAACATTTGGATACATGTTATCCTTCATTTGCTAGGGATACTAGAAATATCAGATTGGGATTGTGCACAGATAGTTTTAATCCGTTTGGACATTCTGCAACTCCTTATTCAGTTTGGCCAGTGCTGCTGACAGTTTATAATTTGCCACCGTCAATGTGCATGAAAGATGAATTTATTTATCTTTCGATGATTATTCCAGGTCCTAAGGGTCCGCGAAAAGAAATTGACATATTTCTCAGACCCTTGATAGATGAATTGAAAACATTGTGGACTGAGGGAGCTGTCACTTATGATTGTCATCGGAAGCAAAACTTCAATTTAAAGGCCGCGGTCTTGTGGACAATCAATGATTTCCCGGCGTACGGCATGTTGTCGGGTTGGAGCACTCACGGCCGACTCTCTTGTCCGTATTGTATGGAACACTCTAAATCAATCAGTCTTCAGAACGGACGAAAAATCTCATTCTTTGATTGTCATCGTCGATTCCTACCGGTTAATCACCAGTATCGAAGGAATCATAATAAATTTACTAAGGGCAGAGTCGAAAGAGATGGGCCACCACCGATGTTGTCTGGTGAACAAATGTTAGCACGTGTTTCAGCACTTCCAGATATAGTATTTGGTCGCAATGAAAGAGTGTCAGGTTTTGGCCAAACACACAACTGGGTGAAAAAAAGTATCTTTTGGGAATTGCCCTATTGGAGTTCATTATTGATTCGACATAATTTAGATGTCATGCACATTGAAAAAAATGTGTTTGATAATATTTTCAACACTGTGATGGATATTTCTGGAAAAACTAAAGATAATGTCAAAGCCCGACATGATCTGAAAATACTTTGTAAAAGACCAGAGTTGGAGTTACAAGAGGTCAACGGACGATATCTGAAACCGAAGGCCCTATATGTGTTAAATAAACAACAGATCAAAGATGTTTGTCAATGGGTAAAAGAACTCAGATTACCCGATGGATATGCTTCAAACTTATCTCGATGTGTGAACGTCGATGATTGCAAAATATCAGGGATGAAGAGCCATGATTGTCATGTATTCATGCAGAGATTACTTCCGATCACATTTCGAGATCTTCTACCTGATAATATTTGGGGTCCGTTGACTGAATTAAGTATATTTTTTAGAAGCATCTGTGCAAATGTCCTTCGAGTCGAAGATATGTCAACACTTGAAAATAATATTGTTGAAATCATATGCAAGCTGGAGCAGTTTTTCCCTCCTGCATTTTTTGACTCGATGGAGCATCTACCGATACACTTGGCATACGAGGCACGAGTTGGTGGCCCCGTTCAATATCGTTGGATGTACTTATTTGAAAGATACATGAATCGTCTGAAGAAAAAAGTAAAGAACACCGCAGATGTTGAAGGATCAATATCTGAATCGTATATCATTCAAGAAATTTCAACATTCTGCTCATTTTACTTTGAATCGACAGTACAGACAAGATTTGATCGTCTTCCACGTAACGATGACGGGGGTGTTCGACATTCAGATGGACGTTTAAATATATTTTGTCACTCTGGTCGTGCTTTTGGTTCTCGTCCATCTCGACACTTAAGCGATGAAGAGTATCATTTGGCACACTTGTATGTATTACTCAATTGTCCAGAGATTGAACAATTCATTGAAATATTTGACATTGAGATGGTGCAAAAATACTCTATTCACAACGATCAAGAATTGGAGAGATTACGGAATCGTGATTTCCCTACTTGGATTCAGACTTATAGCAAAGATCACAGAGCTGAAATAGATGAAAGAATATTTGAGTTTGTTAGTGGACCGTCGCGACTTGTGTTGTGCTATAGCGGATATTTTGTTAACGGGTATAAATTTCACACACTTGAATATTCATCTACAAAAAAGACGATGAATGCTGGGGTCTGCGTGAAAGGGACAACCTATGTTGAATGTGATATGGATTTCTATGGACTGGTGGAAGAAGTGATAGAGTTGCACTACTTCGGCTTGAAATCAGTGATCCTATTTAGATGTCATTGGTTCGATACAACAGAAAGGGGCATGAAAGTTCATCCAAAATACAAACTTGTTGAGGTCAATTATAAATCGAAATTGGCAGCAAATGAGTCTTTTATATTGGCATCACAAGCCGAACAAGTATATTACGCGAAGTATCCGGCTCGAAATAAAGATAGAGCGGATTGGCGTGTAGTCTGTAAGACAAAAGGTAGAGGAAAAATTGATCCGATAGTAGGAGAAAATGATCCTCCTGGTTTCTATCAAGAAGACGATCTTCCTGCTGTGGATCGTATTATTCCAATACTCGAGGATGCAGACACAACGTCAATTCAATTAGAAGTTGAATATGCTGATGATGACGATCATGAAATTGAGGAAGCTGGAGATGAAGAAGATGAAGAAGAGGAAGAAGAAGAAGAATTCGAAGACTATTATTCAGATGATGAAGAATAATTGTAAAGTATATATTTTATTAAATATATCTCTACTATTTATACAATAATCTGATTATATGTCTGTTCGACAGATATGTCTGGTCGTGGTTATCGACGCAGGAGAGTTTCGGAGTCTCCGATCGGTGAGACTCCAGCACTTACTCATGCTGCTGATCCACCTGTTGCTGATCCTCATTCCGATGATACTGCCGAGGCTAGTACATCCAGACGTAGGCGGCAACGCGGGCCGAACAGGTGGCAGCCTCCACCAGCCACAGAGTCACGTAGATTGATTAGCGTGATTGGGGAGCGGTAATATATCATGAATTATGAATCATTACAAATTCATTATATCATAATATAATATTAAAATTTATTTTTGTTGTGCAGGTTCGAGCAAGAAGAAGTGCCGAGGAGCATTTCTTCTACTATTCGACGATACATGCACGGGGCATGGCCTACGTGGTCTCACGTGCCTAGCGAGCACGTCGACATGTTATGGCGCGAGTTTGAGCCACGTATTATTATTATTTTTTACATGCATGATGATATATTAATATTGGTTCTGATATTATTATTTTGCAGGCTCGCTATACATGGGCCGAGGACCAGAGGCCCTTCATTTACGCTGCCTGGGAGGCTATTTCCCGGGCAAGGTACAACGGGCAGCTGGGGCAAGCTCGGTCCCAAGCGATGGCCCGAGCTGGGACCACTAACATCGCGGAGACTCGGGGATACGGCCCCAGTTGGATTACTCCGGATATATGGGACCAGCTCGTGGGGATATGGTCGACGGATCGATGGCAGGAGGTTTCTCGAAATGCGGCTAGAAATCGCATGTCGGGAGGAGCAGCGCGTCACACCGACGGCTCTGTTGCATTTGCAGTGCACGCAAACCGTATGGTAAGTATATCTTTTAATTATATATTTTATTTGTTATTATGTGTACTAATTAATGTATTTGTTTTGTAAATGTAGACGACGGTGTCGGATGACGGGAGTGTCCAGCGACCCTCCCCGATGGCGGTGTTTGAGCGGACTCACCGTCGAGCACATGGGACGGGGGAGTACATCCACAACCGCGCTGCATACATTATGGTAATTATATATTTGTTTAAATTATTCATTATATATTTATAATTTAAGTTTTATGATAAATATTAAACAAAAAATCAAACTCGAGTAGGAGACCTACAGCCAGACGGTGGTGCAGCGCGGGGGTACCCCCGAGGACTTTGACGCAGCATCGTGGGTCGAGGCTGCAGGTGGCTGGGACCATGGCCGCGTATATGTCTTCGCAGATAGTGGTCATGCGCGAGCCGTACTAGGGCCACTTGGGGCACCGACCCCTCCGGTCGCTGGTGAGCGGCCGTCCACCTCTAGATCCAGTTATGATCATAGTAACAGAATAAGGACTCTAGAGGAGACGGTCGCGCGTCAGACTGAGATGATGGAGCGCCAGAGTCAGATGATGGCAGATATACAATCTATGCTACGCAACATGTCAGGTCATCCCGAAGCAGGCATCTCTTCGGCATCATCTAATCCGTCGTCCTCGAGTCAGTCTACGCCGGTGTACACTCAAGCGCTCCAGACCCCGCCATATAATCCAGACCATCCTCCATCTTGATCGTGAGATTTTTTGTTTGGATATTGAACTTGTTTAACTTATTTTGTTTGGATATTGATACTTCAATTTTGCATTTGAATTGTTTTTATACTATCGTGGATAATTATCAATATAAGTATAATTGTTTTGATGTATATATGTTGGTGTGTTTGTGATGTGTGAATGAATGTGTATGAGGTGTTTGTGATGTGTGAATGAATGTGTGTATGAGGGTATGGGTGTGTGAGTTATGTATCAGATAATGTATCAATGGAAATTTGAAATTTGAAATTTTTCTGTTCCCAGGTATACGTCATCAGCAACGGCTTTCCCACGGTCGTCCGTGGGAAAGTCGTTGCTAAAAGTGTATCGAAAGCCGTTGCTGATGACCTACAGCAACGGCTTAGCGACGGAGTTTTACTAACGGCGTTGCTACGGACTCAGCGGCCGTTGCTATTAATGTTATCAGCAACGGCTCCGGGTCTGTTGCAAACCCGTTGCTGATAATAGTTTTAGCGACGGCCCGAGCGGCCGTTGCTGATAATGTTTTGAGCGACGGCCCGAGCGGCCGTTGCTGATCCGTTGCGAAGTCATCAGCAACGCGACTTTCTGTCACGGCGCTATTGCAACGGCTCAGCCGTTGCTGATGCTCTTCAGCAACGGCTCAGCAACGGCATCAGCCGTTGCTGATGACCATTTTTCTAGTAGTGACGGTCCGACTACGTGCCGTGCCTAGCACGACCCGCGTGCCCAGAAGGCGAGCCCGACCTGTCTTATGGGCACAGCCATGTCGGGCCAGGCCCGACCCAAAATTGGGCCGGGTCCGTGCCGCCCATGGGCTGCCTCAGCCTGTTGCCACCTGTAATCTATATCACCCAACCACATGAAGCCATAAATTAAGTTCAACTATATATTTTGCATTTGATTATATCGGGGGTTATTTAGATAACAGGTTTTTTCCTATCTCGGACTATAAAATTTCAAAATTTTTGAAATCAAAAATTATATTCTAAAATTTTTAAAATCAGAATCAAATTCAAAAAATATCCAAAATACATTTATACTAAAATTATTCAAAGTTATCGTTTTGATTATAAAAATACATCATAAATATCTAAAAAATCATAATAATTTTAAATTAATGAATGAAAATTTTAATAATTTTTTTTGAAAATTTTAAGATATATTTTCTTGACTATTTTAACTATGAAAATATATTCTAAAATTTTAAAAAATCATAAAATAAATTTCATTCACTAATTTAGATTTATTATGATTTTTTAAAAATTTTAAGATAAATTTTTATAATCAAAATGATCATTTTAAATAGTTATAGTACAAAAATATTTTGAGTATTTTTTTGAATTTAATTTTAATTTTAAAAATTTTAAATTTTAAAATTTCATATTCATATTTATGGAAATTGCTGATTAGATAATTGCATGGATCTTTTTCCCTCATGAGAAGAGAAGGACAGACCAACTTGTGTTTGCATCATGATGATTGAGACGATGATGATGACGATGATATAACCTGAGCATTTGCAAAGAGTGATCGATCCCTATGTGGATGTGCTGTGCAAGTCATGATCAGTCACATGCAAACATTCGCCCTCAAGGGAAACCAGGCTCCACCTCGTCCTTGGGGAGGCCAACTCGATCAAAAACTCCATGGCCCTCCGGTCCCAACTAAGTCCTCCTTCACCTTCACCATCGAGTGCATGCCATGGACCATCATAACAGCATATATCCTGCTGCTTGCATTCCCTTGTCAAACTTGTCTGCTATGCCCTAAAGACTTTGAGGCTTGGTCCCACCACATGACGCACACAGTAGGGCGGGCATGGGCACACTGCGTCGTCCTCTCTCCTTCCTTCTCCATCTCTCTCTCTCTGGCTAATTCATCAATGGCAATATATATATATATATCACCTCAGCTCCTGTGTTGTAGTCCATCCCTTCCATGGCCTTATGATGGGGTATGTCATGTGTCAGTGGGTTGGCACCGTCGCCTTAAATGGTAGGGCTGCACAGGTGCATTGAATTTTGACACTGCTCCTTTTAGTTTAGATGTTGGATGGATAGATAGATAGATTCGTTGTCGAAGAAATGAAGGTGGGTGGAGGAGTGCAGTCATCATTAGCCTCTCATTTCAAGCCATGCTTTCAAAGGGGTGGGACTTATTAGGGCCGTCCATTGTTCGGTTCAAATCGAATCGAACCGAATTTTTTGGTTCGATTCGGTTTTAATCATGTAGGTTCGATTTTTTGATCCGAACCGAACCGAACCGAAATTTGAATTTCGGTTCGGATTCGGTTTTCGGAATTCGGGAACCGACCCGAATCGAAAACCGAATTAATTAAAAAAATATTTTTTTTTAATTTTTAACAGAATTACTTAAATAGGTATTAAGTAATTATTTTGAATTTTTAATTTTTAATTAAAATAATTAAAATTTTGGTTTTCGGGTTGAAAACCGAACCGAACCGAATAATTTCGGTTCGGGTTAAATCGGTTTAGGTATAGTTCGGTTCGGGTTCGGGTTAGAATTCGGGTATAAAAAAATTTCGGTTTAGGCTTGTTCGATTCGGTTCGGTTCGGTTCGAACCGAATGGACAGTCCTAGGACTTATATGGGCAGTCTGCCCATATAAGTCTTTATGAGCGAAATGATGAGATCACGACACATCATTCTGCTCGAATCTCAAAGCACAATCAAAGGAACCTTCTTCCCTGCTGCCTTCGTTCCTGTGACACCTGTCGAAAGACCGTTAGCTGCATGCATAACTTTATGTTTATCCAAATTGAGGATAACTTTTAGAAGTGTGCATAAATCACCTAGAGCACGTTTGTTCCGTAGAACGATAAGAGAATTAAACGGTGGATAAATATTAATTTATTATTTATTTAATATTTGAATTAAAAAATATATAATTAATATTATATTCAATGTATATAAACGGTATTAAAACGTTCAATCCAATTCAATCAAATGAAGCAAAAAAGCCAAAAATGTATATTCATATCTAACTTTGATTTTAACTTAGTCTCAATTAACTCAACTTTTTTGCATGAACCGGTTGAAAACAAAATCCATCATCACAGGTACGAAGAATGTTTGATATAAATAATTCATACATTGATAGAGTTATTTCATTATACAACCTCACTCTTACGTTTCTTTTATTCATTGAAAATCCTGTTTTGTTCTAAAAATTCATCATACTCCATCAATTAATCATGCCTGAAACATTTTGAATATACCTAATGGACGGGATTAAAATTATTGAGCCCGATCAGATTAAACTCACCAGCACCTCACAACTCATTTCAAATCAAACAAGATGGGTTTGCCTAGGGGTCCCGCACAATTATACTCTTGGACTTGACTCAAGTCAGATTAAACGACTATGTCTGAGGTCTTCATACGATCAAACAAGGATATTCACGTCCTCCCTTATCACGAGGGATACACAATTACAAATTCACTATCTCCAGAATTAGTCTCGATCCATTCTAAGCAACATCCTCATGCTGTGCGGTGTTATCACCTCCACCTATCATAAATACGAACATGACATGTCTTAGATAATTCTAAGTTCCAATTTCATTATCTTCATCTTAGAGTCTTCCTAATTTAAACGTCGAAGTATCTTTTGCAGATCTTCGTACTCCAATCATGAAGCATGAACACCTAACATGCTAAATCCAAGTACGTGATTGATAGGGCAGTGCTTAGAGGGTGGGCACGAGGGGAAGCGACATTGCGGAGAGAAAAAGAAGGACCATAAGAGATAATTGAGTCATCAATGATTTGATATCCTTTATAATAATATACTAATGAACTCAACATGTAAGTTATCTTCAAGAGTGTAAGTGTAAATCGACGGTGTATGTGATGAATTTCAAAACTAAGAGAGGATTTCTGGTTAACAAAGAGAAAGTAAAAGGATGAACATGATGAAATAATCCAATAATTAATTAACTTGGCAAGCTAGTGGACAACCCTAGCTAGTAGATACATAAAAGCTAGGACAGACTTAAATGAATCAATGAACACCTTGATATCTTTAAGATTGTTAGGATGTAGTGTAATTTTTTATAAAAGTCCTCTAGAAACAGTACTCATCAGTACAACATTATCATGTACAAATATAAATAAAGAAATTCATCACTATCATGTTCAATTAACCAAAGTGGTCTCAAGACCATATTTCTGCAATAAATCAAATCACAAGTATATCCATTGATTGAGTGGAAGCTAGCATATCTTATATATGATCACAACTGGAAAGGGTTTCTTACAAGTGATGAATGTGAATTGAAAGGGCCAATTCAGCGCATGCACTGACACATATCACTTGACTCAAATGTGACATGTCCTTGGATGCTCTCCAAGTCATTCTATTATTTATTGACAGCCTTGATCGAGCATATACAAACACATAGACATAGGCATGTCAGATTAGCAAAGCCTACCTATTGCAACAATTAGCTTCTGTGTGCAAGTTTAGCTTCACACACAATCACATAATATGTATCTTCTTCAAAAAATCTCACTTTTGATTTTTTTTATAGATTACATTAATAGATGTCCTAAATTATGTCATAATTTGTGATTGAGTCTAGGGCTGTAATCGAGCCGAGCCGAGCCGAGCTTGCTTGTGCTCAAGCTCTGCTCATTTAAGAAATGTCGAGCTCGAGCTCGAGCTCGAGCTTGAACTCGAGCTAGATCGAGCTTCAATATCCAGGCTCGAGATCGGCTCGTGCTCGACTCAAGTAACTCGAGCTCGACTCATTTAAGCTCATTTAGGCTCGTTTATTTTTCTCAAGCGTGATCGAGCTCGTTCAAGCTCGATTAAGCTCGGCTCGACTCAGGTTTATGCTCAACCCCATATAAAATATTAATATTTATATAATTATATATAAATATATGAAGCTCGATTAGGCTAACGAGCGGCTTGAGTCGAGTATTACTTAGCTCGAGCTCGACTTTTCATCGAGTCGTTCTCGAGTAGCTCACGAGCTGCTCGGCTCACTTACACTCCTAATTGAGTCCGCGAGCTTCTTTCTTGTAATGATTATATATATTCCTAAATTTTCAAGTCACCCCAATCAAGGGATATTTGTGCCAAAATTACTAATTTTTTAATTAATAATTGAGTCCTTAAACTTATTATTTGCAATCTTTTTAAGATGAGCGTCCAGGTTTTAACTGAACCTATTGTAACAAAATTTAGCATGAATTGCTCTTTTTCTCTAGAGTTTACAATTGTTAAAAAAAAATAAGTGCGATTATATATATAGAGAGAGAGAGAGAGAGGACCGTTTTGATGGGGTCATTGTGCAACTATATATATATTTAGGATCGTTTTGGTACGTTGTAATGGTAGTGATGATGGAGACTAGGGCAGTAGTGGTAGCTAGTGGGGATAATTAGAACAACTTATGGTAGTAGTAGTAGGTGGAAGAATGGTGCAACGATAATCACACACTATAATACAATCGATCTATAGATGCACAAAATTAGTGTCATGCCTTAAATTTAGGGTCATGTGATCGGCCAGAGTACACGTCCGTACTCCGAAGCCTACCAACACATACACGTACACCAATGCGGAAATAAATGAACAACAATGCATACTCACATTTAAAACGCCAAAATATTAGGTATGTTTACATAATCAAACGACTACAATAAAATTACAACAGTATGCAATTAAGGACTCTACACTCGACTACGACTCAACACGTCACGAGATCCATTACCTGAGTCTGCAACCCTAGCCGCGCTACATGGGTACCATCGTACCACTAATAGTCAAGATCTGCAAAACAACAACAAAGATAGGGGTGAGTTTCAACGAACTCAGTGAGTGGCTTGAACTAAGCCCTCGTCAAGCCAACATATGCAAATATCACAAACATTCAGTATTATTATATGTGCTTATAATATTAAACTCTCATGATAATACATATGCTTAACAATTACTCATCTCGTGCATCCTCGCACAACTGACCATATTGGCCTACATCGGCCATATCACATTGTAACACCTAAGTAATCCTCTTGTACGCTCTCGCACAACTATTCACATTGTCCTACATCGGACAAATCACCACAATGCATATAACAAATCACATTAAACAACATGAAGAAAATGATGAGTTCACAGGGAACTCAGTGAGTGGCTCTACTCGAGCTCCCTACAAAAATCCCAAGCATAAGCATAATAAATATAAATCATACATGTGAAATTACTGAAATGTAATAACATATAATGCAAGGATATTCATCCTCAAACTCGTGCTCAGAGGCACAATAGTCACTCGACCCATACCGGCCCAACATCAATCACAACATCCCCTCGGCCCACAATGGACCAACACATAGCAACCACTACATCAACTCAGCCCATGATGGCCCAAACAATGCAATCATATGAGTTGGTTGCTAGAGTCTTTATCTAGCGAGCTTTTCACCGGCCCATTGAACTAGGATGGCCTACTAGCTATCGCACCCACTCTGGTTGGGAAAAGCCCTCCAACCAAATCACTCAGGTCCATCGTTAGCATGACTCACTGATGGTAACTCTTGACCCGCACCCAACCTCGACGAGTCGGGCCAACTTGCCACATTGGTACAATTCTCGGCCCGGCCACACTCCAAATACAAGTATCACCTCAAGAAGAAAAATACACAAGAACACATGTCAATAAAAATTTGCTCGAGTGGTTTAAACTTTTTTGCCAAAATTAGTGTGCGTGTGGCCACATCGAGTCCGACCTATCCCTGGCCTCAACCTTTTGGTCATGCCTCCCACCACTCCGATCAAAAGAACCAAACCCAAGTATATGAGTTCTTGACCATTTACGATTCAACCATCCAAGAGGAGAACTCCCGCAGCCCATTATCACTTAACGAGTTGGGATTTCAACGCTAGTATATGCGTCTCCAAACTTGGACTTTTATGACACTATACTACACATCACCACCCATGAGTTATACATCATGACTCATTTAAATGTGTGTCTAAATCAGTCACATTTCAGTCATAAAAGTAGTCCATTTAGCTCGGAAATTTCAGCCACCTATGGTCGCACATTCTTGTCGAAATTTCAGCACTAAGCGATTCTTACCATGCTGAAATGCTCACACTTGAGGTGTTTCTTACTCACACCTTTAATACTGATTTTCTCTAATATTTAATCACTTTTGTCTTGTATGATTTCAATCTATAGCAATAAGAAAGAAGTCACCACTCTCAGCACATTACCTCTAGCGTTTCATAGCAAAATATTAGCATAAGCATGAACAACATAAGCAATTACCATAGCTATGAAAATAAGGTAAAACACATGACAAATAGCAATCATGAGTGTCATCCATCATCTCCAAACAGTCCTCTACATCCATATTTTGAGACATGTCATAGTTCCCAAGTTCTACCCTTATCCTTACATCAATATCTAGGTTCACCTTAAGCCAAAATAGAAACTTCATCTTTAGAACCATTCGGCTCCTAACCCTTAAGGTAGGGTCTCTAGCCAAGTACCCCTAATAAGGAGTCTCATAGCATCACAAAGTTATTCTAAACATCGCGCATGAATGTATGTAAAAACAGTGATCTACCGATGCCATTTCTCTATTACCAACCGCTGTACCCTACAGCCTTAGGTACCCCAAACTGCCCTGCATTGGCTCCAATTCTTAAGGAACCAATTTCTCATTCACTTTGTGTAAATTTATAAGTAAAAAAGTGACTTAACAATGCATAAATGAGAATTTTCAACAATCGATATATTTCCCGAGCCGTCAGCCCCTAATCCCTAGGGTTGCCCTAATCGACCCTACATCGATTCTTATCGACAAAGAATCATTTCTCCTCCATGTCTCTTCGACTCTTTATGAGAATGATGAACAACATAAGACACTCAAAAATATATGTGTAGCTTTTCCCCTAGGCTACCGGCCCTTAATCCATAGGGCGCAAGTATGAAGTCACCCAAACTCATACTAGTACAACCATGTTTTCTAACTTCTTTTTTACTCCTACAACCACACTTCAACATCCACTGCTATGAATCAATAACCAATATTTTGTTGACCACATAAAGTAGTCAACAATCCCTTTTTACCTTATGCGGCTACAAGAGAAAAAAAAACAAAAACAAAAACAAAAACAAAATGGAAGATGCAACCACTCGCTTCCAACTAGGGTTTTCAATTTCACTCTCAACCGTACCACCAATTCAAAGCTTACTGTTATAACCCTAATCAAATAAGATTTCGCTGACTACACAATCTAGTCAACATCCTCTCTATATCATGCGGTCACAAAGAAGAATAAACATGTGGCCACATAATTAGATTTAGGGTTTCAATTCTATAATCAGCCATACAATCAACTAATCCAAGAATAAAAATCTATATCATGTGATCACAAAGAAGAATAAACATGTGGCCACATAATTAGATTTAGGGTTTCAATTCTATAATCAGCCATACAATCAACTAATCCAAGAATAAAAATTTACCTTCAAGGACGCTACTCATACTAGCCAAGAAGAAACCATTTAAATAAAGAAAAATTCTCAAAACTTCCTCATGACAGCAGCCGGCTGGCAAAATCCAAAAATCTTCATGCCTAGATTTTTACATATTTAACTTTGAATCCAAGAAGAATTCGACACAAGAAAGATGACTCAAATCCGATTGAAGAATAGAACAAAATTTCAAGAAAAAAAATCCAGATTTTTCTCATGGTGAACGGCGGCACCAAGAAGAAAAAAAACCCTCAAATCTTGCAAAAAGAACCACTCACAGGCAAGGAGAATGCGAAGGAGTCAAGGAGGGAAACCTCCGATCTTCGTGGCAATCGACTTCCGACGACGGCGAAGACCCGCTGCCGTAACTCTTGCAAAGACTCTAACAATAACTTTAAAGTCAGATTAATTAAGTGACTTTGTTGCTGATGTTTCTATAGCTTAGAGTCAAATCAATTAAGTGACTCTGTTGATGTTGTTTATGTAGATATTTATAAGTTAATTATGAGCAAATTTTGTATCTATTAGTCTCTAAATATGAAGATTTAAAAATAAAAATATATTTTATCTCTAATTTTGTGTCTCTATATGTCAATCGTGTTGTAGTGACAACTTATTGAGAGAGATATATAAAGACAATATAATGTACAACGGTGTAGTGAGGACCGCCTCAAGCGGTCATATAGATAATATATGAATGTTATCATATGCAATGACGTACAGCTAAGCTGTTGTAGAGGATAAATTTCATATTTTGTGCATCATGATAGTCTCTCTTCTCATTCTCTCTCCTCCTCCTTTCCTCTATAAATTTCATATTATGGTTATTGTTGTTGTTGAACTATTGTGCTGCTATCACTCAACTGTTACTATAATATATCATTGCTATTGACACCTGTTACACTATCATGGGTAGTTGAAGGTAAATTTTTATTTTAGGTTTTAAGTTGATTTATATATTAAGCCTATCCGAAACCCTACACTTTTAGGTGATATTTGATTAGCGAAAATCATTTTCTGATTTGATTTCACTAAATTTGAAAATTTGATTTCGAAAATTTAGTTTTGGTTTTTAGTTTTCAGTTTGAAACTAAAATTGAAATTTTAGTTTCGAAAACTTAGTTTTGGTTTTTAGTTTTCAGTTTTCTGAAAATACATTTGGTTAACGAAGACAACATCAATTTTAGTTAGTTGAAACTAATGAATATTTATTTGATTATAAAAAATAATATTAATTTTTCTTAAATATTTTTAGTAGTAATTAAATTTTAATTAGTTTATAAAATTAAATGTTTGTTAATATGGTTATAGAATATTTGTATGATTTAATTAATTAAGTTATTAATAATTTAAGATTTTTTCTTCAATTTGATATAAAAGTTAATTAATAGTTATTATAAATTTAAAAAAAAAATAAGTCTAATAATTTAAAATTAGTTTTGATTAAATTATAAATAGATCAACTTTAAAAAAATTAAATTATTTAAAAATTTGGTTTCAGTCGATTACATATAAATTAGTTTAATTAATTTATAAATTTAAGATAATAGATTAAGTTGAAAATGATGATTTTTATTTTTATTTTTTAAAATTAAATATAATTTGATTTATTTTCAAATTAATTTATTTTATTAAAAAAATATTTATAATTACAAAGTTGTCACTGCATTTTGATAACGAAATCGACGATCTCGAAATCACATAAAATAACATTATGGTATTTTCATTTTCATTAAGAAAATTAGTTTTTTTTTTATTCTAATTTCGATTCAGTTTTATAAAAATATTGAATCAAATATGTTTTCATAAGTAATTTTGATTTCAACGAAATCGAAATAATAAAAATAAATTTGATTTCTCTGACCAAGCATACTTTTAAATTTCAACCAATGTTATCAACTGTATATGTATGTTTTTGCTACCGAAGTCGCCCAGTGATCAAGATATTATTGGGTGCTCCAACCAAGAATGTCCGTATGTCAAAATTTTTATTGTTTATTAGTTAATTTTTGGAGGTAAGGCAATTGTAATTTTTAAATATCATTGGTTTGACAGTACTACTGATAAGAGTACGAAGGTTCATTTAAGTAAAAGTTTGTGTCGAATCAAATATGGCTTGAAGCGAGTCTTTTGTTTTGACAACATAAACCTAATAAGTGTTTTATACTAAGTATATACCATGAAGAAAAGATAGAAAAAATTAGCATGTGATTTTCAAAACTAAAGTAAGAATAAGAATTAATTTAATATTTGGATAGAATAACACTGTACGAGAATCTACAATTGACTTTTATCGACAATAACGAAGTAGATGAAGTCAATGGTGATGATGAAGGTGATGAAGACAATTTCAATGATGAGTATAGTACTTTCAGTATTGAAGTGTAGAAATTGTAGAACTGGCATACTAGAGGAGGAGGGGTATAAATAGTATGTACCTACGAACTAAACATAAATTCCAATATAATCAACTCAATAGATGAGTGACAATTTCCATTATGATTTAGCAAGCGGAAGAAAATATAATCAAGTAGGTACACAAATAGAGATATTAATACTAACATAACGAGTATATAGTGGTTCAGCTTCTAACTAAGCTTACATCTATTACTTAAGCTTCTCGCTTGGATTTTAAACAAGTCTACTAAATTAAAAAAATTTTCCAAGAGAATTTACAAGGTAAGACACCAACCATCTCTGTCATGCCCCGTCTTAGAGTCACGTGATCGGCCAGGGTATACATGCTTATACCCCGCATCTTATCTCATGCACATGTCAACTCAAAAGAAACATAACGAAAATATGAAACAACAATAGATGAAACTGAGAATCCAAATAAATTTTCATTTTAAGAAAAGAAGTCCAACCAGCAAAATAAAGTTTTAGAAATAAATAACTAAAAGATTTACAAATTTTTTTTTAAAAAAAAACTTAATCTCAAAAGAATACAATCATATGTCCCCAAAGGACTACAACTCCAGAATACTAAACACCAAGTGCATGATCTACCACTAACAAGACTTAACTACGACCCCAAAACTCAGACAGCTATGAGATCAGTGGTACTCCTCTGCCCTCCAGCCGCGCCAAGTGCTCCAGCCTACCTCACTGGTCAGGCTCTGAAAAAAAAATAGAAATGAAACAAGGGTGAGTCCAAAGAAACTCAGTGAGCGATTATACCAACCCCCACCATAAAAATCAACCACATAATAAGGTATATATGCATCTGCCTCATACAGAAAAATGCAAGACTGATGATATGGTTAACTAACCGACCACTTGACCATCTCATGCCCAAAGGCAACCTATTCACATAACCGTGAATATACAACAAGCCTATATGTCTACCCATGTCGTAAGGCATACAAGTCACCCACAAGGGTTATGAGGTTAATCAGATTTTTACTCATCCAAACTTATCCCATAACAATACCCTTGAAGAGAAAATACAGGAATAATCAGGATTTGTCCATCCGAACTTATTCCAAATAAAAACGAAAATAATCAGGATTCGTCCATTCGAACTTATTCCTTTTAAACACAGGTTATGATTTACCCATCCAACCTTCCAGGCCTAAGCCCGCAAATCGGCTCCTATCCGAGCCTCTCCGCCATTTATGAAAGATGTGGCGCCAACAAGACCTAAGTCAAGTGTCCTCCACAGTGTCCTAGGGATGTTCTTACTGGAAAAATGCCGCAACACACTATGCCCGTTCCCGATGCCCCAGACCCACAATATCATCAGCCCATGAGGGTTTGTTTCATGCAATTAAATTCTTTTGTTGGCTCTTTAACAGTTTATTCTGCCCATTGAATTTTAATTCTATAATTAAAATTTAAATTTCCGAAATTAGGTTTTATTTTTAGTCTACTGTTTGAGCCCACTTCTGGTGTACCCAAGCTGAATTTGGTTTCCGGAGTGTGTCCTATGGTTCCAGACTATATTTTTTAGTTAAAATGATAGGTTACATGACTATGTCCAGTAATCGTCACGCATCATAACAACAATTTCAAATCTCAGCATCATTAATGATAATTCAGCATGAAATTTTAGCATGTTTAATTAATTAACACGAAAATCACAATAATAATTATTCTTAAATATTGCCAAACCAAATTACATCCATCACAAACAACAATTAAAAAGTGTATTCAAATTCTTACATCAATATCAAGATTCATGCTTTCATAAATTAAAGAATCATCAAGAACATAAAATCATGCCATCAAGATCAAATTTTTTCATATGAAATAATAAACTTAACTCGCTGAGATTCATGATTTTGACATTAAACATGATTTAACATCATCAGAACATAACAAGATTCATCATCAAGGAATCTAAACATCATTAAACATCACATGCACTCTCAGGCAATTTCACAAACACCTTGAGGGCGTCCCATTACCCACATTGGCCGAGCACCCCTAGGATAATCCCAGGGCTGTCGCACCAGGGGGGGGTCGTCGGGCCTCATCTTTCATGGCAACACGAGAAAATGACGAGAAATCACAATTTCAACAGAAAAATGACAAAATTTCTCAATACTAAAGAAAATGGCTCAAGAACACAAGAACATGAAAGAGAGATAGGAAGGAAGAACTACTCACTTGATTAGGAAGAAGAAGGGAGAAAGAAACTCCTGAAGACGACCTCTGAAATTTGGCACACGAGAGGCGGTAGCGGCAGCTCCAAGAGAGGGGGGGGGGGGGGGGGGGGGGCTCGGCTCCCCTCTTCTCCAATCGGCTTGTGCGGCTCCACAAGGGAGCTGCCTAGCCCTAGAGGGAATTTTATAATCCCCTCCCAAACCCCTATCTACACCCTACCCCTTTAGCTAATCGGCATTCGCCTCAAACCTAGATCCAAAATCCGCTAACCATAAGCATCAATAATAATGCTCAAACATATGCAATACAAATTTAATTAACAAGTAAAAAAAACACACAACTTATGTTTCTACTTACATGAGCTCTTAAGCTCGCACCGGATCATGAGTCAACTCAGTTCGACCTCGAATCAACCCGCTAGACTGACAACACAAAATGAATAATATAAATTAGTCATAATATCTCGGATATTACACTCTCCCCTAGGGTCATTCTCTCGCCAAGAATACCTCTAACACCTCTATCTCCAAGGACAACTAACTAAACTAGTAAACCTGAGTGGACTTATGCCTCTACACCAAGGCAACCACTCAAATAGTAAGTACACAAACAAAGATATCAATGCTAACACAATTTATTTATAGTGGTTCGGCTTTTAACCAAGCTTACATCCACTACTTAAGCTCCCCGATAAGAATTTCAACTAAGTCTACTATATAAATTGGAAATTTCCTCCAATAAGATTTACAATGTAAGAGACCAACCCTCTCCCTTAGGGTCAATCTCTTCCCAAGAATACCTCTAACACCTCTATCTTGAAAGACAACTAACTAAATTAGTAAACCTGAGTGGACTTATGTGTCTACACCAAGGCAACCACTCAAATAGTAAGACTATAATATCCTAGATATTGATAATTATTTCTGTCATTAATTGTGATTGGCAGCCTATCGAGCTAGTTCGAGGTCGAGCCAAGTCGACTCATGGTCCGATGCGAGCTTGCGATCTCGGGTGAGTAGGAATTTGATTTTGTAGTTTCTTTCCTTGATTGGATGAATTTATTTAAGTTTTATGCACGATTGTTTAATTATGTGATGTGTGGATGTGCATATGGTTGTTGCTTGTAATTTGACATGGGATTAGAATAGGATTAATTAAGCTTAGTTGGGTTAGCGGGTTGAGAGGTTTGGAGCCGCCGCCTTTCTTGAAGAGGAGCCGCCGCCCCTTGTTGAGCCAAGCTACCCCCTTTGAGGCCGAATTCGGAGGCCGCCGATTTAGAGTTTCCCGTACTCTTTATTCCTAGATCAAGGTGAGTGGTTTTACCCTCCTTCTTTTCAGGTTTCTTCGGATTCTTGAAGCTGATCTTGAAGACTTGGATGTTCTTGAAGGTTTTTCGTTGATCTCTCAAAATTCCGCCGTTATTTTTTATTACCGTGTTAGAGGAGGCTCTAAACCCTTTCCTATGGGGCTCGGCAGCCCTAGGACGACCCTAGGGGTGCTCGGCCAAGGGTGGAGCAAGGGTGCCCTCAAGGTGTTCGATGAAATGCCCAAGTGAGAGATTTTGGTTATCATGAAGTTTATGTCTCGAATTGCTTATTAAAATGAGTTCTTATATCTTCAAGCATGCTTTGTATTTAATCTGTGATTTTTGGAGAAACTCATGTTTTTGAAAAATTTGGATCTTGATGTTGATGCCATAAAGGTTCTTGCAAGATGGGTTCTTGATATAAATGCTTGATCTTAGAGGTTGGTTCTTGATTAAAGATGATGGTAGTGCTTGATAATCTTGTTTAACAATATGATTTTTGTGAGATTTATCTAAATGTTATAATTCTGATATGTTGGTGAATTAAGGATTTAATTTTTGTAAATTTTTGGATTTATTTTCATGATATGCTGAAAATTCAATGTTGCTGGAATTTCATGCTGAGATTGATAGATCTGTGTGGTTTTTAAAATAATTATTGTGGTGTATATAATTTACTAAACATAGTCATGTAACCTATCATTTTGATCAGAAAATAAAATTTGAAAACATAGGACACACTCTGGAAATCAGATTTGGATTAGATACATCAGTATTGAGCACAATAGTAAGCTAAAATAAAATCCTAAAATAAAACTTTAATATTGGTGATCTAAATTTTAATTGAATAATTAAAATTGGAAAAAAAGGTCAGCATAATCTGTTATGAACTAACAAGTTAAGTTTTTGCATGAAATAAAACCACACGGGTTTATGACATTACGGGTCTAGGAGTTGGGGTCGGATATTGGAGTGTTGAGACGCTTCCCAATAAGGACACCCCTAAGACACCGTAGGAGAGACTTAACTTAGGTCATATTGCACCATATCTTTATAAATGATGGAGAGGCTCGTTGAGGAGCTAGATTGCGGGCTAGGCCCGGGAGATTGGATGACTAATTCCCAATCCGTGGAACAAGTTTGGTTGAGCAAACCCCGATTGTTCTTGTTTGGTCTCATGGGATAAGTTCGGAGGGCCTACCTGATTATCCCCGAGTTGGCTTTAAGGAATAAGTTTGGAGGGCCTACCCGATTATTCTTATGATATCCTAAAGGGGTAAGTTCGGATGGCCTACCCGATTACCCCTATGATATTTTTAAGGGACAAGTTCGAATGGGTGATTCCCGATTGTCGCTTCGCGTCTCGTAGAGCAAGTTCGGAGGGCCTTCTCGATTGCTCTGAGTTTCTTTATACCAGGATAAGTTCGGAGGGTCTTCCCGATTATCCTAGTATGTGTTATTGCCTTAAGGCATGGTAGGATTAGGCATCTTGATCTTCACCGTTTGGGTGTTGGCTACCTTCGGGCAAGTGGTGGCTAGATGGCCTGTTAGCTGGTCATTTTCTTGTGACATTTTTTCCTGCTTGAGTCATGAGTTTTGCTTTACGCATCTTATTTGTGTTGTTTTTTAGTGGGGGTTGGTAGAACCGCCCACTGAGTTCTTTTGAACTCATCCGTCGTCATTGTTTTGTTTTGTAGAGCTTGACCGGTGAGGTGGGTTGGAGCACTTGGCGCAGCTGGAGGATAGATGAGCCACATGATCTCATAGCAGTCCTAATTAGGGGTCGTAGTCGAGTCTGTAGTAGTTTATCATGCACTTTTATTTTGGTATTTGGAGTTGTAGTCCCGTGGGGATATTCATATTTTTATTCAGATTTTATTTAAATATCAGTACTGATACTCTTTGATTCATTTTATTCCGCACTTGAGCTTTTGACAAAAACTATATTGTTTAAATGAAATCTATTTCTGTTTCTCTTTATAAATAAAACTATTATTTCTTTCTGCTATCTTTTGTGAGTTGACATGTGCATGAGTTAGGCTGCGGGGTATAGGCACGCATACCCTGGCCGGTCATGTGACCCTGAGTTTGGGGCGTGACAATGACCTACAACTTAGGTCTACACAAAGCTTTATAAGCTACAAAAACAAACCAAAAATACAATTAAAATGGAGAAAAATTACACCAATCAATACTTAGTTCCAGATGAAGTCTTCTAGCTCCTCTTGATGCCTTTTGACGATGAATCAAGGTAGTCAAAGGCTCAATCAAGAAATGAGAAGTTTATAGCTAGCTAGGGTTTCACAAGGCTCAAAGAATTCTCAACAAGGATTAAGGATTGCTTATTATGGTTCAACCAGGATTAAAGAAGGTAGAGAACCAATATTTATGGAGAACAAAGGCTTTATGGCTCGGATAGAACGAGCCACTATCAATATTTTTCGGCTATTGTGTTGTTGGTCGATGGAAGACCGATTGATCGAAGGCTAGTTGATCGAAACTATATGGTGTGCAATTTTAGCATATGTTGGTTTTTGTTCAAGTTTTGATGCATCATATTGGGTTTTCAACTCATTCATGAAACATTTTAAGGATAATACAATTATTCTCAAATCCTAAACCACTAATCTTTTAGTCTTTCTCGAATCAGAGCAATGGTCAACACGCTCTTGAATTTTCTTGATTTCATCTATCTTTTTTATTGTGGATATCGCGTGTTTATCCACTTGGAATCTAAAATTATTTCTCAATTAAATATTAGTTTAAAACCAAGATTAAGACTAAAATTAAAAATCTTAGGCCAACGTACTATTAGTCTATTGATGTTCACAACGATGACACCTTTAAATGTAATGTGTTTTAAATTTATGCATGATATATAACTAAATTTGTTATTTAACTTTCTTATTATCATGTCTTGTAGATATGATACCTAAAGGATACTGTAGACACAGAGGATGACGATTACCTCCCACCATCCTATCATTATCTTATACCGCCTCCACCACCTCTTTTGTTGCCGCCGCCGCCACCTATAATACTTTCATCATGCCCCATCTACACTTTCTCTGCCTTTGCCACTACCCCTATCATCCCTCTTCTTCCCCTACTACCCCTATTGCTCTTGTTGCCAAGTTGTGTGTTTTCTTGTGATTATTTTTATTTGTTACTCACTCTATTTTAAAGCAATTATCATAGCAGTTTTAACTTGTTGTGTAACTGTCCATTAACAAAAAGCTCCCTTAGAGTCTATCTTGTCATATTATAATAACAGTCAGCATGCTGACATGGACATCCAACTTAATGACAAAATATATTCTCACTTTTCATGATTTTTTCTAATTTATCATCACTTTTTAATTTTCTCAATTACATACCTCAACTTTTAATTTATTTCAAATTTATCCCATCGTGACCCTATTGTCAAAATTGTCACCTGAATGCTGACCTAGCACTGTTGACGTGGGTCAGCAGCCCACTCAACATTCTTATCAAGTTTGTAATTATTAATATTAAGCAAAATTTTATTTGTAATTCAGTAGTGAGTATATATTTTATAATTAACCCACTTAATAATAAGATAATAACAATAAATATGCTGACGTGGACATGCTGACATGCTGACTAGGATGCTAATGTAGACTGCTAATCCCGGTCAGCATGTCCACGTCATCATCCAAACGAGATAATTAACAAATAGTTAACAACGGGATATATTTGAAATGAAATAAAAATTAGAGACCTCATTTGATATAAATGAAAAGATGGGATATATTAGGGAGAGAGAGTAAAAATTAGAATATATACAATAATTAACCCTTAATAAAATTGACGAATGTAACTATTCTACAAATTAATTAACTTTGTAATAATAAAACATTTATAATATTCAACCTTGATGTTTTTCTTTTACTCGTCTCATATTCAGCGAAACTTTCTTCACTATCCTCTCTCCCGCCACTTCCTCATTTTCCTCTAAATTAACTTCCTTAATATCATCATCTTCTAAACTCTTAAGGGGAAAGTACAAATCATTATCCCCGCTCCCGCCACTTCCTCATTTTCCTCTAAATTAACTTCCTTAATATCATCATCTTCTAAACTCTTAAGGGGAAAGTACAAATCATTAACCCCTTTTACCAGAAGTCCTTAAATTATTAGTGGATCTTTTGGGGCGCATCCTAGATTAGGTATTGGAAGTTTATAATATTAATATGTAGAAAATTAAACTCTTGAAATCCCTTTATAAGGATCTCATTATTCCTCGTGAAGCGGGGAAGAAAGGAGATGCTCATAATTACACCTTACGATCTAATTAAATTATGATATTTTGTTGGTATTCATGGAGTAAAATGCTTTCATGCCTTAAGATCCTTGCTTGGGACTTCTTGACACAAAAGAATAATTAGCGAGTCCACCCCTTTCTTGTAGAGGTGGTGATTACAATAAGGAGAAAGAGAGAAACCAATAACTTTCTTTTTTCTAGAAGACATTCTTTAGTTGAATAAAGCAATAGAAACAAAAAGGGCCAAAAACACATAGAGGGATGGTGGCTCTTTGTTGGCGCACAAGGGAGAGCGCGAAAGAAGGGGCAGCAAATAATAGGGCTTATTAGGAATATATATACTTCTCTCTTTATTAACTTAATTATTTATACTCTTTACTTATGTGAATGAATCGTAGGCTTTAAATTAATGGCCTAAATTAATTCTTTGAGACCAATAAAGGTAGAAGGATAACATGAACAAGTGTGAGAATGATGTTCACTTATCTTAACGAACTATATCCACGAATCGCCTTCTTTGCCTACACCATGGAAGGAGAGAATCTCAAGAATTCTTTAAGAAAATCAATAATAATATAACAATAAATTGTTAAAAATTCAAACTCATACACTAGGGCTCTATTTATAAAGAAAAATAGCTTATTCCTAAAAACAAGGTTAAGAAAAAAATAATTCCATACAAATCCAATAAAATGTCAAAATAAGAAAAAAACACAACAAATTTTGCAGTGTAAGCCTATGGAATTTGCTAACAAAGAATTGCAAATTCCCTCGAGTTAATTCTATTCATTTTTTATTCATAAATTTTAATGCTTATGTTGAAAGTTATTTATCTTTTAGGCCTGCGAATATACTAATTTCATGAAATTAATTTTTCCTACGTCTTATTTCTTGTTTGGCCTTAAAAATAAATTGTTTTCAGTTCATTAATAAAACTTGAATCAAATCATGATAATGATTGGAGTCGTCCAATATTATTAAAGACAAACTATTCTGCACCATTGTTTCTTACAACAAGATATGGATTAATATTAAAATTTAAAATTTAAAATATATTATATGTAAAATAAAATTTAGGTAAATAACATGAAAAATGCGAGTGAGAGCAATGCCCAACCTAAAATTGAGGAACCTTTCTATAGTCAAATGAATTAGTTGATTTAATGCAAGATGAATCCAAATAGAAGACTTCCTCTTTATTTAGAAACAAAAATCAAGAAGAAGATAATTAATATGTGGCAAAGTCAGATTTGAGTTTTTGGGGGTTTCAACGAGTTAATATTGTCTGACTTTGACCGCTTAAAAATAAATAGAGAAATAAGAAATTCTGGTGTTCTTTTTAAGTATTTTATTTTTAAAAAAATTAACTTTATAATATAAATAATCATTATAAAACATTTACCGACGTGATAATATATACATTAGACACATCACAAGACGTACATATATACGCAAAAATAATCGCATAAATGTACTAAAAAGGATTTTCTCTATGTATTTTTTATATCCTCTTTGAGTCATTAATAAATGCACTGCTTCTCAATAATAAACTACATGATTAATCATTTTTTTAATAACTTAGACACCAATTTCACTGAAATTGTTTCACAATTTCACTAAAATTAAAATTATTTAAATGATTTAAATAATTTTGTTCTGAAATTTGTACACAATCATTTTCATTTATCCAAGTTGTGAACATCATTTCATTCAGTAAAATAGAGTTTCTATGATTTTTGATGATTTTTTAGTAATTTGTTATGCATTTTCGAGCTTAAATGATTCAATTAAACAGTGTGAGTGAAATTATTTAAATGGTTTAATGGATGAGACATGAAACAAGTTTAAATGATCTGTTACAATAGGATTAATGGGGTTAACGTGGTTAACGAGACGTCAACCTCATTTATGAGGGGTATTATGATTTTTTTTTAATTCTATTCGATTTTAACAAATAACTCAACTCTTATTCTACTTTTGAGAATAAGCAGAATTCATATTATGCTTCGAGAAATCGCTAACAATTAATGGCTCCTTTTGAAAGAAGAGAAAGGACATTTTGGACATTGAATTCTATTTACAATAAATTTTGCCTAAGTTCAACTACATGTTGGAAAAAGTAAAACTTGCCCGAGTCGGTGAGTCTTTAAGGACCAAAATTCATTTGTTAGAATTTCTTCTTTTCAAATTTAAAGGGGACGAAAACAGTGGCTTGTAAGAACAATATGATGTTTACGCAGAAATATAATTAATTAAATTTGACCAAATGAGTCTAACTTCTTTTAAAATAATCGAGATATACAATATTAATTCTAGAGGCAAAAGATTATCACATTTATGACAATTGGGAATATATAAGAATGGACGATTTACGAATTTAGCCTTGTTTAGTTAACACGAGAAGTAATTTTTTTTGCATAAAATTTTACTTTCTTGAACTAATTTTTTATTTGTATTTTTTCGAAAGGTATTAAAAAAATATTTGATTGATAAAAAATTAATTCAAGGAAAGTGTCCCACTACATATTTAGTTGACATGAATATTTTTTAAGAAATACATATCAAATGGGTCTTTTATAAATTAAGATCTCATTCACATAGTTATTTTATGTAATTTATAGAAAATATGTCAATTAAATAAGATCTATTTTGTTTAATTCTTAGACAATACAATTTTTTATAAAAAAATTATGTCAATCAAACAAGATCTTACTTCTATCCATTTCATTCACTTGGTTTTGGTACCAGCTAATCAAAATTAATAGTAATTATTAAGGTAAGAGTTCTTTTTTTTTTCCAAAAACATAAAAGATATATTAACTCGGGGTTACAGGATGATTAACATCCGCACCCAAAATTACAGCGAGCTCAGGAGGACGGATGGAGGTCCAAACAGTGGACTCTTTTCTTCTCCTAGCAAAGTTTGCTGCCCAATGGGCAGCTTTGTTTGCCGAATGACTTACAAAACGAATATGTACATTATTAAAGCTTCTACGAATGTTACAAATATTATGAAATAAAATCTGATGCTTCCATGGAGGGACATAATTGCTGTTGATAAGATCCACTAGCTACTTATAGTCCGTTTCCAAGTAAAAATGGTCCAAATTCCTGGAAATTGCCATAGAAAGAACAAGAAAAATAGCAGTAGCTTCCGAATGCAAAGCAAAGGTTGATAAAAAATAATTAGCAGAAGCAAAAATACACTCGTCTTGATTATCTCTCAATATGATGCTGGCACCTCCATCTTGGTTAGAGAAAGCACTATCACAATTAAATTTATGCCATCCCGGGGGAGGACACAACCAAGTAGTATGAGGATTAATTGATATAGAGCCCTCAGGATAGAGTGGTTTATGATAGTTCATAGAATTGTTTAGAATTCTCAAAACTATCGAGGAAGTGGAAGGCCTTCCTTCACCATGCAAAACTTTATTTCTTACAAACCAAATGGTCTATAAGGCATTGGCAACAATAGCTTGTAAGTCTGCATTCAAGGAATTGCGAGACCCTGGGACAAGCCAACCACCTAAATGCCAGTCACTTCTACTAGTAAAATCTACATTGAGAGAATTTCCGAGAGAAAACCAAATAGAAACGAAAAAGTTACAAAACCAGAATAAATGATCAGCAGATTCCTCAGTCGAATCACAAAGAAGACAAGAATGCTCAACAGATAAACCCAAATTCATAAGCTTTTACGAGTAAGTAACCTTTTATGAAAGAACTTCCATAAAAATAATTTAACTCTACGAGCCACATTTAATTTCCATACATACTCCCAAGTAGGTATTTTATCAGTAGAAGTGAGACCATTGGTTTTAAGATAAAGGTAAGCAGAGGATGCGATTGCCTTACCATCCATCTCGGCAGTCCAAATCACTATATCATCATCGGGATATACCGGCACCTCAATACTAGAAATAGCCAACCACATATCCTCATTACAGAATGTACGACATACAAAAGAGGACCAATTATGATCATGCAGCAAGTGATGAACATGAGTTAAGCTATCAACAATATTCATGTTAATATAAGAAGGCTTTAATGCTAAAGAGATATTATACCCAGCTATCATTCAATAAGGAAGTAGTGCTACCATTGCCAATAATAGATTTAAACCCAAATTGAAGTTTAGAAAAAGCTTTCAAAAATAGTCTCCAAGCCCATGAAGATCGAGCTGGAGGAGCAACATTAATACAAGAAACAGTAGAGTACTTAGCTTTTACAACATTAACCCATAAGGAACTTGAATTATTTAAATATGCATGTACTCTTTTAGCATGAAGAGAGATGTTGTTACTCTTAATATCATGGATGTCAAGTCCACCTATGTGTTTTGGAAGGGTAACACACTCTCAATTAATGAGATGCATGCTGTTTTTATTTGGGTCATGATTCCAAAGGAAGTCTTTGATCTTTTTCTCAATTTCTTTACTTAGGTGCTTATTTAACAAAGTCACTGAGATTGTATGAGTGGAAATGAAATTTAGCACTGATATGATTAAAACTAGCCGACCAGCTTGAGAGAGCAAAGAAACTTCTCAATTACTAAGTTTAGAATCTATTTGAGATATGATAAGATTATGAATATTAGGAGGAGATTTTCTAGGAGACATCAATACACCTAGATATTTGAAAGGGAATGATCCCAGTTTCATGCCAAGTAAACTAGATATCCTAGTTTTTTCATGAGATGAAACATTTTTAGGAAAAAAGATTTCAGATTTAGCATAATTAATTTTCTGTCCAGTAAGAGATTCATAGGTATCAAAAATGGATTTAACAGTAGCAAGATCAAATTTATTTGCTTTGAAGAAAAGAATGAGATCATCCGCAAATATTGAATGACTTACCGGCAATCTATTCTTGAATTTAAAAGGAATTAGACACTTTTGAGAAACTACATTATTAATAAGTAAAGTAAGAACTTAGAGATACCAAAATAAAAAGGAAAGGAGATATAGGATCTCCTTGTCTAATTCCCATATTAGAGGAGAAAAATGAGAATATTTGAGAATTAACAATACATGCAAAAGAGGGGAAATTAATACATGCTTGGATCCATTGAATAAATTTATCTGAAAAATACAGTCTATTCAAAACTTCAATAATAGATTCTCTCTTAAGGAGATCATAGATATTTTCTACATCAATTTTGACAATTATATAATGCACTTTACTTTTAGAATTAAAAAAAAAATACACAAGTTCTTGAATAATTAAAATATTATCGTGGATATTACACCGGGTTCAAACAATTTAAGACTCAATGCATATAAATTCATAAGTATAATACTTTTATCTTCTCTACTTTACCTTTTTTTAATTTTTATCTTTTTTACTTTTGAAAATAACACTACCACTACTTCAACTATGAGTAAATTAATTATTATTATTTTAATAATAAATCTCTCCATGTCTCATTATAAGTCAATATTAAAATTATTTTAATTAATTTTTAATTTTTATCATTAAAAATATTTGATTAAAAATATGAAATAATCAAGAAAGTTTGATCACTCATAGTTAAAGGGATAAGATCAATATTTTTTAAAGAAAAAAATAATTTAAAGCCACCTTAACTATATCACAAGTCACATTTGGGTACCTAAATTTTTTTTTATATAACTAATTGGTACTAACATGACAATTGTCTAACATGTTACTACTATGACACCGTAGCTCGATTGACGAGAAAAGCTGACGCGGTCGCTCCACATTAGTTTTTTTTTATGCAAAAAATATCCCACTCTACGTTTGTTTTTCTTTTAAAGAGAAATTAATAACTCTTATTTTTAAGAAAGAAAATAGATTGGGTGGGAGTTTAATTTACCCCGTAATAAGTTTATATAGGCATGACAAACAAAAGTACCAAATTAATTAATGTTCCTCCCTCGTCATAAGGGTTCAAGGAAGGGAGGGTCCAAAGGAGAAGTAGCCCAAGGCAGTTAGCATTTTGCCCAAAGCAAAGAAATCCACATTAAATATGGTCGTAGGCAAATATGATGCTTGGCGGGAATGGAATTGGGAGAGTAGAAATGAGATATGAAGGTGAAGGAAGAATTTGCGTACCATAATAAGAGACTAGAGTTGCTTTAAACGAGAGAGATATTTTTTCGGATGCTTTCTTTAAGCGTCATTGGGCCTCTTTTTCTTGTCTCGGTACTCGTATTTTATTTTAGATTGACCTAAGTAGATGAAAGATCGTAGGAATTGACGAAGTGATTGTCACGCCCTAAAATTGAGTTACGTGATCGGCCAGAGTGCGATCGAACACCCTAAAGCCTAAATCAAACATCTAGATATAATGTGCATCAAAACCAGGAGATAATATACTATAGCATAGAAATAAACATCTAGTGACAACTCAATATCACATATATGGAGTACAATATAAATATGTTGTTTATAAGTTCAGGAAATAAAAGATTATCATTCCAATCACACTGACGTTTTAACAGACTCAATTCTAACAAGACTCGACTCGACTACGTCAATCAGCTCACGAGATCGCTACTGAAGTCCGCCATCATCAGTTGCGCCGTACCTCGGGCACATGCTCTGCAAAACAAATATGAAAATAAAAGTGAGTATAAAACTCAGTGAATGGTCTCCCAATCCTCAGTAAATGAAATCCAGTAAAGACAATACATGTAATATATCAAGTGAGTGCGGATGTCAAGTTAATTATGTAAGGAATATACTCTCATTCGACTATATGGAAAATGCTTTCTAATTTCTGAATCCCAGTTAGCCAATTTTCTCAGTTTCACTGATCTAGGAAGATCCTCCAAACTCAGTGTCCAACTGACTCTCCCCCTCGGGTTCACTGGTCTAAGAAGGCCCTCTAGAACCAGTACCCAACTATTTTCCTGCTCGGGTTCACTGGTCTAGGAAGGCCCTCTAGAACCAGTACCCACTGTTTTCCTGCTCGGGTTCACTGGTCTAGGAAGGCCCTCTAGATCCAGCACCCACTCGGTCGGGAAGGCCCTCCAACCCATGATCGCTCGTACGCTGTGCGTACCACTCTGGCCTGCATGGGCCCATAGTCATCACGTGCGCTAGGCGCACTACTCGGCCCACTGGCCCCATGTATCTCATGCACGGAGCGCACCAATAGGCCTAATAAAGCCCATAAACACCTTGTGTGCTGTGCACATCACTCGGCCCAATATGCCCCGGACTACTACCCAATGGTCACATCCTCATGTCAGCACACCCAAGGTTCACTTATCTCTGGTATCAATTAAAACTCTAATTATTTATGATGGATTAGGAATGTTACACCGAGCCCGCATCCCGACCCGATTAACATGCACTATAAAAATTCCAACTTACTGAAATCGTCGATTTCCTACCCCCACATTACTGTTCAAGTCACTTAAGTACTTTTTATATTCCCAAAGCATACCTTACATGCAAATCGATAGGTTACATCAGTACTTTTCATATTAAATTGATTGTCCAAACTGCTAAATCAAATCAGCATAAATTTGACTAAATTTCCAGCACAGCACATTTCAGCTTTTATTATGTGTATCATTTCAGCACAATGCCAAATGAAATTCCAGCATTTCATTATATGAAATTTAAGTCTCAAACATAAAGAAGTTTAGCAACATTATCATGAAATTTTCAGCATCTAAATATATGATCTAAGCATGCTTCCATTTCCACTCAATTAAGAATTCAAGTATGGCATTGTTTCAACCCAAATTAAAACAAAGATAAAATACACAAATATGGGATAAATAATACATCTCCTATTAAATCTCTACCTTGTGAAGCCTTACTCTAATGTAATGCTTGGCCATACAAAGAAGTAAAAGATAGAAAAAAAACAAAGTAAAGCATGCTGCAGTTTGATTCACACCATGTTTGCAATTTCCCCTCTCCCTTTTTTGTTTCTTTCCACCTACATAATATTTCGATGTCACCTGTTATCACCGTACCCAATGAGATCTCATCGGCTGCACCTCCAAGTCAACCTCCCTTTTTTTGAAGTCATGCAGCCACAAGGAATATGACACATGCGGCCATGGAAATCAAATTAGGGTTTTCAATCTCTATTCACCACTACACTATACCTTAATCCATATCAACACTTATTTATCAAGGGAATCATCCAATCAAGTGGAGAAATCCAATTAATATAAAGAAATTTCTTAGAACTCTACATTGCAGCAGGCGGCACATGAGAGAAAGAGGGAGATGAGGAAAGAAGAATTCACTCACAAGAAGGAAGAAGAACGGAAGGAAGACGAGATCTTTGAGAAATCCGGCATCCGATCTCCAATTTCCTCTGAATTCAGCGTCTGATCTCTCCTCTTCTCCATGATCACTTGTCGCCCCTTCCCCAAGCGTGTCTCGAGTTCCGTGCGGTTGTAGCAGCTGTACGGCGCCCCACTTTTTCATTTTTATTTTTTAGCTAAAATTATAATTCTGTCCCTAACTTAAGTAGTTCACTAAACCTTCTCTATCTCACCCGATCCAAGTCCGAATCTGAATCCGATTGAACAGCTGGATTCCACTCGGAGTCCTCTTTAAATACATGACACATAAAATATTTTACCATTTAAATTTATAATTAAGAAAATTTCTAGAGTATCTGGGTCTCACTTCAAGCTAAGTGTCAATGCTCAAGCCCGCGCGCACCATCTCGCGTCACCCGCAACCCGCTAAAATCAATACACATAAAATATTTTAGCGGGTATTACAATCTTTCCCCCTTAAAAAATTCATCCTCGAATTTAGGGGATAAAAGAGGAATTTACCATCTCCAATGAACAATTGGGGATATTTCTCTATCATATCCTTCTCCAACTCCCAAGTCGCCTCCTGGCCCGAATAGTATTCCCATCGCACCTTTACCAAGGGAATCTCCTTGGACCTCAATTTCTGAACCTGTCTGTCCAGAATCTCTACAGGCATTTCCTCATAAGAAATAGTTGCATCAACCTCAATCGTAGTAGGCTCCAGCGCATGAGAATTGTCTCTAACATACTGCTTCAGCATGGAGATATGAAACACGGGGCGAACCCTGCTCATGCTAGGCGGTAAGGCAAGCTCGTACGCCATTGCCCCTCTCCGGCCAAGAATGGGGAATGGTCCAATGAACCTGGGACTTAATTTTTCTCGTTTGCCAAACCTCACCACCCCTTTCATGGGCGACGCCTTGAGGAACACCAAGTCCCCCACCATAAATTCTAAGTCCCTTGATCTGCCATCAGTATACAGTTTCTGCCGACTTTGAACTACCAACAATAGGTCCTTTATCACCTTCATCTTTTCTACAGCATCATGAACCAAGTTTGGCCCTAACATCTGAGTCTCATCCACCTCAAACCATCCTACTGGAGACCGACACCTCCGCCCATAAAGGGCCTCAAATAGAGTCATGCCAATGCTACTGTGGTGGCTGTTGTTATATGCAAACACTACTAGCGGCAAGTACCTCTCCCAACCATCCTCAAAATCCAACACATATGCCCTCAACATATCTTCCAATGTCTAGATAGTCCTCTCTGACTGCCCGTCAGTTTGAGGGTGGAAGGTTGTACTAAATCGGACCTGAGTACCCAGGGCTTCCTGGAAGGACTGTCAGAACCGAGTGGTGAATTGAGTGCCCCTGTCAGAAATGATCATTACCGGAATCCTGTGGTATGCCACTATTCGGTCCAGGAAAATCCTAGCTACTGCTCCGCTGAAAAGGTTGTCTTGACCGGAATAAAGTGTGTCGACTTGGTCAACCGGTCCACCACGACCCAAATGGAGTCATGACCTTCTCTCGACCTCGGCAAATCGGTCACCAAATCTATAGTGATCTTCTCCCACTTCCACTCAGGTACATCTAAGTTCTGGAGCAACCTGTAGATCTCAAATGCTATGCCTTAACCTATTGATAGGTCAAGCACTTTGACACATACTCAGCCACTTCCCGCTTCATTCATTTCCACCAATAATGTTGCCGCAGGTCACGGTACATCTTCGTGGCCCCTAGGTGCATGGTGTACGAAGAGCGGTGACTTATCTCAAGGACCTGCCTCTTCACTTCAGCCATATCAGGTACCACAATTTTGTCCTTGTATCTGAGGACACCCTCATCATCGATCTGAAACCCATCATCTGCATCCACTCTCAACACAAAGTCTCTAGTCATCACGCAAAAAGCATCTTCCATCTGAGCTGAACGAAGCATCTCAATTAAGGTAGACTACACCTACAAATGTGCCACCAGATCCCCAGTGTCAAACACTGAAATTACGGAACCGCCATCCATGCATGTCGCCAGCTCTCTAGCAAGAGATCTCCTCTCAACAGCCAGGTGTGCAAGGCTACCCATGGATTTCCTGCTCAAGGCATCAGCAACAACATTCGCCTTACCAGGGTGGTACATTATGATGCAATCATAGTCTTTAAGCAGCTCAAGCCATCTCCTTTGCCTCAAATTCAGTTCCTTCTGCGTCAATAGATACTGAAGACTCTTATGATCTGTGTAAATCTCACAGGTCTCGCCATACAAGTAATGGCGCCAGAGCTTTAAAGCAAACACCACTGCTGCCAATTCTAGATCATGCGTCGGGTAAATCTTCTCACGGTTTTTCAGCTGCCGCGACACATAGGCAATGACCTTAATTGTTGTACTGCATAAGGACGCATCCCAAGCCTACTCCCGAGGCATCGTAGTATACGACAAAACCCCCAGACCCCAACGGTAAGGCAAGTATAGGTGCCGACGTCAGACGATCCTTGAGCTTTTGAAAGCTCTCCTCACATCTATCATCCCAGGCAAACTTAACCTTCCTTTGAATCAACCGAGTTAGGGGGGCTACAATCCGTGAGAATTTCTCCACGAACTTCCAGTAATACCCGGCCAGACCCAAGAAGCTACGTATCTCAGATACGCTAGTCGACCTCTCCCAATTCTGCACAGTCTCAATTTTGGCGGGATACACCTTGACCCCTTCTCGGGACACCACATGCCCTAGGAATCCTACACTTTCCATCCAAAACTCGCACTTGGAGAACTTAGCATAAAGCTGATACTCCCTGAGAGTCGCTAGAACTGTCCTCAAGTGCTCACTATTCTCCTCTTTGCTCCTAAAGTATACCAGAATATCATCAATAAAAATAATCACGAACTTGTCCAGGTACTCTTTGAACAAACGGTTCATCAGGTCCATGAAAACAGCGGGTGTATTAGTTAGCCCAAAAGACATGACTAAAAACTCATAATGTCCATATCTCATTCCAAAAGCTGTGTTAGGCACATCTTGATCCCGGATCTTCAGCTGGTGGTATCCGAACCTCAAGTCAATCTTGGAGAACCATTGTGCCCCTTGAAGCTCATCGAACAGGTCATCAATCCTCGGCAACGGGCATCGGTTTTTTATGGTAACCTTATTCAGTTGCCTATAGTCCATGCACATCCGCATGGACCCGTCCTTCTTCTTAACAAAGAGAACCGGAGCTCCCCACGGAGCTACACTTGGGCGAATGAAACCCAAGTCCATGAGCTCCTGCAGCTAGCCCTTGAGCTCCCTCAGCTCGGTCGGCGCCATCCAATATGGGGGGATGGATATCGATTTCACCCCCGGCTGTAACTCAATGCAGAATTCAATCTCTCTGTTTGGAGGTAACCCTGAAAGTTCCTCAGGGAACCCGTTAGGGAACTCACATGTCACCGAAGTCTCTCTTAGCCCTATAGCCAGACCTTTGGTTTCATTCGCCACAGATACAAAAGCTAGGAAGGACTAGCAGCCTCCACAGAGTAACTTCCGAGCCTTCAAGGCTGAAATCACCCTACAAGGGTCCCCTTTTTCGTCACCCTGGAAGATGAGTTGCGACAACTCCGGCTTAGTAAATATAACTGCCTTAGCCCTACAGTCCACCTTCGCATAATGGACAGCCAGCCAGTCCATACCCAGAATGACATCCAACTATAGTGACGGAAGTAGAATCAGATCAGCTGCCAGGAGGTAGTCACAAACATATACCTCAAAGTCATGAAAGATCAATTTGGCTACAGTCGTATCGCCCGTAAGCGTTGACACCACAAGCGGTGTCTCAAGCACTTTTACTTCTCTTAGTAATAAAGGCGCAAATGAAGCAGATACAAAAGAATGAGTAACTCCTGGGTCAAATAGAACATATGCAATAGTAGAACCAACTAAAAGTGTACCTGCTACCATGGCGTTCAACGCATCAGCGCCGTCTGGTGTAAGTGAGAAAACCCGAGTGGGAGCCTTCCCAAAAGTACTCGATCGCTGCCCTCTGCCCTGGGTCTAACCCCTCTGAGCCACTGAAGTGGTGGACACCAGTGCTTTTCCCTGTGATCGGGCTGCTCCCTGACCCCCACTGACTGGACAGTCCTTCTTAAAGTGCCCTTGCTGACCACATATGAAACAGGCATCTGAACGGCCATAGCATACACCCTAATGTCATCTGCCACACTGTCCACAAGACGGCGGTGCCTCAGGCCTCCTCGGCAAAGATGTATCCCCTGTAGGTGTCCTCTATACAGAACTCGGCCCTGAGTGGCATCTAACCATGATCTGTCCTCTGCTCACCTGCGGAACTGGCCTCGCGACGGCGCCCTCAGATTGTAATATCCTAGATATTTACTTAATTTATTTTTTCTGTTGCATGTGTTTGTCAGCCTAGCGGACTAGTTCGTGGTCGAGCCAAGTCGAGTCATGATTCGGAGCAAGGTTGCAAGCTCGGGTAAGTAGGATGTGAATTTATAAATTTTTAGGCTTGGGTAGTTGAGAGTATTTAATTTGGTGTTGTGTGTGCATAATTGCTAATTATGTTCATATGGGTATTTAATTAATTGCTTGTGATTTATTAGAATAAGATTAATTAAATTATTTAAGTCTATCGGGTTAGCGGATTTTGGTTTTGGCTTAAGTTGGATACGGGTTGTGAATTAAGGGTTTAAGGCGTTAGGGTTGAGGAGGGTGTATAAAACCTCCCCTCATGGCTTGTGGCTCCTATTTTGGAGCCACCCAAAGAGTTGAGAAAGGGAGTCAGCCACCAAGCCAACCCAAGCCGCCAGCCCCCTTTCCCTTTCCCCCTTGGAGCCGCCGCCACCCAGAGCTGAGCCGAGCCGCCTGCTTCCTCTCTTCCTTCTTTCCCTTTGGAGCCAAGCCAAGGGGAGCCGAGCTACCCTCTTCTTCCCCTCTCTCCCTCTCTCCAAGCCGGTGGCTTGGAGTGAGCCGCCACCTTGCTTTCTTCTCTTTGGGGTTGAACCGCCGGATTTCGAAGCCGAAATTTGTAATACCCAAAAATCTTAATAATAATATTTTATTTCTGAGTGGGGGATCGTGGGCCCTAATTAGCACGGATTGTCGGGAAGCTCCGGGATTAGGCCCGAGTAAGCATTTAATGTAGAAAATTTACGAGAAATTTTATTTGTCTTATCTCTGTGATTTAGCATGCTAGAGTGATAGAGGGTCTCGAGAAAAATTTGGCGGTGCAATCGGATCTCGAATCAGAGTTAGATCGGATGAGTTATGAGCTATTTAAGTCGGATAGCTTAGGTAGGGGTATTTTGGTCATTTGGATCCAATCGGTGTCTATAAATTAGACCCTTGGGTGTGCAATCAGGGGTTTTGAGCCACGCGCCACCCGATGCAAAGAGAGAGGAGAGAGAGGGCACCGTCGAGGAGGAGGAGCCGTCGGAATCGGATTTTCGCGAATTCATCGGTGTCGATCGGGGGAAGATCCTACGCGTCTTTTTCTTTCGTTTTCTCTCCATCCGGTAAGTGGATTTAGGAATTCTTTTCTCCAATTCTTGATTCATGTCGTTGTTCTTATGTTTCGAGGTTTTTCATCAATTTTTGACGTATTTTCTTGTATTGGATCGAAAGTCAGATCGATCGTTTCTTAAGTGAATTATGTTGTTTACTCTTTTTGGAATAAAATTTTCTTTTTTTTTCTTTTTCTACCCTTCCTGTTCATCTTGCCGGTCGGTGCTTGCTGCGCTAGGAGGCGGCGCCCGCTGAGGCACCGCGGCGGCATGTGCGCCAGCGAGGCATCGCAGCGGCAACTATGCCAGCGAGGCGCTGCGGGGGAGGCGGTGCCCGGTGAGCAGTGGCGCCCGGCGTGGCGTCGCTGTCACCCGCCGTGTGGTGGCGGTGGTGCACCGGTAGGGGTCGGCGTCAGTGCCAACGTCGGCGCCATCGTCTCTAGCGGCTCGACAGCGGCTGGAGAAGGGGCGGCGACCTAGGTGGGGGAGATAAAATGAAGGGCTGAGATTGGTTTGGGTGAGATGGAGGGCTGGATTGAACTGGTTGAAATGAAATGCAGAGATTTGATCTGGTGTAGATGTAAGGCTATGATTTCATCATGTAGATGGAGGGATGGGATTGCATCATGATAGATGTAAGCCTGTGGATGCATCATATTAGATGGAAGGCTGAGATTAAATCAAGTTAGATGGAAGACCGAGATTGCATCAGGTTAGATGGAGAGCTGTGATTGCATCTGGTTAGATGAAGGGCTGTGATTGCATCTGGTTAGATGTAAGGCTATGATTGCATCATGTAGATGGAGAGCTGTGATTGCATCTGGTTAGATGGAGGGCTATGAATGTATCCAATTAGATGTAAGGCTATGATTTCATCATGTAGATGGAGGGTGGTAATTGCATCTGGTTAAATGTAAGGCTGAGATTGCATCATGTTAAATAGAGGACTGTGATTGCATCATATTAGATAGAAGGCTGTGATGTGATCCTATTTAGATGAAGGGCGGAGATTTCATTACTAATTTATTGATTGTAACACCGTTATATTTATTTATAGTAGTGATTTATTAAATAAATTATGGCATTTGTTTTATTATTCTAAATAATTATTTGGAGGCCTTAAAGTTAGTAAAACTATATATGAATTTTTACCTAATCGTCGTTCTGAATTCATTGGTGTGGTCTACTTCTCCATCAGACCTTCAGATTTTGAAAATAGTAGCCGGGTGTCGCCTCGTTTTGCGTGCCAAGCTGAAAAATCACATTTTATATATTTTTATGATTCGATCTGAGATGATTCATGGATATAGTAGTTAATGAGGTGAATTTTATCCTAGATCAGTGATTGCTATGATGAGTTATTTTGTCATGTTCCAGTTCATTGATTTATAGTTGGAGTTTCTTTTGTACACTGCTTTCATGATACACGTGCATCCTTTCTTACAGTGCCATAATTTTATTTTATGATTGTTTAATTATGCTATGAACGTTATTTCTACATATATATCTGTATGTGATTGTGATGTATAGCAGGAGGAGGTGGAGGATGAGGTATGCCCTTGACATATCCTTTATTACTTGTTGATAGCACATATTGTTCATACTTATATACTTTCGTGTGTGGTGTTGTGATGTGCTTGTTGCATTTCTCGGAAGCCTCGCTGGTGAGGGGAGGGTATGCCCCAAAGAGATAGCGTTGGTCTTATTCTGGAAGTCCGGTTGGTGAGGGGAGATCATACCCCAAAGAGACAGTCTAGAGACCCAAGCAGGTGAGGGGAACGTATTCCCCAACATGCTAGCTCAAAAGAGCCAGTGCCGGTGAGGGGAGGGCATGCCCCAAAGAGACGATACTGAGCTGGGTGGTAGTTCGGCGACCACCCGTCTACCTACCCTATGTGGTTATGAGGGACCGACGGGTCCGGGGAGCATGCATATGATTGAGGTGTTGCATTGCATGCATTTGATTGAGGTGTTGCATTCATCCTATTTTATTGTTGTGGATATGTGTATACTTATTGATGGATGCTTATATTTATTGTTGTGGATATTAGTAGGGTAGTGGATGTGTTACCGATGCTTGTTCCGTCATTTTTAAAGATATTTAATACTTATTGACGGATGTTGATTTCATGCATAGAGCTATGGATATATAATTGCTCATTTATTCTGACGTTGTTGTTACGCTATTTATATCGGCTATTTGTGTTTTTATGCATGATGATTGAGTTAGTGAATTGAGGACCGATCTGCTCACTAAGTCCTAGTTGGACTTACCCATCATTACTATTATTTTGCAGCACCTGAGCTAGATCAGAGAGGCACCGAGGTGCAGTAGCGCGGCTGGTGGCGACAAGGCAGCGGGTCTCGTGACATGTCGTGATCGAGGAGGATACCTGAGTCATTTTAGTGTCTCTTTGAGTTGTTGAGTCATGTTGACTCGGGTCGTGGTTTCCGCATTTTAATTTTATTTGGGGAGTTTTGTTTATTTATTTGAACTCCTTTTTAATAACTTGTTCAATGTGTTCATATTGAGTTTTGGTTTGGTTTAGTTCATGATGTCATGACTATTCTTTTCACAAAAAAAAAACTTTTACTGTTCAGGTTATTATTGTTTTGTTTTAGTTGGGTTAGGCTTCGAGATACGTGGCGTATCCTAGCCGGTCATACCGGATTTGGGGTGTGACAAAATCGGAGGCCGTCGATCGGATTCTCGTCTCCAATCCCTTCCTTAATTAGGTGAGTGGTTTTATCCCTCCTATTCGGATTTTCTTCGAATTTTCTTGAAGCCGCCTTGAAGATTCTTGATCTTGATAATGTTTTTTTTTGTGTGTTCTTGAGATTTTCTTGGTTTCCATGCCATGCTTGGATTTTAAATTTTAATCTCATATCATGGGGCATATGTTTAATGTAAGATCTATGATTTTATGATTTAATCTTCTGAATCTTGGATGTAACCTCATCTTGGAGTTCTAGATGTTCTTGATGTTATAGATTAATTAATCTCCTTGATTCTTGATTAGGGATTCTTGATATATATGCTAGCTTTTATTTAGTGAAAATTATGAGATTGTATGCATGATTGGCATGATAACATGAATCTGTGATGTTGGAAATTTAGAATTTAATTCTATAAAATTCAGGTTTTATTTCATGATGTGCTGGAAATTTCAGTTTTCTAAAATTTATATGTTGTTTGTTGAATTTGGGCTGATTTATGATTTCTTTGTTATTATGTGCTTAGATCTCTTAACATAGTCTTGTAACCTATCGTTTCGACCAGAAAATATAGTTTGGAAACATAGGACACACTCTGGAGACAAGATTCGGGTCAGACACAATAGTTCTGGGTAGAACAGTAACCTAAAACAAAACTCTAAAATAAAACCCTAATTGAGATGATCTAAATTTTAATTATATAATTAAAATTGAGTTAAGGGTGAGCATAATCTGTTATGAACCAACTTATAAGGTATTCATGAAATAAAACCACACGAGTTCATGACATTGTGGGTCTAAGGGATAGAGATCGGGTTTGGAGTGTTGAAACGCTTCATGATGAGGATACCTCGAGGACACCGTTGGACGATCTTGACTTAGGTCTTGATGTGTCATATCCTTGGGAATGACGGAGCGGCTCAATTGGGAGCTGGGTTACGGGCTACGCCCGGGTGGTTGAACGTCAAATTCCCAACCCGCAGGATAAGTTCGGAGGGCCTTCCCGATTATCCTCGTGGGTGATGTTGCCTATGGGCATGGTAAGGCTTTGGCCCGATGCACCCCTTTCTATTGGTGATGTTGCCTTCAGGCATGGTAGGGCTTCGGCCGATGCACCTTTCTATTGGTGATGTTGCCTTCAGGCATGGTAGGACTTCGGCCTGTTGCACCTTTCTATTGGTGATGTTGCCTTCCGGCATGGTAGGGCTTCGGCCTGTTGCACATTTCTGTTGGTGACGTTACCTTCGGGCATGGTAGGGCTTCGGCCTGATGCACCTCTTTGGAGAGTTAAATGTCGTGGGCATGGGTGGCCTATTGGCTTGGTAGCTAGTCACACCTCTGTGACTTTGCCTTTTTAGATATAGAATTTATTTATGTTATCTCTATGTTTATTTGTGGGGGTGGGTAAAACTGCTCGCGGAGTTCTTTAAACTCATCCGTTGTCATTTGATTTCTATTTTGCAGAGCCTGACCGGTGCGGTGGGTTGGATGCACTTGGCGTCGCTGGAGGGCAGAGGAGCCACTAGATCTCATAGCAGTCCTAGTTAGGGTCATAGTCGAGTCTTTTTGGTAGTTGTCATGCACTTGTATTAGCTTGATTTGGAGTTGTAGTCCTTAGGGTATTTATGTTATTTATTTCAGGTTTTATTTGACTAAACTTTTGAACTGTTGGACTTAATCGTATTTCCGCACTTTTTATTTCTGAGCTATTAAACTAAACTTGGTGTTGGTTCGCTTTTCCTTAAAAAAATAAAACTTGTTGTTTTCTTTACGCTACATTATTTGATTTGACATGTGCATGGTTTAGGCTTCGGGGTATAGGCACGTATACCCTAGCCGGTCACGTGACCCTGAGTTGGGGCGTGACAAAGTTGGTATTAGAGCATGTGGTTCAATCTGACTACGACCTAGAGTTATCACTTTATAGGGCATTGCTAGCGTGTCAGTATATGGTAGGGGTATGCTATGAGATCAATGGGCTAAGTCTGCACCTCAGCGCGACTTGTGGTTTAGTTTGCAAAACATTGGGTGAATTCAATTGCTTAATATTGAATTATTTCTTTTCTGGTGTTTCCAGGTCAATGGAGGCCTTTGATGCCGCAAGGAGCGGTAGTGATAGCAACTCCAATGAGCGCCGAGACTGAGGCCAGGGCCAGGGTCGGGGTCGAGGGAGACAACCGCAAGCCCGGGAGGAGATGGGACCAGATCCCATGGTTGTGCAGCTGCAGGCCCGAGTGGCTGAGCTGACTGAGGCACTCCGTATGGAGGAGGAACTGGGACAGTCTCAGGGTAGCACAACTTGAGTCCGTGAATGGCCCTATGCTAGAGAGTACACCATTTTGGGGGGGCTACCTTTGTATGGGTGCGTGGATTAGTGATCCTTACAATGATTGCTTAGTCTTTTGAATGATTCATTGGATCTCATCATATAGGTTAATATTTATGGTGTAGTATGATTAGGGCGGCCCTAGGGGGCCGATTGATAGAGTTATGCAGAAGGAATCTGCAGGGGTTGGCTGAGAGTAAATTTCCCCTATAGCTGAAATTTTGGATTGATTGATGGATCTTTCACTTAGATTTCAGGAAATATAAATTATGGGTGTAGAGCGACCTTATACTTAAGGGCTGTGATTATGTACGGCCAAAGTTGAGCATGACCAAAGTGGTTTTGCTCTGAGACATGTTTTGGGTGCGGACAGGTGGGACATTTTAGAAAGGATTATCCTAGCAAGGGCAGTCAGCAGCCAGATCAAACCAGAGGAAAGGCACCGAAGTCACTAGGTTCCGTAGCTCAAAGGGGTTAGACTCAGGGAGGAGGCCAGCGAGCTGGTGGTTCAAAGAGGCCCGCTGCACTAGTGGTTGCTATGAACCAAGAGGGCGCTGAGGCGTCCAAGGTAGTAGAGTCAGGCAACCTTGTTGTTGGTTCGGCAGTTGCGTATGTCTTATTTGATCCGGGTGCTACGCACTCTTTCGTGTCTGTTTTGTTTGCTGCTAAGTTGGTAGGGGTACCTTTTGTGCTTGAGTTACCTCTTGTGGTGTCTACGCCTACGGGCATTTCGGCGATGGCAGAGACAGTCTTTCAGGGCTGCGAGGTTGTCATTTGTGGGCATGCGTTGATAGCTGACTTGACACTCCTGCCGATGCTGGAGCTTGATATAATTTTGGGCATGGACTGGTTGGCAGACCATTTCACCTCAGTGGGTTGCAGAGCTAAGACTGTGACCTTCAGTTAGCCCGAGTTGCCCCAATTTATCTTCCAGGGTGATGAAAGGGGAGAGCCGTTAACGACAATTTCAGCTCTTAAGGCTCGGAGGCTACTTTTGGGCAGATGTCAGTCCTTTTTGGCTTTTGTATCAGTGGTAGAGGAAGGCAGAGGTGCAGCCAGGGGCATCGAGGGGACGCCCGTGTTATGTGGGTTCTCTGATGTATTTCCAGAGGAGATGCTAGGGTTACCTCCAGAGAGACAGATCGAATTCTGTATCGATTTGCAGCATGGGTGAAGTCGATCTCCATTCCTCCGTATCGGATAGCACCAATTGAGTTGAGGGAGTTAAAATCCTAGTTGCAGGAGCTGCTTGATCTGGGTTTCATTTGCCCCAGTGTTTCACCTTGGGGTGCTCCAATGCTCTTGTGAAAAAGAAGGATGAGACAATGTAGATGTGCATTGATTACCGATAGCTTAACAAGGTAACAGTGAAGAATCGGTACCCATTGCCCAGGATTGATGACATATTTGATCAGCTTCAGGGAGCTCAATGGTTTTCTAAGATTGACCTGCGGTCAGGGTATCATCAGTTGAGGATCCGGGACAGTGACGTCCCTAAGACTGCTTTCAGGTCGATGTATGAGCACTTTGAGTTCCTGTTGATGTCCTTCGGGATGACTAATGCACCTACAATATTTATGGACCCGATGAACCGAGTGTTTAAGGAATACTTGGATAAGTTTGTCATTGTGTTCATTGATGACATTTTGATTTATTCCAGGAGCAGAGAGGAGCATGCTGTGCACTTGGGGGTAGTTCTGGAAACTCTCAGGGAGCACAGATTGTATGTCAAATTCTCCAAGTGCGAGTTCTGGCTGGAGAGCGTGGGGTTTCTTGATCATGTGGTGTCCAAGGAAGAAATAAAGGTGGACCTTGCAAAGATAGAGGCGGTTAAGAACTGGAAGAGACCGACTAATGTGTCAGAGACCCGCAGTTTTCTGGGGTTGGCAGGTTATTACAAGAAGTTTGTAGAAAATTTCTCCAGAATTGCAGCACCATTGACCCGCCTAACCCACAAGAAGGTCAAGTTCGAATGGGACAGTAAGTGCGAGGAGAATTTTCTAAAGCTTAAGGACCGCCTGACGTCGGCGCCAGTTTTAGTAGTACCCTTGGGTTTAGGAGGTTTTGTTATTTATTGTGATGTCTCCCGAGTCAGCTTGGGTTGCATGCTGATATAGAATGGCAAAGTGATAGCCTATGCCTCCACGCAGTTGAAGGTTCATGAGAAGAATTACACAACCCATTACCTTGAGGTGGCAACGGTGGTGTTCGCAATGAAGTTGTGGCGTCGCTACCTTTATGGCGAGGCTTGTGAGATATACACTGATCATAAGAGCCTCCATTATTTGCTTACCCAAAAGGAATTGAACCTAAGGCAGAGAAGATGACTTGATCAAGCTGTTGAAGGACTATGACTGCACGATCATGTACCATCCAGGGAAGGCTAATGTGGTAGCTGATGCTCTGAGCATGAAGTCTATAGGCAGTCTAGTGTATTTGGCAGTTAGGAGGAGGTCGTTGGCCCAGGATTTGGCCTAGGATTTGGCCCTATGTTTGGATGGTGGAGCAGTCTTGTCAGTATTAGATTCTAGTGCGCTGGTGGCCCAATTGAGAGTGCAGTCCACATTGGTTGACATGCTGCGAGCAGTGCAGGAAGAGGATGTTTTTTACGCACTCACTAAGGATCTGGCCAGGAGAGGAGATGCAGATAATGGGTTCAGTGTAGACTCGGAGGGCGTTCTGAGGTTTAAGAACCGAATAGTAGTACCAGACATGGCCGAGGTTCGCAGGCAGGTGCTGAAGATGGCCCATCGATCAACCTATACTATGCATCTGGGAGCCACGAAGATGTACAAAGATCCCATGCAAAACTATTGGTGAAAAGGCATGAAAAGAGAAGTGGCCGAGTTCGTGTCTAAGTGCTTAGTGTGTCAGTAGGTGAAGGCTGAGCATTTGAAGACGGCAGGGTTACTCCAGAACTTAGGGGTACCGGAGTGGAAATGAGAGAAGATAACCATGGATTTCGTGACTGGGTTGCTAATGTCCGGGAAAGGCAATGATTCTATCTGGGTAGTGGTGGATCGCCTAACCAAGACATCGCATTCCATACCAATTAGGACGACCTTTTCAGTTGAGCAGTATACGAGATTGTTCGTGGATCGGATCGTCGCTTATCATGGAGTTCTAGTTATGATTATCTCAGATCGGGGCACTCAGTTCACGGCTCGATTTTGGCAGTCCTTCAAGGAAGCGTTGGGCACTCAAGTTTGGTTCAGTACTGCATTTCACCCTCAGACAGATGGTCAGTCAGAGCGGACTATTCAGACGGTAGAGGATATGTTGAAGGCATGTGTCTTAGACCTGGAGGGCAGTTGGGAGAGGCACTTACCTCTGATTGAGTTTGCTTATAATAACAGCTACCACAGTAGCATTGGGATGACCCCCTTTGAGGCGTTGTACGGGCGGAGATACAGATCGCCTATAGGTTGGTTTGAGGCAGGAGATTCTCTTATGATGGGACCCGATATGGTGGAAGAGGCTGCGAAAAAGGTGAAGCAAATTAGAGAGAGGATGTTAGCAGCTCAAAGTCGCCAAAAGATGTATGCTGATGGAAAGGCCAGGGAGGTAGAGTTTGTTGAAGGGGACATGGTGTTCCTCAAGGTGTCCCCTATGAAAGGGGTGGTGAGGTTTGGTAAGAAAGGAAAGCTAAGCCCTAGGTTTATTGGGTCGTTTCCTATTCTCAAGCGCAGGCGAGCCGTGGCCTATGAGTTTGCCCTACCTCCTAGTATGGACCGAGTACATCTAGTATTCCATGTGTCTATGCTGAAGAGGTATATTCAGGATGAGTCTCATGTGATCGAGCCTACCGCAGTGAAGGTGGATTTAGCAGTCTCTTATGAGGAGCGACCAGTTGAGGTGCTAGACCGGCAGATCCGAAAGTTGAGGTCCAAAAAGATTCCCTTGGTTAAAGTCAGATGGGAGCATCATTCTGGCCAGGAGGCCACCTGGGAGGTGGAGCAGGATATGAGGGAGCATTATCCTTCATTATTTGATGATGCGGTGAGTTCTTATTCTTTTCTGAAATTCGAGTACGAATTTTCTTTAAGGAGAGAGGATTGTAATATCCTAGATATTTTTTTTTTTCTATTGCGTGTGTTTGCCAACCTAGCGGACTAGTTCGTGGTCGAGCCAAGTCGAGTCATGGTCCGGAGCGAGCTTGCGAGCTCGGGTAAGTAGGATGTGAATTTATGAATTTTTAGGCTTGGATAGTTGAGAGTATTTAATTTGGTGTTGTGTGTGCATAATTGCTAATTATGTTCATATGGGTATTTAATTAATTGCTTGTGATTTATTAGAATGAGATTAATTAAATTATTTAAGTCTATTGGGTTAGCGGATTTTGGTTTTGGCTTAAGGTGGATGCGGATTGTGAATTAAGGGTTTAAGGGGTTAGGGTTGAGGAGGGTGTATAACCCCCCCCCCCCCCCCCTCATGGCTTGTGGCTCCTATTTTGGAGCCACCCAAAGAGTTCAGAAAGAGAGCCAGCCACCAAGCCAAGCCAAGCCAAGCCGTCAGCCCCCTTTCCCTTTCCTCCTTGGAGCCACTGCTACCCAGAGCCGAGCCGAGCCGCCTGCTTCCTCTTCCTCTCTTCCTTCTTTCCCTTTGGAGTCAAGCCAAGGGGAGCCGAGCCGCCCTCTTCTTCCCCTCTCTCCCTCTCTCCAAGCCGGCGGCTTGAAGTGAGCCGCCATCTTGTTTTCTCTTCTTTGGGGTTGAGCCGCCGGATTTTGAAGCCAAAATCGGAGGCCGTCAATTGGATTCTCGTCTCCAATCTCTTTCTTAGTTAGGTGAGTGGTTTTATCCCTCCTATTCGGATTTTCTTCGAATTTTTTTGAAGCCGCCTTGAAGATTCTTGATCTTGATGATATATTTTTTTGTGTTCTTGAGATTTTCTTAGTTTCCATGCCATGCTTGGATTTTAAATTTTGATCTCATATCATGGGACATATGTTTAATGGAAGATATGTGATTTTATGATTTAATCTTGTGAATCTTGAATGCAACCTCATCTTCGAGTTCTAGATGTTCTTGATGCTATAGATTAATTAATCTCCTTGATTCTTAATATATATGCTAGCTTTTATTTTGTGAAAATTATGAGATTGTATGCATGATTTGCATGATTAGCATGATAATATGAATCTATGATATTGGAAATTTAGGGATTTAATTCTGTAAAATTCGGATTCTATTTCATGAGGTGCTGGAAATTTCAGCTTTCTGAAATTTATATGTTGTTTGTTGAATTTGGGCTGATTTATGATTTCTCTGTTATTATGTGCTTAGATCTCTGAACATAGTCGTGTAACCTATCATTTTGATTAGAAAACATAGTTTGGAAATATAGGACACACTCTAGAGACTAGATTCCAGTCAAACACAGCAGTTATGGGCAGAACAGTAACCTAAAACATGAAATAAAACAACACGGGTTAATGACATTGTGGGTCTAAGGGATAGGGGTCGGGTTTGGAGTGTTGAGACGCTTCATGGTGAGGATACCTCTAGGACACCGTAGGAGGATCTTGACTTAGGTCTTGATGCGTCATATCCTTGGGAATGGCGGAGCGGCTCAATTGGGAGCCGGGTTACGGGTTACGGGCTACGCCCGGGTGGTTGGACGCCAAATTCCCAACCTACAGGATAAGTTCGGAGGGTCTTCCCGATTATCCTAGTGGGTGATGTTGCATATGGGCATGGTAGGGCTTTGGCCCGATGCACCCCTTTCTATTGGTGATGCTGCCTTCAGGCATGGTAGGGCTTCGGCCGATGCACCTTTCTATTGGTGATGTTGCCTTCAGGCATGGTAGGGCTTCGGCTTGATGCACCTTTTTGTTGGTGATTTTGCCTTCCGGCATGGTTGGGCTTCGGCCTGATGCACTGTTCCTATTAGTGACATTGCCTTCAGGCATGGTAGGACTTTGGCCTGATGCACCTCTTTGGAGAGTTAGATGTCGTGGGCATGGGTGACCTGTTGGCCTAGTAGCTAGTCACATCTCTATGACTTTGTCTTTTTAGAGATAGAATTTATTTATGTTATCTCTATGTTTATTTGTGGGGGTGGATAAAACTGCTCGCTGAGTTCTTTGAAATCACCTGTAGTCGTATGATTTCTATTTTGTAGAGCCTGGCCGGTGAGGTGGGTTGGATGCACTTGGCATCGTTGGAGGGCAGAGGAGCCACTGGATGTCATAGCAGTCTTAGTTAGGGTCGTAGTTGAGTCTTTTTGGTAGTTGTCATGCACTTGTATTAGCTTGATTTGGAGTTGTAGCCCTGAGGGCATTTATGTTATTTATTTCAGGTTTTATTGACTAAACTTTTGAACTGTTGGACTTAATCGTATTTCCGCACTTTTCATTTCTGAGCTTTTAAACTAAACTTGGTGTTGGTTCGTTTTTCCTTTAAAAAATAAAAGTTGTTGTTTTCTTTACACTACATTATTTGATTTGGCATGTGCATGGTTTAGGCTTTGGGGTATAGACACGTATACCCTGGCCGATCACTTGACCCTAAGTTGGGGCGTGACAATGGGCCTGTCGCGCCACTGGTCCATCAGATCTAGACCTCTTCCTCGAGTGCCCCTCAGGTCGCTCTGCATGTACTAGAGCTTCCTTACGCATCGCCTCATCAATTACCGCAACAAAAGGTGTGTCATGTGTGTAGTGAATCAAGCGGCCAATCTGCGATCGCAGTCCCTCCACAAATCGTCTAACCCTAGCTATCTCAGTGGCTACCAAGGTAGGGTGGTAGCGGGACAACCTAGTAAACTCCATCTCTTACTATTGGACCGTCATCCCGCCCATCTGGTGCAACTGCTCAAACTCTCTTGCCCGATTCTCGCGGACATTCCTAGGCAGGTACCGCTCTATCACTGCGGCCTTAAACTCATCCCATGTAGGGGGTGGTGTAAGGTCCCCCTACGGGCCTCCTAGGTCTGGAGCCACTCCTTGGCCGGTCCCCTCATCTGTAAGCCCACCATGCGTGCTGCCGCCTCAAATGGATACCCGAGCACCTGGCAGAGTGCATAACAATCATTGAGAAACTCTGTGACTTCTGTTGTCGGATCGCTACCGGTGAACTCTGGGGGCCTCAATCTGACAAACCTCTCATAAGGAATCTCAAGGCCCACAGCCTCATGATAATACTCTACCCCAATCACAGGTGGCACTAACTCCTCAGTCACTGGAGGTGCTAGTGCAATTAATTGGCTTGGGTTGAGGCAGTTGTTGGCTCATTTCTCACTCCTTGCGGAGCGCTTCAATTAACTCGGCCACCTGGGCCTCTAACTATGCCACTCGGGGGTCTGGCTCTGCCCTCTCTTGGGTTGGGCGGCCACGGCCCCTACCCCTAGTGCGGCCTCGACCCCTCTGGCCTGCAGAATTACTGTCACACCCACTCATCACTGCCTCACCCTGAGCCTCCATCACTGTCAAAAACATAATAGAAAAACCAAAAGCATTAAGTACAAGTTTAATTAAAACTGTTACCGTGAACATAAAGTACTGCTGCTGATGCGGCCATCTCCGTAGCCCAATCTCCTGAGTAGAACACACCTTGTACGACACACTGACTCTTGTCTATATAGTACTCTATGTTCTAATGACGTAGTCCGGACCAACCACATGCTCTGATACCACTTTATCACGCCCCAAAATTGAGTCACGTGACTGGCCAGAGTGCGATCGAACACCCTGAAGCCTAAACCAAACATCTAGATATAATATGCATCAAAACCAAAAGAGATAATGTACTATAGCATAGAAATAAACATCTGGTGACAACTCAATATCACATCTATGGAGTACAATATAAATATGTTGCTTATAAGTTCAGGAAATAAAAGACTATCATTCCAATCACACTAATATTTTAACAGACTCTGTTCTAACAAGACTTGACTCGACTACGTCAACTAGCTCACGAGATTGCTACCGGAGTCCGCCATCATTAGTTGTGCAATACCTCGGGCTCACGCTCTGCAAAACAAACATGAAAATAAAAGTGAGTATAAAACTCAGTGAATGGTCTCTCAATCCTCAATAAATGGAATCCAATAATGACAATACATGTAATATATCAAGTGAGTGCAGATGTCAAGTTAATTATGTAAGGAATGTACTCCCATCCGACTCTACGAAAAATGTTTTCTAATTTTTGAATCCCAGTTAGTCATTTTTCCCAGTTTCACTGATCTAGGAAGGCCCTTTAGACTCAGTGTCCAACTGACTCTCCCCCTCGGGTTCACTAGTCTAAGAAGGCCCTCTACAACTAGTACCCAACTATTTTCCTGCTCGGGTTCACTGGTCAAGGAAGGCCCTCTAGAACCAGTACCCATTGTTTTCCTGCTCGGGTTCACTGGTCTAGGAAGGCCCTCTAGATCCAGCACCCACTCGATCGGAAAGGCCCTCCGACCAATGATCGCTCGTACGTTGTGCGTACCACTCGGCCTGCATGCGGCCCATAGCCATCATGTGCGCTAGGTGCACTACTCGGCCCACTAGCCCCATGTATCTCATGCGCAGAGTGCACCACTCGGCCTAATAAGGCTCATAAACACCTCGTGTGATGTGCACACCATTCGGCCCAATATGCCCCGGACCACTACCCGAGGGTCACATCCTCATGTCAACACACCCAAGGTTCACTTATCCCTGGTATCAACTAAAACCCCAATAGTTTATGACGGATTAGGAACGTCACACTGAGCCCGCAACCGACCCGATTAACATGCACTACAAAAATTCCAGCTTACTGAAATCGTCGATTTCCTACCCCCACGTTACTGTTCAAGTCACTTAAGTACTTTTTATGTTCCCAAAGCATACCTTACATGCAAATCGATAGGATACATCAGTACTTTTCGCATTAAATTGATTGTCCAAACTGCTAAATCAAATCAGCATAAATTTGACTAAATTTCCAGCACAACATATTTCAACTTCTATTATGTATATCATTTCAGCACAATGCCAAATGAAATTCTAGCATTTCATTATATGAAATTTAGGTCTCAAACATAAAGAATTTCAACAACATTATCATGAAATTTTCAGCATCTAAATATATGATCTAAGCATGCTTCGATTTCCACTCAATTAAGAACTCAAGTATGGCATTGTTTCAACCCAAATTAAAACAAAGATAAAATGCACAAATAGGGGATAAATAATACATCTCCTGTTAAATCTCTACCTTGTGAAGCCCTACTCTAATGTATTGCTCGGCCATACAAAGAAGTAAAAGATAGAAAAAAAAAACAAAGTAAAGCATGCTTTAGTTTGATTCACACCATGTTTGCAATTTCCCCTCTCCCTTTTTTTTTTTTTCTTTCCACCTACGTAACATTTCGATGTCACTGTTATCACCCTACCCAATGAAATCTCATCGGCTGAACCTCCAAGTCAACCTCCCTTTTTTTTGAAGTCATGCAGCCACAAGGAATATGGCACATGCGGCCATGAAAATCAAATTAGGGTTTTCAATCTCTATTCACCACTACACTGTACCTTAATCCATATCAACACTTATTTATCAAGGGAATCATCCAATCAAGTGGAGAAATCCAATTAATATAAAGAAATTTCTCAAAACTCTACATTGCAGCAGGCGGCATATGAGAGAAAGAGGGAGATGAGGAAAGAAGAATCCACTCACAAGAAGGAAGAAGAACAGAAGGAATACGAGAGCTTTGAGAAATCCGGTGTCCGATCTCCGATTTCGTTCGAATCCGGCGTCCAATCTCTCCTCTTCTCCAAGATCACTCGTCGCCCCTTCCCCAAGCATGTCTCGGGTTCCGTGCGGCTGTAGCAGCCGTACGGCACCCCACTTTTTCATTTTTATTTTTTTAGCTGAAATTATAATTCTGCCCCTAACTTAAGTAGTTCACTAAACCTTCTCTATCTCACCCGATCCAAGTTCGAATCCGGATCCGATTGAACTACTGGATTCCACTCGGAGTCCTCTTTAAATACGTGACGCATAAAATATTTTATCATTTAAATTTATAATTAAGAAAAAATTTAGAGTATCCAGATCTCACCTCAAGCTAAGCGTCAATGCTCAAGCCCGCATGCACCATCTCGCTTCACACACAACCCGCTGAAATCAATACACATAAAATATTTTAGCGGGTATTACAGTGACAAAGATAAAGATTGACTAGAATGATCTATTTAAGAGTTCAAACACAATAATCTATACTCAGTGTCTCCATCTTTCTACTTTCATTTATTAATTTCATCATATGCTCTTTTGGAAAGATCAGTGCATGCTTTGACAATATAGGTGAAGGTGAAGTTGGATGGTTCTAAGCAGTAATGAACATGAGGACGATGACATCAACGAGGCGACCAGATTTAGCAACGACGAAGATGAGTGAGGTGAAGAGGAAGGCATTTGGATCAACGAAGATGAGTGAGATGAAGAGGAAGACATCGGGCTCTAGTACGGTGTAGGCGGCTATGGAGATTGGCGCGGAAAGAAATCATTAAGGGCCAACTATCGCTGACGTTTACAATTTTCGTCGCTTTGATTACAACTAGCTGTAGTACTCGTGCTTTGCAGGGTTAACTTATAATTTTAAAAATAAAATTTTTGAAATTGAAGGTTATATTTTAATATGTATTTATATACAAATAGAATAGTTTATCAAAAAGATTCTGATATTTTTCATATTTTGTAATATAAATTTAATTTGAAATTATATAAATTTACATTTAGAATTAATTTTTTATAATGTTAGAAAATGATTATTTAAAATTTTAATAGTGAATTAATTAAAATTTTACATTTAGAATTAAATTTTATCTATAATTTAATATTCTTAATAATTTGAATAAAAAATTTAGAATTAAATAATTGTATTCCTAGATTTTTCAAAAATAAGTTACTATATTATTAACATTTTACAAAAAAAGTTTGAAATTAAATTTTTTATTTTTAATATATTATTATATATAAATAGAATAGTCTATAGATTTTTTTTGATATTTTCACATTTTGTAACATATTTTTAATTTGAAATTATATAAATTTAAATTTAAAACTATTTTTTTATATTTTTAGAAAAATAATTATTTTAAACTTCAATTATAAATTAATTTTAAATTTAAATTTGTAACAATAATTTAATATTCATAATGATTAAAATTAAAATTTTAAAAATTAAATATTCCTATACCTATATTTTCAGAAATAAGTTACAATACTATTATCATATTATAAAAAAATATACATTTCATAATAAAAACCAATAGTAAGATATTTAAATTAAATTACAGTTTAAAATAATAATATATAAATATACCATAAAGTAATATATATTAATTTAATTTGATTTATATAATTATAAAAGTGTACACATATATTTATATAATTTAATTTAAAATAACTATAAGTAATAATTAAATTTAAAATAAGAATAAGAATTAGAAAGATAAAAGATGAATTATCTTAGATTAGTAATTAATAATTATTTTTAACGCTAAAAATAATATGTTCATATAGAAAAAATATTTAAAAATAAAAATTCATATAAATAAATTTATAACCTAATATGACATACAAAATAAAATATCAATAAGATATAAATCTAAAAGTGGTAACTATCTTTTTATATAATGTTATTAATTTGTTTCAAAATAAAATTTTTGAATAGAAATTTAAATAAATAATTATAAAAATAGAAAAAATCAAAATTATTTCAAAACAAATAATACTATATAGGTTTTTGACAAAAATATATATCAAAAAAATAAAATAAAAAACTATTAATAATTTTAAGGGTAAACATCAAATATAATGCAAATATGAAGTAAAGTATCAATTAAAAATTTATAAATATAGACAACTAATTCAAAAAGAAGAAATTTGAAATAATTTATTTATTTTCAAAAATAAAGGAAATGATATTTCATAAATACAAAAGTAATAGAAAAAATAATTATATACATTAAAAAATTAATTTATATAGATTTCAATGATCAAAAATAAAAAAATGCAAAAATAATAATATTTTTATGGATAAAATCAAGTATAATATAAATATAAGATAACATAATGAAAAAAAATAGAAAATAAAATATGTAAATTATTCTAAGCTACATAAATTTCTTTGGTTTTGAAATACTATTTTTCATTAACAAACCCAAAAAAATAATATTTCAAAATCCAAAAACTAATATAAAAAATTTCAATAAATATAAAATATTTATAATTATTATTCAAAAAATAATAAATACAAAATTAAAAATATCAAAATAGGTGCATATAGAGAAAATAAGTGGGGTAAAAACTTTTATTCTAAATTTAAGTGGGATAAAAATTTGGGAGGAAAAAATTTAGGTGGGAAAAGTGACAAAAATTTGAGAGGGAGTTTAGGCGGAAATGATATGTTATTTATATATAAAAAAAATTGAAATTATTTAATTTTTTAAAAAAATAAAGAAAAAATAATATTTCATAAACACAAAAATAATATAAAAGATAATTATATAGATTAAAAAATTAATTTATATGAATTTCAATTATCAAAAATATTAAAAATGCAAAAATAATAAGATTTTTATGAATAAAAATCAAATATAATATAAGTATGCATAAATTTTTTTAATTTTGAAATACTATTTTTCAATAACAAATCCAAAAACTATTATAAAAAACTTCAATAAATTAAAAATATTTACAATTATTATTCAAAAAAAAAATTAAAAATTAAAAATATTAAAATAGATTATTATAGAAAAAATAATTAAGTGGGATAAAAAAATTTATTACGAATTTAAGTGGGATAAAAGTTTGTGAAGAAAAATTTAGATGAGAAAAGTGAGAGAAGTTTGAGGGGAGGGATAAAAATAAAAATAAAAATTTAAAAAAGTAGAAGTTTAGACGAGAATGAATCGTTTCTTATTTATATATATATATATACACACGTCAAAAGAGGAGCTGTTGGTGGTAATGGACAAATATAAGCTCTCAATTTAGAGAGGATTGAGTAATCAATATCTGCACCCCGATGTGTAAAATTGAGACACTAAATTGAGACTGGTTTAATTTTCAAGCCTGACTTGAATACTAAATCAAAAGCCCAATCCAAATTAGGTCAGCCTAAAAGAATGTAACGGAATACATACTCATGTAAGTTTTCAAAAAAATAAGTTATAATATTTTAATATCACAATATTAAACAATTTGACAAGTTTCAAATCTTATGGAATAAACTAATATAAAAAATCACATGTAACTTCTACACAGAAAATATGAACTAACTTGAATTCTTGCAATCTTTTGTTGCAAATGAATCAGCATGCAATTAAACCAAACACTTACACCTGTACAAATATATGACAGACGAGAGAAATAAACAGATGAAATTAATACTTCAAAAAACTCATGTTATATGTGTCTGTATTAGCGCAAGAGATCAATTAAAAAAAGAAAAAAAATGACCAAATGGTGCAAAATTCATATATGTTATATATTTGTATGAAGATATGACAAGATTAGAGGAGGAAGGTATAGCTCTCGCCAGCTCCAAAAGAAGCTTAAGGCCTCTTTTCTCTTTCTCATAATATTTATGTACATTGTTTTTCCCTCTTATGAAAATCCAAAATCTCAAGGCCTTCTCACCTCCATTGACATCTTCACATCAGTAGCTTATTAGATAGTTGAAGAAGATTGGAAGCTTTTACTCGCTTGTTAATGCAATGAGAGAGGGGTGGTGAGAGATCATATTTTAAGCTTTGACTCATTGTTAATGCCTGCCTCTACAACAGGTGGCTTGTGTCACTCTTTGTTGAACTTGGAGGGGAAACCGTGGCATCACAAGAAGCTTCTCCATTCGCAGAGGTAGATGAATCTCCCTGATGGTTCTCTTCACTACCAGAAACAGCCCTTGATCTGCCTGATCTTGACTTGACATTAGTGCCAACAGGGAAAGGCTCCTACAAACCAGAAAAGAAAAAACACTTGAAAATTCAAATGAATGCAGGACAGATGAAGACCTGAAGCAGGTGAAGTCTTTAGTATACAAGATGAAGAGGATATGATTTAGTTGAGAGTTGATGTAATATAAGCATGATTTATTTCTAATAGTCCAACATCACATGAATGTTATCAATCAGAATCAGAAGGATTTACTGCTTATACTGCTTGCTAGTTAGGCTGGTACGAATGCAATGCTTGCATTTACTTTAATATGCTGTAGAACAACCTGACATGGTTACTGTCAGCAAATGAACCAAGCATTGGATTCTCGAACTTACTGGATTTGCTTTGACATTGGATGGCTGAAAATCCAAAAAAGACAAGAGGAGGAAATCCTAAGGGAACCCTCTTCTCTTGATTTTCCATTTTCAGATGCAAATTACCATTGTAAATCTTATACAACCAAATATGGGGTTTCTTGAATTTACTGAGTTTTGTTTGACACTTGACAGTTGAAAATCCAAAAAAATGAAAAAGAGGTCATGCAAAGGCAACTCCCTTCACCCTCTTCCTTAGATACAAAACCACCACTCTACATTTAAGACAATCTAATGTGGTCATTCTCAGTGGTAAGATAACAATCCAATATCATTAGAAGGATAAACCATCAGCAAACAAAAGCATAGTAAGAGTAAAAATTATAAAAAATGAAAATGGTAGTACGTGGTGCCTCATATACCTGATCCCCAGCATTAGGACCATCTGTATGGAAGAGGATAGGACGACAGCGTTTATCCTCATTCATCAGGCTTGAATTCTGGAAATGAGCAATAAGAGCAGCTTTCCCTTGGATTCTGGCATAGGCAAGCGATGCCACTTTTTCACTGTTGAACTTTTCCCATTTCTTACCATTAAATGACTGCATAAGGTGAAATATTTTAGCATCCGACATCTTCAACTATGGAAAAAGATGTGCTTGTGCAACATATAGCTAACAGAATGCTGATAAGTGAGAAAAGGGTATCGTATAAATAAAAGAATAAAAGGTCTAAATAATTTTCTAAAAAAATCACACTAAATGTGGTAGAAATCATAAATAAATAGTAGAAACTTAACGAGAGTTATGTAACACAAAGTAAATCTTTCAAATAATAACATGGGATATTTATATTGATATTTAGTAAACAACATTGCAGACAAGGTACCAAACCTGATAAAATGGAATGATGTGCTGAGGATTGATCATGTTTATAAAGGCATAACCAACATTGCATTTATTCTGAAAATAACAAATGGAATTAGCAAGTTGATAGAGAATGAATCGTAAATAATGTAAGTTACTTGAGGGATACTGTAGAGACCTTAAAATCAATTGGCAAATAGATGAAGTCATAAGTTCCTCGATGATTTTCATCAATAGCAGCCAACAGCATCTTAGAGGTGTACCTATATATACCACGATAAAATAGTTTATAGGGAAAGAATTGTAAAGACGAAAAGAAAGATGATGCAGTTATTAATAAGAATATAGCATACTTGTTGGGGATGTTTTTTATCATAAGTGTTGTTCGAGAATCTTCACCACGTACAATGCGTTCGATGTCAAGTTCAAATTGTTTTTTATTGTCACTCTGGTTAGCATTTGTATCATTTCTTCGACTCCTGATCCGCTCAGTAGGAGAATCGAATGAACCAGGCATAAAGATTATTGGATTCCTTCCATGGAACATCTGCCCTCTTTGCTGAGGTGAAGGAATCCCAATATGTCCAGGAGATATAGAAGGGTCTATACAGTTTCCTCCACTATGAGAAAAAATGTTATGAGAAGCATGTTCTATCCAATGCAACTGAGAAATTGGAGAAAGACCCATTCTTCCAAGAGATCCAGGATGAAAAGCACGCAGGTCCATGGAATCACCACCGGCATAGGCATGCCTCCTATCCCAAAGTGATGGATTGATAGAAGGTGCAGAACCAACATGATGGTGTGAAGGAAGAATAGTGTTTAGCATATGGGATTGTGATGTAGGAATACCATGGACGTGAGAGGATTGATGAATAGGGATATTGTTTATAAATGATGGTGAATTTGCCCACAACATGGGGTTAAGAGATTTATTATAGGCTGCATTTGCATTAGTCCAAGAATGCTGGTGTCCATGAAGAGAGCAGCTTCCATTTGTAGGAAGTCCAAAAGCTGTAAGTAATAAAATGATTTAGATGTCATCAAGCAAGAAATAAAGGATACACAGGGAAATTAATCTTATAGAAAAAATAAAGCTCAACTAGCATTTAGATGTGGCAGAATTCCAGATTTCATAGTGGATTTTGATTTGAAGACAAACAAAAAGGAATATATACACGATCATAATTTATTTATTGCTAAATAAAATATTGTTTTATATTTATTGTTCGATAGAGTGTTCTAGAGAGAGTACCTTCATTTGAATCAGTAGAATGTCCACCAAAGCTACCAGAGCTTACTCTATGTAGATTCCTTTTATTATTTCCATCAACAGGTCGGGAGATGACACCAACACCTATAGCTCCCATAGTGTTTGAGTTAAAGGGAATGCCATTTGTCACTCTATGGTGAAAATCAGGAAGAGAGTGAGGATGGAAAGAAGGCATGTCTTGAAATCCAAAATTCATCTGGCCCAGAGAGTGGCTGGCTTCAGCATGAGCAGCTTGATTGGCTTTGTTAGCAACCGATGCAATATTTACAGGGGAAGATAAATTCTGGGGCATACTAGATGAGATCCCATGGAATTTAGCCTCCATATGTGGGACGATTGGTGATCGAATTGCAGATTTAAAATCATGGATAGATCCATCTTCAAGACTATTGGATGTGATTGCTCCAAAAGATGGTGATCCTAACAATATTGACAGTTAGATAAGATAGGCAGGAGAAAAGCATAACCAGCCATTACAGTGCCAGAAGGCATGGCAACCAGCATGCCATTTGAATAGAAAACTTCAAAAGACATACCAAAGCACCCAGGGCATCCAGACAGAGATTTATTTGGTCTACTCTGGCAGAATCCATTTAATTCTTTCTGCTCCAGCTCTGGAAACAGCTGTTGCATCAAGCTGTTACAGAAAGAAATATCTATAACTGTTTAGCCAAAAATGAAAATTTAAGAAAAAATAAAGTTTTAGTAGAATATGGATGAAATATATGAGAGTCACATTAGGAAAAAAACCATGATAGCTTCATTTTTTCACTTATGAGATATTTGCAGTGTCAAATCAATTGCAGATCAACAAGTACAATATCCATACACATGTAGCAGAGAAAAGCAAAGTATGAGATGGATAATATCATTTTTCATATGATCAACCAAAGATGTAATTCTACTAGTAAGTGAGACTTTGGTGCCCTTGATTTGCTAATTAGCAATAAAACATAATCTTTTTGGATGGAGTAGCTACAAGAGTAAATGTTTCTTTTCTATAGAATATATATGATTGATAGAAATTATTCCCATTGGCAAGTAACATAGTTTGCTAGAAAATCAGAACAAAAAATCCAATTCCTCAATAAGAGACCCTATTTTCTTGAACAAAAAATGCAACCACAAGAGTGGCCTTTTCTACATCCTAATAAATACACTATTGTGAACTTGAACCAATAAGATCTCATTTAACCTACGAGGCAAAATAGCTGTGTATATAGACAGTCAAGATAACTATTCATCATAAATACATAGACTTGGCACTCAATAAAATACATCCATAAAAATTATAAGTTGCTATGGTAGAAAGGGATTCCTAGAAAGGGATAACTTCTTTTAGTCACAAAGTTGGATTATCATGAATGCGAGCTAAACATAATGCTAAAAGCTAGACAATAGGAAAAAAAATGAAAAATATAGAATAGATAAATTTCAAACATAAATAGACACATACAAGAAAATCATATAACAGAAGCCTCAACACTAAGTATCTGATAGATCAAATTGTTTAATGTGGTTACAGCAGTAGAAACTAGAGTTGAATTATTGATATAAGATTGTATGAAAAAGATGTAAGGGAATAAATAAGGACAGTTTAATTGAAAGGGACATCACACATGATGATGAAAGACAATTAGAAAGACTAAAGGAATTAGATAATGAATTATAAAAAGGAAATGTAAGAAATGAGTCTTCTACTTAATATTCTGTCATTTTCCAAACATCTCCAATTTCGAATATATATGTAAAGGGCTAAGGCTGCTATAAGAGCATGTATAAAGATATAGAGATAAAGTGAATTTGCTTGGATAATACCAAATTTTCTGTCATTTTCTAACATCTCCAATTATGTATGTGTCTGTGTAGGCTAAGGCTGCTACAAGAGCAAGAGCATGTCTAGAGATACAGAGATAAAAGGTGAATTTGCTCGAATAATACCACTGTCTTGCACCTCCATGGTGGGTAAGCTCAAGATTAATTTTCTTGCCAGCGATATCACTCCCATTTAAGGCACAAAGAGAAACTTCAGCAGCTCTAACGTCATAAAATTCTATGGATCTGTGATGATGCTTATGTAGAGTCTCACGTATCTATAAAGTCAAATTCCGAATGGATGTCAATATTTTCTTCATTCAAACATGAAAAGAACTAGTAGAAACAAAAACTAAAACAATATCATAAAATAAGAAGAACTATAATTACCTCTTTTATTTCACCATAAACACTAAATATTTGATGAAGATTGTCATGTGTAACAGAGGGATCAAGGTTGAAAACCAATAGTGTGCCCTGATTTATATCTTTCTCAGAAGGATTGTCCTAATAAGCAAAAATGGATAGTATTAAAGAGAATTTTGAAGCCATTGCATCTACTAAATATCTGGGGAACAGCTCAACTAGGGTACATTGGACTCTTACATGAGATATTCACTTAACAGGCAATAGTTGAAGCTTTTGCATGAGTAGCATATAAATTCTATGAAATTGAAAGGCGGAGAGATAACATTCCTACTAAGAATATAAAATTACAAATAATAATACCGTACCGTACCGTAACGGGCATGAGTAATATAACATAAAGGTCCAAAGTAATATCATGATAAGAGCAGGATTATCTCCATTCATTCTAAGAGAAGGTAAAGAATTGTTGTTGTCTTAAATCAACAAAAACTTTGTTTGTAGAGGTCTGAATGGAATTTAATGCGTGTCTATGTTAGGTTGACCATGGAACAGGCTTCAGATTGTAACTTGAGATAATCTTGACCATGGAACAGGGCTTCAGATTGTAACTTGAGATAATCTTGCACAATTGAGGTCTGATTACAATTGCAAGTTTTGGAGGATTCCTCAAAAGACTCACACAAGCTTTATTTTTTGCCAAGAAAAGCATAAACAACTTGGTAAGTTGGAAGTACAATTGTGCAAATCATGCCATGTCTCCCTCTAGAAGGTCCAATTAAAGAAAGATCAAGAAAGAAATAAATATTTATCAAAGGTCTGGAATACTGGATCAGATTACTTCCAGGTCTTATAATGAAATAAAATGACAAAAAGTAGTTAAAAGATAAGGCAATAAGTTATTACTTTCGGTATAGAGAAATGGATATCCAGCTTCCTACGCCTCAATGACTTGCTTTGAAGTGCTAGCATTGCATTTTGTGCTGCCCTTATATCGTAGTAAGATATCATAACAAAACCACGATGCTTGCAAGCAGTATAGAGTGTCCGTATATCTCCATATTTCTGAGAAAGCAGAGAAAACCAAACAAGAATTAAAAATCTATGGACACTATTGAAACCACTCAATCTAAGAATTGGCAAGAAAGAGTGATCAACTGGAGTAAAATAGCACCTCAAACAGAGCCCTTAGTTCAGCATCTTCAACATTGCTATTGATATTTCTAACAAAGAGGGTTCTAGAGGGGTGTTCACCATAAGGGTGCTCACTGGAAAATGGGCCACTTAGTCCTTGTTGACCATTAGAAACTCCTCTTTCAATAGATTCAGATGTATTATTTCCATTTAGATTATCATCAGTTTCTAGTTCCAAACCACCACCACTGTAAAACAAGTCATCATCAATGTCATTCCCTTCGTTGCTTTGACCAATAAATCCAATATCATCAATAACACCAGATAGCAAGTCATCGTCATCAGGAAGGAGATTCCCAATAGTTTGAGCTTCAATTTCCTCCATTGACTGGAAAGGCTCATCTTCACCAAAGTTGGAGTTAACTGAATCAACAGACTGGCCCAAAGGAACAATGTTTGGTGACAACCTCACTGCAAGTTAGCGATAGTAAACATAACCAATCAAAGAATATAACCTTGCCCACATATAAAGGCAATATAAGCATAAGGATACTTAAATAGAAGTGTTTTTTGATTTACTTGAGGAAACTGCACTGAGCCAAAAAATAATAATCTCGCCGTATCTTATGTTCTCACAATATATTAAACAAAAAATAGCAATGTATAAAAGATGAGAGGAGTAAAGCGCACATTTTTTGTCAAATATATCTGGAAAAGAGCTAGAGAAAAGTCCATTCTCATGATCTGCCCCACTAGGACTCATTATGTTCCCTTCACCAGATAAAGAAGTTGGAAAAGTGAACATATTAAATTGTGATCTAGAAACATGATCTGTAACTCTTGAAATAGTAGATATGCTAGTCATCTTCTGTGGCTCCATCATATTAGTCTGATGGTCATTAACAATGAAAGATTTTGAATATCCTGAACATTCCATGTGGCTTGAGCGTATCTTATGAAGCTTATCAAAAGAAGATGATACAGGCTTGATCCCCAGTGTCAATTGCCTTCCCTCTGCAGAATATGAATTGGAATAGACATTACATTTGTGCCCTAAATTACCAGATTAAAGTATAAGAACGTTATAAAAAAATTAACATAGAAACAAATGATGAAAATGATATTCTCTGGATTTGATTAAATTCTGCTTCATTCCTGAGAAAATACATGCACGGTTGAATGGTAATACGATTTTTTTCAATCTGTATAGTATGTTGGCCTATAGTAGGATCAATGGGACTATCTGAAAACACAGCTAAAGGGAAACTGTTGAACATTCTTGCTAAATGGTAGAAATTGATTGCTTCCTAGTATTATTGGAAAGGACAATAAAGGATCAGATAACAAAAACAACAAAATATACACCTCTGACTATAGGAAACAGATGGAACTTGGAATAATGGTCTACTAGAAGCAAGCTATGCATAAATGGAGTTTCAAGAAACTGGAAATCAGCCATGCATGACATTGAAACTAAGTTGAGAAGCTGTGCGTTTCTTCCACAATAAAACACATTGTTTAGAAAAAAAAATTATATATTTTCTTTGCATGATGCATAAGATTAAAACTGAAATTTTAAAAAAAAGAAAGATATAGCATCCAATTCAGTTTTTTTTAAAAAAAAATAACATAAGTAGCATTGTACTACTCACCATGATCAGAAACTGGATCTGACTTCCAAAATCCAACTTGCTTCTGCATACACCAAAAGAAGTATCCAAAGCCAGATATTAAACATGACAGCTTACACTGAGGAAAACCTTTATCAAACTAAATAATATAAAAGAATAAGAAAAAACAGAACAATTCTCATGTGAAAGTTGGTGCCATGTGATCACTGCTGATTGAAAATTTCACAAATAAGAATGATTTTATGGGTTAAGTAACAAGACAGAAGCTATATGAAAAGATAATCAATTTCCTAACTATTCAGTTACCGTGATGCTCTTGATGTAAATGTGGACAAAAACATTAATTAGAGGCCAATATTAAGGGAGTTGATATTAATTAAACATTCATTGGCCTACAGGTTGGATCCCCTCCCATGGTAAAAAGGTTCTTCCTTTGAGTACTAGCATGCTGGCCGATTATATTACTAGGGTAGTCATCCAGTATCGGGGTCCTCCTCTCTGTTCTCAAAGAAAAAGGAAAGAACATAGCAATTGTTACCTCACTAGCTACGTGCAGCTCTTCAGAGAAAAGTGAAGATGCCTCAGAGTGCAGACTGAATGGAGATAGTGGCCCCTGATCCATGATTTTGATAGGAGGCATCTTGTAGCTCCAAAACCACAGACACGACCAATATTCAAATTTAGAACCCTGGACCTTCTTCAGATGGCCCTACCTCCTTGCCTCATGCTCTACCAAAACAAAAAAGGGAGTAAGTTGCAAAAAGTTGTTCATTTCTCCGTCTCAAGCAAATCATGAATGTGCTAGATATTTGAAAATAAAGAGGAAAAACTTTTTTGGCGCTGATAAGATCCCAGACCCATAAACTAAAGTTCCAAAGACAAGTTCATGAAGATCGTACCAGCGAATGGACGCCACGAGCTAATGGGGCAAAAGGAAATACGAAATCAGAGAAAGAGCTAAATCCAACTACTTCAGCACCTAAATTCAAGGTCGCAATTGCATTTGCAGAACACAAGACCCGATCTTTTTACAACTGCAAGCAGATCACAGTTGGAGACCAGAATTCCAGCAAGAAGTTCAAAAAAACGACGAGAGAAACTAAGTTAGCAAGAGAGTTCCTCACCGGATCGCTCGACTTTCTTCCTCCGCTCGCCAGGAAACAACGCAACCAGCACGGGGCAATGGAGTGAGTCCGAGCCGAATATAAACACAGCGATCCGGAAGGGGAGGCGAGGAATAGATTACGCCATAAGGCAAGGAGGCGGCGGCCAGGGGGAATCCCCTACGGTATCACCTCGGCATCCGTGCCGTGCGCGAGCGTCCAACCCCTTCTCCTCTGCCCCTCCTCTCCCTTTCCCCTCGAATGCAAGCAAGAACGTCACGCCCCTCCCTCCCGCCGCAACCGAATAAAATACTATTTCCTTTATCTGTGGACAAATTCGAGAGATTCCAAGCGTGCACCTCGGGCTGCGTGCTGCCGTCGGGATCTATCGCGACGCCGACGATTGAAGTCGGAACGTAAGGCGATCCGCCCTCCCTCCGGCAGCGAAGGGAGGATGGACGGGGGAGAACAACAGGGGAAACAAAGTATGACAGAGACGTAGAATGGTTGATCTCTACGAGTTTAGAGAGAGAGAAAGAGAGAGAAGCAAACGGCGGACTGAGGCAGAGGCGGAGACGGCGACCGTGTGTCGTTATGGTCTAAACGGCGTCACTATGAGTCACACTCTTGGTCGGATCACACGCCCGAAGTGTAGAGTTACTTAATTATCCTTCCATATCTAACTAATAACAAAAAATTTATCCTTAAAAGTAATACCTGTCCACGATGATCAAGGGTATTATGGTTACCTAAAACTTGCACATGTTTATGGGGACCACGGATTACTGTCGAACTGACACGTGGCGATTATCTGTGGGCCTGAAGAGTCTGTATATCCTGTTTTATGGATAACAGCTACTTATCTCCAATTCAAAACGTATAGATGCGCCAATGATAATCTTCTTATTAATCAAGGCATTAAAATTCTTACACTTTAAATATTTAATTTAATGTTACTAATTATTATGTCACTCATTAAATCTTCCTAACTTTTGATTGCCATAAATATAATAATGTTCTTATTCGATATTTAATTCACTTATTTAAGAATTCAAAATATGTATTTATCAGAGCAATTATCCGAAATCATAATTTGAATATGAGATTTTTTGAGATTCATAACATGAATTTAAATTTTATTAGATCCATAACTAAATTTCAAAAATTCCAAATTTTCCCTCAATTTCAAATATGATTTTCCTTTTTATTAAAATGGTTCAAAATAAAATATTTTTTATTATTCATAATATATTTTTTTCAACAATTCATATTAATATTATAGTAGATAAAAATTTATTTTAATCACTAATTATAATTTTGTTTTATTTTTAAAATATTTAAAATATTTTTCAAAAAAATTAAATGCACAAATTATATTTTCATAAAGGTTAAAAAATAAAAGTAAAAAAAAATTAAAAATGACTAAGAGGTCCGACCTACCACGTATAACTTTATTATATTATTAATGTTACTATAATATCTAAAATGAAAATAAGGCTTAAATGCTCTAACTAAATAACTTAATAAAAAACTTAAAATTAAATTAATGACAAATAATATTTTCTCCATATCTAAATAATAGAAAAAAAACTAAAATAAAATTTAAAATACTAATAATATATATATATAATAAAATATTTAAGAAAAAGAGAAAAAAATCAAAATATTAAATTTTATATATTTAATTTGATCTAGAATTTTTAAAATAATTTTGAAAAAAATATGAAGCACCATATTCAAGAACATATGTTAGAGAAAATTTTTAATACTCGAACAAAATTAAGGGTAATAAATTAAATATCTAGACCTTTAAAAATAACATCAATCAAAGTTTGGATTATATTTACTAAAAAAATATTCGACTTCTCACATAATAATTTCTTTGATTCGACTTTTTAAATTTTTTCCAAAAATATGAATAATATGTTTTTAACTAAAATAAAATCAATTTAATGAACAATAATATTTCCTTTATATATAGTGAATAATATATAACTAAATAAAATATAAAATAATAAATAATTTAATATATAAAATATATTAAAAATAAAAGGATAAATAAAAAATATTTAAGTATGTATAGTTAGTCTATTTTATTGTTACGACTTCCTTGATAGGACAACTGACCCAACAACTTAAGATCAAACCATTTGGCTAATTAAAATACTTAAGCCGAAGCTAATCATTTCCGATATATGAGGCCTAACCTAGGTAGTCCGTTTTCATATATAGTCTAAGATGTGTGTGGTTTGACACTATTATATTGATTAAACTCTGGCTTAAACATTATGCGGGTGCTTATGGAATTGATGAGTAATAATTGGTGTTATGTGTGTATGATTTGATACCATCTTTTCATTCAACTTAGGTCTTAATAGAGAGATTAAGACTTAAGTGGGTACGTTTTACAAATTGTGGTTGATTAGCGATTTTTTCATTTGAATATATATCAAAATTTGAAGATCTTTGAAATCGCATCCTTTTTTTTCTCCTAAAATTGAGGTTTTAAAATTTTGAATTAATTTGAAATTTTCAATTCAATTTATGTCGAATCAAGTTAAATCATGAATTGATTGGGAAATATTAGTATATATATATATATATATTATATGTACCTATATAAAATTATTTATTTAGATTAACTAAACTACATTCCTTCAAGATTTAAAATTTTCCTTATAATATGCATAACTTAGAACCAAAACAAAAACTACAATTAAAAAGTTTAGGAATTAAATTAGATTAACAAAAAGTTCAATACTTAATTAATAATATGATTAAAAGATATCAATATAATTTATAGTATTGAATTTTCTCTAAATTCATATATGAACTTGATAAAAAAATTGATTTTTTTTAAACCAAATGTATAAAATATAATAATAAATATATTAGAAGATAAAATAAACTAATACTGTCAAAATAAAAAATAAACTAAAATTATATTCAGTAATAATAGATAGTAAATAATGATAATATAAATTTAGAAAAATAAATTTTAAAGTTGACAGTAGAAAGTAGAAAAAAAAAGAATATATATATATATATATAGTGAAAAGTGTATATTTATATAATATATTTTTTATATAAAGAAAAATGTATACTTAAAAGGTTGGAAGGAATTTGAATCGTGAAACTATTTTTTTAAACTTTAAATATATATTTGAATCAATTTAAAATTTTGATTAGATTCAAACCAAATCTAATTAAATCAATTTTTTGAATCATAAAATTTTCTAAATAACTTTATATAGCACGTAAATGTATAATGTAATATTATATTATCGAGCTCAAAATTTTATATAATATATATTAATTTATAATATTATTCAATTCGAGATTTTAAATTTTTGTTGGAAAATATTGAATCAAATAAAATCATTCTTGAAAAAAATAATAAATGAAACAAAATTTTGGAAAAAAAATAATTATTTAAAAAATAATAATATAAGCAAGAGATATAAGTTCGGTTAAAAATTTAAAAAATTTCTCCGAAATCGGACAATCAAACTTAATTCTAAATGTAGTAAATAGAATCGAATAAAAAACGAAATAAATTATTGAAACTATGAAGTGAAATTTTAATAGGTAATGAATAAAATATAATAATAGTGTTATATGTTTATTAAAAATAATATAATTTAATACTATCAAAACTAAAATAAAGCAAAATGTGAAATCAAAATGTTATATAAACCAAAATAATTAAGAAATAATAAATAAATAAATAAATAAAGTAAATATGTATATCCTAGATATTATTTCTAATTCGTGTTATTTGTTTTGTGTTGCCAGCCTAGTGGGCTAGTTCGAGCTCGAGCCGAGTCGACTCGTGGTCCGATGCGAGCTTGAGAGCTCGGGTAAGTTGAACCGTGAATTTTATATTTTATGTGCTTGATTTATTAAATTATATTACATGGGTGTGCATGCAATTTGATGCTTATGTGGAGCATGGGGTTAGATTGAGTTAAGGCGAGTTGGCGGGTTGGATTTGGGCTCGAGACGGATGCGAGTTTGTTAAGGGGGTTAGGGAGCCGCACAAGCCATCAAGGAGAGAGGAGCCGCAGCCAAGCTGCCGCCCCTCTCCCCTCTCCCCTCTCTTGGAGTCAGCCGCCGAGGAAAAGAGCCAAGTCGAGCCCCTCTCCCCCCCCCCCCCCTCTCTCTTCCTTCCTTTTCCTTGGAAGCCAAGCTGCCGGCTTGGTAGGAGCCACCGACCCTTTGGTTCTTAGAGCCGCCGCCACCTTGTTGTGGCCGAATTCAGAGGCCGTCAATCGAAAAAATTTCTCTCTTTTCTTCTTCCCAATTAGGTGAGTGGATCTTCCCTCCCCCTCTGAATTTTCTTGTGTTCTTGAGCCGTTGTTGGAGATTGAGAAATTCTTGTCGAATTTTCCGTTGATTCTTGAAGTTTTGTTGTCGAATTCATGTATTGCCATGAAAGAGGAGCCCGAAGATCCCTCTTTGTGGTGCGACAGCCCTAGGACTACCCTAGGGAGGCTCGGCCAAGGTCGGAGATGGGTTGCCCTCAAGGTGTTCGTTAAAATACCTAAGAGAAGTTCTTGATGGTTTTTGAGATCTAGGCTTTGGATTAATTATTTTAATTAAGTTCCTATGATGCCAATGCATGATTGTTATCTAGATATAAAATTTCAGCATATGAATCTATGTTTTGCATGTGAAAAAATTAAATCTTGATGTCATGTATGTTCATGTTTAGGGTTCTTGGTTTTGAAGCTTGAGTCTTGATTTAAAGATAATGTGGATGCATGCTAAATCTTGATTAGAAATTATTATTTAATTTTTGTATGATTTATCTTAATGTTATAAATCTGGTGTTATGGTAATTTAGGATTTAATTACTGTTATTTTTGGATTTATTACATTGATATGCTGAAAACTCAAACTTGCTGAAATTTCATGATGAAATTGTTAATTCAAGGCTGATTTTGTAATCTCTGTTGTGATGCATGTAGTTTACGGAACATAGTCGTGTAACCTATCATTTTAACCAAAAAATATAGTCTGGAACCATATGACACACTTTGGAAATCAGATTCGGCTTGGGTTCACCAGTTTTGTCTCAACAATACACTGGAAATAAAACCCCTAAAACAAAATTCTAATTTTGGCGAATGAAAATTTTAATTAAAGACTTAAAATTCAAGGGGCAGCATAATCTGTTAAGAACCAACAAAATAATTTATCTGCATAAAATAAAACCTCATTGGTTGATGATATTACGAGTCTAGGGCGTCGGGATCGGGCATAGAGTATTGCAGCATTTTCTATTAAAGACACTCCTAAGACACCGTATGAGACACTTGACTTAGGTCTTGTTAGCGTCATATTTTTATGAATGGCGGAGAGGTTCAGATAGGAGCCGGATTGCGGGCTTGGCCCGGAAGGTTGGATGGTTAATTACCAACCTGTGTTTAAGGAATAAGTTCGGATGGGTGAATCCCGATTTATTCCTGCGATTATTTATGAAACAAGTTCGAATGGGTGAATCTCGATTGTTCTTGAGTTTCTTATGGAACAAGTTCGAATGAGTGAATCCCGATTGTTCATACGTTTCTTGTTGAACAAGTTCGAATGGGCGAATCCCGAATATTCCTGCGCTATCTTTAAGGGTATGATTATAGGATAAACTCGAATGAGTCAATCTCGATTATCCTCATAATCCTTAAGTGTGATTTGTTGCCTAATTAGGGCACGGGTAGACTAAGGTCTATTGTACTTCACTGCTAAGCGAATAGGTTTGCCTTTGAGCATGCATGTGATGGCCAGATGGACTATTAGTTAGTCATACCACTTGTTGCATTATCCTTGTATGTGACAGGTGCATGTATTCATATGTCTTTGTGGTTGGTTTTCTTTTTATGGTGGAGGTTGGTAGAATCGCTCACTGAGTTTCTTTGAACTCACAAGTTGTTTATTTCTATTATTTTTTTGCAGAGCCTGACTAGTGAGGTGGGCTGAAGCACTTGGCGCGGCTGGAGGGCGGAGGAGCCACATTGATCTCGTAGCAGTCCCAGTTAAGGGTCGTAGTCGAGTCTTTGGTAGATTTGTCATGCACTTACATTTTAGCATTTTGGAATTGTAGTCCCTTGGGGACATTCATGTCTTTCATTCAAATTTCATTTATTAAAGTAACTGTTAAACTTTGATTCATTTATTTTCGCACTTTAAATATTTTGCTAAAACTTTACTTCTTAAATGGAATCTGTTTTGGTTTTTCGTTCATGATAAAATCTGTTATTCTTTCTGCTATGATTTATTATGAGTTGGCAATTGGCATGTGCATGAGACATGCTGCGGGGTATAGGCACGTATACCTCGACCGATCACGTGACACTAAGCTGGAGCGTGACAAAATCAATTAAAAAACAAAAAACAAAAAAATAATTTAAAATAAAATAATATTAAAAATATAAGAAAAAATAACATCAAAATAAAACAAAATAAGATTAAAAAAGTATATGAAAATGAAAAATATTTAGTAAAAACAATTTTAAAAAATGGAAGAATAAAACTCTATTAAAAAGATAAAAGTCAAAATAATTGAAAAACAATTTTTTTGTTAAAATAATATAATGTAATACTATCAGAATAAAAAGTAAACTAAAATTGAAATAAATTTTTTTTGTAAAATAAAATAAGAACAAAAATATATAAAACAAAAACAATTTTTTTAAAAAAGGACAAAATTAAAATTAAAATTAAAAAAATATATAAAAAGAAATAAAATAAAATAATAATAATAAATATTAGAAAAAATCTTTTTAAAACAAAAAAACAAAGTAAAACAAATAAAAAAGAAAAACTATAAAAAGAAAGAAAAAGAATAAGGTCCACAACAGTTTCAAGCGCTGCCCTACTTTTTTTAAAAAAGAAAAAGAAAAAGAAGAAAAAAAAACTAAAAGCTCCACCCGTACGTCCACTCCTCTCACTTTCAAAATACTATATGGTACATAAATCATATCTACTTGACTAAAATTTAATTCATAGTCATCCCTATTCTTATCGTATGATATCACCATTCACCAATAATAAAAAAATTGGCCTGACTATGATCGTTTTGAAGGGGAGGCATAATTTAAATTCACTGTGGAGGTGTTTGGTTGTTCGCAAATATAAATACTGAAAAAAATATTTACATGCAAAAGTAAATATCCGTGGATGTAATTTGCAGCATATTATTTAGTTGCCCGCAACTAGAGTTACAATTTCTATTTGCAAGTGTTTGGTTAGTTGCAAATGAAAATTACAATTACACTTGAAAAAGCATTTACATATCAAGGTCTGACAATTTTGGCTCGACCCGATAGTTCGACATGATAAAATTGTGCTCGAACCACTTGTTATCATGCTCAAACCATTAACGGGCCGGCCCGATAAGGCCCGAACAAATATCGGGTTGGACCAAGCCTACAAAGTGTAGGCTCAGTCCGCCCTGATAGCTCGATAATAATTTTATCCATTATCAAAAATATTGGGCTATTGGGCTCGAATTGTCCTGATAGCCTAATTTTGAATTTTTTTTTATCGTGCTAATGGGTCGGACTGGTTCGTTTACTCTTCGTGTCGTGTTTGGCAAGGGGTTCGAGGCCCGAACTTTTATCAGGTCGAGCACGATTTTTGTTCGGGTCGAGGCCAGCTCACCTCGATATTTTCGGGCCGACATGAATTGCTAGGCCCAATAAGAGTTCAACAGAATTTAGAAGCAATAACAAACAAATATATGCAAAAGTGTAAATCTGTCATTTTATCCAATAATAATTCATCGACAATAACAAAATCGATCCAAACCAGAATAATATTATTTTATACTCTAATTCACCATTTAGTTTAGTATAATATTATTTTATATTATTTAATTATTTATCAAAATAAATTAATAATTTTAATTATTGTATAATATAGAAAATATAAAAAAATTATCAAATGACATCATATCTAAAATCTGATGCTATTGTCGCGTTCAACACGTGAAAATTTATAATTTTGGTATTCATCTCGTCTCCATTCGATAATTCTAAATCATCCAAATTAATTATTTTTTAATACTTAAATTATTATATTTGTAGTTTTTAATTTTATATTGTGAATTTTTTTATACTGCAATTATATTTGTATCATATAAATGATATTAAAAATACAAATTGTAAATACTAAATACTACTGTCAATCAAACAGATTGATTTGTCTATAAGTAGAATTGCACTATTTACCCTTCTTAAGATATGTCCCCTACAGTAATTTTTATATCATCTTGAATGATTAATAGCAAGGTTAAGAAGATTAAGTGGTCCAATTTATATATTCATAACAAACCACTTGTTAGCAACCACAATTATGAGTCATAAAAACCTCATGCATCAACACGTCAGCTGTCCAGTTTCAAACAGCATTTTGAGCAGTTACTCTTGTGTTTGAACACCGGGCCCTTTTAGGATGAGATCCATTGGTGTTGAAACCTGTTGTCCGTCGCACATGAGACATCTAATCAAGTAAAGGTAGTCTCTGCGTGCGGCACACGGAGCCGACAGGCGTATGCGGTCGAACATTGGAAAGGTCTATCACATTACCCTCGTGTACATCGTCAGATCGAAAACGGATGGACCGTGATCGACCCTCTTCTTATGGTGAGCACGGACACATCAGATTTGGATGATTTAATTAAGAGGGGCTTATTTATTCCAATAAATAGATTAAGCAGAAGTTTATTTGTATGAATTGGTTCCATTATTTTTTGCATTTTGGACCCTTGTTATGTTTTTTGGGTCAATTATATATATATATTTTTATAAAAGATAGGTATTCATATATTAAGATTCTACCAAGAGAATTACATAATACAAAAATTCCAAAAGAATCAAAAGCATCATAATTATATTGGGTTTTCCCAAAAAAAAATAAAGAATCATAATTACATCAGGTTAATTTTATATTTGATCTGTATGTTTTATCAATTTTTTTTACACTATAAAAGTTGCTTTATAACACAGTTATTATAAAGTATTAACGTGATAATATACGCACAAAACGTATTACAAGACATACAAAAACGTGAAAAATGCGCACAAAGCGCTACAACTAGGGATTGTATCCAAGATCTAAGCAACATACTCGAATGCTACTACCACTTGAGCACAAATGAATTCACTATGTTTTATCAATTTTGATAATCTGTTTTTTTATTTAAATGAGTTTCACAATCTACGAATTCATTTCCCCCTACCTTTTCCTTATTCTTAAATATTATGACATGTTTGGTTAGCGAAACTAAGATCTTATTTGGATGAGGTGAAGCATGATTTAGTAATATGTGATATAGTATGGTATATGATATGGTATTATAAAAATTATTATCTCGTTTGGGAGGATGATATGGTATGATATGATTAAATGATAGTAGCTACGGAGGAGAACAAAGTTTTGGCTAAGTCGATCAAGAATGATAAATACAAGTCTAATTTGATATGGATATATAAAGGGCATAAGAGAAATTATAAATTTTGATTGATGATATTTTAGAAATAAAATTTCATGAAACCATAAGAAACCATCAAATCCATGGTTTAAAAATTAACTTGGCCAAAATTTATGGTTTTCAAATCATGAGATTACCATACTATACAATGACAATTTATTAGAAGTTTTTTCAAACATAAAATTAAACAATACCATACAATGATAAACCATACTCTATCATGAAACAAACAAGGCCTAAGTCTATTTTCATAATTTCGATTTCACTGAAATCAAAATTACTTTAAAAAACGTGTTTGGTTCAACGTTTTCATGAAACTGAATAAAAATGAAATTAATTTTTTTAATAAAAATGAAAATGTCAAAAGATTATTTTATGTAATTTCGAGACTATTTTATCGATATCAAAATATAATGGCAAACTTGTAATCATAAATAGCTTTTAATAAAATTAATTAATTAATAAATAAATTAAACTATATTTAATTTATAAAAATAAAAATAAAAAATCATCATTTTCAACTCAAGCTATTATATTAAACTGATAAATTAATTAAATCAAGTCATATCTAATTAATTTTTAAAATAACTTAATTTTCTTAAAATTGATCTATTTATAATTTAATTAATACTAATTTTAAGCCATTGAACTTATTTTTTTTATAAAAAATATTATAGTATTTATTAATTAATTTTATATCTAATTGAACAAAAAATCTAAAATTATCAATAACTTAATTAAATTTTACAAATATTTTACAACAATATTCGTAAATAATAATTTTATAAACTAACTACAAATACATAATTAATATTTTATAAACTTATAAAACTCTTTAGTTCATTTTTATAATGGTTTAATTATAAAATAAAATTGATAATTATGATAAGAAGCTAATAACATTGATCACCAGACTTATTCATTTTTGTGAATTAATTAAATTTCTAACTTCTTTTAAGATTGATACAAAAATTTATATTTTGATTTTCGATAAAATTATATTAGTTGTTTGTAGTGCAAAATAGTGATTTCTCTTCCTTTATCAACATGCAATATTATTCTATAATTATATTAAGTTTTATAAATTATTTTATATGAATTAGTTTACTACTTAAACAACATCATAATACTACCAAAATTATTTAATAAAAATTAATATTATTTTCTATAACCAAATAAGTATTCACTAGTTTTAACCAACTAAAACTAATCAATATTATTTTCATTAACCAAACACATTTTTCACTAATTAGAAAATAGTTTTCGCTAACCAAACGACACATTCGGTTTCAAAAACTAGTATCTGAAATCGAAATCGGCTCGATTTTAGTTATTCGATGAATAACCAAATCCGATTAGTTCTATTCGAATAGAATCGGTTACCCGTTTACTAATCGGTTAACCAGTTAGTAAACGAGTAACTGGTCAGTAAATCAAATTTTAAAATATTTAAAAATTATCAAAATAATTCATTATAGCGATTTTGAATCTGATTATCCACGGATAATCGATAATCTATTTCAATTGACACCCCTAAAAGTGGTCAACTTCCAGATATTTATCCAATATCAATTCCTAGTAGGATTGTGGTTAGAGCATTTCGAAAATAGATACCTAGAAGATAATCATCATCATATTGCATTGGTAACTCAATGCATTTAATGACCCTTAGAGCATGTTTGCTTTATAGAATAAGAGATGATATGATAAGGAATGGATTGCTATTTATTATTTATTTAGTGCATGAATTAGAAAAAGATCTTAATAATAGAATATAAAATTAATATTATATCCGATGTATATCGAATTTAAAATTTTTATATCTAATCATTTTTCATTTATTATCTAATTTTATTCTATTTTATCTAATGAAGCAAACATGACACTAAAGTTCATTAACTGCACATCGTTAGACGGAAGCTTAAAAATTGATTAAAATTTGATATATTGGTAAAATATTAAATCAAAATTATATAAGATATTAAATAGAGCAAAAGTCGTGATTATGTGTTAATAGACAAAAAAAAAAAAAGTATTATCACTTGGCCTGCAAGAAGTGTATAGATATACACGTGGAATGTTACCTCATAATCTTTGTAGTTTAGAAAAAAAGAATTCTAACAACAAACTAAAATTGACATAAATTAAAATTTTAAAATCACAATTAATTAAAATAAATTTATGTTCAAAGATTGCTAATTTTATAAAAGGTTGGATAAAATGGTATTAAAACCGTTTATTAAGAGTTTATTGATGTTTTATAAACGTACTTTGATATTTTTTTAAATAAAAGTACGTTTACTTGATATATTATTAGCTAAAATCAAGTATCATTTCTTTTTTTTCCTACAGGAAAATATTATTTTAAATTTCACAATAATTCAACTTGAATTACTTATTAGTTCTTTTGTCAAAAACAAAAAATTATATTAATTATTAGCCCATTAGGGCTGATGCACATAACCAAGAGGCAACAAAAAAAAATCAAATTATGAGAAGCATAGTGGCTCAAATTTCGGACTCCTTTCGAACTCTGGCTCGTTTTGCTACTTAGTTGATAGCTCTATTTACAGATTGGAGAGTAAATTAAATTAGAATTTTATAATATTGAATTTATTTATTATAGAACAAATATTCTCGAAGATTCTTCGAATTTGCCATGACGTAGGGTTGTGCAATTGTAAAGCATAATGATAAGTTTGTAATCTAACTCAAATACTCAATGATGATACTATCCAAGTTGTTGGCACCTGCAATATGAAGAGAATTGAGGACAATAATTCTTTCACTCAGGATTGAGCCAAAATGCACTCCTCTTAATTGTTTCTCCCTATGATACTAGCTCCGTCATCATGATCAAAATAAGAATCATCGTAATTAAATTTAGACTAGTTGGTAGGTGGGGGAATCCATTGAGGAATTAAATTTTTATATAGAGTAGGTGACTTAATTAGATATGTTTGTTAACTATTTGTAGTCGTAGTCATTAAATAATTTCATATGTTTGAATTAATTAAATAATTTAGGAAAAAATTATACACTCCTCTCTTGGAGTTTTAAAAATTAAATTAGACGGAGATACTTTCCAAAATTCAAAAACTACTTAAATCTCTATATTTTTTTCACATTGCACCCCTCCTCCCGGGTTGGTGTAGATTCTTCTTAGGTTTTGTAAAAAATATTTGGTGATTTTAATTTCAATTTTAAGAATTGATAATATTTAATTTTGACTACAAAAGTATCTGAACTTGGAATAAGAATAGATTATTATCATGATGTATACATATTAGATTCAACTATTTATCAAACCTGAAATTATAAGTTTTCGATAAACCAAAAATAAAAACCACAAAAAAATTATCAAAATTTGAACTAATTTTAACTGTGTACCTCAAATGCCATCGTATGTTGTTTCAACATGCTAAATAAAAAAAAGAAGGGTAAATTACACGGAGCTCCCATCGACTATAGTCATTGTGCGCAAAAACTACCTAAACTACCAAGTGTGCACGGAGCCTCCCTCGACTACACTTTTTGTTCCAAAAGCCCCCATCCGTTAGCCCGTCCTTTAGTCACTTAACGGTAAAAGTGACTCGTGCGCAAAACCTCCATCCAACCCATTCGATATAAATTAACTTTAAATGTACCCCGTGCAGAAAACCCCCTCCAACCCCTTCGACTCTCCACCCCAGCGACATTGGCGACCATGACGATTGAACCCTAATCGTCCAAATCAAGAGCCAAACACCGGACTTTTTAATCAGCAAGGAACTCTAATCGTCGACAGAGGGAAGACACCAAGAATCTACTGGGGAAGATGCGAACTTCGGGCTCCACTAGTGTAGACAGCAGCTCAGGCGGTAGCAATAGGTTGGGTGTGAGGTATTGTTACTGTGGAATGATTTCTCCATTGAAGACTGTAAGCACTGACGCCAACACATGAAGTCGATTTTTTGGATGTCTCACAAAATTGGTTAGTGTTTAAATCCCTAATTTTGAATAAATCTCAGTTAAATCCCTAATTTTAAATCGCTACATGTACAGATTGGTGGTCCACATTGTAGTTACTTCGAATGGGTAGACCCTCCAAAGAAATGCTCAAAGTTGAAAGATCGCAATGTCATATTTGAAGATCTGCTTGAAATGAATATAGTTTAACTGAACAAAACAAGGCTTTGATCGAGAAGATTAATGAGTTGCAACAATTAGAGATAAAGAACAAAGAATTGATATTGCATATTGAATCTGAGAAGGACATAGAATTTAAGCTACTATCAATTGTAGTTGTAACATTTGTTTTCATTGCTTTTATTGTAGGTTTATCTTTCAAATAAGATGTTGTAATATATAATTGCACTTTATCATATATGTATCAGATCCTTTGAATTATCAGTTTGTATCACTTTGAATTATCACTTTATCAGATATGTATCAATTTGGATTATCAGTTTGTATCAGTTTGAATTACACTAACTGTTTACACTGATTCACATAATCCAGTATGAACAACACTAATACACAAACACTAACTAAAACATCATTCACACTAATTCATATAATGTTGTTAATATCATTCACATAATACTGAAACATCCAGTTTACACCATACTTAAACAAAAAAAGCTGAAACATTAAGTTTAAACTTTAAATTTACACCATACTAAAACTTTAAAATCCATCTGAAAACATTTACATCATGATCCACTAAGTGAAAACAGTATACAAACATTTATGTCATGGTTCTCTTTCTAGCATATATCTTTGTCTTCATTATATGAGATGTCCTAAGGTTTGTTGGTTGAGCTGTCTCAAAATTTGTTGGCTGAGATATGCTAAATGGTTGTTGGTGTTGAAAGGTGCCAAATGCTGATGGTGTTGGCTGAGACATGCTGAAAGGTTGTTGAGACAATTTGAATGATGGCTGAAACATCCTTAATCATGGCTGAGAGCTTGGCTCACTTGAAGATGGCTGAGACATGTTGATTGCTCTAGCTGAATATGGCTGAGACTTGCTGAAATGTGGAGCTGATGATGGTTGAGCTGAAGATATAGTCTTTCTCCTTCCCCTTGTCTAATTGAGGTTTACTAGACCCTTGCATCTTCTACTATTATGTCCTGGCCCGTCCACAATTCCCACATTTAAGGATTTGTCTTCTTCTAGTAACCTTGTGAGGATTGATAGGTTCATTTGCTGCCTTATTTCTCTATTTTCTTGGTCTCCCTAACATACATTACATGTTGGAGAACCAATGGGTGCATGATCCTCATGTGTCCAATCTTCTTCTCCTGGAATTGGTTTGATAAATGGTGAGTAGACCTTCATAAATATGTCTTTGGAATATCATTGATGTACATAATTTTCAAGTATGTCCCCAACACTGTCAATACCATTGAAACAATTAATTTAATACACATAACAATCAAGTTAATAATCAATACAAGGAAAAAAATGTCAAAACCAATCTGTATATACAAGAAATTGCATGCTCACATGAAATGCCAATAACTTGCCATTTCCCACAACTGCATGTTCTCTGTTTTTTTATGGTTAACTACCTTTTGTTCATCTCTCACATGATTTGCTTCAAGTAGAAGGTTTCCACAGCAAGCTATTATGGATAGGGGAGCATCCTTCTTTGCTGACTCCAATTTCAACTGAACACGTGAAGTTATTGGACCAGGATAATTCATCATACCCTCCTTCTTAGCAACTAGTCTCTTCATCAACATCCTATAATACTTACCTTTTGTTGATCTGACATGAAAGTCTAGACATTCTCTTCAATTGAACCTATACCTCCAAGTAGGTAATACAAGAACCACTTCCAACTGTCATAACACTCAACCTCCACTGCAGCTCATACAATAGAATACATATTGTCATTCTCATCCTTTGCTATTGCACAAAATAGCTGTCCTCTATAAGATCCCTTTAGAAAACACCAATTTATGCAAATGATTGGCCTACAAGCAACTTTGAACCCAGTCTTCAATGCATCCAAGCATACATAAAATCTCTTGAACAAGCCATTGTTGAGATCTACCTTGCAATTACTGCCAGGATTGTACTTCTTTACAGCTGCAACGTAATCTCATAACTTTGTAAATTGTTCAGCTATCTTTCCTTGTAGCTTCAACATTGCCTTTTGCTTTGCCCTATAACACTAGTATCCAGACATAGTCACTTTATGATCCATGTGCACTTGATTTTGAAAAGCTTTATTGTCCCAATGAGGTTGGTCTCTAATGTGCTCCAAATACTCATCTGCTAACCAATTTGAACCAGCCTTTGTATTTTTAAATTCTCATCCACAATTCTTGTGTTCCATATTTTTCCATTTCTTGATTTGAAAAACCTCATTCTTATGGGAGGGGGATGCATGAATCTTTCATCTACAGCTCCTCTTGCATGCAATGGTTATCATTCTCATTTCATTCTTAATGAATACAAAATCAATCCCTCTCTATACTGCATATTTTCTGAGTGCTGATCTACACACTTTAAAATCATTGAAACACATTCCTACTGTCAGTTCAACCATTCCAGGAAAATATGTCTTCTCATTGAAAGTTGGCCACTTTTGCTTCTTCATTTTCTTTTTATTTCCCTGCTCATTCTCACTCTCACTAGTAGTATCCAAGTGATCACTTGGTTCATATTCACTCTCATCACTTGGTTCCTTTTTTTATCATTCACACACTCTTTCTTATTATTGAACATGTCATTAACTTCTTCTTCAACCTGTGTGGAATTGTGATCAAAGAATATATTAGGAACATCATCTTCATTGCCAAGGAAGTCACAACCATCCAAGTTCACTTCTTCTTCACTTTGTGTAGGTTCCTTCTTTTTATGTGCCTTTTTCACTGTCATCTTAATCTCCGTACCCTTCCTTGGGATCTTAATTGATTTCTTGCTCAATCCTTTAATTTTTTTATTCTTTTTTTTAGATGAACTCCCAGCCTGTATGCTTGGTTGTGTTGCCTGTGTTAAAGGTGTTGCCAGTGGTGCAGGTGTTGCTTGTGGTGCCTGTGGTGGTTCCTGATCCAAGGGTACAGTATTAGGTGGTTCCTGAGCTTGGGGTACAGTAATAGGGTCATCAACCCTATGTTGTACAAGAATATCCAATCTTTTATTAATGTTCCCCTGTAGTCCTTTCAGCACAGTCAAAACATCCTTATCTCTTAGGAAAGGTCTTAGTACATCAAAAGGCTCATCCCCAAACTTTCACCAAAAATGTGTTGCATTTGAGTAGCTATAAACTTTCTCCACATCTCTTGAAAGATGTGTGGTGGATAATAAATCAGGATCATACCATAGTTTCTTGGCTTCTCCATCTTTATATTGAGGCTTTGGCCTCAAAATAATCTCCCCACCCATGTACAAGTTCAAGGGAATTATCCCCTCTGGTGGATAAAACCTAAAAAATACAAAGCTGTATTGGTCTCACCCATGTGACAATGCAGTATCATACCAAGAACATGAAATAAAAAGCACTGACAATAAAGAACAATGCAGTAACCCCACATTATCTTTTGCACTGAAGTTAACAATGAAATAATATCTTACAATTAGTAAACTAAACTAGACTGTTTAAAATTGAAGTTAACAAGACCTAAACTGATGCAGTAAACAATGGCCTAAACAATACAGTAAACAATGGAGTAAACTATAAAAAATGCACCAGTAAAGCAATCTCGAAACAATGCAGTAAAAATGTCCTAATCTCAATGCACTAAACAATGAAAGTAAACTAATCTCAATGCCCCTAAATTGGATATCTGATGTGATAATCTCAAAGCTAATCTAAAACTAAAAAAAACCCTAAAACTTACGCAGTGTCGTTATTCGCCATGTTCCGCCAACTGGATCCTTGTCGTCTTCCTTCTGTGGACGATTAGGGTTCCTCGCTGATTAAAAAGTCGGGCGTTTGGCTCTTGATTTGGACGATTAGGATTCAATCGTCATAGTCGCCAATGTCGTTGGGGTGGAGAGTCGAAGCGGTCAGAGAGGGGTTTTCCGCACGAGGGACTTGTAAAGTTAATTTATATCGAAGGTGTCGGATGGGGGTGGGGGTTGCGGATGGGTTACTTTTGCCGTTAGGTGACTAATGGGCGGGCTAACAGATGGGGGCTTTTGGAATAAAAAGTGTAGTTGAGGGGCTCCGTGAACACTTGGTAGTTTAGGTAGTCTTTGCGCACAATGACTATAGTCGAGGGAGGCTTCGTGTAATTTACCAAAAAAGAAAAAAGTCAGTGCATTTCTCGTGTCTTCTCTTTGGTTCCCCAGTCATCGGTGCCTTGTAGTGCACCATCATCATCGACGGACATAAATACCCGATCCTCCTCTTTTGTTTTTCGCTGCCACTAGTCCTTGAGGACCCTTAGAATCTATTCCCTCTTCTTAGCAAGCTTCTGAGCACAATATTAGGAATTCATGAAGGCTAGGATTCCCGAAAGGAAGAAGAGGAAGGAGAAGAGATGAGAGAAAAATGATGAAGGGTTTTGAAGTTTCATTTTTTTTACTCTAGCTGATTGGAGAATGACAATGAGGAGGAAGGGGAAATATGCCAAGGGGTGGATGTCGGTAGTCCAGGTAGAAATAAATAATTTTTTGTTCAGTACATTATTTCGTTAAAATAAAATATTGAATAATATTCTATTTTGTTAAAGCGAAAAATAACTTCTTATCATTATCATGTACTTACTTGTACGAGCTCATCCAGTACTATCTTATCCTATCATATCCTGCCCGTGGATCAAACACATCGTAAATCACTTATGTTAGTGCTGCATATATTTGTGTTTGTCCCATTGCTTCATTATTTATATTGTGATTCAAATATTAAAATTATAATACATATCCATGGAATCAAAATTGATAATTAGATATGAGCTAATATACACTATTTATCCATAATCCCCTTCTATTAGGGATAAAACCAATGAAATAGTCTAATAATTTTGAAACTTAAATGGTAACTTCCTATAGTCTGATGCAAGGAAGACAAGTTTAATTTTATCTATAATTAAGTTAATTCACTGCAAAGTAGATAAAATCACTTGATTTGCATGAGTCATATTTTGATTTTTCATCGAACAGGTCTATAATTTGTCTAAAATGAATAAAAACATGTTTACTACAATAAATATTTTTTTAAAAAAACACAAATTTGATCCATAAAATCCACTCATTCCACCAGCTTGCTGATGATTTAATATTTATCTAGATCGACATCAACGTTAAAAATTCTGATTTAGAGTCTCCATTTCAAAGTCAGCAAAAAAAAAAGACTTAGATCAATTAAAAGTCTGGCTAACGAATTTAAGTCCACTATATCTTAATTGGTTTTTATTTAATAAAATTAAATTAAATTTAACAATTGAATAAAATTAAAATAAGTCTAAAAAAGGTTTGGCTATATTTTAAAATAAAAGTAGATAAATAGAAATTTAGAAAAGGAAAGATTATGATAAATGCATGTAATTGATTTGGAATTTCTAAATTATCATCTGAATCGGTTCAAGTTTCACATTGGAATATCTTATCATATCAGAGTGATGGAATGATGACAATTGATAAAACCGGAACCTACTGATCAATAAAGAATGAAAAAGTCACAAGACCGCTTTGCTGCTTTTTAGCCCAACACTGTGAACGAGTACTGAGTAGATCGGACAAAGAAGATTCACCATCTTCCAAAAAGAAATGCTAGATGAATTTCTCCGCAATAGGACACATCAATCACTTTCAGCAAGATTATCTTCTTTTTTTTCTCTTAATTTTGCAAAATTATTATCAGCGAAGAGAAAGTATTTTTATGGTTACCTTGAATTATTATGGCTACGATGGGAATTGAGGAGTACGTAATCGTCAGTGCATGAATCGATTAATCAATTTTTTATTAATAATTTTTTAAATCAATTTATTAATATTGATTTTTTAAAATTATTAATTATAAATCGGTTTATTAACTTCGATTAATTGGTATTTCGATTTTGCAGTTTGATTAACTAATAATTTTTTATTAATTAATAAATATTTTTTAACATATAAAAATAATAAAATTATACAATTACAAAGTTTATTTTCATTGTTGAAAGTAATTCAAAATAATAATAAAAAAAAACTAAACATAATTGGACTGTACTAGTATTATTGGGTCCGATCGGATTAGATCCAGCAGTGCCCCATAACCTAAATCAAGCCAAGACCGAATGGCTCTGTCCGGGGCTTCACCCGGCCATACAAGGACATCCACGCCCTCATCATGAGGGATACGCCATTACATGTCCGCTATCTTTGGGATCAACCTCAATCCATTTTGAACAATATCCCTACGAGATTACCGGATGACGTCATCACCAGCCTCCACTTGCAATAAATATAGACACTGCATATCCCAAGCAATCTAAGTTACATTTTCATTACCTCCACCTTGGAGTCCTGTTAGTAACTTGAGCGTCAGAGTGTCTTTTGTTGGTCCCCCACTGCCGGAGTTGCATTTGACCAGGAGAGACACCGAGCTGAACCAGACTACTCCAATCCTGATGCTGGAACAATAATATTCATAAATAAGAAGTCTAAAGAAGCATAACATCCTCGCAAATAATTACAAGAATTGATATGTTCAACATGAAATTCAAATATTTGTTTAGTAAAAATTTGCATTATAATATTTTAGAGATTTGTGTATCATAATATTTCTTCATATTTAAAAATATATATAATTGGTTAAATTATGGAGAAATAAATATAATTTAAATATACTTTAATGTATTAATTTATATAAGATTTAAAGAGAAAAATATAAAAAAATTGAGGGTGTAAAAGTTAAAATATTATATAGAGTAAATACCCAAAAAAATACAAACTTTGGACATTTTCTCGTTTAGCACGCACCGCCATTTTTGACGATTTTTACCGACGTGTCACTCAACGACGATGACATGACAAATGACTATCCTACATGGCAAGTATTACCATTTTACCCTTAGATCTATGTGAAGAGGTGAGGGGTAAATTTGTAATTTTTTTCCTTAGATCTATATGAGCCTGCATCCTTAGATCTATATGCCGCCCATGCAGTAGTCGATCATGACAGGGTAGATCGAGCTCGCTGTTGACGGATGTCAGCCCGCTCGTAGATGGTGCCGCCGTACATGCCTTCGACATGATCGAACATGATCAACTCGCCCACGTCAGTGGCGTCGCCGCCCACCACTACGAGCCTCTCCACGATATGCCGGGCAACGCGCTAGCCTTGCCTCGACATCGTCGATATGCCGTACACTTGGTACATGCCCTAACATAGCGGTAGCTGATCTCACTGTTGGGTGAAATGACCACACTAGATGGGGGGTGAATAGTATGTTATCTAAATCTTTTTGCCTAAATTTGATTTTAATCATTTTTTGAACTACTTAGGCAAATTGCAATTCTAATATTAAATGCGAAAGCATTAAGTAAGACAATTAAGCAAACACAAAAGAGACAATGCTAACACAATAATTTATAGTGGTTCGGCCCCAATGCTTACTATACTACCTAAGCACCCCGCTTAGGATTTCCAAACTAATTTAACTAGATTAATTAGTTTCCTTACAATGAGGACTTTACACTGAAAAGTCTCCGCTCTCAAACCGAAGGCACTTCCACATCCGGAAGTATCCCGCCTTCCTACCGAGAGCACTCTCTCACCTCAACCTAAGGACAACTCAACTAATCATAGTAAACTAAGTTTACAATGATGGGTTTAAGCCTCAACATCAAGACAACCATCAACTCAATCAACCTAGCAGTCTAGGTTTACACAAATTCAAATACAATGAAATAAACAAGAAAATACACAACTTAATGGAGCAATAAATCAAACAACTTATACTTAGCTCCAAACAAAGTTTCCTAGCTTCCTCTTGATGCCTTTGATGGTGAATCAATGAAGTCAAGGCTTAATCAAGGAGTTGAGATATCAAAGCTAGGGATTTCAAGAATGACGGCTCAATCAAGCTCAAGGATCATCAAGTATGGCTCAAAGTATGTTGGATTAGGGGTGGAAGGCTTGCTAAGACTTCTATTTATAAGCCTTGAGGAGATGGCATGAAACAGCAGGCTCAACGGGCGGAAACATAGCCATTTTCGCCGTCTGGTCGATGGCCGGTCGATCGACCGAAAGTAAACTGCCGCTTTCTGGCACACTTCGATCGATTGAATTGGCTACTGCCAATTTTTGGCACCATTCGGTCGATCGAAATTGGGCAGACTGCACTTCTTGATTTTTTCTGCTTGTTTGCTTGTTTTCTGATTCCGTTTTCGCTAAGTCTACTAAGTTAATTAATTTTAAAACATAAATGTTATATAAGGATTACCCCCATTTGGATTCAATAAAAATATCTAAAAAATTAAAATCCTTGAGAATCAAAATCTAGTTTTTGGGGTCTAGTACAAATTTCTGAAAAATAGAAATTTTCTAATCTCTCGGTTCAAATATGGGTAGGCTAAAGGCTTCCAAAAAATTCTTAAAAATACCTCGTTATCTAGTTTCTACCCAAGGAATAATTACAGCTATTTTTTATGTCAAGAAAATATCTAGGTCATATAGCCCTCCAAGGAGCTCCCTAGGCTTAGTGAATTTTAGGACGGTTTTTGAGTTTTCATGATTTGGGGTTCGAGTTTGGTTTTTGGGTTCTTATGCATCATCATGAGGATTTACAATATAAACTAGACACTCTAAACCTAAACTCTAACTTCTCAAAGAATCCCGAGCGTCCTTGCTGATTTCTCCGATTTCTTCGATTTTTCCGATCGGGGACGTCGTGCACTAACCGACTTGGAACCTGAAAGATTTCTCAATAAAACATTAGTTTCATGTTTGTTATCATCAAAACTGAGATTAAGACCAAGGTAAAAAACCTTAGGCCAACACTCATAATTACCTATGAGGTGTCATTAATGTACATCTATAGGTGCTTATTGGATAATGAGTTCCCTGAACGAACCCACTCAAGGAACGCCAAATAGAATCCTTACTTGAGTGTCAATAGATTGTTCCTCAAGTGATAGTAGGTGCAAATAATCCTCAGACCTGAGGTTATCACAGACACCTTGTGATTAACGATCTATCATTTTGGTGTATTCCCTAGCATGACTCGTAGAGTTGTGTAGGGTACTCTGGGCATAGTAAGGCTTTCATGGAGGTGAGTGAGTAACCAACAAAAAGTCAGTTACTCCTAGTAAGAGGAGAGAATGTCCTATGTGCTCCAACAAGTGTCGTCTCGAGAAGTGTCTGGCCAAAGTAGATATGAAAGTTAGAAAATTGTTTCCAACTGTTCATTGTTGAAACGACGACTTGAGAGAGTGTAATACATATGGTTCGATATTAGGGGTGACATGACTTCCGTACCCTAGCCGCATTCGGGACATTGTGTAATCGAAGAATTTGATTGCACGTGAATTAATCACCAAAGGGCGTTCGATCCCTAGAGATTGAACCTCACACTATTTGGGTAGTCATAACATATTTCTAGACGTCAATCTTGACTTGTGAGTAGAGTTACGCACGATCACATTAAAGGGGTTTAATGGTGCATCGTGGAAATTCGAATAGAAGGTGTTCTATCGAATTCAACTCCCAATCTTGCATGATTCACTACTAGCTTAGTGTGGGGCCCAATGAGTCACACACAATTATGCTTCTCTCGTAACGAGTTTCATGAGATAAAACACGGACGTGACAATTGATATTTGATAGCACAAACATGTCATGGAACGATCACTGTTCTCGTCTACGGGCAAAAGCGAAAAAATGTATCCCATTAAAACGAATTACACATACATGAGGAAGGAGTTCATCAAAACCCTAATTAGTAGGGATTGGCACGCAATATGACTCAACCAAGTCTATGGTCCAGTTCAAGGGATAAACTGATCCACAGGTTAGGGTTGGATCCGACCACATTTGATGTGGTCGATTGAATCATAGTGGAAGGGGTTGGCCATTTTGAATGGCCTCCCATATTCAAATTCAAAATATGGGAGACCAAGCTCCGTTGAACTTGGTCAACCCATTCGGTTTTTGACTCCCTACTCTTAAGGAGTTAACTCTTTCACTCCCCAATTGTTGGGGAGTTGGTTTGGAGGGATGAGGTTGGAATTCAAATTCCAAGCCTCATCCATACTAGGGTCGGCTATGGTAGCTGACCTCTGGGCTTGGTCTAGGTCAGCTACACCTAGCTAACCTAGGTGGTTGGAGAACAACCTACTTAAGGGGAGGCTTTGTAGTGGATCCCCTGAATTCTTTTGGCCAACTTCAGCTCCTAAAATTCATCAAGTGATAGTAGGTGCAAATAATTTTCGGACTTGACGTTCTCACCGTCATCTTGTGATTGATAATATATCATTTTGGTGATTCTCTAGTATGGCTCATAGAGTCGTGTGTCGGGTACTCTGGGCATAGTGAGGTTTTCATGGAGGTGGGTGGGCAACCAATAAGAAATTAGTTACTCCTAGTAAGAGAAGAGAATATCCTATGTACTCCAACAAGTGTCATCTCGGGAAATATCTGGCCAGAGTAGATATGAAAGTTGGAAAGGAGTTTTCGACTGTTCATCGTTGAGACAACGACTTAAGAGAGTGTTATACATATGGATTGGTATTAGAGTTTGACATGATTTCTGTACCCTGGCCGCATTCAGGATATTGTGTAACTGAAGGATTTGATTGCATATGAACTAATCACCAAAGGGCGTTTGATCCCTAGAGATTGAACCTCATACTACCCGAGTAGTCATGATAGTCACTAGATGTCAATCTTGACTTTTGGGTAGAGTTATACACGATCACATTAATGGGGTTTAATGGTGCATCGTGGAAATTCTAATAGAAGGCATTCAATTGAATTCAACTCTCAATCTTGCACGACTCACTGCTGGCTTAGTGTGTGGCCCAATGGGTCACACACAAATAGGCTAACCCGTAATAGGTTTTATGAGATAAAACTCGGATGCGACAATTGATGTTTGCTAGCAAAGATATATCGCAAAATGATCACTATTCTCGTTTACGGACAAAAGCGGGAAATCGAATTCCCTTTGAACGAAATACACGTAATTGAGGAAAGAGTTCCTCGATACCCTAATTAGTAGGGATCGACACGCAATACGATCCAACCAAGTCTATGGTCCGGTTCATGGGATGAACTAGTCCACAGGTTAGGATTAGACGACCACATTTGATGTGGTCAGTTGAGTCATCGTGGAAGGACCAGGTCAGCCATTTTGAATGACCGCCTAGATTCAAATTCAAAACAAGGGAGAGCAAGTCCTATTGGAATTGGTCAACCCATTTAATTTTTGACTCCCTACTCTTAGGGAGTCATCTCTTTGACTCCCCAATTGTTGGGAAGTTGGTTTGGAGGGATGAGGCTAGAATTCTAATTCCAAGCCTCATCCATACCAGGGTCGACTATGGTAGTTGACCCCTGGGCTTGGTCAAGTCGGCTACACCTAGCCGACCTAGGTTGTTGGAGAACCACCTATTTAAGGAGAGAGTTTGTATCCGAACCCTTGAATGCTTAATTTTGGCCAACTCCACATCCTAAAATACAACAGTCGACCTCCCCACCCCCCCTTCCACCTCTCCCATATCCGCAAGCCTCAAGGAGTCTTGCCAGAATTTTTGTCGCAGGAAATCGCTGCCAAGTTGGAGTTTTGAAGGAATCCAAAAATTCCAGCAAGGTATTTCTATCTTGTGTGAATTCGTTCCATAGTTTCTCATTGTTCTTCTCCCCCTTTTTGTTGTTTGGTTCTTGGTGGAAGGGCCAACCATCTTGTGGTGCAAATCGAAGATTGAGAAGCTCGTTCGTTGAACCACGACGAGCCCCGTGTGATTGCTGCTCGATAAAGAAGTTTCTCGAAGTTACGAGGTGCTTGGTGTGGACTATAATTGGAGGATGTGCGCGTGTGTGTCTCGGAGTTTGGGATCAGAGGAGTTCTTTTTCCATTTCGGCTAAGGTATAAAACTGTTCCTTACTATGCTATCGAATTCTTCTATATCGCTAAAGTAGATCGCTATTTTTCGGGGTGTCCTGGAGATTTTTAAAATATGTTTTTTTCGCCTTTTTCTGATGTGTTTTCTATCTGCACCCAACAAACTCATATTTTCGCCCATACACCATCTTGAGGGGCAATGATATTTGATTAATAAACATTTGCATATTCATTATAACTATTGAGTGAATTCTTCACGTGAGGCATCACTGAGAATACAAGATTATAGAGGGTGCGAGGCTCCTAGTTAATTTTATCATCCATGCCTCCACAATCTATCTTCCATTATCTAATGGTTCTTTTTTCGTTCACCATGATCTAAATCATAAGCACCACAAGCACGAGCGATGAGGAATGCTAGACCCATAGCAACTCCACTAGGCTCGATGGGCCAACAAACCCATGGGTCGACCACCCATAGGCCAACCCAATCCAGATGAATAGCCTCACAAGCCTGGTCTAGCACGTGCAAAAGACTTCCCCGGCCACTTAGACTATCGTAAAATACAAATAGATCTCATGGTTATTTTCTACTCTCTTCATTGTCTCTCTCGATCGAGATGGCCCCGCCACTCGACCCTATCTCATTCGACAATACTAACTTAATTATCGTGATTATCGGAGGGTGTCCCCACGAGCCCAACCCTGATGTGTGTGCCATGACCTAAACTCAACCCCACTTGGCATGTTCTGTTGGCTTTAGGTTTTCAACCTTAGCCTTAATCTCGATCTTGATGGTTTTGATGATAACAAACATGGAACTAATGATTTCATTGAGAATATCTTTCAGGTTCCATATCGATTAGCGTTCGATGTCCTCGATCGAATAAATTAGAGAAATTACGAAATCGAAATGACATTGATCGTCGCACTCAGGTTCATCGCGGAAGTTTCCTGAAGATTGACGAGTGCACCAAAGTCGTTTGGACGAGTCCAAAGATCAAGTCAAAAGCTCTCCAAGATGATGCTCGTTGAAAGCCGGAACCCGGAAACGAAGCGTGGAAGAAATAACATTCAGCCTAGATTCAGTCGACCGATCGAAGGTTAAAAAGGTAGCAAAGCTACTTCGGTCGATCGAGCGGTCGACCGATGGAAGACCAAAACGGGCAATAGCTCGGGCGGTCGACCCGTCGGTTGATCGACCTACTGATTCCCGCGACGTAAGATCGCGTCGATCGATCGACGGGTCGACCGAATGGTGAAAGAATCGGGTCGAGGCTGGCGGTCGACCGACCTGCATATGAGCCGTGATGCAATACCGCGTCGATCGACCGACGGGTCGACCGAAGATCGTGGATTGCGGATCGCGTGATCTGCGTTTGGCGATCGACCAGTCGGTCGATCGACCACAGGGTAAACAGAAGCGATCGAATGACCAGTCGACCGATGCTTTGATTGGCGCTTCGACCGGCGGCCTGTAACGGATAGTTTTCTATCCGTTGAACGTCGTTTCTTCACCTGGGTATAAATACACCAAAGTATGATTCATTTGATCCTTCTTCCTTGATTTCGACAATGATTATTGAGCATCTAAAAGGAAGATTCGAGCCTTCCAAAAAGTGATTGCAGCGCACCCTATTCCTCTATCGAGTTCTTCTTCAAGCGCCGCCTGCTGTTGCCTCAACTCGAAAACTATTCAAGCTTCACGACTTGACGAGTTGGAGGATTCAAGGCTTGGAAAAGAGCACGAACACTTGGTTTCAGTTTTAGCTCTTTCCGTTGTATTTTTAATTGTTAATTGTTACTTAAATTTGTGTTTGCGAAGATCTGGGTGTTATGTCTTGTTGTGTGAAGTGGTATCCTTGGTGAAAAGGAGTAAAGCCACTTGTGTAAACTTAGTGCTTACTAGGATTAGTTTTAGTTGTCCTTTAGGTTGAGGTCGGAAAGAGCTCTCGGTAGGAAGGCGGGATGCTTCCGGGTGTGGAAGTGCCTTCGGTTGGAGAGTGGAGTCTTTCCGAGGAAAAGTCCTCGTTGTAAGGGAAACTAATTAATCTAGTAAAACCTAGTTTGAAATCCTAAGCAGGGTGCTTAGGTAGTGGAGTAGGCATTGGGGCCGAACCACTATAAAATTATTGTGTTAGCATTGATTTCATTTGTTGTGCTTAATTGCTTTATCATTTATCTTGCTTCTGCATCGCATAATTGTAATTCGCCTAAACGAGTTAAGTAATCGATTAAAATTGAATTTAGGCAAATCGTATAGTAAACATACTATTCACCCTCCTCTAGTGTGCCATTTCGTCCAACATGTTCAACCAAAACGAATGAGACATCAAGTTATTACAGAAATAAACCTCACAAATAAGCATTTTTTGCTTTCAATCCTAACATTATTAGCGTTATATTCAAAAAAATTATTCTTAAGTGCAATTTTATTGCCCTAAATCAATATTGAAGATCGATTAGCTGAGTTGGAGACTTATTTGGAACATATCTTTAATGACTTGTCCATTCTTCAAGATCAAATGACGTAGATGACAATGTTTGGGACATGTTGCATCTCGTTGCCATGGCACTCCCCCATCATTTGGCGCGACAACATCAGTATCATAGCCATCATCATTGTTGACTCCAAGTGATATGCTTCGAACACTATCTATTGCATGCCTCGCCCTAGCTGGTGCCTCATCTTGCAACATACTTTTGTATGTTTATTTTTTATTTATTTGATAGTTAGATATTTTTATTGATACATTGACGTATACATACATTTCATCATTGTTGTGGATATTATTTTGATATATTTGATGCAAATACTAAGTTTTGATGTATATATTTGATGCTTCTTGTGTTCTTTGATATATACATTTGTTGTTTGATACATTTAAATATAGTTGTAAACAAGAAATTTTAATTTTTTAAATTATAAAAAAACCAAAATCATTATTTGTGATTAATTTGTCATCGCGGAAGATGTATTGAATTGGGTATCAGCATTGTGTACTCTCGTATCCATCGTCGCAAAACCTTATATGACTACCACATGTGGTTGTTGTGTCATCGCAAATTAAATCAGTTGCAACGATCGTTTGGTCGTCGTCGTTGTTTCGTGATCGAGCGTACGACACTTTGTTGTCGTCTCGGGGCCGATCGTAGTTTCGGGATTTTCTACGACGACGGAGTTTGCCATTGCAAAGTATCTACAATGACAGCTTTTACGACGAACATTTGTGATCGTCTACAGCTGTCGCAATAAGTCTTCGGCGATAGTTTCACAACCACTGAAGCTGTCACAAAAGTTCGATTTTTTAATAGTGATATGTGCCTTTTTGACGTTATTGTTGCTTGAATTTTTTCGTCGTGGTTTTCATCTTTTGAGTTCACATTCGTCATCCATCTTACATCATGTTATTTATTTTATCATTTTCAATTAAATATTTATGGTTTTTGAAATAAAAATGTAATATAGAATTGACAAAATATATTTGGTTTAATATAAAAAAATATTATTATTTGTTTAGTGCAAATATGATTAACAAAGTACTAAACTGAATAAAAATATATAGATTTATTTCAACCTCAACTAAATCGTATATAGATATATAACATAAAAAATCATCCTTTATTCAATTAGTAATCCTTAAACTTTGAATTTGATCTGATTAAACTCTAAAATCATATTAGCAGAGAAAACTAATTACTAAATTCAACCAAAATTAAAAAAACCCATAAAAAACTTGGAATCCTAAACTCAAGTTTATTATTTTTTATTTGGATAGGTTAATCCACTGTTCATGTTGACAAAAACTGAGAGAGAGAGAGAGAGAGACTGCGTCGCTTCTTCTTTCTCTCACTATTGTCTTAGGGCAGCACAACAATGAAATGAAGTGGACAGTCGTCCTTTTGAGCTTTGCAGTGTTTGGTCTCTGCTTTCCTTTTGATCACCTGTCACTCTTTCCTCTATTTTTTTCATCACATGGATTCAGCTTTTGCATCGCCATTTGGATTAATGATTCATCTCTTACTGTCACGTCTGCTTCTCTGCAGTACGTCCAAAAGAAATAGAGAGAGACTTCAATCATGGAATAGTTAATTACTATCTGTTGCAAGTATTTTTGCTGTTTGTTCTTATGCTTCTTAATATCATTGGACTTGAACTTTTGTGAGAGTCATTTTGATCTTGAATTAATAGAGGTGTTGATTGTTCATTCCAAAACTGAACATTTGAATGGGATGAATTAGACTTTATTTTGGATAAATTATACTAATATATTTTGAGGTTCAGTTAAATTATACTGACATCTTCTTTATTTATAATTTTGCATCGTGATATTCTTGAGTTTTGTAAAAAATTACATTAGCTTTTTCTATTAGCGGAAATTATTAGTGGAGTATTTGTCATGTGCATTGCACATGCTTACTAATGACAAAAATATTCTTATATCATTTAACTCTTATTTTCTCATATTTTTACCTCATGAGTACTTAACATTTTAATTTTTACATTTAACTAGTATTAATTTTTTTTAAAATATTAAATAATAAAATAATTTCTCTAATTTTATTTTTAAAATATTTATTTAATTATTTTATACACGTCTTTTAATAATTTTCAGCAATGAGCATAAGAGAGAAATCACATATTGTATTTAACGCCATTAGTTACAGAGGAGGTGAATGTCATCTGGACAAATAGAGAAAAGATCAGTATAATTTCATTGAACCTGAAGGAAGGTCAGTGTAATTTATCATTTTATTTTTATTGAATCCAGTTTCTAGATTCAAAAGTATGGTTTCGTTAATTGAAATATTAAATAAAATATTTTGGTACATATTAAACTAGAATAAGATAAAATTTTAATGAATGCTAATATTTTATTATGTTCATAGGGTAGTTGTATGAAAGTAAAAGATAATCATATTAATTTAGTTTCAGCTTCAATTAAATATATTTTAATTAGTTTAAGTAGAATTTTGGTCCAACTTTGATTTTCTTAAATTAAATTGATGACTGTCTGATAATTTTATAAACCTACCTCACTGGTCAAATTAAAATATTTAAATTGAAGTTAATAATATTATACTTATCAAGCTTTATTAATCAACATAATATCTAATATACTCTCGATGATGTAGGACTAAACTCTGATGTTATAAATATGTTCTATTCAAAATCAGATGCAGAACTTGAGATTTGATTGTCCACTTGTTTTGAGTTTTAACCTTCAAATTAATTTTATCTCGAACTCTTCTATCATATCATTCATTTTGGCCTCGATAAAAAAATTAAGTCCTCTACCTTGAATATTCACTCGATTATTTTTTTTTGCTAATAATAATTTTTTATTCTAACGAAGGAAGAAAACACAAGGCACACCAACTATTTGAATGGAAAAGATACTACTATTTGTATAGTATTGGGACAAATGAGATTGTCTCAAACATTTAGTATTTAAAATACCAGTCGAGAGCCCGCGTCGAGAGCCCGCGTCGAGAGCCCGCGTGTTGCGTAAATATATATAAATATAATTTCATTTCGATAATCATGAATAATCAAATAAATTTATATAGTATAAATTTATTAATTTTGTAATATTATATATAATATTTTGTTTGAATAGATATACTCAATTAAATTGTAAAATTGTTATAAAAAATATTTTAAAATAAATTATAATTTTCAATAATAATATTCATACCTAAATAATTAAGAATAATAATAAATCTCACATATATAAAAATTTATAAGCATAGATAAAATAGTAAATATTAGGTTAATATAATCTATATACTTGTAAAAGTAAAAAATATGCAAATACCTTTTAAAATATAATTTTTTATTTCTTAAATTCACCAAACATATTAATATATTCATAAAATATAAAAAAGAAACTAAAACTCACCGTAATAAACTTTTTATTTTCAAATATCATTATGCTGATATTATTATTCTAGTCGAGAACCTGTGTTGCTCAAATATATATGAATATAATTTTATTTCAATAATCATGAATAATCAAATAAATTTATATAGTATGAATTTATTAATTTTGTAATTATATATATAATATTTCATTCAAATATATATACTCATGTGTTGCACAATTATATATGTATATAATTAATTTATAAAATTATTACCAAAATTATTTTTAAAAAAATTATACTTTTCAATAATAATATTCATACCTAATTAATTAAGAGTAATAATAAATGTGACATATAAGAAAATTTATAAGTGTATACAAATATTTTTTAAATATGAATTTTTTATTATTTCTTAAATTCATCAAACACATTAATATATTTATAAAATATAAAAATAAACTAAAACTCAGTGTGATTAACTTTTATGTTTATATATCATTATTCTAATTATATTGGTAATTTAATTATTTTTATTCATTTTTTTTTCGATTACACATATTCGACTTTAATAACTAAACCATTTATTAATTAATTAATAACAATTTGATTTTAAAAATTCAATTGTAAATATTTATTTCACTACCAAATTAAAGAATTATTCTCTATCTAAAATTTTTAAAACATATATTACTTGGTTGATATCATCATTATCGTATTTTTTTTTAAAAAAATAACATTATAAATTATATAAATAAATCATATTTATTATTAGTCTTAATTATTTAGGTATGCTAATTATTATTTAAAAGTATAATTTAATTTAAACTATTTTTTTGTTATAATTATTAAAACTTATATAAAAATAGGAGTAAACTATACAATAAAATGGAATAAGTGTAGATAACTAAACTAAAAAAAGATATTTTAAATTATATAATTATTCTTCAAAATATTTTTTTAAAAAAAATAATATAAAAAACAAAAATTTTTACATTAGAAAAAAAATTCAACAATAATTTAGTAAATATATAATTATTAGAAAAAGTAATGAATATATATATATATAAATAATGTAAAATTATAATAATAAAATAATAAAATATTAATAAGATGTAAATATAGAATCAATGTTAGTATTCTTTAGAGAAAAAAAAGAGTTCAATACAAATTAATGTTTCTATATAATTATATGCAGTTGCTCAAAATATATTAATTTTTTAGATAGTAATTTTTTAATAAAAAATTTTATGGCAATGATATTTTACATGAATATATATAAATTTTCAACAACAAAAAAGAAAAATTATAAATAATAATATTTTTATGGATAAAAATTAAATATTATATATATAATATAACTAATTGAAACAAATTATAAGTAAAAAAGTAAAAAAATGAAATATTATATATATAATATAACAAATTGAAATAAATTAGAAACTAAAAAATTTAAATTAATTTCAACTAAATAAATTTTAGGTAAAAATATATTAAAACGTTGATGAAGATAAATGAATTATCTTCGTCAACACAAAGCTAATATAAAATAAAAACATTTTTTTTTTACATTTAGAAACTAAAAAATTAATTTTTTAAAAACTACATAAATTTTAGGCAAAAATAAATTAAAATATCTTTGTCAACATAAAACTAATATAATTAAAGTTTTTATGTAATTGTACGCAGTTGCTCAAAATATATTAATTTTTTAGATAGTAGTTTTTTAATAAAAAAATTTATGGCAATGATATTTTACATGAATATATATAAATTTTCAACAACAAAAAACAAAAATTACAAATAATAGTATTTTTATGGATAAAAATCAAATATTATATATATAATTTAACAAATTGAAACAAATTATAAGAAAAAAAGTATAAAAAAAGAAATATTATATATATAATATAACAAATTGAAATAAATTAGAAACTAAATAAATTTTAGGTAAAAATAGATTAAAACCTTGATTGATGATAAATGAATCATCTTCGTCGACACAAAGTTAATAGAAAATAAAAATAATTTTTTTTACATTTAGAAACTAAAAAATTATTTTTTAAAAAAATTACATAAATTTTAGGCAAAAATAGATTTAAATATTTTGTCAACATAAAGCTAATATAAAAACAATTTTTTATATTTAAAAATATTTTCTACTATAATTTAACATATCTATAATAATTTACATAAAAAATAATAGGTCTAAAAATAAATAAATAAAAATATTATAAAAATAGTGTAAAATTATAATCATAAAAGAATAAAGTATTACAAAAAATCGACAAGAAAAATATATAAGAAAAGAAAATTACGAATAATAATATTTTTTCGGATAAAAATTAAATATTATATATAATGTAACCAACTGAAATAAATTAGAAACTAAAAAAATTAAAATATTGTAAACAACATAAATTTTAGGTAAAAATAGATTAAAATCGGGATCAATGGTAAAGGAAATATTTAAAAAAAATTACATTTGAGAATATTTTCAATAATAATTTAATTAGTAAATCTATAATTATTAGCATAAAAAAGATAATAGATCTAAAAATAAATAAAGATATATATATATATATATATATATATATATATATATATATTAAAATTATAATCAGAAAAGAATAAAATATTAAGAAATTTCAACAACAAAAATATATAAGAAAATAAAAATTACGAATAGTACTAATATAACAAACAGAAATAAATTAGAAACTAAAAATTTAAATTAAGTAAAAAATTTCTAAAACCTGTATCGATGAGAAATGAAATATCATTGTGAGCGTTCGACTGAACTATGCCGCTTAAAAATTTGATGAAAGAATAACATACAAGGAATGTTGGCTTAGATGGATATTTAGAGAGGATTTATAGGATTAGATTTCATGTAGAGAATTAATTGAGATGGGGAGAGAAAAAATTAATTAATTAATTAATTAGAAAAAATTAAATGTCAGTAATAAATTTTAATAAATTTCGGTAGCATAAAAATACATTTGTATTAATCTTACTTATAGATGAGATGAAAAGACAATACCCATTTAATATTGAGAGAGAGTGTGCGTTAAGGAGGAGAGAGTGAGGGGAATTAAATTGAGAGAGAGAGAAAGAGAATTAAGGAGGAGAGAGAGATTGAAATTAAAATTATATTATCCCATGCGTTGAGGAAGAGAGAGGGGAGAGAGAGAGTTAAGGGGGAGAGAGGGGTAAGAAAGAGGGTTAAAGAGATAGTATTAAACCGTGGGAGAGAGGATAAATGGAAAATAAATGTGTAAATATTAAGTGAGAGAGGGTAAATGAGAGATGATATTTAATTATTATTAAGATAAATGAATGTACCTAATTAAGATAAATAAATTCATATAAAATATTAAAAAATACAAAAAAAATTAAAAATTAACCTTAGGATATTAAATGAGATATAAATAGAAAACCATGTAAAAAAATTCATAAAAACTAAAAATTAAAAAAAGAAAATACCACATCAGCAAACTTTCATTGGGAAAATGTCATGTGGCGTTAGTGATTCTTGCTTATATATATATATATATATATATATATATATATATATATATTATGCCACCGTTAACTGATGGGACTTCGATTACGATATTATGAGTTAGCCATGTTATATATGGATTCTTGTATTTTGCATAAGCAATGCCTTTTAAATAGGATGATTCACGGGTCGGGTAGAGTCGAGTTTGAAGAAAAAATCGGGCCAACCCGCCCAACAAGTAATCGAGTCGGGTCGAATTTGAAGGTTAAAAAATCTAAACCCGACCGTCCCAGATTGGGTCAGGTCGGTCGGGTTACCCGTTAACAAAATGAATATATATATTTAAAAAAAATTTAAAATGCTTCTTTTCGAGACACGTCGCGTCTTGAGAATTATGCAACTTGCGTCTTCACGAGATGGATACATCGAGAAGACACAGGCTGCGTGTCACATCCCAAACCCGGTATGACCAACTAGGATACGCCACCTACCCCGAAGCCTAACCCAACTCAAACACAATAATAATAACCAGAATAGTGAGAGATTTTTTTTGTTGAAAAGAATAGACATGACATCACAAATCAAATCAAACCAAAACTCAATATGAACACACTGAACAAGTTACTGCACCTCGGTACCTCTCTGATCTAGCTCAGGTGCTGCAAAACAATAGTAATGAGGGGTAAGTCCAACTAGGACTTAGTGAGCAGATCAATCCTCAATTTACCAACTCAATCATCATGCATAAAAATATAAATAGTCGATATAAATAGTGTAACAACAACGTTAGAAGAAACCAGTAATAATATATCCAACTCTATGCATGAAGTCAATATCCGTCAACAAACATAAAATATTTATGACAATAAAATAGGAAGAATGCAACATCTCAATCATATGCATACAATGCAACACCTCAATCATATATGCATGCAATCCAACACCTCAATCATATGCATGATCCTCGGACCCGTCGATCCCACATAGCCACATAGGGTAGGTACACGGGTGGTCGCCGAACTACCACCCATCTCAATGTCGTCTCTTTGGGGCATGCCCTCCCCTCACTGGCACTAGCTCTTCCAAGCTAGCATGTTGGGCATACGTTCCCCTCACTTGCTCAGGTCTTCAGACTGTCTCTTTGGAGCATACCCTCCCCTCACTAGCGAGGCTTTCGGGAAATGCAACAATCACATCACAAGTCACAACACTACACACGCAAGTATATAAGTATAAACAAGATGTACTATTAACAAGAAATAAATGGTATGTGAAGTGCATACCTCATCCTCCACCTCCTCCTACCATACATCTCAATCACATACAAATATATATGTAGAAATAGTGCTCATAAATCATGAATGCTCAGCATAAGTAAACAATCATAAAATAAAATTATAACACTGTAAGAAAGGAAGCACGTGTATCATGAAAGCAGTGCAAAAATAAACTTCAACTGTAAATCAATGGACTGGAACATAATAAAATAACTCGTCATAGAAATCACTGATCTAGAATAAAATTCACCTCGTTAATTACTATATCCATGAATCATCTCAGTTCGAATTATAAAAATATATAAAGTATGATTTTTCAGCTTGGCACAAAAAACAAGGCGACACCCGATTACTGTTTTCAAAATCTGAAGGTCTGATAGAGAAACAAACATCGCCAATGAATCCAGAATGTCGATTATGTGAAAATTCATATATAACTTGAATAATTTTGCTAACTTTAAGGCCTCCAATTAATTATTTAGAATAATGAAAGAAATATATCTTAATTTATTTAATAAATCACTGCTAAGAATAAATATAACGGTGTTACAATCAATATATCAGTAATGAAATATCAGCCCTTCATCTAAACAGGATCACATCACAACCTTCATCTATATAGTGCAATCACAGCCTTACATCTAACCAGATGCAATCCCAACTCTCCATCCACACAAGATCAAATCCCTGCCCTTCATCTCAACCACTTGAATCCAGCCCTTCATCTCACCCAAATCAATCTCAGCCTTCCATTCATCTCCTCACCTAGGTCTCTTCATCTTCATCCTCCCCTTCCCCAGCCATCGCCGCCGCTCACCGACGAGGTCCGCCCGGACGGGGACCCCGCTGGGTCTCCTGCCGTCCGACGGCGGCATCAAAGGAGGGGGCTAGGCCGGCTGCCCCAAGGGGCGGGCAGCCGCAGGTTGCGCCCGGCGGTGCCCACCTGGGCAAGCGACAGGCCGGCTGGCGACGTCGTCGCCGGCCTGACCCACCGTCGCCGGGCAGCGGCCGCTCTTAGCGACGGCCGTGCCGACGGTGTCGTTGTCCTTCCTTTTTTATATATATATTTAAATCAATAAAAGGAAGGACAACGATTTTTACTTCCGATTCGATACAAGAAAATACGTCAAAAATCGATGAAAAACTCCGAAACATAAGAACAATGACATGAATCAAGAATTGCATAAAAGAAAGCCTAAATTCACTCACCGGACGGAAAGAAAACGGAAGGAAAATACACGCAGGATCTTCCCCCGATCGACATAGACGAACTCGCGAAAATCCAGCTCCGGCGGCTCCTCCTCCTCGACGGCGCCCTCGATCTCCTCTCTTCTTTGCCTTGGATGGCACATGTCTCAAAACCCCTGGCTGCACACCCCAAGGTCTAATTTATAGATACCGTCCAAATGACCAAAATATCCCTACCTAAGCTATCCGACTTAAATAATTCATAACTCATCCAATCTAACTCCGATTTGAGATCCGATTGCATCGCTAAATTCACCCCGAGTCCCTCTATCACCCTAGCATCCTAAACGACAGAGATAAGACAAATAAATTTTCTCTTAATTTTTCTACATTAAATGCTTACTCGGGTATAATCCCGAAGCTTCCCGATAATCCGTGCTAACTAGGGCCCACGATTCTCGCTCAAGAATAAAATATTATTATTAAATTTTTTGGGTATTACACTGCGTCTTCTCAAGACGGACACATTGAGAATACACGGGCCGCGTCTTCTCGAGAAATTTTTTAATTTTTTTAGAAAAATTAAAAAATTAAAAATGTCGGGTCATCAGGTTTAGGGCTGGCAACTGAGCGAATACGGTGCGGATACTGGATTATTCGTATTCGCACCCCATATCCGCCCAACCGTATCCGCTACGGATGTGAATATGAATATTCATATCCGCACCGCTTCAAATACGGATATTCGCACCGCATCCGTATTCGCATCGTATTTAATAAAAAAATATTGAAATTATATATTTAATTAAAAAAATCAATAAATTATCAATTCATTGATCCAAAATAAATATATAATATACTTCAAAATTCATCTTGACATGAAATTACCATAGAGCTCTTATATATATTAATAACTTATATGAGCAAAATAGTAATTTAGAGACGCGGATAGGCGGTGCGGATACGGTGCGGATCCACAGCCATATTCGTATCCGCACCATATCCGCACGGATATAAGTTTTCTAAATCTGTATCCGTATCTATATCCATTTTTACTTGCGGATATGGATCGAATACGGTACAGATGCGGTTTTTAGTTAGCGGATGCGGATAAAATTGCCACCCCCAATCGGGTTGAGTCTCGAGTCGTCGATTCCAAATATTGAAACCCGAGACTCAATCCGATTATGATCGAGTTTGATTAAATAGAACCTGGCCCGACCCAAATTACCAAATCCTGTATGGCTTGATTTCCCAATCCGACCTAGCCCGATTGGTTCATGTTGGATCAGATTCTCGGGTTCTATTTTTAAGTTTGAGCAATTTACCAAATTTGAATTTGGGGAATGAAAAATTTCCAAAATCGGATTTGAAGATCCAAAATTCTTCAAATTAGAATTTAGTGGATCTGATACCTATATTACCCCTGGCCAAAGAGACTTTGGTCAAAAATTTAAAAAAAATATATAAAAAATTATTTTAATTTATAACATATTTTTTATGATAAAATAAGATATTAGAAAATAAAAAATATATTTTTCAAACTCTCTAATGTATTAAAGACTTTTGCACAAAGTCTATAAATTTAAATTTAAATTAAAAATTATAAAATATTTTGATGTAAAATATTTTTTTGGATCATAGTATATCTTTTGTATCATTAAAAAATTATTTCATGAATTCAAAAGATTTTTTAAAAAATTATGAAGTTATTATAGACTTTGCACAAAACTCTTTAATGAGTTAGAGATTTTTGTTTATAATAATTTTATAATTATAAAAAATAAAAATTAATTCACAAAAAATATGTATATGATATAAAAGATGTGCTAGAGTCTATCAAAATATTTTGAATAAAAAATATTTTATTATTTTTAATTAAAAATTTGTTTTATAAATTTTGGGCAAAAGTCTCTAATGCATTAGAGACTTTTGCCCAAAGTCTATTAATAATTCAAAAAAAAATTAATTAATAAAAAATATTTTTTAAAATATAAAAGATGTGTTATGGTTAAAAAAATATTTTTTATTAAAATATTTTATAAATTTTAATTTTAATTTATTTTTTAGACTCTAACACCTCATTTTTATTATAATTTTTTATATAAATTAAAATTATTATTATTTATATATATTTTAATTTTTAAACAAAGTCTCTAATTGGTTAGAGACTTTGATCTAAGGATAAAATGAATATTCAATCCATTAAATTCCGATTTAAAAATTTTTAAAACTTCGAATTTAATTTTAAAAATTTCTCATTCCCAAAATTTAAATTTGATAAATTGCTCTTTTAAGTCTTAACCTGCACAAAGTATCCTTGATATATCATGACGTCAGCATGCACAAAGAAAAATTGCAGATCTATTTCTTCTCTTCCATCTAGTCAGTGTCAATCAAATGATTTAAGAGGAATGCAAATTCCCTGTGAGACCAAACCTAACTAATCCAATTCATAATTAGATTTCAATCATTAAGTTTCAACCCAAGTAATTAAAACTAGGAGTTTTGGCGCATTGATTTATATGTTCATTTTTTTAGAAAAAAATAGAAGAAATCTGATCATTTTTAATTTGGTGTACACTACAAACCCTAACTACAAAAACCTAAAATCACACTTTTCCCATTTTCTAACTTGTTTGATTAGAATGCTCATGTATACACAGCCATAGAAAAACTACTACTAATTATGTCCCTCTCTGAATAAAATAGAACGTGTAGTTTAGCAAATTTGAAGAAAATAGGTAATTTATTTTGTTTTCTAATATAAATAAAAGAGTAAATTACTTTGACATTTCTTGAAGTTAAGTAAAATTTCACTAATCTTTTCTCTATTTATCCAGGTGACACTCATCTCCCTTGTAATTAACGGTGTTAAATGCAATATATGATTTCTTCCTTATATTTTTTTGCTAAAAAATTATTAAAATACATACATAAAATAATTGAATAAATATTTTTTAAATAAAATTTTATAAAATTATTTTATTATTTAATATTCTTCACGAAATTAATGCTAGTTGAATGTAAAAATTAAAATGTGAAGTACTCATGAGGTAAAAATACGAAAGAATGAAAGTTAAATGACATAAGAGTATTTTTATCATTAATAGATGCACACGACAAACACTCAACTAATAATTTTTATTAGTAGGAGAGATTTATGTAATTTTTTATAAAATTTAAGAAAATCACGAGATAAAATTATAAATAGATGAAAAATTAGTATAATTTACTTTAAATAAAATAGTTAGGTAGAGTGTCTAGGTTTTTGTATTTAAGCGAGCGTTCGGCGTAGTTTGTGCATAAATTATTTGACCCTAGAGAAAGAAAACACACTGTCTCTCTCTCATTATACTGTTGTGTAAAGTAAAGTCTAAGAGGTCAAGTTTTTTATTTTTCCCCAAAAGAGGTCAAGTTAAATAACATAAATTATAGAGGTCAAATTTATAAAAGAATTGAAACTAGCTAGGGACCATTCTAGCTAAAGTTAACCCATAAAAATCTGAACACATTAGTGTTATGGTACAGATGTATACATAGTTTGGTAGTATTCCCTTTCAATATTTTATAGTGTCATAATCATAATTAAGTCAACTCTACGTTGGCTATCTTGAATTATTTTAATTAAGCTAAAAAGCCGGACAGAGCTGATGATAGCATTCGTTATTTCATGTTCAATCATTAATTATAGGGAAAATTAATAAAAATATCCTGAACTATTAAGTTTTTAATAAATCTATTCTATATTTTTATTTATAATTAATTTATATTTGAACTTTCATTTTGATATCAATTGTATACTCCCATCAGCTGAGTGTTAAATTAGCCATTAATTATTTGCTGACGTGGACTGCCCAGTCAGCACAAATAAATTATTTTTTTATTTAAAGTTGCCCCGTCAATATTTGATCCACGTCAGCATGATCAGTTAAAAAGAAATATTAAAAAAATCTTCATTGCCACATCAGCCATGGATTAAAAAAAAATAAAAAAAAATAAAACACTACTAGAAAAATGGTCATCAGCAACGGCTGATGCCGTTGCGGAGCCGTTGCTGACGAGCATCAGCAACGGCTGAGCCGTTGCAATAGCGTCGTGACAGAAAGTCGCGTTGCTGATGACTTAGCAACGGATCAGCAACGGCCGCTCGGGCCGTCGCTCAAAACATTATCAGCAACGGCCGCTGGGCCGTCGCTAAAAATATTATCAGCAACGGTTTTGCCACAGACCCGGAGCCGTTGCTGATACCATTAATAGCAACGGCCGCTGAGTCCGTAGCAAGACCGTTAGTAAAACTCCGTCGCTAAGCCGTTGCTGTAGGTCATCAGCAACGGCTCTCGATACACTTTTAGCAACGGCTTTCCCACGGACGCCCGTGGGAAAGCCGTTGCTGATGACCTACGCCTGCAACCAGAAAATTTGAAAATTTCAAATTTCCATTGATACATTGATACATTTATCTGATACATAACTCACACACCCATACCCTCATACACACATTCATTCACACATCACAAACACCTCATACACATTCATTCACACATCACAAACACACCAACATATATACATCAAAACAATTATACTTATATTCATAATTATCCACGATAGTATAAACACAATTCAAATGTAAAATTGAAGTATCAACATCTCAATAACATAGTCAATATAAATTAAACAAGTTCAATATCTGAGTAACAAAGTCAATATAAACAAAATCTCACGATGACGATGGAGGATGGCCTGGATCATATGGCGGGGTCTGGAGTGCTTGAGTGTACACCGGCGTGGACTGACTCGAGGATGATGGATTAGATGATGCCGAAGAGATGCCTGCTTCGGGATGACCCGACAAGTTGCGTAGCATAGCTTCTATATTCGTCATCGTCTGACTCTGACGCTCCATCATCTCAGTCTGACGCGCGACCGTCTCCTCTAGAGTCCTTATTCTGCTACTATGATCATAACTGGATCTAGAGGTGGACGGCCGCTCACCAGCGACCGGAGGGGTCGGTGCCCCAAGTGGCCCTAGTACGGCTCGCGCATGACCACTATCTGCGAAGCCATATACGCGGCCATGGTCCCAGCCACCTGCGGCCTCGACCCACGATGCTGCGTCAAAGTCCTCAGGGGTACCCCCGCGCTGCACCACCGTCCGGCTGTACGTCTCCTACTCGAGTTTGATTTTTTGTTTAATATTTATCATAAAACTTAAATTATAAATATATAATGAATAATTTAAACAAATATATAATTACCACAATGTATGCAGCGCGGTTGTCGATGTACTCCCCCGTCCCATGTGCTCGACGGTGAGTCCGCTCAAACACCGCCATCGGGGAGGGTCGCTGGACAGTCCCGTCATCCGACACCGTCGTCTATATTTACAAAACAAATACATTAATTAGTACACATAATAACAAATAAAATATATAATTAAACGATATACTTACCATACGGTTTGCGTGCACTGCAAATGCAACAGAGCCGCCGGTGTGATGCGCTGCTCCCCCCGACATGCGATTTCTAGCCGCATTCTGAGAAACCTCCTGCCATCGATCCGTCGACCATATCCCCACGAGCTGGTCCCATATATCCGGAGTAATCCAACTGGGGCCGTATCCCCGAGTCTCCGCGATGTTAGTGGTCCCAGCTCGGGCCATCGCTCGGGACCGAGCCTGCCCCAGCTGCCCGTTGTACCTTGCCCGGGAAATAGACTCCCAGGCAGCGTAAATGAAGGACCTCTGGTCCTCGGCCCATGTATAGCGAGCCTGCAAAATAATAATATCAGTACCAATTCTTAATATATCATCATGCATGTAAAAAAAAAAATAATACGTGCCTCAAACTCGCGCCATAACATGTCGACGTGCTCGCTAGGCACGTGAGACCACGTAGGCCATGCCCCGTGCATGTATCGTCGAATAGTAGAAGAAATGCTCCTCGGCACTTCTTCTTGCTCGAACCTGCACAACAAAAATAAATTTTAATATTATATTATGATATAATGAATTTGTAATGATTCATAATTCATGATATATTACCGCTCCCCAATCACGCTGATCAATCTACGTGACTCTGTGGCTGGTGGAGGCTGCCACCTGTTCGGCCCGCGTGGCCGCCTGCGTCTGGATGTACTAGCCTCGGCAGTATCATCCTCATGAGGATCAGCAACAGGAGGATCAGCAGCATGAGTAAGTGCTGGAGTCTCACCGATCGGAGACTCCGAAACTCTCCTGCGTCGATAACCACGACCAGACATATTTGTCGAACAGACATATAATCAGATTATTGTATAAATAGTAGAGATATATTTAATAAAATATATATACTTTACAATTATTCCTCATCATCTGAATAATAGTCTTCGAATTCTTCTTCTTCTTCCTCTTCTTCCTCTTCGTCATCTTCTTCATCTCCAGCTTCCTCAATTTCATGATCGTCATCATCAGCATATTCAACTTCTAATTGAATTGACGTTGTGTCTGCATCCTCGAGTATTGGAATAATACGATCCACAGCAGGAAGATCATCTTCTTGATAGAAACCAGGAGGATCATTTTCTCCTACTATCGGATCAATTTTTCCTCTACCTTTTGTCTTACAGACTACACGCCAATCTGCTCTATCTTTATTTCGAGCCGGATACTTCGCGTAATATACTTGTTCGGCTTGTGATGCCAATATAAATGGCTCATTTGCTGCCAATTTCGATTTGTAATTAACCTCAACAAGTTTGTATTTTTGATGAGCTTTCATGCCCCTTTCTGTTGTATCGAACCAATGACATCTAAATAGGAACACTGATTTCAAGCCGAAGTAGTGCAACTCTATCACTTCTTCCACTAGTCCATAGAAATCCATATCACATTCTAATACCGGCGCGCGTCCGAATTGGACGATACCGGCGCGCGTCCGAAGTGGACGATACCGGCGCGCGTCCGAAGTGGACGATTCCGGCGCGCGTCCGAAATTAATCTAAACCCTAATAATTAATCTAACAAATTAAACAATTAATCTAAACAATTAATTAACAATTATTAAATAATTAATTAACAAATATAAAATAATATAAACTATATATATATATACTAAATTCCGGCGCCGGAGTCCACCCTCCGGCGCCGGCGTACAGTGGTCGGACACAATGTCCGGCCACTGCAGAAGGTCCGGCGGCGGCCATCGGCCGACCACCGTCGGCCGAAACCCTAGAAATAGGGTTTCGGTCGGGTGATTTCCGCCGGCCGCAGGGAAGAGACGGCAGCAGGGGAGACTTACCTGAACAAGTCGGCAGCAGCGGTCGGCGTCGTCGGCGTCGGCAGCAGCGGCAGCGGCGGCGAGTGGCGTCGGCAGGAGCGGCGGCGGCAGCAGCGAGCAGCGGGAGGAAGAAGAGTCGGGCGCGAGAGCGTGCCCTATATAAACTTATCAGCAACGGCTCACTCGCCCGTTAGAACGCCGTTGCTGATAAGTTATCATCAGCAACGGCTCACTTATCCGTTAGCAAGCCGTTGCTGAAGATTAAAAAATCAGCAACGGCTCGCCTTTCCGTCAGAAAGCCGTTGCTGATAATTAAAATAATCAGCAACGGCTCGGGTTTCCGTTAGAACGCCGTTGCAGATACAGTTTTCTGCAACGGCTCGGGCGGCCGTAAGAATGCCGTTGCAAATAGCAACGGCTTGAGCGGCCGTCGCTGATAGCCGTTGCTGAAGACGAAGTTTCTAGTAGTGAAACCCTATCTGAACAGAACCCCACTTGCCTTTCTTTGAACCCCATTGCCGAACAGTTGTTGCTATCGCCTGCCACCGAAGCTTCTTGTCGGCTGTCGCTTGAAAGTTTCACCGGCTATCGTCAGCTATCGCCGGCCTCCCCAAGTCATCCGAGTTCAATCTATAGTGTTGTCACCTCTCTTTTGAAATTTCTACCCTTTTGTTCCGAAGTAATCGTGTCGCCGTCCTAGCATCTGAGTTCAACAGTAGCCTATTTCAACCCGACATAGCATCTATTCTGAAGGTAAGTTCATAGATTAGGTTATATTTGTGAGTTATAGCATCCGAGTTATATTTATGTCGCCGGTTAAACCCGACATAGCTCTGTTCATAGATTTTAGTTGCCCAAAGCATATATTAGATAATAAGTCCATTTCAATCTTTCTGTTGCTCGAAGCTTTGTTCCATGCCTCTCATCCTCTCTTCTAACCCTTCAACTGAAGATTTTTGTCGATGGAAGCTTTTAGTCTAACTGCAAGAAATGGTTCGACGATCAAATCGACGTCGGAGGACGATTCTACCTACACCACGAGATACATCATCATCTTCATCGCCGGTAAATTCATAGATGCATATATTAAGTCCATAATTGATATAATTTATATTTCATATATACTTAGTTGGTATTATGATACGATACAGGTTCATATCAGTAGTGAAAGTGAAGACAAAAATTTAATTAACACGGCACACAGAGAGCAAACAACATATTTAACCTTTGCAGATGAACATCTATTGGAATTGGAAGCTAATGATGAACAATCTCTTATGCAAGATGATGAACATGTAGTTCAAGCTACTGATGGTGAACAACCACTTCAACAAGTTGATGAACATGTAGTTCAAGCAGTTGACGGTGAACATACACTTTAACAAGTTGATGAACATGTAATGGAAACACCAAGAAATAGCAATGATGACTCATCAGAAGATGAAGAGTACTGTCCTATTGGAGAAAGCAATGATGTGTTATCTAGTGAATTCGAATCACTAAGTGATGAAGAATATGTGATATGTAGAGCTATAAAGAAGGGCAAAAGGAAGAATGTGGAAATAGATGACAGTGAATCAAATGAAAACCTTGGAAACATACCAGTTATTGTTGAAGAAAGAAGTAATAACAACATGACTGAAGAGGTGCTCATCGCAGTTCAGCCAACGACATTGGGTATGCATCTACATGACACTATTGATCAAACCAATGAAGGCACTAGTGAATATGAAAATACCAGTGATGAAGTCAGTACACCTGCCTCTAGTGAAGAAGGGGTTCTATACACTGAGGATACTGATAGCAGGAGGAAAAAAGTCCGTCAGAGAGTATATAATCCAAATTGTGAGTTGCAGGATGTGGTGTTTGAAGTTGGGATGAAATTTGAGTCCAATACTCAATTTAAACAAGTTGTCCAAAACTATTCTATTGTCAATGACTATAACATCAAATGGAGCAAAAGTTGTCCTCAAAGAATGGAAGCCAAGTGCACTATGGGTTGCCCGTGGAGGATATATGCCAGTTGGTTGAAGAATGAGATGACAATTATGGTTAAGGCCTACGCGAATGAACACAATTGTTCAAGAAATATGAGGAATAGACAAGCCACAGTAAGTTGGATAGCCAAGCATTATCTCAAAAAATTTAGGAGCAATCCTAATTAGAGTGTGGAAGAAATGGAGAAGGATTTGCTTAGCCAATTCTACATCAGCATACCCAGAATGAAAAGTTACAGAGCAAAGTGGGAAGCTTTAAAAAGACTTAGGGGATCAGTTGAAGATCACTATGCTATGCTTGGTTCATATATAACACAACTTCGAATTGTTAACCCAAGAAGCTTGTTCAGTGTTTTGTGTGATCGGGAATTTACTGGTGCACCTCCAATCTTCAAACGTTTGTATATTGGATTCGATGCTCTAAAAAATGAATTTTTTCAGGATTGTAGACCAATAATTGAATTTGATGGGTGTTTTTTGAAAACGTTTCTTGGCGGACAATTGCTTTCAGCAATAGGAAGAGACGGAACACTCAAATATTTCCTATTGCTTGGGCCGTTGTAGAAGGAGAAAATTATGATTCGTGGAGTTGGTTCTTAGGCCTCTTATTTGATGACTTGGGCATTGATCATGGTATGGTTGGACCGTTATAAGTGATCAACAAAAAGTAAGTTTTATTTTCGTTTAATGAGTTTTATATGTATGCTTGTTGATATACTGATGCATACCATTACTGATATGTACTGATGCATACCATTAGATATGTACTGATGCATACCATTACTAATATGTACTGATGCATATCATTACTTGTACTGATTATATGTACTGATAGATTGATATATATTGGCCACTTAGGGTCTTGAGTATGCAATCAAACAACGAGTGCTTGTTGCGGAGCATCAGAATTGTGCTAGACACATTTACGCCAATTGGAAGAAGAAACACAACGGTCATGTCCTTAAATCATGCTTTTGGAGGATTGTCAGATGCACTGTTGAATCGGAATCTAAAAGAGCCTTGAATGAGCTTGCAGCTATTTCACGTCGGGCATATGAAGATTTTAATGCAATTGGAGTGCAAAAATTTTGCCAGGCTTTTATTAGTACACAATGCAAATGCGAAGTAGTTATGAACAATATATGCGAGACATTCAATGGATATATTTTAAGGGCAAGGTCAAAGCCTCTAATTGATATGCTTGAAGACATTCGATGTATGTTGATGGCAAGGATGCATGCTAAGAAGGAGATTATGTCCAAAAGCAACGACGATATATGTCCAAGCATACGAAAAAAGCTTGAGAAAAATAAGACTGAAACAAATTTTTGCCATGTCACTCCAGCAGGGAACATGAAGTTTGAGGTCCAAGAGTTGGATAGGTCATATGCTGTTAATTTGTATAATCGCACATGTTCATGTCGTTATTGGGATATCTGTGGCATACCCTACAAACATGCCATCTCATGCATATCTTGGTTGAAAGAGGATCCAGATCAATATGTTGATAATTACTATAAGAGAGAGACCTATTTGAAGACATATGAATTTCTCATAGAGCCTTTGACCGGGAAGGATACATGACCAGAAGTTGAAGGGCCTCCTGTTTTACCTCCTCATGTAAAAAGGATGCCCGACCGACCAAAAAAAAAGGAGGAGAGAAATGCATGATGATGAATCCAGCACTTCTAGATTATCTAGACGAGGCACAATTATTAGTTATCGGTTATGCAGTCAAACTGGACATAATAGACGAAGTTGTCCTCTTAGGGCCCAAGCGTCTTCATCACATACTAAGGTAATTGTAAAACAAATACTGATATCAATATCAAAATGATATTGATACTGATATCAATATCAAAATGATATTGATACTGATATCAGTATAAAAGATACTGATATTAGTATCATTTTGATACTGATATCAGTATAAAGGATAATGATACTGATATCAGTATAAAGGATACTGATATTAGTATAAAGGATAATGATATCAGTATCATTTTGATACTGATATCAGTATCTAATGATAGTGATATCGCATCAATGGTGCTGATACTGATATCAGTATCATTTTTATAGTGATATCAGTATCTAAGGATACTGATACCGTATCGACATTGCTGATACTCCTGATATCAGTATAAAGGCTACGCTACATCTTATTGGAAATGATACTTACTGCTATGATACTTATCTTTTGGAAATGATACTGATATGATACTTATCCTGATACTTATAGGCTACATCCAGTGGAAGAGGTAGTCGGGGGGCAAGAATCTTAAGCTATGCAGCAGTAAAAAACTCATTTATTTTATTTCTTACTAATTGACTAACAATATGTCATATATACTCATTGTGTTTATTTCTTAATAATTAACTAGGCCTTTTCTAGAGAACAAGCAATGACATCTCAAGGATTTGGAATTTTCGTAGGTGAAGAAATCGAAAATACGTATTTTAGAGTAAGTTCTCTCATCTATTGGAAGCTTATTTTTGAAATTAGGATACTGACATGTACATAATATTTTCGTTAGATGTCTGGAACAAGTCTATCCGTATGTTCATCTCGTGGTGAATAGAGTGGCTCATTGATTCGTGAACGTGGTGGGAGGGTGCAAGGAAGTCAGCATGATGAGCATCCAGTTCAAGGATCTCAAACATCACCCATGAATCCAACAAACTTGAATCCAAGAAACTGATACCGTTGATACTGTGATATGTTGATACTGTAAAGAATGAAGACTACTGGAAGCATTTTGATTATAAAGCTTTTTTGTTATGAATCAGTGTAAACAAATACTGAATCACCAATATATATTGTATTGAATACTGAATCAGTGTAAACAAGCGCTTTTGGATATTGTTTAAACAAATATTGTTTTGGATACTGAATCATTGTTTTGGATACTATTTTGGCAAATCAGTGTAAACAAATACTGTTTTGGATACTGAATCACTGTATGTTTATGAATTCATTAGTAATGCAGTGTGGTTATAAGGCATATTGTACAACAACAGTATAGATATAACAACAAACTGATATCAACAAGATTATTTAAGTTGTTATAACACCAATATCCACAACCAACTACTAGTATTTCATTAGTGATAAAGTTGTTATAAAGCATTTTGGTTATAAAGCTGTTATAAGCATATTAGTGATACATTGTTATAAAGCAATATATTTCAAAATCAGTACTACAACAACAACACCAATATTTCAACAAACTGATACAACATCAACAATATTTCATTAGTAGAGCCAATATCCACAACAGTATTTCATACAACATCAACAGTATTAGTGGTAAACTGATATCAAATTACAACAACACCAATATTACAACAACTACTACCAATTCAACCAACTACTAATTAAAAGTAGAGCCCTTAAAAGTATCAAATTACATTAGCCAATAAACTAGTATCAAATCTACATTAGATTATAAGTAGTAGTAATGCATACTACAATCAAAACACCAAATAGTAATGTAACTTTCGCCATCATTTTATCATTTTGGGCTTTCGTGACTCTGCATTCTTCTTGAAGCTTCTTGTTCTCATTGTCAAGAATATCGTTCTTTTGTTGAAGTAGCATGACATGTTGTTTGAGATTGCCGTTATCCATACTCAAGTGGTGCAAAGCTTCCTTTGCTCTTCCAGAGTATTCAGGATCATGCCACTCAAAAAAACCACAAATATCGTCCTACTTAAAAGAGAAAATTCAAGTTAGATGTCATAACAAAAATTTGTTATTTAAAATGATTCCAAGTAGATAAAAAAAATGATTCTAAGTAGATAAACCTTCCAATGTATGCATCTTCAAAATCTTCTTCGGGAATTTTTCTTCGTATTTGATGTTAACAAGCAAGCCGCAAACTTATGATCACAGATTGGTGGAGACATTGACGAGCTTATAGATACTTCATCAATCTCCGTTGATATTTGTTTTGATTTTGATGTTGATGCCATTGTCTAGTGCAAAGTATAAATAGTAAGATCAGTTAAGGCATGAGAAAAATATCAGTATCCTAAATTAATGAAATGTGATGAACCGTAAACTAAATTAAAGGGAAAATTAATGATATCAGTATCCTAAAGGGAAAATTCATTTAGCTGTTAGCTTTGATTTCATCTTTGCAGCTACCAAATTGAACCGTAAACATTCAAGTACTATGAGCCTCAATTAACAAAATACTTCAAATTTATTTAGTGAATACTAAACTGATATCAACTACTGATATCAAATCCTAAAGAGAATATCAACTACTAAATACTTGGGTTCAGATTTCTTTACCTTAGGGTGAGATGTCTGGTTCGGGGGCAACAAAGAGACGGTGAAGAATAGGGAAGTCCAGGCGACAAAGAGGCGAAAACAAATCGGCGATAAAAATGCTATAGCTCCAGGCGACAGGCGCAGAGGCAATGAAGATTCGGTAGGCGACAAAGAGGCGAAAACAAATCGGCAACAAAGATGCTATAGCTCCAGGCGACAAGCGAAGAGGCAATGAAGATTTGGTAGGCGACAAACAAGCGAAAACAACCAGCTTGAAGATTCAGTAAGCAACAAGCCAGAGGTGACAGGAAGCTTCCGACGACAAGGAGAGTTGCGTTCGAGAGAGTGGAGAGAGTTGCGTTTGAGAGAGTGGAGATTCGATAGAAATCTTAGTGTTTTATTTTTTTTTCCTCTTTTTTTTAATCTATGGCTGACATGGCAATGAAGATTTTTTAATATTTTTTTTTAACTGGTCATGCCGACGTGGATCAAATGCTGACGGGGTAATTTTGAATAAAAAATAATTTATTTATGCTGACTGGGCAGTTCACGTCAGCAAATATCGACTACTTTAACACCCAGCTGACAAGAGTATACAATTGATATCAAAATAAAAGTTCGAGTATAAATTAATTACAAATAAAAATATAAGACAGATTTATTAAAAACTAATAGTTCGAAACATTTTCATTAATTTTTCCTTCACTGTAACTTCATCTTCATCTGTTTAATTAAGTCAACTTCATTGCATATCCACCTCTTCTAGTACATTTCAGAATTACAAATCTAGTCTCTTCCTATTTTCACGGGATTTTTTTTCTAAATTAATATCATCTAGACTTATTGTTAACTAAAATAAAATGTTATATGAATTTAAATTTATTTTTTGTAGAAAATCTATATATAAAAGAAAAGAAATTGACAATTTAAAATTTTCATTTTTTTCCTCTACCAATTACTAGAACAGTAAGAACTCAGTTTACAATTGATGCTGAACTAGGATTGACAACGGATCGGATACGGTGCGGATACTAGATTATCCGTATCCGCACCGCACCCCATATCCACCCATCCGTATCCGCACCGTATCCGCTGCGGATGTGAATATGGATATCCATATTCGCATCGCTTCAAATACGGATATCCGCACCGCATCCGTATCCGCACCGTATTTAATAAAAATATATTAAAATAATATATTTAATTTAAAAAATCAATAAATTGCCAATTCATTGATCCAAAATAAATATATAATATACTTCAAAGTTCATCTTGACATGAAATTACCATAGAGCTCTTATATATATTAATAACTTATATGGGCAAAATAGTAATTCAGAGACGCGGATAGGCGGTGCGGATACGATGCAGATCCACAGTCATATTCGTATCCGCACCATATCCACGCAGATATAAGTTTTCTAAATCCATATCCGTATCCATATCCATTTTTACTTACGGATATGGATTGGATACGGTGCAGATGCGGTTTTTAGTTAGCGGATGCGGATAAAATTGACTCCCCTATGCTGAACTGGGTGAGATTTGATGCATGCAATTGCTTTGGGCCGACAATATCTTTGATTGTTTAATTGCTTTACAATAATGCTGCATTATATCTTCCTAATTAATAGTATTCTACTATATATTTTGTCATCATGTATAACTATTTTCATTTTGGTTGTAACTTTATCACTGAAAATGGCTAACTTACAAAAATTACCTGAATTAATTTTGCTTAGAACTAGAACTAGTAAGTTACAGCAAAAAAATACTTAACCATTAGAAATAACATTAACATTATACTTGAAATTACAACAATAATCCAATAATTCAACCATCGCCAGCTAATAGACGAAGACAACAATTATTTGGAGTCCAATAACTAATTAAGACAACACCACCAACTACGAGAAGCTAGGGTTGTGATCCTCATCAAAATCTCATATGACCGTCACTAAAAGTCTTTAGTAAGGGTCACTTGGCCGTCAGATGTCATCAAGATAAGTCGTGTCACTAAAAGTTTAGGTGAGGATCAAGTCGCGACCCTCACTAAAAGATAAAGCCTAATTGGCCGTTACTAATTTTTATATTTTGTGAAGGTCAGTTGAACACTACTAATTAGCATATTTTACGAAGGTTACCTGATCCCATATAATCTTTAATATATGAGAGCCTTTGACCCATACCAAAACTTTTTTTTTCATATATTTATTTATTTTCGTGAGGGTTCGAATTTTATATTCTGTGAAGGTCACATACCTCCACTGATTCACATATTTTGTGAAGGTTAGTCGACCCCCAATAATTCGCATATTTTATGAAAGTTAACTTACCCCCACAAAATCTTTAATATTTGAGAGTTGACTGGACTAGTACCTTTGGGCTCGACCGGATTAGGCCCAGAAACGCCTACATTCATGAATCAGACTCAAGTCAAGCCAAACGGCTTAGCCTGGGGGCTCCATCCGGCCATACAAGGATACTTCTATCCTCATTAATTACGAGATTTTCCATAACCACGAGCTCAACATCTTCGGGATCAGTCTCGATCTATTTTGAGCAACATACACAACATCATTAATTGCTAAACATCCATCATCCACTATATACAGACATGACGCTCCTTAGGTACACTAGATTCCAATTTATATTACCTCAATCTTGAACTCATTATTACTTTATCTGTCACACCACCTAAATAGGCATAGACATTGAATAAGGAAAGAAGATATTGTGACAAATGTGTTAGGCGTGTATACACCAAAAATTTGGAAGATTCAAGAATGTTGCATGATGTATTTACTGGATCGAATGGATTGAATGTTCAAGTTGGTATGCATACAATTAGATTTTTTTAATTATTAATGGTGTTATACAATAATTATTTATAAGCCTATTTTTAACTTCTTAGTTATCTATTATCATGTGGATGGTGGATACACCAATGGGGAGGGATTCCTTAATGCACCGCATAAAGAAAAACGCCATCATATTCAAGAGCAGGCCACTAGTTGACATGAAATTCAAAATTGTGAAAAAATTGTTTAACTATAGGCATGCTTGCGTAAGGAACATAATAGAGATAATTTTTTAATAATTTGTGTACACAAGAGTATTTCAATTAATATATATTTTCTTGTCCAATGTTGTGAAACAAACCGAGAATGTTGGTCCAAGCAGGGCGGAGGCACTCTTTGGTGAGGTAATCCCCCCCTCCCCTTCTCTAATTTTTCTTCCCCCTATATATAAGTGAAATATCTACTTTGGCACTCTTGAAATTTTACTTCCAACTTTGCCCCCCCTTCAAAATCAAATATTTTTTCCCTATCCCAAAATTCATATATCAATTTTGTGAACCGCTTTTCTCTATCTCCACCTCCACTGCAACCCCTCTTCTTGTTCACCCTCTTGGTTGGCCTCTCCAGCCCTCCACCTAGTCTGCCCCCCCCCCCCCCCCCCCTCATTTTTATTCCTGGCTCTGTCCTTGGGCCCAAGGGTTTAACTTTGGTCCCGATCTTAATTTTGATGATAACAAATATGAAACTAACTCATTTATCAAGTTTTAAGCCCAGGTCGATAGAACGATACGTGCCCGAAGTTCGTTGAAAAATCACGAAAATTCTTCAAGAGTTGGTGACTTTGGAGGCGATCGAGTCAGGAGTTAGGTCTAGGCTTAGATTTCGATGTATAAACCTTTTAAGGCCTCAAACAAACATATTTCATGTGTTTTTTTTTACCAAAAAAAAACACTAGCGATCAATAGAAAAATCAAGAAATCATGAATCAGCAAAAATCAATCAAAATTGAGTTCTGATCAAGTTATCGATCGATCCTTAGCTGATCTTGGTCGACTGAGGATGTCCGACGATCGACTGGACTTCTCAATAGATCTTTTTTGATCCATATTTGGACCCATACCCTTTTTGTGTTGTTGAGGCTCCCAAAAGTTCATTGAGCCATTACATGACATTTGAGAGCTTGAAAGAGTGATTTAAAGTTTAAACCCTAACTCTTCATCCTCAAGACTTCAAACTTCACTCCAAGCCTTCAAATATGAACTTCTACGTCATTTTGAGGCCTTGGAATACTAGGAGGAGCTTGCTTGAGTTTGTTTTAATTTATAGTTTCTTTACTTGTATTTTTGTTGTTATTTACTTCTCATTCGAAATTGTAAAATGTAAGGTGTAGGTGTTACACCTAGGTTTCTTTGTAACTTATTGTTTCGCTTTAGAATTGTAGTTGAGGTATCTTCTAGGGTTGAGGGATAAGTCATATTTGTATTCTTTAGGAAACATTCAATTTATAAAGAGTTAAGGTTATAAGTCCTTGGTGGGGAGCTAAGATAGTGGAGTAGGCAAAGTTGTGGAACCACTATAACTCTCAATTGTTTTCATTGCTCTTCTTATTTATTCTTGCTTAATATTGTCATTGCACACTTGTGACATATTGCACTTTTAAAGCTTATAATCAAACCTAGTGAAAATTTGATACTTAGGTCAACTTCCAGAAAAAATCGGAATCAAACTTAGCGATTTATCAAACACACTACTCACCTCCTAGTGTGATTATTTGGTTTTCGTAGAATGCTGGTTTGTCCTATTCTATTTTATCGTATCTTGTCTAGTAAACATAACAAATGCACCGACTTTACAAATCAAGAGTAATGATTAATCTCCCCAAATCAATACTAAATTTCAGGATCATCTCAAAATTTTCTTGACGGTTAAATTACAAGTCACCAATAGAAAGAAGAAAATTGAACAACACAATCATGTCCAATCCATGAATCAATCCAATAACTTGCTATTCTAATCCTACCAACATGAGCACAACATAATCTCTACAGCATTCACTACGCCACCTCAGATTTTTGCTGAACAAGCTTCTCTATCAAGTTTGCTGCATCTTGAACTGTGGTTATGTTCTGGGAGTTGTCTTCATCAACGCTAATGCCAAACTCCTCCTCAAGGCACATCACAATCTCCACCTGAAATCCCAAAATTGTAGGATTCAATATGTAGTGCATATACAACATGACAATAAGATAACAAGGCAAGATTCAGGTGAATTGGTATACCGTGTCGTGTGAATCTGCCTCGAGTTCAGAGAACTTAGACTCTGGAATGAGGTTTGTATCATCTGACAATGCCAATTGCCTCTTCACAATCTCTACGACTTTGTTTACTGTCTCGGGTTTGGCCTGGAATAAGTAAATTGTGACCATGAAGTTTCAAGTCATGCTCTCTAGATTAGTGTATAACAAAAATGAAGTTAAGTGAGAAAGATAGAAGACCACACCAAGCAACAAACACAAAGGCGTGAGGACCTCAAGGAGGGCAAGTTGAGCTTTGTTGTGCTGATTGAGACTAGCCTCACTTTGGAGTTCATCCCATTTGTCTGCATTATTTAGAATGGTCAAAATAAAGTAATTTGGACTATAAACTACTGGGTCAACAAACTACTTGATAGTTTATGAGAAAAGAATTTTGTATTAATTTGAAATTTAGAAAATAATAAAAAGAAAAACAAGAGAAAAGTAAAAGAAGAAAAGCTGAGAAAGAAGTCCCAAACAAATGGGAGAGAGGGCTTCCAATAGAAATGAGAGGAGTATTAAGAAGTATTGATAAGAAGACAAGCTGATAGATATTGATACATTCTCAAAAACAGTTATTGTGTAAAAACCTATTAATTAGAAGTATCTAAAAAAACAAAATAAGCAGAACAAATATGTAATCTTGGTTTTTCTCATCAAGTTGGATAAAAGCTTAAATTTTTTTACATTTCAAATTTTGATAATTAACTAGAGTAGGGTATCAAGCTTTTATTTCAAATATGACAAAAGTGACATCAAACTCGTGGCGGACGCAGAAATTCCAATGAGGGGGCCCAATTTATGATATAAAAATTTAATAAATATTATTTTAATTCTTTATTTTCAAATTTTTTAATTAAAATCATAACTTATAATAGTACAATTTTTTTTAATTTTTATATTTAAAAAATATTGCTAAAATATTTAAATTAAAAATAACTAAAGTTCTTGTGAAAATTCTTTCATCTAAATTATCTAAAGCAAGCTCTACTATGATACAATCGTCGCCTTACTCATCTCGAGTGTCAACTTTATGAAACTATATGAATAAAAATTAAAAAATTAGTAATAGATTAACAAAATTACAAATACATAAAGAAAAATAATAGTACTTAGTATTACATTAAAAATAAAAATTAACTTGACATCGTGAAGATGTATTATATAATTAATATAGATGTATTTTATATTTGGATTCTCAATTAAATAAATTTCACAATAATGAATGAAATATAATATAATTTTTATTCATTTTCTTGGATGCTTGATGAGAAAATTAATTATTCATGAATAATAGCATAGAAAAAATATTAGAAATAAATTAAACCAATATTTTAGATGTAAATAACTAATGGAGAAAAATTTGAATTTGGCTTATAAACTAATATAGAAAATTTTGGAGTTCAGTGAGAAATTAATAGAGAAAATTTTAGAATTTTTTTAATTAAAAAATCAGATTTTATATTTATCCATTACGAAAAATGATAAATAATGAATATAGAAGACAAGAGATGAGATTCGAACCTAAGATCTATAAGCAAAAAAATAAAATAACTAACCACTAGGGTATAAATATATTAGTGAAAGAAGTTAAAATTAATAATAGTAATACAATTTTACTATATATTTTTTAAATAATTATCAAATTATATTTAATATTTGATATTTTGGAAAATTTCAGGGGGGCAGTGACCCTTGGCCCTAGTGTGGGTCCGCCCTGCATCCAACCTTTGATTATATGGAATTTAGGAAAATCTAATCCTAAAAGTATTTAAAAGCCTACCCCAATTAAACAACATGCATGAAAAAGATTAACCTAGATTAAAGGTAAAGCTCTATATGATTACAAGATCGGCTATGCGTTATTATAGGGAAATTAAAAACAACATATATTTTTACAAACATGTACACCAAAATCATTCGAAATAATAAAGAAAAAGAAGCAAAATGCCACATTTTTATACTTCCATAGAAGAAGAATGAGAAGAGTCCAAGAAAAAGAGACAAGCTTGTTGCTCCATCTCGCCAACTTCAAAGACGCAAACGCAGCAGATACGATGGCCATTGGAACCGAAGAAGAAGAAGAAGAAGAAGAAGAAGAAGAAGAAGAAGAAAGAGAAGAGAGAGTAAGAAGTAAGAAGGCAAAAAGAATGGGAGAGGGAGAAAGGTCACATTTATCTGCACTTCTATCAATGTATGGGTGGCGGAAAAACCGTCGGCTGATTCGGCTCATCCACCATTATCCACTTGGTGGTCCACTTTTGTCCTCACTCTCAGTTTCAGGCGGAGAAAGAAAATTAGAAGATGAGTAGGCTGATGAGTGAATAACGAGGGCTTTTAATAACTAGGCCCAAATTAGACCGAAAAGGCTCGATCCAATCGGTCCAACTTTCAAATTGTGTTCAATACTATCTAGTCTGCAGATCAATCTTATCAATAACTTAATAGAAATATTTACCCTAAATTTTAAAACTTATTATTATTTTTTAATTTTAGTTTATAGTATAAAAGTAATAATAACTTTAGCTTTAATATTTTGTCAAATTTTTCATTTGTCAATTGACATGCTGCACCGACTCAAATTGAAGATTCATTTTATTAAAGGTTGAAATTATTAAGTTTATTTTGATTTTTAGTAATCCATGCGTTGTTATAAAATTGTTAAAAGTGAATCACAATTTTAATAGATGATATTTAAATAAAAATAAGGGGCAGGGCAAAATCTTGTTCCTTTTTTGTTTCGCATGATATCAGATAAAAAAATTAATTTTTAGCCTACATTTGTTTCGTATTATTACAATATTCGATGAGACATTGATGATAATATCATTTGTGTTGTTACAATGGATATTCACAGAAAGATCATTGAACAATATCGTTATAATATTATCACATATAAGATTAAAAATATAATGTTAAAAATATAATTCTTTCGGTTAGCACTGTCTTTATTTATGTTGTGCTTATCACTTACTTGGTTACATAATTTTATTTGCCATTGAATTGTTTGGTTGCCGCTCACTACACTTTGCATATTTTAGATTTGGTAGTTTAGTTCAATTTTTGCTACACACGTTATTCACTCTCCTTTTAATATGTAAAAAACACTTCTCACTTGATCAAGTCAAATCATGGTAAGAATCTAATCCATCATGGATGAACAAATTAGTTAGACTGGGTCTAAGCAAATTGGGCTTAGCCCAAACTAAAGTTAGAAAAAGAAATCCAAACTGATTTGTTAAATGACTTGATCTATAACACCTAGGTGGCTAGGTAACATTTGGTTGAATGTAATAAATGATGAATGAAATATTATTTCTTATGCCTCATTTATTCTCTTATTTGATTACAACTTATAGACAAAGAGTAGATGATTCATAAGAAATAGATAAGGAATAATATTCCTCATCTATTCCTTATGATATTTTTAAATATTTATACTATTATACAATAATATAAAAATTAAATTATTAAATTAATCTTAATAATTGAATATCATAAATAGATAATTATTATTTTATTACCAAATATTATTTTAATATTTATTTTTTAAGATTCAAATATTTTTTTATGAAAGATAATATTTTTATTATTTTAAATTAATAAATTATTTTATATTAATCCTTATTTTTAATGTTGTCATTAATTAGAATATATTATAATATTTATTATACTTTTAGAAAAGTATTTTAATTATTTCTATATGTCTTCCTTATTTAATCCTAATGTCAATAAAATAAGATAATATTTTTTTGTCTATTACATTTCTTATCTATTCATATTCATTGTATATTCCTATTACTTATAATTTTATTTCATACAACAAAACACTATCCTAGTCTCTTCCCTCTCCAATAATCGCACGGCAACAATCAAAACAAGCTCAAGTTTCACCCTTCTTTCCTTATAGGCTCCATAGAGTTTGTCTTCAAAGGGCTTCTCAGATGAGATGTAACACTCTAATTTAGTAGTACAATAGAAATTTGTGAGAAATTATATTGATTAATAAGGTATGATTAATTTATACTATCAATTAAATATTTTGAATCAATAATTTATGTTTATTAAGATAGTAGTGTGAGCGAAATGGCGACACTAGATGGGGAGTGAATAGTATGTTTACTATGTTATTTGCCTAATTTCTAATTTTAGACGATTACTTAAATCGTTAGGCAATTTGCAATTCGATGATTGATTGCGGAAGTGATAAATAATTAATCAATTAAGAACGAACAATCAATCAATGCAAACATAGAGATTTTATAGTGGTTCGGCCCAAATGCCTACTCCACTACCTAAGCTTACAGCTCAGGATTTTCAAACTAGTTTTACTAAATTAATTTGAGATTCCCTTACAACGAGGACTTTTCCCCGGAAAGACTTTGCTCTCCAACCAAATGCACTTCCACACTCGGAAGTATCTTGCCTTCCTACCGAGAGCTCTTTCCCACCTCAACCTAAGGGACAACTAAACTAATCCTAGTAAACACTATGTTTAATTACGCGAGTGGCTTTACTCATTTTTCAACAAGGATACCACTTCACCCGACAAGACCAAACACCTGGTCTTACAAACTCAAATCCAAATAAAAATAGTTCAAATAAAGATATAAAATACAATCAAAAGAGCTACAATATAAAATAAGATTAAAAGCACTTTTTAATCCTTCAAAAACCTACAACTCGCCAAGTGGTAGAGCTTGAGTTGAAGCCCGAGTTGAGGAGCATGCGTCGCTTGATGAAGAACTCAACAGAGGAACGGAGCGCGCTGTGATTACTCCTTGGAAGGCTTTGATCTCTCTTTTGAATGCTCAATAATTTTTATAAAACGTCAGAGAGAGAGAGATTAAAAGATGTGTATGAGGTGTATACCCCAAGCTGAAACGGGGCTTCAAGGGGATTATTTTTGACCGTTACAAACGCCCGGTCGATGGTCCGGTTGAATCGTCGGTCGACCGATCATTCGGCCGCTGCAATTTTCTCTCTGGTCGGTCAACCGACGGGTCGACCGCCAGACGCAAATCGCGAGATCTGCGATCTTCGATCGACCCATCGGTCGATCGATGCGATCTGCGCCTTCGACTATTCGTAGGTCGGTCGACCGACTAGTCGATCGTCAAGCCTACTGCCTTTTTGGGCTTCGGTCGACTGGGCTGGTCGATCGACAGACGCAAGAAGCTTGCGATTTCTCTTTCGGACAACCGATGCAAGTTGCGTCTGCAGCTAGCCTTAGTCCGGTTGACCGATTGGTTGACCGCTAGGGCTACTGCCCATTTCTTACCCTATTCGGTCGACCGAATTTAGGCTGAGATTGTTTTCTTCAGCATTTTGCTTCTGCGCTTTGTTTTCGGGTTTCGGCTTTCAACGAGCATCATGACAGAGAGCTTTCCATGTGATCATTGAGCTCGTCCGATGCGACTTTGGTGCACCCGTCGATCTTCGGGAAGTTTCGCGACGAACCCGAGCGCGACTATTAATGTCCTTCCGATTTTGCGATTTCTTCAATTTATCTGATCGAGGACATCGAATGCTAGTTGATATGGAACCTGAAAGATATTCTCAATGAAGTCATTAGTTCCATGTTTGTTATCATCAAAACTATCAGAATCGAGATTAAGGCTAAGATTGAAAACCGAAAGCCAACAATCTCCCCCTTTTTGATGATGACAAACATCCTTAAGAAAATATATATTCATTAAAGCATTAAGGATATCAACCAAGGGATTTCTCCCCCTATCAACATGCATATGTATATAATTAAATTCCCCCTATCTATATGCATGAATATCCTATATTTTTCTCTCATTTCTTATACTTTTCTTCCCCATTTTAACTATACATTTCTCCTCCTTTTAACTATGCATTTCTCCCCCTTTTGACATATATTTTCTCTATAGACTTTTCCTAATTTTCTCCCCCTTTTGATATCAATAAAAAATGGTAAGAAATGTCTATCTATTCAAGGGGATGAAACACAATTAATACATGAGGTTGAAACTTTAAGGAGTATTTTTCATAAAACATGAAAACCTAAACCAAAGGGAAGGAAAAAGAAATATATGATATGAAACAAGGTTCATACATGATATGTTAAAAAAAACCAAGTTTTTGAAGTCAAAAATAAATCATGTATGTTATCAAAATGAATATTGTTTCTTTTTCTTAACATTTTTAGATTTCATTCAAACTTTCAACATACAAAGATATAGGCATTTAAAACATGTATATCAAGTTTGAAGTGAAACTAATGTCATTTAATCTAATTTTGAACTTAGCATGTTTTCATTTGACATAAGCATGAAAACTATGAAAATGCTAAGTCTCAAGTTTTGCTATCTACTCATGTTTTCTCATATTTAGACATCTAGACATCAAACATGAGAAAATCTAAGTCCATGAATCAAGTTTGGGCTTAAGATAAAATTTTTAATTCACTTTGTTGACTTAGGTCAACCTATACTTCAAGATTTGAAATACTAATTTATTGGATGAAATTTTTTTGATACCAATTATTGAATGAAAAATTTGATACCAATTGTTGAATGAAAATTTTGATACCAATTGTTGAATGATCATTTGAAATGCATGTATCGAGATTCAACTCAAAATGATATTTTAAAAATCAAAGTGCATTTTTCATCATATATTGATTTTAATCAAAGAATTGATCCTAGCTATCATCCAAAATATCAAAATCATTTCTAGGAATGATTTTACTCAAGAAATTATGTGAATGATATTAGAAATAGAATCCAAATGGTGTGTATGAGTTTTTATTAAAGTTTTTGAAGAAGGATCAAAGTATCGGAAAGATTGATATTTCAAATAAGTGATACTTTGAGTTTTCAAAATTCAACTTCAAAAATTCATTTTAAATTTGATTCTTGATGAAACTTTTTGAAATTTTGACCTATAGAACTAGATTTTTTAATGAATGTGTGGTTTCAAGAATCATCTAAAAATGATTTTTCTATAATTTTTTAAAAATAATTGAAATTAACACCAATTGTAGTTTGAAATTGTATTTTTGAAATTTTTAATTATTCTTAAAACTTCTTCAATTTTCACTCAAACTTTCATGACACAACATGATGGTCATGTAAATAGTATATGTCAAGTTTAAAATAAAAATTAAGTCCTTAAGTCAAGATATCAACCTAGCATAGTTTCATTTAAAACTAAACTAATTTTTATGAAACTTGCTAAGTTTCAATCTTAATATTTACTCATGATTTTTCAAATTTAACCTATGGATACCTAACATGAGTAAATCTAAACATGTTCCACAAATATGGATTGAAAATGAGACTTTTAAGTCAACTTATTGACTTGGGTCAACATGGTTCAAAAAAGGTTTGCATGAATTAACCTCAATTGTCATTTTATCCATATTCATAAGAATTTTCACTCTAAGAGCATGGAAACATGGCATACCTATTCCTAAACATGTTTATGAAGTTTTGGACTTAGAATCAAATGACTAAGTCAATTGATACCAATTGTGGTTTGTTGACTTGGGCCAAGCTTTTCAAGCTTAAGTCCCCTAAGGTAATCTAGTTATCACATTTTCATCTACACATGAATTTTCAAGATTGAACATCAAGAGTCATATCATGTGTGTCTAAACATGTTTGTTTGATGTTTACTCAAAATGAGGTCTCTAATATGAATTTTAACCTAGAGCAAGTTTCATTCAATCAAGATATCATGAAATTGCCTAAGTTATCCAAAATTTTCTTACTCATGAAAATTCAAACATTTATCATGCAAAATCAATCATGAGTATATAGAGACATCACTATGTCATTAATATTCAATCATCATACTAAGATTTTTGTAAAGTTAAATTCATACCTTATTTTTAGAAATTTAATTTAATTTCAAATTTAACTTAACATGAAGTCTCTAAAGAAGAATTTTAACCTAGTTCGATTTCATAAATATCAAGATATCATGAAATGAGCAAAGTTATCATAATTTTGCCTACTCATGAAACTTCAAGTGTTTATCATGCAACATCAATCATGAGCATAGAAAAATCATTTAAGCATGAAAATTTAATTATTTTACTAAGACTTTTCCAAAAATTAAAATCATACATTTTTCTTGAAAATTTACCCAACTTTTTCATTTTCTTTTCATTTTTTTTTAGATAGCATTGCCTTTCATTAGCATACACAAGTTGCAAGTAGACTTCATTAGTAAACAATGAAATTAAGGCTACTAGCAAGTTAACAAACTAACTAGCAAGGGTTCAATACAAAATTTCATTTAAAATGGATATTATGATATCATAATGAATCTAAGAGATCCTAAGATGTGAACATTTGAGAAATAAGATCTCTAATCATGTTAAACTAGTTTGGACTTTCAAAATAAGGTCTCTAGTATCAATCTAGAGCAAGTTTCATTTGATGAAATTTGCCTAAGTGCTAATATTCTACCTACTCATGAGAATTCAATAATTTTACATGCAATTCTAATCATGAGTATAGAGACAAACTATAAGCTTAATCATTGAGATATAATCCTAAGATTTTGGATTTATTGAAGTTATACCTTATACTTGAAAATTTAGCCAAACTAATCTTTTTCTTCCTAATTAGCCTTTGTTTTACCCTTAGATTTGACTTGTATGAAGAAATCATTAGTAATGTAATGGCATAATTATTTCAAACAAGTTAATCCTTCTAGATAGCAAAGTAATCATCAAATATTTCATTCAAAATCTAACTTTGCTAAATAGTTTCAAATTCGTTTCAAAAATAAAATCGAGTAATATCAAAATGAATTTTAAGAGATCACAAATAATAATTATGAAAATTGATCTCCAACCCTTCCTATTGGTTGAAAACCGAAAGACCACAATGTGCCTACGATTTAGAACCGCAAGGTCGCTTAGGCCTATTACAAACCACCGGGGTCTCCGAAGAGACCGGGAAATCAAAAAATCAAAAATGTTTTTGAAAGATGTTAAGAGCGGGGAAATCAACTAATATTAGGTACATATCAAACTCCAACTATAATTTTAAGCAATGGGATATAGGAGATGATACCAATGTGTTTGATGTCAACTTTACTATAGGCATCTAGATGACTTGAAATTGCAACTTTGAAATGGTTCAATCTTTGAATCCTCAAACAACTTCAATCAACCATCTTCATCTCACCCTTGTATGGTACCTCCCCCTACAAAACATCATGAATTTTTTGGTACCCAAATGGCTTTGGGTCCTTGGGGGTTAGTGGGCTTAGGTACCCAAAGTGTCTTAACAACACTAGGGTTCATTTTAAAAGCACAATCAAATATGACATGCCCATATATACCACAACAAAAGCAATGTTCATGAAACTTTTTCTTTTCATTTTTAGCATGGACATGAATTTTAATTTTAGAATGCTTATCATGTGAAACATGATGAGTATGAGCATTCTTAGAGATATCATTCCTCTTTTTATGATCATGAGGTTTAAGAGTGGAATGCATGACATGAGAGGCATGATGAGCATGGGCATTCTTAGATAATTTTTTTTTTTTGGGGTACGAGGTTTAATGGTAGAATGCTTAGCATATGATTTAACATTAGCATTAGCATTCTTTTTACTAGAATTCTTAAATAAAGAATTACTAGATATATTACTAACCTTCTTGTTTAGAAAAACAACCTCATTTTTCAAATCATTCATTGATTTATTTAATGCATGTAATTGAGATTTTAACATGCAATTCTCTTTTTCTAAATTGTTATTCTTGAGCTTCAAGTCCGTAAGCTCAAGTTCTACATTTTCATGGCATGAATCAAATGATCTAGATTTTAATTTTTCATTTTCTAGTTTGGATTCATGCAAATGAGAATTAAGCATTTCATTTTCTTTTTTCAACTTTTTATTTTCTTTATCTTTTCTAACAAGCAAGACATGCATTTTTTTTACATTCATCAACTAGTTCTTCATATGGCATATTGAATGAACTAGAAGAGCTAGTACTAATATTTTTATTATTATGACTAGAAGGGAAAGAGTGTACCTCATCATTGATACTCATGAGGCAACCTTTTGAAGTAGCTTCATAGTCATTGCTAGAGGGTACTTCAAATGAGTGAGAAGTGGAGGTAAAAGCATTTGACCTCTTGCTTGCTTTGTTCTTCATGCTTGGGAAATTTTTCTTCACATGCCCCTTTTCTTTGCAAGCATGATATTTTACCTTTCGTTTTCGGCTTTTAGAATTGCTCCTTTGACTAGAAGCACTATGGGCATCAAAATTAAGATTAGTTATAGGTGAGTGACCATGGTCATCACCACCTTCATCAAAGGTGCCAATTTCTTCAGTTTTGGTGTAATCATATAAGACATTTAACGAGGCCCATAAATCAAAAGCCGAAGAGCAATGCATGACCTTTTATAATATGCCATTTGGTAATGTGCAAAGTATGCAATTCATGACATCTCCATTATACTTAAACATTTTCTTGTCCATTTCACTCCATGCATGCATATCAACCTTAGGTTCAATAAATTCCCAATGTAACATGTTAAATACACAAAAAATTTTAGTCTTCAGAAATGTGTACATTCTAGATTTCCATAGACCAAAGTTCGATTCATCGAACCTAAGGGGTGAAGACACTATCGACTCTAGAGCCATTTCGAGATCGAGACAAGGTGTAGAATGGATGGTGAAATCTCAATCTACAAACCCGCTCTAATACCAAATGTGAGCGAAATGGCGACACTAGAGGGGGGATGAATAGTATATTTACTATGTTATTTGCCTAATTTCCAATTTTAGACGATTACTTAAATCGTTAGGCAATTTGCAATTCGATGATTGATTGCGGAAGCGATAAATAATTAATCAATTAAGAACGAATAATCAATCAATGCAAACACAGAGATTTTATAGTGGTTCGGTCCCAATGCCTACTCCACTACCTAAGCTCACCGCTTAGGATTTTCAAACTAGTTTTACTAGATTAATTTGAGTTTCCCTTACAACGAGGACTTTTCCCCGGAAAGACTCCGCTCTCCAACCGAAGGCACTTCCACACCCGGAAGTATCCTGCCTTCCTACCGAGAGCTCTTTCCCACCTCAACCTAAGGGACAACTAAACTAATCATAGTAAACACTACGTTTAATTATACGAGTGGCTTTACTTCTTTTTTCACCAAGGATATCAATTCACTCGACAAGACCAAACACCTGCTCTTACAAACTCAAATCCAAATAAAAATAGTTCAAATAAAGATATAAAATATAATCAAAAGAGCTACAATATAAAACAAAATTAAAACCTCCAACTCGCCAAGTGGTAGAGCTTGAGTTGAAGCCCGAGTTGAGGAGCAGGCGTCGCTTGATGAAGAACTCAACAGAGGAATGGAGCGCGCTGCGATTACTCCTTAGAAGGCTTTGATCTCTCTCTTTTGGATGCTCAATAATTTCTGTAAAATGTCAAAGAGAGAGATTAAAAGATGTGTATGAGGTGTATTTATACCCCCAGCTGAAACGGGGCATCAACAGGATTATTTTCGACCGTTATAGACGCTCGATCGATGGTTCGATCGAATCGTCGGTCGACCGGTCATTCGATCGCTGCAATTTTCTCTCTGGTCAGTCGATCGACGGGTCGACCGCCAGACGCAAATCGCGCGATCCGCGATCTTTGATCGATCCATCGATCGACCAATGCGATCCGCGCCTTCGGCTATTCGTAGGTCGGTTGACCGCCAAGACTACTGCCCTTTTTGGGCTTCGGTCGGTCGATCGGGCCGGTCGACCGACAGACGCAAGAAGCTTGTGATTTCTCTTTCGATCGATCGATCGGTCGACCGATGTAAGCTGCGTCTGTAGCTAGCCTCAGTCCGGTCGACCGATCGATTAACTGCTAGGGCTACTGCCCATTTCTTACCCTATTCGGCCGACCTCTCGGTTGACCGAATTTAGGCTGAGATTGTTTTCTTCAGCCTTTTTGTTCCGCGCTTTGTTTTCGGGTTTCGGCTTTCAACGAGCATTATGACAGAGAGCTTTCCATGTGATCCTTGAGCTCGTCCGATGTGACTTTGGTGCACCCGTCGATATTCGAGAAGTTTCGCGACGAACCCGAGCGCGACGATCAATGTCCTTCCGATTTTGCAATTTCTCCGATTTATTCGATTGAGGACATCGAACGCTAGTCGATATGAAACCTGAAAGATATTCTCAATAAAGTCATTAGTTCCATGTTTGTTCTCATCAAAACCATTCGAACCGAGATTAAGGCTAAGGTTGAAAAACTAAAGCCAACAAGTAGATCATATATCCTATCAAACGAGATCATGATAATTAGGTCTCATTTGGTTGACATAGGAAACAACTTTTTATCAACCAAATATTTTTTTGGTACTATTCGAGAAGTACAAATTTGACATTAAATACAAATACGAGGATGAAATTATTTTTTATTCAAATACAACGCACAAAGTGCAATTTATCTAAGTACCCTAGGTAAGTAGGTGTGTGCATGGGTACCGAGTAGATCTGGAACCGATTGGAATCTACTTGATCGTGTAGGTTCTTGGTAGGTCCAAATTAACTTCGGGTAGGATCCGAGACAAAAATTAAGGAACCGGTTAAAATTGATTTCGCTTCTAGATCCAACACATCAGGTATCTAGAATCGGAATCGAAACTGATACCGATACCGATACCGATACTCGAAATCAGTACTCGAAATCTGTTCCTTGTACCATGAAAGCTGTAAATGAACATGTTCCAACAGGCTACCCAGAATCGATAAATGAATGAATTCCAATAGGGTACCTGGAACTCATAAATAATTAGGTTCCAATAGGTTACCCGGAACCGATAAATGGACATGTTCCAACAAAATATTCGAAACCTGCAAATGAACAGATTCCAACAGGCTATTCGAAACTTGTACCGTAGAACCTATAAATCAACACTTCTAACAAGGTACCCGAAACTTGTAAATGAACAGGTTCCAACAAGGTATTCGGAACGTTCCAACAAGGTATCCGGAATGTTCCAACAGGGTACGCAGAATCTGTACCCTAGAACCTATAAATGAACTGATCCAACATGATATTCGAAATTTGTAGTACACCACAGGTTTCGGGTAGTGTCCGGTTCCATGTCCCAACAGGATAGGGTCCGGATATCATAAAAAATACAAGATACTCAAACCCGCTCATCCCTATTGGTAAGCTACTTTCTGCATTTTGCAAGAAGCTACATTTTCTAGGAAGTTGTACTTCTACAAAATCTAAGAAGTGTGTCAAACAAACAAGACATGTTTTATCTACTTCTCGAGAAGTACAACTTCCCGCATGAAATTGTGTCAATCTACGTACAAAAGAAATATCTAAATATGGGGTGAAGATGTTAATTACTAAGTTTAACCTCACATGTCATTAGTAAGACGGTAAGGACTGCTAATTCTATCCGTGATTTTTTTTCTAGAAAACCAATCCTTAGGTAAGGTTATGTTCAGAGACTGGGTGGAGAAGGCAGAAGACCAAACACCCCCATATTCCATCGGACATGGTTGAACTTTATTAATTCTATTTGTGATTCAAATGAGTAGTTAAATAAGAAAATAATTTGTAGGATATGAAAGGACATATAAATAAGAGTCTTTATATTTTAAGTTTTTCTAACAAGTAGATTGTACATCCCATTGTCCATGAATATAATGGTAAGATTTACTCTAATAAAGTGAAAGTTAATGTACCCTAATTCATCATTAAAAAGATAAGCTTAGAAATCAATATAGCACACTACAACAAAATTGACCTATAAAGATACAAAATTAAAGATAAATTATAATTTTGTTTCTAAATCTTCACATTTAGAGACTAATATATAAAAAATTTATTCCTAATTAGCCTCTAAAGATCTATAGAAATAACAACAACAGAGTCACTTAATTGATTTGACTCTAGGATATAGAAACATCATCAATAGAGTCACTTAATTGATCTGACTTTAAAATTATTTTTAGAGGCTAATTAGAAACATATTTTGTATTTATTAGTTTGTAAATGTGAAGATTTAGAAATAAAAATTTAATTTATCTCTAATTATATGTCTTTATGAGTCGATTTTATTGTAGTGGCATGAGGGTTTATTGGCATGTTCTCATTCCCTATTCTAAATTTCAGTTCCCTCATTGCTTCATTCCTTGTTTCAGCACTCCAACTTAAAATAGCCTACACACAAACATCCCCTGTGTGTAATACTTACTAAACACATCAATAAGATTGTATCTTAGAATATATTTCCATTCTATTTCTTCTTTTAAAATATTTGAATTATTAAATTTTGAAATTATATGAGAAGAGATATTTTCTTAAATATCAGATGAAACTTATCAATCCAATTTGATTTACAAAAGCACTTTTTATTTTCTTCCTTATTTTTCTTGACTCCTAGAATTTAGAGTGGTGCCACCCAATAAGCCCCTATGTCATAGAGATGTCTGCAGGACCCTCATTTGCAGTTGGTCTCAGGCATATATATATATAGAGTGGGGACATAAAAAAGATTGAAATGCAGTGCTCTCTTGTCTAATTCTCCTTTAACTTCATGTACCTTCTCATGAAGGTTTGACTGGACCACCTCTTCACCCAATTAGAGTTCCAGATGCTTCAGCCAATGATTCAATCAATGCATTCAGTGCATATCATCCCAATTAAAAGATGTATTTTTGCACACAGTTGTTTCTGCCACCCAATCCAACTACAATTCAGCACAATGGGCACACATTCTGCTTATGGGAGCAAACAATTCACAGAATGTAGTCATGAAGAGGCAATCAAGGGCTTATTTTAATGGTCATCCATCTCCCAACAATGTGGCCAATGTAATCAGTGAAACACATGCCATTGGAGAAGTATGTTGGCATCAACCAGCAACAGATATGTTCCATTGAATTCTTCTCTGAGTGGAAGTGAGAGAGTATTAAAGAAACTAATTACCCCCAAAAACATAAGTAATCAGTTTGGATCCCTAGCCTACTATTGAAAGTAAATACACTTTTCCAAACTGTAATACAAATTCAAACACACATTTTTTTTTCAAATAATGGAATAAAACCAGTTGGATCGAAGCATTTTAGCAATTAGATTATTTTTTTTTTGAAAAAGGAATACTAGTGAGCCAATTTCCCATTTTAGCAATTGGATCGAAGGATTTTAGCAAATATATTGTGAGCCAATTTCCCATTTAATATTAGTGGAAGGAGCTAGATTGACAGGAATGTGATATAATGAGCTAATGAGCACACATATCTGGCTTTAAAAGATTAAACAATAATTGAGAAAACGGACAGCTTATAGGTGCTAAAAAGTTGAAACATGCACTTTCATTTAAGCTTATCTTCATTGATGACCCTACATATTTTTCATGTGCGTCCCATGCCCTTATTTCTTATTCATGCAAGTTAAAGTGGGACAAAAATATCTGTTTAATTATTAACTCCATCAGTTTCTTTATGTGAGCAGTGAGGTTGAATAATGATGTAATTAATTGGGTTAGCATCTCTTTTCTCAACTTAAAAGAGTGTTTTTTACTCGGCATCTTTCTCCAAATAGATTGCGACAAGCCTCAACTTTGTCAAGCTTTATAGCAGACTGTAGACAAATCTTGACCTCTCTGCAGACAAGAGAGGCGAATTGAACGCCAACAGCAGCAACGGATCTTGAATGCGATCTCACGCCATGCATGCAGGAGACCTAAAAAAAACCTCGAAAGGCAAAGGGAACACCAACCATGTGGGGATCAGTCACCCATCCATTTCAAGGACACAGCCCATGGTCCTGCATGAGGACTCCATATGCAGACATTTATTTCAGTTGTCAGCTTCCCCATTTCCACCCCTCAGGCCAGTGAATGCTACACGCACCCCACCATGCGTTCATGCCTCCAACTCCTCCTCCTCATCGGCCACGACGGCGAACCGGAGAGCCGCCCGCGGCACAGCAGGGCTAGCAAAGCGTCGAGCAGGTGGTGGGCGAGCCTACATGCGTGCGTGGGTATGGATCCGACACTGGGATTTGGTCTTATCGTTGGGGCATTAGAGCAAACATGGGGCGTGCATAGGGGAGGGACCATGCATGTACATGAGCAGGGAGGGGGCCGTGGTGGTGTGTTTGCCTGGAAGCAGCTCGAGGACACATGAGAAGGTTTGTTGTCCGGTTGGGGCTTGACTCATGATAAGGGCTTCAAAGTGAGTGAGGGGGGCGAACTCAGTATGCGCTGCAAGTTTCAACTTTCAAATGCTGCGAAGTGTGAACTGTACATGCAATATAATATTACTGATTTCATTGAATGAGTGAGGATAGTTAATGATTCCTGCTGCAGTAGGCACAGAAAGAAAAAAGTTCTTGTACTGCTTTTGGAGTGCGGGCAGGCTCTTCTTAGAAAAAAAAATCATCGCAGGAATAAATACGAGCTCTAAACGAAATATCAACGTAAATAAAAAATTCATTCATTTTTTATTCATATTTATTCGCTTAAAATTCATATTCATTCATTCATAGAGATTTATATAGACAGACTGCTTATATAAATTTTTTCTCTACTTTTGAAGGGGGTGTATTTAATATTTATGTTGAAACAAATAAATCATATAAAACAAATATGTTTAATTATGTTTTTGGTCCTCTAAAATATCATATTATTTTCATTTGATCTCTTATTTTTTTAAAAAATTCATTTAGTCTCTCAAAAATTATTTTCGTTTTCATTTGATCCCTCTGTTAACTTTTGATGTTAAGTGCCAATATGAAATGCTGACATGGACTAAAAAGAGACTAAATAAAAAAAAAAGATATTTTAAGGGACTAGATGAAAAAAAAAAAAAATTTTAATAAACTAAAACATAATTATATATTGTTATGCTATAGGTTATTAAAATGTATATTGTTATGTTTTAGGTTACTAAAATATTTTTTTTTTCATATAGTCCCTTAAAATATCTTATTTTTTTCATTTGGTCAATCTTTAGTCCATGTCAGCATTCCATGTTGGCACTTAACATCAAAAGTTAATGGCAAGTTAATAGAGGGATCAAACAAAAACGAAAATAATTTTTGAGGGACTAAACGAAAAGTTTTTAAAAATAAGGGATCAAACGAAAAAAAATATAATATTTTGGGGATCAAAATATAATTAAGCGAAACAAATATTAATAGTTTGTATTATTTTTTTAGAATATATGATTTGGATGAATACCCTTTTTATACTTGCGATTCATCACAAGCGTCACAGAGTTAGGGGTGAGCATCAATAGGTTCGATTAATTAACTGAACTGAATTTTCGGTTAACCGAATCGAATTGAGAATTCGTTAACGGTTAATTAACCGAATTCCGAATTGGATATTGATGTATCCGATCCGAATAAATTAATAAATAGGGCACAAAAGAATTCGGTAAAAATAAAATTTTAGTAAAACTAATCTATACTCTGGAGTACTCAACACCCATGGTACCCAATTTGGAAATTACATATATTAACTTAATTACAATCGATTATAAAACTTTAAAATTTACCATGGACGAGAAATGAACAAAATAACATTTAATATATTCTTTTGACGTATTTAACTATACGACCAATTCATTCAAATAACACAAGTTAATATAATTAAGCTTGTAATATAATTGGTCGCAAATAGAGGAGTAGCTAGGGTTCAAGATTGCGGATTTCTTGGCCAAGTTCTTCATCATATATAATACATAACAACTAATTAGTAATCTTGTTGGTTTATATAGAACTAGATTTATGATAAAAAGAAACGAATTTTAAATATTGAATTTCGTAAAAGACTTAGGCCTCGTTGGTTGATACAACTTCTTGGTACTCCTCACGAAGTAGTCAAAACAGTTCTTATTTGGTTGACACACTTTCTGTTTTTTATAGTAAGTATAATTTTCTCAGCAAGTACAATTTTTTGCAAAACACAAGAAATAATTTATCTATGAGGACCTAGGTAAGTTGCACTTCTTGCATTGTAATTAAAAAAAATTAATATTAGCTCAACATTTGTATTTAATGCAAAATTTATAATTTATATTGTCAACTTTATGAGATTAAATAATTTTTTAATTCTTCGCATATTTATTTTATTTTAATTTATTTTTAGTAAAATATGTAATTTTTCATATTAACTATAAATAAAAATTATTTTTTCTATATAAAAATATATATTATATTAATTATATATGAAAATATTATATTATATTGTATATATATATATATATATATATATGTTACAATATTTATTTACAAATAATATATATATATATATATATATATATATATATATATATATATATATATATGAAAATATTATATTATATTGTACATATATATATATATGTTACAATATTTATTTACAAATAATATATATATATATATATACTAATACATATAAATTAAAATATTAATTTATAAAAAGAATGATATATTGGTTATTTCATATGTACTTCCTATGAAGTACTCATGCCAACCAAACATATTGTAGGTGGAAAGTTACACTTTCTATAAATTAACTTCTTGTCAACCAAATACTTTTTAGGTACTTCTCGAAAAATACACGTAGGAAATTAATTCATAGAAATTATAAATTTTTATAGAAAATTACTTTCTATGTCAACCAAACGAGACCTAAAAATTAATTTATGAACTCAAATAGGATGTCATATTTCACGTGTCGACGTACATCAACCTAATAGGGTGGATGGATATAAAATAAATTATATATATATAATTTGAAAATATGATCATTTCTATAATGTTATTACATATTATTTAAAATGACCCTACGAGTCTAAGACTATTTTAGTCCTAGTAATGGCAACTTTACCCTCGCACAACACAATTGGTCACAAGTACCAAAGGCCATGAAGGATTACCTCTTCATGTTTTTCGAGGTAAAAAGAACTTGATATTTGCATAAAATAATTCAATGATTATGTTTAATAATTATCTTTTCACGTGTTTTTAGTAGTTAAAAGAATAGATTCTTCGATGACTTCTATCAATTCGTCGGAGCATCTATCATGGTGTCTTGCAAGAATATTTTATCCTGGACGGAATCTCTCACGTGTTATACGCCAATGACTTGATCATGTTTGCGAAGGCTAACAACCAGTGTTTCTCTTGGATTCAGCTTCTCTTAAATGCTTTGAACTAGCAAGTGGATTCTCAATCAACACCAACAAGACCAAAGTAATACACCTAGGTGGCAATGAGCAGATTGTGAGCAATTTGGCTTCTATCATTGGTTGCTCGGTTGGAACTTTCTCGATCAAATATTTTAGTCTTTCGCTCAGAGGTGGCAAACTTTTCAAGGAAGACTAGGGCACACTTATCACAAAGTACGACTCTTTACTCGCATCTTGGCAAGGTCTCAATCTATCAAGAGCTGGCAGATTAACACCTATCAACAACACTTAGATAAGCCAGGCCTCATACATATTTTCTATCTCCAATGCACCTTGCCGGGTCATAAAAAAAATTGTTCAGCGTAGACGTCGGTTTTTCTGGTGCGGGCCCACGGATTCTAAGTGCAGAGGTAAATATTTAGTTAGCTGGGACACCCTTTTGACGGATTTTCATGATGGAGGAATTGAGATACTTAACATCAAATTACACAACAAGGCTAGGGTCAATAATTGGTTATGGTAATTCTGGAAGAAAAAAGATCTCGTTTGGCCAGAGCTGACTAAAGCTTTATATTATCTTACTCTTGGATCGGGTATAGTCGATAGAATTCATCATTCTCACATTTGGAAAGGTATCCTATCTTTGTCTGATATCTTCAAGCTCTCATAAACTCTTGTGGTTGGAAATGGTCACCATTTCAGATTTTGGACTGATACTTGGGCGGGCGCTACACCTCTGCACGTTCAATTTCCAAACTTATTTGCTCTCTCCACTGCTCCAAATGCTCGTATTGCGGATCTCAAAGAGTTTGATTCACAAGGTAATCCCTCTGGCTAGAATATTCAGTTCACCAATTATGTTCCTATATCGGAGGTATTACATCTTTTGGAATGGGTGAATATTTATCTCACTCGAATGGAGGAAGATGATACTATGTGGAAGTGGAAGAATACTGGTGAGTTCACGACCAAATCACTTTACGGCTTATTAAATTTTCGCGGAGTCAAAGATTTGAGGTCCACCTTCATTTGGCAAACCGCATGTCCAAGAAGCATTTCCCAGATGAATTGGTTCAGTTTCAAGAACAAGCTTAACACAAAAGATCGATTGTCTAACAAAGGTCTACAGCTCGACCCGACATGTGTGCTATGCGATTTGGCCTCCGAATCTCACTCTCACATTTTTAGAGGATGTGGCTTTTCACTCTTAGGTTGGACGAAGTTGTTACGCTTATCCGACCTTCAACCTTTTCAATTGAACTACTCTCCTTGGTCTGGCAAAGACTTAAAACTGTTTAAATTTTGTACTATTATGTTCTGAAGATGGAAAATATGGACGGAGCGAAACTCACGATGTTTTCAAGAAGAAGATCACGACGCTATTGAAATTGTGATCGAGTGTGCAATTCTTTTGGGACTTACAAGAGACTCGGACTGATTTTTTGTCAACTCCTGGTGCCCGATGTTGCTATACTAGCCAGTTTGGTTACTCTACTGTGCTCTTTCATTCTTTTTTTTTTATCTTCTTCCTCCCCCCTTATTTGTTGTCCTTAACTCTCTTGTTTTTACCACTCTGTAGCATCAAAAATGCCCTAATTTTTTGTTGCATCAAATCTAGGATTCTTCGTGTAAGTACTTCACGTTATCAGAACACAAATGCAAAGTCCCGAACTACTTCAATGAACATGCACAAGCACACTGGTGGTTCATTCCATCACTATATGCACATAAGCAGAAATTTGTAAGTTTTAGAGATATATATGTAACATATTTATTATTTGCTTTTAGTATTATTCATATATTCACCTGTATTCTTTCAAAATTAAATAGCAAAATAAGAGAGGGTAGTTGAAAACTTGGATTCTTTTAATGGCAACATAAGAAGAAGGGTTACTCCAAGTTTGTCGGTTATAGTTTGGCAAAGTAATATATGACAATGATGATCGCAAAGTATGAACCATAGTCATTGCCTAGTTAGTCATTGATTGAAACATGGGTGACACTTGATCTCATGTTGGCCTTTGTTGGCTATTAATTTGGTGTACATCTCTTCACACCCTCTAACGTTGTCATCTTCGCCTCCACCATTTCAAGATGATCTCCATGAATGGAGGTTCAACGCCCAATAAGTAGTTTTGTATGTGCATAGATAAATGATGTGATAGATTTTTTAGCTTTTGAAAGCTTGTTAATGTATGTACAAATCAAAGATAATTTTGATGTTTTATTTGAAAGCTCCGTTACAACTCACCATCTTGCAACTATTCTTATACGATGGCTAGCATCGTCACGAAAAGTTGGATACTTTGTATCTGATGAATTATAATAAAAGGGTGATAATTTTTTTTTTACAATAATAACCATGTTCCTACCAGAGGATCAGAATAGTTCGGTCCGGCTCGATGTCTCTCTTGGTTATGATTAGGTGCAACTTCGGCGGGCAGGGGGGCTGCAAAAGACACTTTGATGCTCAAGTCAGTGGGACTCCAAGGTGGAGGTAACACAAATATGGAACTTAGGTTACCTAAGGCGTGTTGTGTTTATATTTATTGCGGGTGGAGGTGATGACGTCGCCCGATAATCTCGCGTGGATATTGTTCAAAATAGGTCGAGGCTGTTCACCAAGATGGTGGGCTAGTAATGGCGTATCCCTCGTGATAAGGAAGGATGTGAATATCCTTGTATGGTCGGGTGAATCACCCGGGCGGAGCCATTTGGTTTGGCTTGAGTCGGGTTCAGGAGTATGGCCGGGTGGAGCCCCCAAGCGGAGCCGTTTGGTTCGACTTGAGGTGAGTTGTGGGGTGCTGCTGGGTCTAATCCGACCAGACCCAATAGTTCTAGTCTAATCCACAACCCCCGAGCTTGGTCGAAGTTTGGAGGATTGCATGTCGAGCTCTTAGGTAGAGTTTTCTTGTTTCTGGTTTCTCTGCGGCTTTTGGCAAATTTTTGAAATATTTTTCTATGATTTGTGCAATTATAATAAAGGTTGAGTTATGGCGAGTAGCCCATTGAGGCCGGGCGAGGTAGGTGATCGTGGAGGCCGAACTGGAGCAAGTGGTCGTGGAGGCCCATTGGAGCGAGCGGTTTTGGAGGCCAAACTGGAGCAGGTGGCTATGGAGGCCGAAATTGAGTAGGTATCCGTGAGGTCGAACTGGAGCAGGTGGTCATGGAGGCCATACTGGAGCGAGCGGCCATGGAGGCCGAGCTAGAGTGAGCCGCCGTCGAGGTCGAGCTAGAGCGAGAAGCCGTGGAGGACGAACTGGAGCGATTGACCACGAAGGCCGAATTGGAGCGATCGATCGCGGAGGCCGAACTTGAGCATGTGGTCGTGTAGGTTGAACTGGAGCAGGTGGCCGTGGAGGTCGAACTGGAGTGAGCGGCCGTGGAGGTCGAACCGTAATGCTATCGACCGTCATGATTGCCCAAATAGATCTCTTTCTGATCGAGCTCGATTCTCCACATCTTGCAAATCCGTTGACGATGTAGTCGATAATTCCTCGGAGTTCGTTTCCTGAGCGATCAGCTCGGCTATTCTCCCTCTTACCCGAGTGGGGATTCGGAGGTGTTCGACTTCGTCATCGAGGGTTGCTGTTGGCTTAAGGTTTTCAACATTGGTCTTAATCTCGGTTTTGATGATAACAAACATGGAACTAATGTTTCATTGAGAAATACTTTCAGGTTCTATATTGATTAGCGTACGACGTCCCCGATCGGAAAAATCGAAGAAATTGAAGAAATCGGCAAGGACACTCGTCGACGCTCGGGATTCTTCGGGAAGTTAAAGTTTAGGTCTAGGGTGTCTAGCTTGTGTTGTAACTCCTCATGATGATGCATAAGAACCCAAAAACCAATCCAAAATTTCAAAATATGCAAACCCAAAAACCGCCCTGAATTCACTAAGCCTAGGGAGCTCCTTGGAGAGCTATATGTCCTATACATTTACTTGACATAAAAAATGACGGTAATTATTCTTTGGGTCAAAACTAGATAACGAGGTATTTTAAAGGAATTTTTGGAAGCCTTTAGCATACCCATATTTGACTCAAGATATTAGGAAATTTTCGTTTTCGGAAAATTTGTACTAGACCCCAAAAACTAGATTTTGATTATTAAGGATTTTGATTTTTTAGATATTTTTATTGAATCTAAATAGGGGGTAATCCTTATATAACATTTATGTTTGAAAGTTATTTAACTTAACTTAGTGAAGACGGAACCAGAAAACAAACAAAGAAAACCAGACTGCCATATTCAGCCCAGGTTCGGTCGATCGGTCGGTCGACCGGATTACGGATCTCTGATCTCGCGACTCATTCGGTCGACCGAACAGTGCGCATAATTCACAGAGACCCAGCGATCGGTAGGCGATCGATCGGTCGATCGACCGACATGCGACCGAATGACGGAAACGGCTAGTTTTCCGCCCGTTGAGCCGCCCGTTACCATCCATTTCTTCTTGGCTGTATATATACTCAAACCCAGCCTTCCTTAAACAACTTTTGATCACTCTTAACCTTCATTGAGCCACATGTGATCATTTCTAAAGGACTTCTTGAGCCATCCCTTTACAATCCCTAGTTTCTAGGATAACACCTTGATTTAGCCTTCAAGATTTATCGATTCATCATCTCAAGGCATAAAGAGGACTAGGGAGTGTCTTTTGGAGCTAAGTACTTATTATTTGATTTATTGTTCCAATTGTTATTGTATTTTATTATTTATTCATTGTATTTGAACTTGTGCAAACCTAGAGTGCTAGGTTGATTGAGTTGGTGGTTGTCTTGGTGTTAAGTCTTAAACCCATCGTTGTAAACGTAGATTACTAGGATTAGTTGAGTTGTCCCTTAGGGTTGAGGTGGAAGAGTGCTCTCGGTAAGAAGGCGGAGACTTCCGGGTGTGGAAGTGCCTTAGGTTGAGAGTGAGACTCTTCGGGTCAAAGTTCTCTTTGTAAGGGAAACGATTTAATCTAGTAAACTAAGTTTGAAAATCCTAAGCAGGGTGCTTAGGTAGTGGAGTAGACATTGAGGTCAAACCACTATAAATCTCTATGTTAGCATTGAAATATTGTTTATTGATTGCATTATTATTTATTGCTTCCGCAATTAGTCGTCGAATTATAAATTTCCTAAGTAGTTTAAGAAAACGATTAAAACCGAAATTAGGCAAATCGATTTAGTTAACACACTATTCACCCCCCCTCTAGTGTGCCATTTCACCCAACACTTGCGACTCATGCTCCAACCTCGTTCTCTTTGGTAGTGGATGTATTATCTAGATGTTCTGTATGGACCAAATCTTCAAGTTGGTCGCCGAGTATCATACAGTCCTCGGTGGTGTGTCAGGCGCACTTCTTGCTTATATCGACGTTGGGTGGTAGCTTTTGTTTTCTCGCGTTGGCGGCGTACCTGATAAGCTTCAGGTGATAGATGTCGCGAAGGATGATCTCCTTTCTAATATTGAAAGGAGTGTGTACCTTTCAAATCAGGCGTTCAGGCGAGGTGGTGACCTTGGCTCCCATTGTTTTGTTCGTGACGGTTGTGGTCTTCGCTTTTTTTGTCCGCCCTTTTGGGTTTTTTACTAAACAAATATTTGAATTTCATGTTGAACATATTCAATTGCAATTGTTTGTGATGATGTTATTTTTCTTTTGCCTTTTTATTTATGAATATTATGTTTGGTTTGAATTTTTTTTATTTTGAAGTACTTTCAACGATTGGAATGACTTTGCAATTTATATAATTGTATTAATTTTATATGTTAAATTTTTTTATTGGTTAGTCGAATCGCAAAAATCGAAATCAATATACTAGTTAACCGAAATTAATGGATTGGCTTATGGTACGTTAATGATTTTAGAAACTCGATATTAATGGACCGGTTTAACGCGTTGACATCCATCTATGATATATATATATATATATTGAGATTTGTAACAAGATGTTTCTCTTAAATATTATTCATCATCGATCTTGTTAAAGAAGTATATATATAATTATTTATATTGATGAAAAGATCGGGCAACTTTTTCAGAAGTATATATATAATTATTTATATTGATGAAAAGATCGGCACTACAACAAACCTCGTATATTTTGACGTCAAAATACAAAGGTGTTTCGACGCCGGCCACCGTCAAAAATAATATATTGACGTCGGCTTGGACGACGAAATCGAGTGGAATATAACAAGCATTAAAATAATATTTCGACGTCTATTTGGACGTCGAAATGTTCGACATATTGACGCCGACTTATAGACGTCAGAAGGCGTCGAAACATTTAAAAGAATAAATTTTTTTGCATATTTACGTCCGTTGAGACGTCGATATGCAAATAAAATATATAATTTTTTTTTTGCATATCGACGTCTGTAAGACGTCGATATGTAAATAAATTATTTTAAAAAAAATGGAGCCGCTCCAAAAGGAGCCGCTCAAAATGGAGCCGCTCCAAATGGAGCCGCTCCACCGTTCTCCAGTACACGCTCGCGGGCGTCTCGCAGTGCTACAGTTCTCCAGTACATGCTCGCGCTCAAAATGCTAGCAGAAGGCGGGCTTGGGCTCGACGATGACGGCGCCCTTGCTGCAGTTGAAGAGAGGGAGAAGCGGGTGCTACTGTCGAGGCTGAAGGGGTTAGCCGGGCGGCGCGGAGGCACGGCGTCGTCGACGTCGGAGGAGCGGCAGCTCCACATGGACGGGTTAGTGACGACGAGGTGGGGGTCGGCGTAGTCGACGGTGGCGACGGGGTACGTGCCAGATGGCGTGCGGAGGAGGAGGCGGGAGTCGTTGGCGCAGAGGAGCATGGCGTCTTCTTCGGAGGACGACGAGGGGCCAACAACGGGAGACGAGGCGGCGGCTTCGGGGGCCTGCAGATCGGAGGCGGGCGACTCCGGCGTGGGCTCGGGCGGCGGCTTCGGGGGCCTGCAGATCGGAGGCGGGTGACTCCGGCGTGGGCTCGGGCGGCGGCTTCGGGGGCCTGCAGATCGGAGGCGGGCGACTCCGGCGTGGGCTCGGGCGGCGGCTTCGGGGGCCTGCAGATCGGAGGCGGGCGACTCCGGCGTGGGCTCGGGCAGCGGCGGGGGAGGGGGCCAGGCGGGGGATCGCGATCGGAGGCGGGGGATCGCGATCGGAGGCGGGCTGTGAAGAAGAAGAAGTAGGAGTAGAAGTAGAAAAAAATATATAATTAAATATTAAAAATATATATATAATTAAATATTAAAAAAAATATTTATTCTAAAAAAAAAGCAGGAGGCGGGAAATCTCCCGCCTCCCGCTGGGCGAGCGCGCGTGCCACGCGCGCTCGCCCACTTAATTACCCACGCGTCTCTGCTGACGGGAAATCGCCGACGTCTGCTGAGACGCCGACGTCGAAATTTCGACGTCTCTAGGCGTCGAAATTTCGACGTCTCTAGGCGTCGAAATTTCGACGTCTCTAGGCGTCGAAATTTCGACGTCTCTAGACGTCGAAATTTGTTAAAAATATTATTTTATTAATTATTTTTTGACGGCTGAACCGACGTCGAAACGTTAAATATTTTGACGTCTTTTCAGACGTCGAAACGAATATTTCAACGCCTGTCAGCTGTTTTCAGGCGTCGAAATATTTCGACCCCTGTTGTGAAGCGTCGAAATATTTCGACACCTATTGTCAGGCGTCGAAATGTTTGTATTAAATTTCGACGTCTACTAAAGACGTCGAAATTTATTGTATTAAATTTTTTTAATAATTTTACATTTCGACGTCTTTACTAGACGTCAAAATTAGGAAGTCGATATATAACGAATTTTTTGTAGTGCGGGCAACTTTTTCAGGAGTACGTACTCAAGCAGTGTTACTAATTAGGAAGAAACAACAAGAAAGAAATAAAAAAATGATATGTTTAAATTAATCATTTTTCATTACATGCTTAAAGTTTATCACTACAAAAGGTTTCCTGATTTATGCAGCAAGCAGTCCACTGATTCAATATAATCTACAAAAAGATCCCAAGGATTGACTTCAGCTTTTCTATATATATATATTTCTATCATTAACATAAATAATCGTCTTTGTTCATTGCAGGCCTGAAGACAAACACTTCCACATGGCTTTGCATCTTTTGATAAGACATCGGCATTTGGGTTTAAGGCAGCACAAGAACAGTTAGTGCTACTGCAGTCTGGAGAAGTCACAGGCTCACAGCACTCCCCTTCTATATCCATTGATATACAATTTGAGGTAAGAACAAGCAAAAGAAATGATAATTTAGTATATATAATTAGCTAGTGCTCAATTGATTATATAATTTTTATACCTTACCAGTGGTACTGCATACAGGCACTGTCATTAATTCCCTACTGAAAAGAGCACATGTTGATAAACCCTAGTTGATCAAGAAACCCTTGTCTTTGTGCATCAACTTGCAGGGCACTGCCACCATCCTGAAAAAGACGCTGAAGAGTACTTAGCATTTTCATCAAATATTGTTTCGATTATTAATCCATATATATAATTTCTAATTCTGAGAAGATAAGAGAAATATCAGTAACCTGAGAGAAGGTTGTGGGTCCTTGGACTTGAAGTAGAAGTGGAGGTGAATGATCCATCATTTGGTAATTTGCTTGCCCATTGTGGTCAAAACCTTTGTTTTCAAGATGATTGGCTTGGTCTAAAGAAGGCAATGCTTGTGGCATGCTCATTACTTTCTGAAACTTCAGGTATATATACATTAATTGCAGCTCATCAACATCAAACCAATTATGATCTGAACACTATATGTATAAGTAAATAATTTATTAATTAAAGCTACGTACATAGAAATTACCTGAGGCAGCTGGTTTATGCAATCATCAAGCTCCACATTGAAATCATATAGCACTGGACTCAAAGAAGCAATCTTCATGGAGAGAAACTGGAAAATATATTAATTAATCTCAATAGATTTAGAAAATGGAAACCATTAAGGAGGATAACTCCATCAACATTACATATAATCAATTACCTCGACTTGGTTTTGTAAGGACTGCACATAGTTAATTATCTCATCCAACATGAGTGCCTTTCCAGTTACCTTCTCACATCCAGGAACAAGTCCTTGCAACATTTTCATCCTTTCACTTATCTTCTCCCTTCTTACCTATATATTAACCATGACAGGATCAATTATAACTAGATATTATATATTTAGAGCTTTGGAGTTAACTTGATTAAAGCGTTATTATGAGTAATTTACCCTTTCTGCGAGACTGTGGCTGTCTGTAGCTTGGCCTCTCCTTGCTCTCACATGGATGTATTCACCAGTGGGATCTGAGCAAGCCTTATCTGAACCCTTCACTTCATCAGCTTTAGCCTTCTTTTTGGCTCTCTTCTGCTTTGTGTCTTTGCCATCCTTCAAACTTGTATCCTATCAAATTAATTAATTAATTATAAGCTGGAAACTAATACTAAGCATCATTTGGGTTGTACCTTGGATTCACCGGTGATCAAGCTGCTGCCCTCATCCCTGCTCTTTCTCTTGTTCTCCACGCAAGCTTCTAGTTTTGCAGCAACAATGTTATTCTCGACACAATGGGGTTCAGCAGGCGCCACCAATGGCGAGCAAACGGCAGCATTAATTCTACCCACGGAGGAGTAGGGGTAAGCGGTGCTCATCTCTTCGCCGTGCTGCGGGATCAGGAGCATTTCGACGTCCGGGCTTTTGGGGAGACCGTAAAGCGATGAGTCCAAGAGAAACGGATGGTGTTCTTGGTATGAGAAAGCCATGATGATATGGAGGGATATATTAACACAGCTGGAAGAAGAGGCGAATTGAAGAAGAAGAAGAAGAAGAAGAAGAGATGGATACTGTGGCAGCAATGAATTGAAAGTGAGGTGGGTCTAATAGCAGTCCCTGGACTTGCTAATTAATAAAGAAGCGAGAGAGAGAGAGAGAGATGCCATTGCTGGGCTACTCATGCATGCATGTGTGTAGGGGGGCTGCCGACCTCTCGATCGCTCTCTCTCTCTAGGTGCTGGGCCATGCATGATTTAGGGTACGCAGGAGAGGTCAGTGTCAAGGCTGTGTGGCTTCAGCTGAGACAAGGAGCCTCGCCCATATCTGTGGTGGTAGTACATAGGACTGGTCTTATCACAGTTCTGCAAGTCTACTACTACCCTTCACCTTTTCACGCTCTTGACCTCTTCCCTCGTCTCATATTAAATTTTTCACTACTGGGTTTTATGAAAAAAGAGACATGTTTACTTGAAAGAGCTCATTATGTTTCAATTTTTTTGCACCCGGGTACCCTCATTTTGATGCTTGGCACCTTAGTGCCTAGAGCATCATCTCTCTCTATATATATACTTTGGTAGCTCTTGCTTTACTATTTGGTCCCGCCATATCATATTCGGTCCGTTCCTACCCTCGTTTGCTTTGATGAATTAAAAAAATGGATTAAATTTTAAAATTTAATCCATTGTTTGCTACAATAATGAATATGAATCGGATCGGATATTGGGTGAATTTATTTTGGTACAAATCCACCGCTAGTCTAATTTAAAAATCCTAGGAAGGGGATAAGTTTAGGGCACAAATCCACAAGATATGAAATTTCATATCTTATCAATGTTTCTTATCCTATGCCAAAACAAACATAGGATATGATTTCAAGAAATTCTCTTGGATTTTTTTCCCACTTTTATCCACCTTAAATCTTATCTCATCCAAATTATATCCTGCAAAGCAAACATGACCCTAGTGTTTTCGCCCGGCCATGAACATTGAACCACCACGACCCAAAGTCGACATCGTGATCCCAAGTAATTAAATCACACTTTTAAAATAAAAAAGTAAATTACATATTTATCCTCACTATTAATTAGGAGATCCATTGCATGCACAATCATTTCGAGTTTCAAAATTGCATTTTTTTTTATTTTAACTCTCCCTCTCGCACTACTCTTTGCTTGCTACTTAAGCATCGAACAAAATAGGAAAAAAAAAATACACAAAAGGAACGAACAGCTCATTGCACGTAGTGTTCCACAACCACGACACGACCTGCGCCTCTTCGATGTGGGCACAATTAACACGAGGCACAATTGACGAACACGAACTATGGCAGAGGCGAAGGAAGAGAGACAGATTGTCGTGGAGAAGGGTAAAGATGTGCAGATCCAAAGGGCATGAGAAAGTGTTCGAGTTTTACAATTGCATTTTGGGAAAATTAATGAAAATATCATGAACTATTGAGTTTTTAACAAATCTGACCCATACTTTTATTTGTAACAAATTTATATTCGAACTTTCATCTTTGTATCAATTGTATACTCTCATCAGCTGGGTATTAAAATAACTGTTATATGCTTATATGAACTACACAGTCAACATAAAAAAATGGATTTTTTAATCAAATTCACCTCATTATTAAATTTTTTAATAAATGAATATCAATAGTATATTTGATGGCGAGAGAAATTTGATCAAAAAATTTATTTTTTTATGCTGACTGTACAGTCCACGTCAGCATATAACTGCTATTTTAACACCCAACTAACACGAGTGTACAATTGATACAAAGATGAAAGTTTGAGTATAAATTTGTTACAAATAAAAGTATGAAACATATTTGTTAAAAACTCAATAGTTCGAGATATTTTCATTAATTTTTTTATTTTTTTTAAACTTTCCGCTCGCACTCTTTGTTTGCTGCTTACGGATCGAACAAAATAGGAGAAAACAACATGTAAAAGGAACGAACAACTCATTGCACGTGGAGTTCCGCAGCCACAACACGATCCGCGCCTCTTCGATGTAGGCACGTACAATTAACACATGCGAGCCACAATTGATGGACATATACACTACTAGAATTATGGTCATCAGCAACGGCTGATACCGTGGCTGAACCGTCGGTGATGATTATCACGGACGACGTCAACCGTGGTAAAAAACCGTCGCTGATGTGTGCGTCTCAGATGTGTTGTGACGGCTTAGCTCGGCTGTCACACGTAATCATTAGCGACAGCCCCGTGCGCTGTTGCTGATTTAAAAACATCAGTGACGGCTCAGAGCGCTGTCACTGATAACAACCCATCAGCCACGGTCGAGTCCCGTCGGTGATGTTATTAGCAACCGTGATATTTGGTGCTGCCCAGGCCATCAGCCATTTACGATAAGCTTTCAGCCATGGCTTAGTGATGGTTAACCGTGGGTAAGCCGTGGCTAAAGGTGTATTCTGTAACTGAAAAAATTAAAAATTTTATAAATTCCTATATACAACGATATATCGACTACAAATAATTTTCAATCACATATTACAATCAGAAAACATCATACACATGCATTAGAAATCAAACATACAAGTTTTACATAAATATCATCAATATCAGCCTCAAACCGGAGGTAAACAATTATCAAAATATCAACTCATGCATCCAAGTTTCAAAATATAAACAAAATACAAAAATCAAAAGCTCACGGCTGCGGTGGAGGCGATGGAGTCGACTGGGTACGTGAGACCATGTAGGCCATGCCCCGTGCACAAACTTTCGGATCGTCCCCGCTATCGTGCGGGGGACGTCCTCCTGCTCAAATCTGCACCAAATATAAAATCATATTATGATATTTTGAATTATAAATAAATTATAAGAAATAATTAATGCATATACTTATTTTCTTTCGCGCACAGTAACTGCTATGCAGAGTTGTCCGTCGGGCGGAGGGAGAATTCTGTTAGGCCCTCATGGCCTACGTCTCGATGTCGACAGGCCTGGATCGGCTGAAGGGATGGTGGCTGGAGGTGGAGGGATGGTGACCATATCAGGTGGGGGAATGGTGGATGGATCAGGTGGGGGAATGGTGGCCGGACCAAGTGGGGAGATGGTGGCCGGAGGTGGGGGAATGGTGGTGAAAGACGAATGGTCAGTGGGTACAGGTGGGGCAGGTGGTAATTATCGGGGGGTCCTGCGAGGAATGTCTCCTCAAGAACTGATATCTCGAACCATAGCTGTAAAAATTTAATATAATTAGATTATATATAATAGATTAATAGATATATTTAATAATTGAATATATACTTCACATTTACAATTATTCATCATCGTCATTATCATCATCCGTGTAATACTCTTCTTCTTGTTCTTTTGTATCTGAATCTTGAAATTCTTCTTCGTCTCCCTCATCTTCATTCTGTCCTTCCTTAACTTCATTATCGTCATCATCAACATATTCTATTTCCAATTGAACTAACTCTGTGTCATCATCCTCGAGTATTGGACTAACTCATTCCACTTCTGAAGGATCTTCTTCTTGATAGAAGTCATCTGCTAGCTCATTATCTCCAACTATCGAGTCAATTTTTCCTCTGGCTTTAATCTTACAGACTACACGCCAATCTGCCATGTCTTTCTTTCGAGATGGATACTGCATATAATATACTTGTTCAGCTTGATATGCCAATATAAATGGCTCATTTGAAGCCAATTTTGATTTGTAATTGACCTCAACTAGCTGTTTATACTTTGGATGAACTCTCATTCCCCTATCGCTTGTATTGAACCAATGATATTTAAAAAGGGCAACTAATTTACATTCGAAAAATTGTAATTCAATGACTTCTTCCAATAGTCTGTAAAAGTCAACATCACATTCAGTATACGTTGTCCCTTTGACGCAGACCCCTGCATTCATAGTCTTTTTTGTAGATGAATATTCAAGTGTGTGAAATTTATATCCATTGAAAAAATAACCATTATAACAATGTACAAGTCGTGCCGGTCCGCTAGCAAACTAAAAAATTTGGTTATCTATTTCGTCTTTGTGTTTTGTGATGTAAGCTTGAAACCAATTAGGGAACTCACGATTCTGTAATTTTTCTAATTCCTCATCGCTGCAAATTGAGTATTTTATCATCATCTCAATGTCAAATATTTCAATGAACTTAATTCTCAATCTCTGGACAGTTTAGTAAAACGTACAAGTAGGCCAAATAGTACTCTTCATCGTTTAAGAATCGAGATGAACGAGAACCCAAAGCACAACCAGGGTAACAAAAGATATTTAAACAACCATCTGATGATCGAGCTCCCCCGTCTGATGGTCGAGCTCCACCGTCTACATCCAACTTCGATCACCCGACATGTTCTGCCAAAAAGTTTGCAATATCTTTAGGTAATGTCTTTAGGTGGGATGGTCATATTCCATTCGGGATTCATGTTATTCATATTGCACTTAGTATTTTTTTAGTCATTAACTTCATTCTAAATTTTGGCAGCATCTCCCTATAGTTCTCCGAATACGCATATCATCTGGGCGCGTATCAGAGAACAAGGGAGATACAAGCCAAAATTTAAAAATGAAGTTAATGACTAAAAAAAATAAACTAAGTGCAATATAAATAACTATGCTCCCAAATTGTCCAATTAGGGACAATTCAAGGGTTGTACGTCGCATAAAAGATCTTTAACTTCGTTTACACGAACATACAACCCCCGAATGGATCTAAGGTTTTGCAAAATTAAAACTTAACTCGTCGATCGTACGTGAAATGTATCAACTCGTCTTGATTTTTTTTCTAACTTTATGGATGCCGGTGCGAGTCCATAGTGGACGATTCCGCGCGAGTCCAAAGTGGACGATTCCGACAGGAGTCCATCCATTGTGGATAATTTGATCGTGAGTCCAAAGTAGACGATTTGGCCCCGAGTCCACTGTGGACGATACCGGCGCGAGTCCTTAGTGGACGATTCCGCGCAACTATTAATTAATATTAAACTAATACTTAACCTAATTAACAATTAATTTCTAATAATTAACCATTAATTTCTAATTATTAACAATTAATTTCTAATAATTAACAATAAAAAATTAAAAAAAACCTAATCAAACTTTGATTAGGGTAATTAAACTCTAATCTCAAGCAGTAGCCGGCATCACTGTCGGCTACTGCTCGTAGGCATTGGGGCCGATGGTAATCGGCCCCAATGCGGCACCGGCTGCGTTGAGGCCGGCGCCGAGATGAACGCCGGGTCGACGCCGGCGCGGAGAGGGTCGGCCGAGTCGACGCCGGCGCGAAGATGCAGCGCAGGCGGCGCCGCCGCTGGGGATTTAACGGATCGAGAAGAAGAGGAAGAATACTGGAAGGGGAGGTTCACCGGAGGCGATTGACGGCGACGCAACAGGCAGCGACGAACGGCGGCAACAGCGGCGAGCAGAGAAGGAAGAAGAAGAAAGAGGAAGGGTCGGACGCAAACGCAAATAAAAAGGATGTTCACCGATGGCTCATTGGTCGTCGAAAACCCGTGGATCTGTAATTTTATTATCACCGACGGCTCTGCTAGCCGTCGGTTAAGACTGTTTTATATTTGCGTTGCGTTCGTGATAAGCGATGGTTCCAGCCAGCCGTGGCTAATGACTTACTTATATCACCGACGGCTTTGCGTAGCCGTCGCTAATAACCAATTTATTTTGCGCGCCTGGTTACTCTTATCACCAACGGCTACAGTGCCCAGCTAAGTCGTGACTAATAACTTATTTTATTTTGCGCGCCCTGCGCGCCATGATCTGTGAGCGACGGCTATGTTCCGCCGTATGCGAGTTGCGGCTGATTTTGTTACATCACCCGCGGCTGATTTTGTTACATCGGCCACGGCCAACGGGGCCGACGCAAAACCGTGAATGATTCTGACGGCTCTGGCGGCCGTCGCTGATTCCCGTTGCTGATGTTGTATATTCTAGTAGTGATACTATGATAGAGGCAAGACGTATTGTCATGGAGAAGGGTAAAGATGCACAGATCTAAAGGGCAAGAGAAAGAGCAGCATTGTGAGCTTCGTCAAACAACCATCAACTGCCGGTTGACGCAACCAAGAGCCAAAAAGTGAGAAAGAAAACACAAGGAGAGCTAAGAGCATCTCCATACAAAATCGCCCATGCCCCTTTAATTTTAATTTTACTATATAGTAAATATGGCACCAATTGAAATACGTGACATCCTTTTCTATTAAAACAATATTAGTATATAATCTAGATATAATATATCATCAAAATAAAATCTTGTCACATCATCAAACACGATGGATTTTAAAAATAAATTACTTTACTTATAAATGTAATTTAATTTAATTCAATTGATAATTCATTGAGGTGACAAATAGATTGGGCCAGCTTGGATGAGCTATATCAAGTCGAGGAGAAAAAAAAATGGTGACGTTGGGCCTGGTTACAAATAGGTAGTGCTCGACCTAGCATATATGTGTTTGTCATGTTGGATTGAGCATGGTCCAAAGATCGATCAACTTAATTGGGACCCACGTCTAAACATTTTATTAATATTTTAAATATATTAATAGTATTACTTAAACTCAATAGTCCATTCTTAAATTTCTTTATTGATTTTAAACGTTTTTACTTAGTATGTGTTGGCCTAAAATTTTCAACCTACGTCTTAATCTTGATTTTTATAATAACAAAGATTGAACTAATATTTTCATGAAGAAATATTTCTAGATTCCAAATCGACTCGACGTGCACCATTGGAAAAATCGAAGAAATCAAAAAAATTAGAAGGACGTTGGTCGACACACTCGGATTCGTTGAGAAGATAAAGTTAGGTTTAGGGTGTTTGGACTTCATGTACATCCTCATTATGATGCAAAGAACCTAAAAAACCAAGACCTGAGAACTGAACCCGTAAAAATCCAACCCTAAAACTAGTTAATTATCAACTGAATCTTCGGTCGAACCTTCGGCCAAACCTTCGACCGAACTGATCATTGGTTTTTCCAGTGACCACTCGGTTGATGGCCGAACCACTATAAATTATTGTCTTAGCATTGATACTATTTGTGTTTGCTCAATTTCCACATCTATTTCTTCCGCTATTGTTATTGAATTGTCATTAACCTAAATATTATAAGAAACCAATAAAATCATAATTAGGTTAAGATTATAGTAAACATACTATTCACCCCCTCTAGTGTGGTCATTCGACTTACATTTGGTATCAGAGCAGGTCGTAGCTTAAGATTTCACTATCTCTACTGCATTTGTCTCGATCCGAGAATGACGCTAGAGTCGGTAGTTATTACGCCCCTAAGTTGGAGGGAAATTTTGATGTGGTGTAATTGATTCCTTCCTCTTTTGGCGTAATTAACTCCTATTAAATAGGAAGTTGATGTGGCATAATTGACTCCTTCATGTTATGATGTAATTGACTCCTATTAAATAGGAAGACAATTTTCAACTTTATTGTTTTCCTATTATGCGTGGATTCTTGTTTAATTTCAAATTTTCTAGTTAATTTTGAAATTCTAATTAATTTATTTCCTAGTTGGGTCCTAAGCTAATCAAGAGAGTCTATTTAAGTTACTCGTAAACCTTTTTTGGCCATCATGTTGGTATTATTCACAAATATTCAGACTTTTATCTTTTAGAGCTTTCTCTCTATTGTTTGTGGGTTTTGATCTAAATCATATTTTCGTTATTCGTTGTGACAATATAGTATAGTTGTCTCTCAGGGAACTTCTGTTAAGGACAATTGAATAAGAAGTTGCAACTGCTATTGCAACAGCTACTAGTAGCAAAGTAAGAAACAAAGCAAAAAATCTCATGCAAATACATAGGTTTATTTACGCAGTTTAGTGACAAAACTAGTCACCTAATCTGCGGGGCAGTCACCGGATATATATCCAATTCACTCTCTATAAGTACTATATAAGTTCTCAGGATTTCACACCCGAAATTCGACTACCAATACTACAGTGAATTGGAAAAAACAAAAAGGATAAATTACATGGAACCTCCCTTGACTATAGTCGATGTGCGCAAAGACTATCTAAACTACCAAGTGTGCACAGAACCCCCCGCGACTATACTTTTTATTCAAATAACCTCCCTCCGTTAGCTTGTCCCTTAGTAACTTAACAGTAAAACATCCACGTGTGCAGAACCTCCCTCCCCAGTGCCACGTGCAGCAATCTCTACCCTTCATCTCATCCGACGACCATCACTTCTTCTTCTTCTACCTATCCCCTTGCCCTAGACTCCACCGCCGCCGCTGCCGTCGCCGTCTCCACCACCACCACCACCACCACCTCCTCCTCCTCCTCCTCCTCCTCCTCTAGATTGGAGGAGGAGGAGGAGCACTACTAGAAATTAGGTCTTCAGCAACGGCTATCAGCAACGGCCGCTCGAGCCGTTGCTATTTGCAACGGCATTCTTACGGCCACCCGAGCCGTTGCAGATATTTGTATCTGCAACGGCGTTCTAACGGAAACCCGAGCCGTTGCTGATTATTTTAATTATCAGCAACGGCTTTCTGACGGAAAGGCGAGCCGTTGCTGATATTTTAATTATCAGCAACGGCTTGCTAACGGACAAGTGAGCCGTTGCTGATGATAACTTATTAGCAACGGCTTTCTAACGGGCGAGTGAGCCGTTGCTGATAAGTTTATATAGGGCACACTCTCGCGCCCGACCCTTCTTCCTCCCGCTGCTGCCGCCGACGCCTCTCGCCGCCGCTGCCGCTGCTGCCGACGCCGACGACGCCTCTTCCTCCTCCCGCTGCTGCTGACTTGTTCAGGTATGTTGATCGGCCGGCCGTCTCTTCCCTGCGGCCGGCGGGAATCAATCCAACCGAAACCCTATTTCTAGGGTTTCGGCCGGCGGCGGGCGGCCGATGGCCGCCGCCGGACCTTCTACAGTGGCCGGACAGTGTGTCCGGCCACTGTACGCCGGCGCCGGAGGGTGGGCTCCGGCGCCGGAATTTATAATTATATATATATATATTATTTTGTTTGATAATTGTTAATTAATTGTTTTATAATTGTTAATTAATTGTTTAGATTAATTATTTAATTTGTTAGATTAATTATTAGGGTTTAGATTAATTTCGGACGTGCGCCGGAATCGTCCACTTCGGACGCGCGTCGGTTTGTCCACTTCGGACGTGCGCCGGAATCGTCCACTTCAGACACGCGCCGGAATCATCCAATTCGGACTCGTGCCGGAATCGTCCACTTCGGACGCGCGCCGGAATCATCTAATTCGGACTCGCGCCGGAATCGTCCACTTCGGACTCGCGCCGGAATCGTCCACTTCGGACGCGCGCCGAAATCGTCCAATATGGACTCGAACTGTCTCGAAACATTTAGAAAATAATCATCCATCCGACGAGTTGATATGTTTCACGTACGCATCGACGAATCGGATATGATTTAGCAAAACCTTAGATCCGTTCGGGAATTGTATGTTCGTGTAAAAGAAGTAGATGATCTTTTATACGACGTACAATTCTTGAATTATCCCTGATTGGACAATTTGGGAATATAGTTATTTGTACTGCACTTACGTTTTTATTTTAACTGTTAACTAATTATTCTAAAATTCGGCAACATCTCTCTTGTTCTCCGATACGCGCCCAGATGATATGCGTATTCAGAGAACTGTAGGGAGATGCTGTCGAAATTTAGAATAATTAGTTAACAGTTAAAATAAAAACGTAAGTGCAGTACGAATAACATAAATCCCGAATGGAATAGGACAATCTCACCTAAAGACATTAACAAAAGAAATTATCATTGATTGACAGAATCATGTCGGCTGATCGAAGTTGGATGTACCGACGTCTTGATCGTGGAGCTTTAACGAATGAGTTTCGATTAGGCGTAACGTACTTCCTAAATTTTGCCTATTCGAATCGGAATTTCGTTAGCATGGGTGATCAAATCCGATGTCCGTGCCGCATTTGTTCAAATGGACGATATTTGGATCGGGAGACTGTCACTCTCCATCTATATACCAAAGGATTTGCACCAAGATATTTTCTATGGACTTGTCACGGGGAGTCACGCGAAGTCGGGACGCCGAGCAATCCTGTCGTTCAGACATATGGTGAATCTTCCTCTGCTGGTGCTTCTTCATCCAGTCAATGTAATCCCTATAGAACTATGATACTTGATAGTCTTGGGGGTCAATTTCACCTGAATGATAATGTTGATCGGCCAGATCTTCAGACATCAGTCCCACCAGATACTACAGCGGTTGATATCACAGAAGTAGGGGCTGCGGTAGAGATTGAATTACCGAATAAAGAAGCTGCAGAATTTTATGAGATGTTGAAAGCCGCCGATGAACCTTTGTATGAGAATTGTCCTAAATACACTAGGTTTTCAGCAATGACACAGCTCTTAAACATCAAGGCCGATTGTAATATCAGCGTAGTTGCGTATGATCGGATTGCTGGATTGATTAATGGAATGCTGCCTACTGATAACAAGTTTGAGCCTACCTTTTATAAGACTAAAAAGCTAATGAGAAAATTGGGGCTTGGGTACGAAAAAATACACGCGTGCCAAAATAACTGCATTTTATATTATAAAGAAAATGTGCAGTTGGATAAATGCCCTGTATATCAACACCCTCGTTACAAGGAGAAGAAATCGGTCCGACAGAAAAATATCCCGTTTAAGGTGCTTCGGTATTTTCCACTAACACCGAGGCTTCAAAGATTATTCATGTCGGAAAAGACAGCCCCCTACATGAGTTGGCATGCAAGAAGTCGTGATGATACAGTAATGACTCATCCAAGAAGCCGTCGGCGACCTCTTCCTCTTGTTGAGGAAGAGGAGGTGGTGGTGGTGGTGGTGGTGGAGGCGGCGGCGGTGGAGCCTAGGGCAAGGGGATAGGTAGAAGAAGAAGTGATGGTTGTCGGATGAGATGGATGGTGGAGATTGCTGCCACGTGGCACTGGGGAGGGGGGTTCTGCACACGTAGAAATTTTACTGTTAAGTTACTAACTGACAGGTTAACGGTTATTTGAACAAAAAGTGTAGTCGCGGGGGGTTCTGTGCACACTTGGTAGCTTAGGTAGTCTTTGCGCACATCGACTATAGTCGAGGGCGGTTCCGTGTAATTTACCCTAATAAAAACCTATTTGCTATTACAAGTATATACCGACTTGCGTCTCTATAATATCTCAACCACAGAGTTCCGTCCTCCACACAATCATTGTGTCGTAGCGAGTTATCAGCCCATAACCATCTCCACTTGAAGATAAGATAGATAGATTATTGACGTCTGTACTCAATAGTCTCAACTTCTCTGAATAATTGGCAACGTAATGTACGCACATAGGAGTTGATAAAAATAGATCTTTTCACAAGTATTTATATGTGACACATGAAGGATTTGAATCAATGTTGACTTTAATCACTAATCTTTAATCAATCTTCAATTCAAATCAAAAAGTCATCAGTTTGAACGACCAACATCATAAACACATGATCATGAAAGACAAATAGTAACACCCAAAAAATAAAGAGTAGAAACTCTTCACTACTCATAACATCAAAATAGACAAAAGACATATAATTAACGATGATTAATAATATCAGATATATCAAGAGAATCATCATCAATATTAAAGTCTAACGGTCATCTCATTGACTACTTATCCAAAAAACCACAGACTAAAGAAACGGTTAAAACTGTCTTCATATAGGCAGAGCTCCTTATAGTTGTGAATGTGCAAAAATTGAGATTTAACCTGGAACACTTTTGCCAAATATAGCCAACATATAAAAGTCAAACACTTACAATCTCCCCTTTGGCTTATTTGGCAAAACATATTCTGACAAGTTTAATATCAACAATAGATAATAGAGAAAAGATTCACAGGAAAAATAATTGTCAAAACTTATAAATCATCAGTTAAGACAATATCCAGAATATCCAGCCAAATCATCTCAGAGTCACAACTACCAACACACAGTGAGACCAAAAGATTAGAACCAGTTAGACATCCACAACAAACATACAACTAGTCAATGTTTAAAGTATCACCACACAGAGAGTTTAAAAGTACCATCATCCAGAGAAGTTTAGTTACAACCAGCACAAAGATAGTAAAAATAAGGATTGCAACTAAACTGAACTTGTTCTCACCCTTTTTGGCATAATAAGCCAAAGGAGTGAGACAAGAAAGTCAATGTTTACTCAGAACTTTCAGAGGTAGAGGAGTCAGATAAGCTAGCATAAGAGGGAGGAGCTGGTCCTACAGAAGAAGCAAAGAAGTATTCAAGAATTTTCTTCTCAATTGAAATTACCTGTTGCTGAAGATGAGCCATGGCTTCTCTGGCAGAGAACATTTCATCAAGAATTTCCTTTCTGCAGTTAAAGTGGCACAGGAAGTAGTCTTAACTGAGCTTGAACCATACAGATTTTTGGCAGGAGTTTCAACTCTTTCTAGGATCTTGTGATGGATCTTAAGTGAAGTACCCAATGGTTCTAGTACTTCTTCAGAGGAACACTTGAATCCTTGTCTTTCCAAGATCCCATAAATCAAGTTTTGGAAAAAATTATATATAAGCACTTGTAGAGCGGCGATTGAAGTCTAGTCCTTACTAAAATGATCTGTTCATAGATCAAGCTGCCAAGGTTAAAAGAAATCTCATTTGTGATTTTATAGAGAAGCATTACCATTTCTTTGCTGAGAAATATAATATGAGAGGTTGGGATCCAATAATTTCTGGCAATGAGAAATAAAACTACATAAAAAGTGTTCAGTGAAGAAGACTTTATATCATGACCACCAGTCCAATTTATGATATCACCATTTGACATTTCTTTGCCAACAATTTTTAAAAACTCTAGATTGGATTCATCAGTTTCATTAGAAGAGGATATAAATTCAGAAAAATAAACAAATTCATTTATAGTATTTGGATAGAATTTGTACCAAGTTCCTCTAAGATAAACTTCGTGAAAGTGACCACTATCAGGTTCAGAAATATCTTCAGATATGTTGTAGTAAAATTCTAAAATTGGTTGTTTGCAGTAAGGACTGACAGTCATGTATGAACTAGACAAAATTTTTGCCTTAAGAACTTCTAGAACAGGTTTGCACTTCTAGAAAATTTGTTTTAAATTAAATAGTCTTTGGAAAATTATACCTCTTGACTATAGTGTTTTCCATAGAGGAAAAAGATCATCAGAGAGCAGTCCTTTATGAAATTTGCTGACTACAATTTTCTTCTTAGCTTTCTTGCCTAATTTAGAATGTTTCTTCTTGGAGGTAGTAGACTTCCTCTTCTCAGGAGAAGCAACAATTTTCTTTTCTCTTGATACTTCAGGATTGTGTTTTCTCTTCTTTGACTCTCTTAATTCGGTAGCCCTATGTAACAGTGGCTCATTGTCTGAATTAGTGTCCAGATTGACAATTTCTCCAGACAAAAGGTTTGACTTCACGGGCATCTTTCTTTTAGAACTTCTCTTCAAGTCAGGTTGACTTGACAACTTCTTCTTCTTCTTTGATGAGGCAGCCTTGTCATGACTAGGTGAGGGTCACTTCTTCTTCTTTGATAAGGCAGCCTTGTCATGACTAGGTGAGGTCCCTTTCTTCTGTAGAGTAGGGGCTTCAGGAATCATAGGATCAGATTCATCAGCAGGGGTTTGGCTCAGGTCCATTCCTTTTGAAACATGTACTTGATCAGCAATAGGTGCATGTGAGGTAGTTCCAACAACAGAATCAACATCAACAGTCTTAACTGCTTCATTGCTAGGTGTAGTCTCAATTGCTATTGATGTAGTACAAGCAATTTTAACTACTTCTGATATAGTTCCAACTGGTATTGTAGGAACTTTTTGTGTTCACTCACATGAATTTCTTTGGCAGTTTCAACTGTGACATCCGTAGTTGAGACTGGCTATGAACAATTTGAAGTGTTGACACCACTGTCTTGTACAGGTGCAACCACTTCTTCTTGACCAAAATCTGTAGAAACAAGAGATGGACCAGTCTTGACTGAAATTAAGTCAAAATCATCAGCAACAACAATGTTAATATCAAAGTCAGGACCAGTTTCCACTGGAAAAAAATTTGGCATATTTATATCAATATCCTCTTTCCTAGAAGCATCACCATGAGAAATAGACCCACATGGTAAACTGACATCCTCTTTTGACTCCCCCTCAGTCGAAACTTTCTTCCCCTCAACAACAAAAATCCTAGAAGGAGATTAGGGGGTTTTTGAAGTCATACCTCTTTCGCTTCTCATCAAGGGATGATTAGTCGGTCTTCTTCCTAATTTCTTCCTCCAACTAATAGGAGAATTGCCAAGAAAAATTATATATAAGCACTTGTATAGCGGCGATCGTTTTGATCACCTCCCAGTCCGAATCAGAAAAAGGCCTCGACATCAAGACCGCTGCTGGAGTTTAGTAAGATGCCCATAGAAGAAGTACCCTTAAAATACCTAAGTAGTCGCTTACAACACTGCCAATGAGTAGTAGAAGGATTGTGCATAAATTACGATAGTTTGTTTATCGCAAAACTTACATTCGGCTCGGTGAAGAAAAGATATTGAAGTACTCCAATTACCTGCTTGAACAATTTAGAGTCATTGATAAACTTCTGTTGAGAGAGAACTATGCCTTGTTCAGTATGAGAGACCTCTATTCCGAGAAAGTAATTTAATGGTTGGATTTCCTTCAAGGAGAATCTAGACGCAAGCTTTGAATTGACCTCCATGATTTGTTTGGTAGAGGAGCCTATCAATATTATATCATCGACATACAACACTATCAAGGTGATACTATGCTTGTTTTATAGAATGAAAAGAGAAGAGTCTGACTTTGAAGTAAGAAATCCAATGGACTGTAAATAAGTTTTAAGTTCATTGAACCAAGCTTGTGGAGCCTAACGCAGTCTATATATAGCTTTATTTAACTTGCACACATAGTTTGGAAACTGTGAATGAATATAACCCGGGGGTTGTTGCATGTAGACATCCTCTTGAAGATTGCCTTGCAAAAAAGCATTGTTCACATCTAGTTGAAATAACTCTCATTTGAATTTTGCAACTACACTGAGAACAATTCGAATGGATGCCTGCTTGATTACTGGACTAAATGTGCTCTTGAAATCAATACCAGGTTGTTGAAGAAAACCCTTTGCAACCAATCTTCCTTTGAATCTTTCCATGATTCCATCGGAATTTTGTTTGATCCGAAAAATCCACCTGCACCCAATTATGATTTTATTTTTTGGAGGAGGAACCAATGTCCATGTGTTGCTCCTAATCAGTGCATTAAACTCATGAGTCATTACCTCTCGCCATTCTGGATATTTGGCAACCAAAAGGTAAGTGTTTGAGATGGGCGAATGTATGACACTAGTTAAGAGGACTGAGTAATCAGTAGGTATTTTGGGCTTGAAAATATTGGACTGAGATCAAGTTTTCATTTTGTGTATTGGTGGAGCTATTGGTGAAGCTATATTGTCATCATGAACCAAGCTATATTGTTATCATGAACCAAGGTTTCTCCGGTTGCAGCCTATATAGGGAGTGTCTCTGATGATGAAGAGATAGTAGGTGTTTGCTGATAATTGGTGGTGATATCTGGAGGTGTATGTTGAGTGATTGGAATAGAAGAAGGTTGACAGATATCTGAAGTATCAGAAGTGACTGTAGGTAGACATGCTGGTATTGGTAATGAAGTAGTGGTAGTTGGAATGACATCCATCCAAGAACTAATGTTAGATGGAGTCCTCAGAGAAGTATTAGTGAACGAAGAGAATGGAAATTGATGCTCAACAAACTCGACATGCCTTGATAAGAAGACTCTATTGGTTTTAGGATCAAAACACTTATAGCAATAGTTTTTAGTGGAATACCCGAAGAAAACACAAGGTTTAGATTTAGATGAAATTTTTTTTGCCGCATGTGGTTTTAACCAAGGAAAGCACAAGCAACCAAATACATGCAGGTTTGAGTAGTTTGATGGTTCATTAAACAAGGAGATTTGTTTTTAAGAGTTGATGTTGTCATCCTATTAATGAGATGAACAACTATAGAACATGTGAATTGCCAGTATTTGTCAGTTATAGAAGCTTGAGACATCAAGGTTAAAGAAGTTTTCATAATGTGATGATGTTTCCTTTCAACCAAACTTACTCGTTGAGGCGTGTAAGGAGGTGAGCACAAATGTTGAATGCCTCAAGAGTTTAGAAAAGAACTTAAGGTGACATACTCACCACCTCCATCAGTGTACAGGTTTTTAATTGACAAGCCAAAATTTTTTTCCACAATGGATTTAAAAGAAGAGAATACAAGAGAAACATCTGATTTATTTTTCAAGGGAAATAACCAAGTGTACTTTGAAAAGTGATCAACAAAGATGATGTAAAACCTATTTCCTTCTGAAGAAATAGTAAGAGTCAGACCCCATACATCAGAATATAAGATTTCCAAAGGCCTACTATTCTTCAAAGAAGAAGTAAAGAACGATTGCCTGTGGCTTTTATTGCAAGAACATGCCACACAATGTTCAGCATGTGCCGCATTGTATGACAGCTTGTGTTTAGAAATGATGAAATTGAGGACTTGACGATGAGGGTGTCTGAGCCTTCGATGCCAAGTAATGGTAGTAGGTTTAGAAGAGAAGGTTGAGAAATGAATTGAAGCTTGAGGTTGAAGATCATTCCATTCATAGAGACCTCCCTTATTCTAGCCACGAGCAAGGATAATACTTGAGTTCAGATCCTTGACAAGAAAATAGTTAGAGTAAAACTCTATTCTAACATCATTCTGTTGGCAAAACTTGGCAATTGAAATAAGATTTTTGGTGATGAATGGAGCATGTAAAACATTATGAAGTGTGAACTGGGAAGAAAGTTGAATAGTACTAGAATGAGAGACTGGAGTTGTATTACCATCACCAAGCGAAATGCCTTGTTCACCTTTGAAGGAAGAGCTAAATTGAAGAGAATCCAAATCAGAGGTGACATGATGTGTTGCGTCAGAGTCAAGTACCCAATTGTTGGTTGGTCTAGACTGTTGCTCACAGAGATTTATCTGTGGTGTTTGATCACGGTTAATGTATCGAGTCCTGCATACTTTTGCTGATTGATCGATTTTATCACATATCTGACACTGGATGCGAGCTATGTTGTACTAGAATTGGAGGTCTTGGACTATTATTATTGAAAGGAGGTCAAACATTGTTCTGTCCTCTTTTGCTATACCAGTTTGATTGTCGATCTGGACTATTAGATCGTTAAGTGTAATGAATAGCTATGTGTGGAGATTCACTTCTGGTTTTTAAGAAACTTCCATGCCCCATCAGTTTGTCATACAGTTCTTCAGTGTTGATGGGGTTATCTCAAGATCTTATTGTTGCGCTTATATCATTAAATTTTGGCCCTAATCCGCTGAGAATTTTAATGATTAAGGCAGACTGATTTATTAGTGCATCGATCATAGACAGTTCATCAGAGATCGATTTTACTTCTGTAAAATATTCTGTGATTGATTTACTTCCTTTGTTTAAACGATTGAGATTGTCCTAAAGACTATAGATCCTTGATTGAGATTTGTTAGCAAACTGGTGTGGTAACGTCAACCAAGCTTCTCTAGCAGTTGTAGCAGTAGCTACAATGGAGACCAAAGATGGATCAATCGAAGCTATTATAGCATGTCTGATCAAACCATCTTGGCGGATCCAAGATTTGTAACTTGGATGATCAAAAGAGGGACATCAAGAACTACCATTTAGGAAAGGGGTTAAATCATACCCGAGCATTAGTAAATCAATATGAGTTTTCCAGTTGATGTAGTCGCTGCATGATATCCAGAGAGCTTGATTAACAACTGAGCAAATGCATTGATTGACACTACTGGACCACCATTGTTGAAGTGATTCAAGACCTCTGCTGGTTGAGTATCGTTCGCAACCATGAAGATCGCGGAAGAGAAAAAAAAGGAAGGGAAGAAGAGAATGGATTGGAGTCATCTCGTTAGAGAAGAAGAGGCTATGATACCATATTGGAACTATAGTGGAGATGAATAATGAAAAGTATTCATTGATGATTAACAGAATAGGAAAACCTCAGCTTATATAGACGCTGATACATCGACAAAATATAGAGTTAACAAACAGTAATGGGAAATTATACGAATAGTGGACGAATAGCTACGTGGTGCATATCCAATGGAGGATATTGTTATGAGCTGGAAGATGTGACAACGAGTTGTTGAGAGGGAGTGATGCGATCGCAATATTTCCGCTAATACTCGCACCTGCAATAGTTGCATATGGGCACCCTGTTTCCTTTCCTTGTGGTAGACTTTTGATGACTTGAAGAGCCTCTATGAAAGTTCCTCAATTGGGTAGGCAGTTGAGACTTGGATTTCAACTGGCATGAACTAGTGTATCCTAGTCCCTTAATTATGATTAGAAGGACATTTTTCTGCTACTCAAAATTTTGTCAATTAAAAGCTTATTCTGATCGTTGAGAGATTTCTTGAGTTTTGCCACTTCAACCCATTCCTCAAACATCTCTTGATATGATGCACAATGAACATTGCAGTGATCATCATCTGTATCAGAGATGTCAGCAGTTTTAACTGTGTCATCAATACAAGCAATGAAAGCTCTAAAGTTGCCTCGTTCATGCTCTTCCGAGTTAGTTTCTTCATCATCATCACTCCAAGTAGCAGTAAAAGACTTTTTGATCCTTTTCTGAAGATTTGGGTATTCTGACCTCACATGTCCAAATCATTCACACTCAAAGCATTGGACACCTTTGTACTTCTGTTTGAGACAATCGTTTTCTCCAAACAATTAACTTCTTTTATTTTCTCCATCAGAGAAGTTTGATTTTGAACTGGTAGACTCAGGCGGTTGAAACTGTTGTTTGAACTGCATATTTGACAGAGAGTTCTGGTTTATCCTATTCTTAGCTCTCAGAAATCTCTTGAAATTCTTTGTTATAAGAGCCAAAACAACGTCCATCTCTTCTTCAGAACAATCTTCTGACTTGATCTCATCTTCAGTTGCTCTAAAGGCAAGATTCTTCCTCTTTTCTTTGTGAGAATTTTTTCAGATGGTTCCAACTCATAAGTTTCAAGTTTCCCCATCAGAGTGGCAAAAGTAATAGTAGATGGGTCATGAACTGCACTCATGGCAGCAGCTTTCATATCGAATTTGGTAGGCATGGATCTCAGAACTTTCCTCATTACATTTTCTTCAGAAAATGACTCTTCAAGGTTGGTGGCATTGTTCATGAGATTTTTGATACGCCCAAGAAAATCTTGTATACTTTCATTTTCTCCCATTTTTAGATTCTCAAATCTGGTATTGAGGATTTCAACTTTTGACTTTCGAAGCATCAGGGATCCTTCATGATTCGTTTCTAAAATTTCCCATGTCTGCTTTGCCAAGGTACAAGTTGAGATTAGTTTAAATTGAGAATGATCAACTCCACTAAAGATAGCATTAAGAACTTTATTATCATAGTTTGTTGCAACTATTTCTGCTTCTGTATATTGGTTCTTTGGCATGCGCTCAGTCTCATCAATTGTTGGAGGAGTATAGCTGACTTCTACAGAGTCCCAGCAATGATCATCCAACAATTTGATGAAAGTCCTCATCCTAGCCTTCCAATATGCATAGTTTGTTCCAAGTAAAGGAGGAACATTGACAAAAATTTCCATAGGCATTCCTTCCATCTTGAGCCTGAAAAAGAAGAGACACACCAAGGATCTTGTGCAGGTAAAGGTTAGTACAATCGCTCTGATACCAATTGACAATATAGTATAGTTGTCTCTCATGGAACTTCTGTTAAGGACAGTTGAATAAGAAGTTGCAACTGCTATTGCAACAACTACTAGTAGCAAAATAAGAACCAAAGCAAAAAATCACACGCAAACACAAATGTTTGTTTGCGCAGTTCAGTGACAAAACCAGTAACCTAATCTGCGGGACACTCATTGGACAGATGCCAAATTCACTCTTTATAAGTACAATATAAATCCTCAGGATTTCACACCCGAAATTCGACTACCAGTACTACAATGAATTGAAAATAATAAAAACTTATTTGCTATTATAAGTACATATCAACTTGCCTTTCTATGACATCTCAGCCATAGAGTTTCGTCCTCCACACAATCCTTGTGTTGTAGTGAGTTATCAGCCCATAACCATCTTCACTTGAAGATAAGAAAGATAGATTGTTGTCATCTGCACTCAGCAGTCTGAACTGCTCAGAATAATTGGCAACACGGTGTACGCACATAGGAGTTGATAAAAACTGATCTCTTCACAAGTATTTATATGTGACACTTGAAGGATCTGAATTAATGCTGACTTTAATCATTCATCTTTAATCAATCTTTAGTTCAAATCAAACAGTCATCGATTTGAATGGCCAACATCATAAACACATGATCATAAAAGACAAAGAGTAACCCCCAGAAAATAAAGAGTAGAAAACTTTCCACTACTCATAACATCAAAACGGACAAAAGACATATAATTAACGATGATTAATAATATCATATATATCAAGAGAATCATCATCAATATTGAAGTCCAACAGTCATCTCATTGGCAGCATACTTATCCTGAAAACCACAAACTGAAGAAACGGTTGAAACTGTCATCACACAGTTGAAATTGTCATCATATAGGCAGAGCTACTCATAGTTGTGACTATGCAAAAACTGAGATTTAACCTAGAACACTTTTGCCAAATATAGTCAACATATAAAAGCCAAACACTTACACGCTGCACCAAGTTGTATCAGAGCAAGTAAAACTTGACTGATGGCCATTAATTGTGTCATGTTAGCTAAAATAACAATCATGCATAAAATTGGTGTATTTTTGAAAGCTTTTATATAAAGGTGTGTTTTCACTAATTCTTTGCATGATCATTCAATCATTAACACCTGCTAAGGCTAAATAATTAAGGTGTGTTCGGTTGGATTAGGTGAATTCATAAGGAATAGAAATAGACAATGAGTAGGAATAGACAATGAATAATATATCTTATTTGGTTGACATTGTAAATAGAAAATAATAGAATTACTTTGTTTGGTTAGCATAAAGAATAGAAAGTTAAATGACTAAAATATCATTTTTATAAAACTGGATATATTTACTTTATTTGCTTAACATAAAGAATAGACAATAAATTGAGAGAAAAAATGACTAAAATGCCTTTCTAAAAATATAATAATTTATGTTATAATTTATTATATTTAATAACAACATAATAAAAATATAGATTAATGTAAAATAATTTATTAATTTAAAGAAATAAAATACTATTATTTATTTTATTTTCATAAAAAATAATTAAATCTTCAAAAAATAATTATTAAAATATTATTTAATAATAAAATAATAATTATCTATTTAATATGTGTAATTATTAAAATTAGTTTAACAATTTAATATTTATATTCTTATTATAAATATTGAATGACAATATAGAAAAATGACCTAAATGTCCTTCTAAAAATATAATAAACTATATTATAATTTATTTTAATTGATAACAACATAATAAAATATGAATTAATGTAAAATAATTTATTAATTTAAAATAATAAAAACTATTATTTTATTTTCAGACTGAGCTCGCCGACGAGCGTACGACGGAACCACACATGAGGAGTTATGTAAGGGCGTTGAGGCCAGAAGTAGTAGTGTGGTAGCCGAGAAATGCACTCAGGGGTTCAGACTAAGCTCATCGAGGAGCGTAAGACGAAATCACGCGCGATGAGTTATGTAAGGGCGCTAAGGCCTGAAATGGCGGCGTGGTAGCCAAGGATCAAACTCAGTGAAAACCAAGCTCGCGAGGAGCGTGCTTGCGATCATTGAGGGCGCTGAGAGTCTGGATTAGGCACTGAGGCCAACAAGCCAGACCGGTGAAGACTGGTTCCTGGTCGCTGCATGAGGTGTTTTGGGCTTTTGGAGCTGAATACCACGGGCCCGAAGGAGGAAACTCGTGCTTTAGAGGTTTTGGGTCGAGTTCGTATATGGAGACTCGAGCAAGTTTCAAGTAAAGTATTTGTTAAAGTAGCGAGGATTGATTTAATTGTTCCCTAATCATTCATAGAGAGAAATGCGATAAATATAACTTTATTTGAGTAATAAAGAAATTGTGCGTACATGGAAAGTGCTATTTTCTGAGCTTTATTGATGGTCTGGTCTCGCCTAGAGTTCTTTTCAAGGGTTGAGTCGGGGTTGCTTCTGCATGTCTTGTCACGAGCTTGGTTCGAGATTTTCGGTCGGTTGTTTGTTCTTGTCCTGGGAATTGCTTGCAGGCCGATAAGCTCATTCCTTAGTTTAGCAGCTTTTGGTTTGAGGCATTTGTTGTAGCACAATCAGGCTTCTTTTTGATCAGCATGCAACACTCCTACCTCTGTCTTCGAGATGGGTAATTTTACTGCTAGGTGAGGAGTAGATACGACAACCCCTAGAGTGTTTAAGGATGATCATCCCAAGATCATATGATATGGGCTGGGAATGTTGAGCAAGGCTTCTGTCAATTGCATCTTCTCAAAGGTAGAGTAGAAAAGAATGTTGGCTGAGCTCCCTTAATCGACAAGAACCTTTTTAACGATAAAATTTCCCACAATTACAGAAATGACGACCGGGTCGTGTAGGTTTTGATCAGTGCCTTGGAAGTCGGATTCATAGAACGATATTATCGAGGTTTTGGGGATAGGTCGGCGCGAGCGAACGACGTTGTCCACTGCCATGATTGCTCGAAGAGACATTTTCCTGGCCGAGCTTGACTCTCCGTCTCCCGCGAATCCGCCGACGATGTAATCGATTACCCCTTGGGGTTCATTTGCTTGGCTGCACTCTTTCTGGGATCTTGGGGGGGGGGGGGGGTCAGCTTCACTATCGAGGGTTGCGACTCCTGCTCCGACCTCTCTCTCTCCTGTGATGGAGATATTTATCGAAATATCCTGCGCGGACTAAGTCTTCAAGCTGATCTCCAAGCATTACACACTCCTCGGTAGTGTCCGTAAGTGTCATAGTATGCACACTTTTTGCTCCTGTCGGCGTTGGATGGCAACTTTTGTTTTCCTACGTTGGTAGGGTACTTGATAAGTTTTAGATGATAGATATCTCTGAGGATAGTTTCTTTCTTGGTGTTGAGCGGGGTGTGCCTCTCGAAACGGGCGCTTGGGCGGGGTGGTGACCTCGGTCCCATGCCAATTTCTCACTCGTGCCGACAGCGGTCTTCAGTTCTTCTATCTTCCTTTTTGGACTTTTTGTCCTTGATCGTGGCTTTGAGATTTTTCTAGTCGATCTTCTTTGCTTCTCTTTGATCTTCCATTTTTATGAAACCCACCGCTTTTTTCTGAAACTCGACCATGTCTTTAGGCTCAATTAAGGCGATCAGGTCGGCGAAAGACTCGGGTTTTAGCCCATGTTGGATGCAGAAAAGCTCGATCACTGGATCGAGATTGGGGATGTCAGACGCTATGGCCTAAAACCTGTTCAGGTATTCTTTTAGGGGCTCATGTTGCCCCTGCATGATATAGTGTACGGTTGCTCCTGTCTTGTGATATACCTGCAATGTGGTGAATTGATGAAGAAAGACAGGGAAAGGTCATCGAAAGAGCCAATTGATCTCGGTGGCAGAGAGGCGAACCATAGTAGGGCGGCTTTCCCCAGGAGGGTTGGGAAGGCTCTACAAAGAGCCAAGTCGGTTGCTCTGTGATAGAGCATCATGATTCGAAACGCCGTTAGGTGCAACGTAGGGTCGCTCATACTGTCGTAGGGTATTACAGTAATGGGTAGCTCACTTCTCGATGAGAGACGAGTTGCCTTGATATGCTTGGCGAAGGGCCTTGCGTTGAGGTGGGAAGTGGCCTCAATCCTTTAAGTCTTTCGAGCTTCGTCCTTTTTTGGTCGAGAGGTGCTGGATACCTCATCTCGAAGGATAGAGACTGGTCTTCTTCTTTCTGAGTGGTTGGTCTCTCCATGCTCTGAACGACAACGTTCGCATTCGGCCGGGGGCTGCCCCTGAGGTTGTGCCGTTGTCTCGACTTGTGTGGCTGGTTGTTGGTTTTGTGCTTCTAATTCATTTACGCACTATCAAGGCTCTTCAAGAGGAAGAGGGGCTGGTACCGGAGCGTCGCTCCTTGCTGTTTCAGCATCACCAGGTTGCGATCGATCGTCGTCGTTGGATCGTTGCCGTTGGCGTGCGGTGGCGGTCGCTTGGCTCTGGGTTCCAACCATTATGGGGGAGGTAAGTTTTACTCGGCCCCACAGTGGGTGCCAGAAGTTCCTGCCTGAGAGTCGAGGCCATTTGGTCCGATTCGGTGTCTCTCCTTGTCTGGTTCAACGTCGGTGGGGGGCTGCACAAGACACTCTGACGCTCAAGTTAAGGCGACTCCAAGGTGTTGGTTTATGGAATTGGAGCTTAGGTTGCTTGAGATGCACCGTGTCTGTATATATTATAGGTGGAGGTGATCATGTTGTCCGATAATCTTGCTAGGATTGTTGCCCAGAATGGGTCGAGGCCAATCCCGGGATGACGAGTTTATGATGGTATACCCCTCGTGATGAGGAAGGATGTGACAGTCCATGTATGATCGGGTGGATTCCTCGGATAGAGCCGTCTGGCCTGGCTCAAGGGTGCAGTTTGAGTGGAGCCCCCCGGGTGAAGCTGCGTGGTTTGGTTCGGGTGAACGGGGGGCGCTACTGGGTCTAGTCCGACTAGGCCTATTAGTTCTAATCCGGTCCAAAATAGATAAGGAATGTTATTCCTTAGGTTGAGGTAAGGAATAGTATTTCCCATGCATGGGGAATAGTATCCCTTATCTATTCCTAATGACTCATCTATTTTTTGTCTATAAGTTACAACCAAACAAGAGAACAAGTGGGGCATAAGGAATAGTATTCTATTCTTCTCTATTCCATCTAACCAATACTACCTTAGTTGGGTTGATCAATTTTTGACCAATCCAAGTGCTGACCCAAGCAATCTATTCACTAGGCTATCGCCTCAAATCCACGAGGGGTATTGAGGAAATTATATATCGAGTGGATGAAAATTTATAAAAGTTAATGATGTATAAATCCCAATATTATCCACAATTAGATAATTTGTTATAACTCTTAGTTAGATTGATATATTCATTAAATTATCAATTCACACGTACTATGGTGGTGATACATTTATGCACCCGAGTTGTGGTTAAAATTTAATTGCGATGGTTCTTTCCTTGATGAAGATGGTGGAGCTAGAATCATTCTCTGTAACTTCAAAGGCGAGTGTATATTTGCCTCCAGTTATTTATTTTTTTCGTCATCTGTTATTTATTCTAAGGCTATTGCTATACTTCACGTTCTCTCATATGCTTGTGGCAGGAATTTAGACCGGATCATTATTGAATCAAATTGTAGTCAACTAATTGATTGTATCAATTCAAATGCTTAGTCTACTTTGATTTTGGGCTCCATCATTCAAGACATCAGATTGCTTCGTAAAATTTTTTCTCATATTTCTTTTACACATGTATCTAAAAATATAAACAGAGCTGCAAATTGGGCAGCATATTCGGCCAAGAGCAATAAGAAATCCATTGTTTGGACTTTCACTCAGTCTCCTGAGCTCGAATGTCTTTTGTATCATGATTCTTCGGCCGTTGGCTAAAAGCCTAATAATTTCTTTTTTGCCAAAAACAAACTTAAGCATCTTATATGTATTATTTTCCTTCCATGTAATAGCTAAATACAAAGTTAATTTTCTAAAAGAAATTGGTTGTAAAAAAATTCATTAAATAGTTCTATCTCAAATTTGATCTAATTCATCCATAATTTAATCAAACATTCAAATCATATGTTATACGTAGGGATGACAATATTACTCGTATCCGTAAATACCCGCGAATATTTATCCGACACGGGTCGAGTGTGGGGAACATGTTATACCCATGGGTGTGGGTACGAGTATAAAATTTTACCTATTTAATAAATAGGTACAGGTATAGATACTATACTATCCACACCCGGCGCCCGCAGATATTCGCTACTCGTCAATATATATGAAATATTAAATTTATAGTTTTATATATTAATATCTAATGAAAAGTTTAAAAATAAATCTAAATAATCTATTCATTAGATTTATTTATCTAAATATAATATATTTTTATATATTATATTAATTTTTAATTTTAGTTGAAAGTAATTTGATTTTAATTTTAATTTTGATTTTAAATTTAATATTGTATGAATGAATATTGCTATTTCTTAAGACAATTTTATAATTTAGTATTTATTTGTTACGTTATTTTTGTATGATTTACTATTTCTCAATCAAGTTATTAATAGGGGTGATGAGAATCGTTGATGGTATACTATTAAAACTAAATGATTTTTTTTTTTATCATAGTTTAAATGGGTATCTGTGAATATTCGCGGGTATCAATTACCCGTGATGGGACGGGTGATGGATACTCGTCGCGAGTGCGAGTACGAGAGACGAGTTTAGTAAACGGGTGCGAGTGTGACACTATCCGTCTCGAATTCGCAACATTGGCATTCCTAGTTATATGGACGTTATTTTCTCAAAGGTGGATAAGTATGATTAATCAAATTTGTTAAAATTACAACTTTGTAATTGGAATATACCACCAACAGCCGCAATCATGTGATGCCATCAATCACAAAGTTGTAATGAGGCCGTGATCACGTGATGTGAATCAAGCGGTCCAAAATTAATTCCCAGGCGTCCGTGCTGCCCTCGTCGCATCTCAGATCAGATATTTGCATCGCTTCCCCGCTCGCGGCGGATACCATATCACCGCCTACGGCGGCCGTGTTTCCCGTTCTTCATCCTCCCGCTTTTCTAGGGTTTCTTCTCCCAATTCATGGTGCTACGCACTCAGAGGCTGGAAATGGCGGTCGCCAGCTTCGGAGCCGTCTCGAAGACCCCCTTCCCATTCCGCTGCCCGCTCTTCCTTCACGCCCGCCGACGGAGCTCTGCTCCTGCTGCTGATACCCTGGCCACCGAACCCGATTCCTTCATCGCCGAGGTCCATCCTGGTGGGCCCTCCTCGCCGCCCCCGAAACCCAATGGAAAAAGTAAGTGCTTTTCCGTCCATCTCTTAACAGTCACAAAAAGAAGGCTTATTTGGTTCGAATTCGTTGGGATTAGTAACATGGTTTTGGCTATGTGAAGGTAGTGGGGGCACGCAAGCGTCGGATTGGAAAATGCTGAGCTCGAAGGAGCTGGGAATTAAGAACTCCATGATACCCAAGCCGACCAGGACAGTTCTCAATGGGCTTAAGAAAAAAGGTTGATCTTTTTATTTCTTTTGAGCAGTTTCAACCAATGACAATCTGAATAAGTTGGAAAGCAAACATTGCAGTTTTTCTAATGCGACAAGCTGAATTCTGGGAATCAGTAAATAGAAAACCAATTCTTTTTATGCAACGAAGGGTAAGCCCGGCCGAATGCACTAATAAAAACTTAGACTAACACAAACAGCATAGGACAGTTTAGTCAATCTGATGGGTCACTGGTAATAATACAGTGCAGCAAAGACTACAGCTCATTAGGTACAAACATGAGCTACTTCGCAGAAGGAACTGAAAGCGCTGGGCATGGTAGTAGTGTGCTGATTGTAAATGTGTCGATTCATTCGTTCTATTGCTATCCAATACCCACACCTCACTGAGCTCTGTCTTCAATCTTGTTGGATGGTACCATTAACCAATGCATAAGAGCATCTTAACAATTATCTAGCATACCCATTAATGCATTAAGGCTCTGCTTTCTGAGGTTTATCACAGTACTTTTATTAAAGTTGAGCTTGATCCCACTGATTAGTTCAAATTTCAAAACTTCAAGTAAGAGCAAAATGGTCATGAACTTGACGTCTTTTGCAAATTCAATTGGTTGGGTCTTTTCATCAACAATGTCATTTGCCGCTCCTCCAATTAGCCTAGTAGTATGCCCTTTATGCATTGGTCTTCTCAAGAGACGAGTTACAACAAAAGAGGTAAGCAAATAGTGGTTACTCTATCTGAGGCTTCTTTTGCACTTGAACCATCAGCTTGGTTCAATATTTGGGTCTAGCTTTTAGCAGTATCATCATATTGCTAATGGCTGTTCCAGCTTTGGCAGAAGAATTCAATGTAGGATTTTCGGCAGGCATTTGAATTCAACAAATCTCAAATTTAAACGGACAAAGAGGTCTTCATTTGGTGTGATTGGTACACTGGGAATTGGGCGAGTGATGCAGCAATGCTTTGGGGAGAACCTGAGCCAAGAATTTAGGATGTTTTATGGAAGATCCCATTTATATGAATATGATTGAGCTTTGCCATTGTGAGCAATGCTCATCAGTTGCTCCGAGTATAAACACGATGAGAGAAAAACGAGTCCAATTTAGGTCCACTACATCTATAAAAATAGTAGTCAGCTAACTTACCACAACAATTGAGCCACTCGCAATAATGTAGTGTCACATTAAAATCACCAACCATAATCTGCGGAGTTCCTTCAATCAGATTGATTGTACCGCAGGAGCAAGTTTTCTTGGATTGGGGCTTTGTATACATTTATTACTGCATAATGTTATTCTTTTTTTAGACTTGGCAGCCAAGTTCTTCTGAGAGCCATAATCGTTACAGTACCTTTGTCAGTGTTGCATTCCAATGTTATTTAAAATGTTCCTTTTGCCATAAACTAGAGTAAAATGTTTGCAGTTCTATATGTGCAGGCTATGATGTATATTTGGTAGGAGGTTGTGTACGAGATCTTGTTATGAAAAGAATTCCAAAAGATTTTGACATCATTACGACAGCAGATCTTCGAGAGGTTTATCCCAACTTTTTTTTTCGTCTTCATATGCAAACTGCTGAGTGGGCTATGCTCCTTGCAAAGTGGTTTGCTTAGTGTTCTCTGTGACTACCCTTGTTGTTTAAACCTGTAGTATTTACATTCACTATCCTTGGATGGATATTTATTTCCCTAGAAGTCTCAGATATGGTCTTTATTCTAAAGCTCATTGTTGCAGGTGTCATCTTAAGGCCATCTTAAAATTTAGAGAGACAAATGAACACCAAGAAATAACAATTTTCTTTCTTGATATCAAATTGCTAGTACATACATCAATTGTGACTCAGATTTTCTCTATATCTTGTACTCAACCATAGTATTTAAAACTTATATGGTTTTTTTCATTGTTTGACAATGTCCAGGTGCCAAATGCATCTTTGAGTGAAAGCATTATTTCTATTTGAAACAATCTATTTTTTAAAGGAATTGATATCCAAATATTTCAATTAACTGCCTTCTTTGTGATTTGACTAAAGTTGTGACTGAAATAGGATGTAGGAGGAAAAGGTATTGATAATTTTATTTGAATGAGTATGATAGGAGTCCATTAATGAAATTGTAAATCCCATCTAAATCAAATGCTTCCAAATACCCTCCAATACTTATGATTTATAAAAATTATTTATTACTAAGATGGAATTATGTAAGTTTTTACATAATTTTTCTTGGTGCTCAGAATCATTCAGCTTGTACCATCCAATTTCAGTTGCAGGAATTTTATCCTGTATTATCTATGATCATATGGAAAAATGATGACCCAACCTGATCCTTCTCTAATAACACAAACATTAGGGCCTGTTTAGTTAGCGAAACCAAGTCTGTTTTCATGGTTTCGGTTTCACCGAAACCAAAACTGCTTACGAAAACGTGTTTGGTTCAGTGTTTTCATGAAACTGAATCGAAACCAGAATGAAAACGAAACCAGTTTTCTTAATAAAAATGAAAACACCAGAATGTTGTTTTCTGTGGTTTCGAGAATGTCGGTTTCGTTATCAAAATGCAATGACAACTTTGTAATTATAAATATTTTTTTATAAAATTAATTAATTTAAAAATAAATCAAACAATATCTAATTTTTAAAAATAAAAATAAAAATCATCATTTTCAACTCAAACTATTATCTTAAATTTACAAATTAATTAAACCAATTTATATTTAATTGACTCAAACCCAAATTTTAAAATAACTCAATTTTCTTAAAGTTAATCTATTTATAATGTAATCAAAACTAATTTTAGACCATTGGACCTTTTCTTTGAAATTTTATAATAACTATTAATTAATTTTTATATCTAATTGAACAAAAAAAATCTTAAATTACCAATAAATTAATTAATTAAATCTTACAAACATTTAACTCATTCATTCTTTAATATTAACTGATATATGTAACAAACAATTATGATATATGTCACATGTTATAACCATATTAGCAAATATTTAATTTTGTAAACTAACTAAACATTTAATTACTACTAAAAATGTTCAAGGAAAATTAATATTATTTTTTATAACCAAATAAATATTCACTGGTTTCAACTAACTAAAACTGGTATTGTTTACATTAACCAAACGCGTTTTCAAATAACTAAAAACTAAAAACCAAAACCAAGTTTTCAGATTCACTGAAACCAAACCAAAAGATAGTTTTCGCTAACCAAACCGCACCTTAAGCTCCTTCAGCGGAAAATGTAAATAATTGATACAAAGATGATGTCTTTAGGAAGTAGATAACAGGAAGGCAAATATTGTGATTATTGAAGAGCAAACATAGAAGGATTTGAAACGTCAGCATTTTTGTATAATTATGTCAGACTTTTTAATACAAGTGAATGGCTAGAAATGAGGAGAACAAAAACTGGTAAAGGGGCTGATGGCTGTCTCACTACATAAGATTTTGGCCATGCTGAGGTTTGGGAGGCTAAATGAAAATTTAACATTTAGTTCAACAAATTCAATTGATACTTGGAATAGGAAGCAAGGAGCAATTTCCTCTTAAGGCTTAACACTCATGGCTCTCTTACTTTTTCTGTCTAAAAAACAATAACTGTTCTTCATTGTTCCTTGATGGTCCTCAGCTCATCCATCCTTTTGTTTGTTTCTTCTTAATGATAATCAAGTACATTCTTACTTGTGATTTACCAAAAATTTGCAGGTGAAAAAGACTTTTTCACATTGTAATATTGTCGGAAAAAGGTTTCCAATATGCCATGTGCATGTTAATGACTGCATTATTGAGGTTAGTTCTTAGATAATGTTTACTTTTTGTACAGAAAGCATGTGCTACCCAAATAACTGCATACTCTTTGCAGATTCTATTTTATTTTGAAAAAACTTATATACATCATGTACTATTATAAAAGAAGATTTATATCTATAAAGAACCACACATTCTGTAATTATATATTTGTTCATATAGGCGTGAAGTATTAAAGAGGTGCTTTGAGATCTTTTACTTTCTTTTTGGTTGTGCTTTTTTGTTTTTTATTCTTCTTGAGGATTTTGGGGGAAGAGGTCTGCCACATCAAATTTGGATTTTTTAGATGTTTGTAATGAGAATCAATTTATTTTCTCAAAGTGCAGATAATTCAATTGTATGTTACTGTAGATTATTCATGTATTAATCATTTATGAAACAGGTTTCAAGTTTTAACACCCTTAGAAGAAAACAACATCATGGTTTGACTTGCATTGCAAGAAATGCAGATTGTAGTGAGCATGATTATGCTCGCTGGAACAATTGTCTTGGTCGAGACTTCACAATTAACGGGTATCACTTATGAAGCTTGAATATTTGTTTGTTTTCTTGTGTTGGCTTAAGCCATATGATCTCATGAGAATCTAGGTTCATTTTTTTCTGATACTATCATCATTGTCTATCTCCCGTTGGACACTATTCTCACACTCTATCTTTTCAGGTTAATGTTCAATCCATATTCAAAGTTGATATATGATTACCTGGGAGGCATGAAGGACATAAAAAAAGCTAAAGTCTGCATGTATTTCTTAATCTACGGACATTATCTTCAACGGCCATTCTACTGTTACTCTTGTTCTCACGTTCTTTTTCCTCCATTTAGGTTCGGACTGTGATTCCTGCAAATATTTCCTTCCAGGAAGATTGTGGTCAGTGTACTTGTTTTCTGCCTCAATTTTCAATCTTGTTTGCATCCGGATACATGCAATCTTTCCTTTTTTTACTTTACATGGGGAGTACTTACATTACATTGATTTTGTTGTGTACTACACAGCTCGTATTCTTCGTGCAATCAGAATTGCAGCCCGTTTAGGCTTTCGTTTCTCGAAAGAAACAGCTTATTCTGTAAAGGACCTTGCTGGTTCAGTACTTAGACTTGACAAGGTACTATGTGCAAATGTTATTTGAATCTACACTTTGTTTATTGGCTGTTCTATTATTGACCCTATGGACTATGGTCCCACATTATTAGGGAAGAATCCTCATGGAGTTGAACTATATGTTAGCATATGGAGCAGCTGAAAATTCTTTGAGATTGCTTTGGAAATTTGGCATTCTTGAATTACTATTACCCATGCAGGTCCATCTTTTTTACTGGATTGACATTCCATGATTTGTTTTGTATCTTTATTCCTTGTCCTTGTTCAGAATTGAATGTTTTGGTTGCATTACACAGGCAGCATATTTTGTTTCACAAGGTTTTCGAAGGCGGGATAAGCGATCTAACATGTTATTGGTAAGATTTATATCTGGGCTTGTAAAGAGAGAAACTTTGAGAGAAATCAGATTCATGTCCAAGTTGTGTTGAAATTGGTGTTTAGTTGAGTCAAAAAGGCTGTAGCGCTAATTTTGGCATGTAATGTATCTCATATGAACAGGAATAACTATGAAAAAAATTTCTGGTGTGGCACAATATTGAATTTTAGTCTGGAAAAGGAAAGAAGAGAACAAAATGTGGTCATCTGACTATAATATTTAATGTTCCTCTTTCGTCTTTTAGAGTACTCATTAAGTGTAATTTGGAGTGTTTGATCTTGTTTAATATTTTATGATGTTTACAGTTCACTTAGTGAAACTTTGAGTTTCGTATGGGCTAATGACCATGACTGTACTCTCCCTTTACCTTTTTGAATTTCATCTTGCTAATAACCTTATTTTTGCTACCATGGTTTTCTACCTCCTTCACCCTTTATTCCATTTGTCTTAAACTAGATCAGATTCCTTGTACTTTTCCCTGAATTACTTCTGTCATCTATCAAGTGAAAGAACAATCATTTCAAGGTTTTCTGACTTTTTGGTCTGACTTTTGAATGCAAGTGGGCAACTGATTCACCTTGGCATTCTGTGTGCAGGCTATGTTGGCCAACTTGGACAAACTTCTTGCTCCTAACAGGCCATGCCATAACAGTCTATGGTGAGTTGAAAGTTCATTTCAGTTTTTCTTATTGCTTATAAAACCCTCCTAGAAACTTAGCACATTAACATTATGCAGAATGTACATCTCTGCCACTTCAAAGTTCAGGAAATACTATGTGTTTTTTTGGATTTTGTAGTTTTTCTTTTTTAAGAAAAAACTTGTAGTTGACTTTTCTACTTTGATAATCAATGCTGTCTTGCTTAATAAAAAAAACCTTAGATATTTGTAGAAGATAACTGTTGTGCTCATGTTACTAAGAACTTCAATAGTTCATTTGCTTCGCAGGATAGGATTTAAGTCGATAGGAATTTAGTTAGAATTACTTGCGATAAAATCCTTTGGGATAAACCTCTATCCTATTTCGTGTTTGTTTAGATCTTTTGGATAAGAGGATCGGATAAGGCGAGATTCCTAAATCCTATGTTTATTTTGGCTTTGGATAAGAGAGTCGGGTATTAACAAATTTAATACTTAAAGTTGATTTTACCAACTTTTCATTTTTAAAAATTATGAAATTAAATTTAAATAATTAATTTTAACATAAAAATATGAAAATTTTGACAAAATATTCCCTAAAAATTGAATTAAAATATTTTATCACAAATATAAATTCATGGAAAATACACAAATACTATTTTCTCAATACAATGATGGGTGACCTCTTAAAAGTTTTTTTCCTAATAAAAACTAATTTTGAATATATTTCAATGTAGAGTATCCTTTATTTCAAAATAAAAGTTAAATTCTGATGTTTTTTGAAAAAAACATGTTTTTTTTATAATTACAGCAATTCCCAGGATCTCAATTCCCACCCCCTTGGAATATTTATATCCCACTCGACTTGAAATTAAATCTGATTCATCCTTTTTGAAATCCGGCATCCAACGCAAACGTTGCATAGAATATCTCAAGTCCTATTTGCCCTCAATCCAGCAAAACAAACATGCACTATGGAGTTACATCTATCACTAACAGACTATGTTTCATCAGCCTTTTGCAACTTTAGTACTACAATGAGTATGGTTCCTGTAAGGTGGCTTTCAAGCTACTAACCCTTCAAACAGCTATGCCTTCTGCTGGCTCTTTTCGTGCTATCTTCTTATTCATCTGTTAGGAGGCAAAATGTTATCTAAATTCAAGTTTGTTCATAGTCTTGAGTTGTCCATAGGTTTGAGTTCAGATTACAGTTAGGTTCACTAATCAGTTTGAGTGAGTTCAGCAATTATTTTAAGTACTTGCTTGTTTAGGTTGATTCAGTTTCAGCTGACTAATTTGTGTATATAAATCAATATACTGCTTCTGCAGGCTTACTGCTGATTTTGTAGTGTATACCACAGTAATTCAATAAAATAAAGAAGTAACAATATTTTTGTTATTGGGGAAAATAAAGAAGTAACAATATGTAGTGCGTTTTATGACCTTTATGACCTCATAGGATTTGTTTAATACTTGTACTCAATGTCCAATAATGACATCACTTGAGCATATTTTGATTAGTATAATAGTTCTTTTCACATTTTATTTAATTTGTTTACTCATTACTTCCACTTTTTGCTTGTGGAGAAGTATCATGTATCTACTTCTCATAAAATACTATTTCCTTTAACCATATTATTTTCTTTACTATATTCATTGTGGAAGTTAATATGCTTGATGTAAAATAGAATATACTGAATCCACTTTCCATGGTTTTTCAAAGTTAATGCATAAAATATCTTTGGAGAAAGTTGCTTTGAACAAAATCTGCTTTTGAAAATCCATTACATTTTTGGAGTATGCATGTAGTATGTTCATGGATGAATTTGAAATAAAAATTGTGTCTAAATCTGGTTAGTTTTCATGTTTTAGTATTAGCAAGATGGAACTCCACACTTTTTTCTTTAATAATTAAGAGATTATCTACTTACCAGGGTAGGGATTTTAGCATTTCATCAAGCATTAGTTCGTCAACCTCGAGATCCTTTGGCAATAGCGATGTTCACCTTTGCTCTTCATAATGGAGGAAATTTGGCAGAGGCTATGGACATAGCGAGGAGGATTACTCATTCACATGATAGCGATTTTCCCGAATTGTTGGAACCTCGAGGATGGGACACCGATGAAGAATTGATTAATGAGGTTCTAGACTTTGCTTCCTCTGTTGGTTCTGCATTAAGTTTGATGACAGATGAGTATTCTGTTTCGCAAGCAATGGCAAAGTATCCTCAGGCCCCATATTCTGATCTAGTAAGTATCTCCGATCTCCTAAACTAGTGCCTTTATATCCTTGGTTTAGAACCAAGATATAAAAACTAAACTAAGTACCATGCATACATAAGGACACTTTGTGCTGCTCGAACTGAGCTTTCTTTGACAGAATGATGTTGAGCATTAAAATTTGATTAGTGTATTCTTTCTGATAAAATTTGCAACTAGCAAAGGTGATTTAGTTTTCCTTTTAATAGAATCCTTGCTGTTTTGCAGGTATTTATACCCCTCCAGTTGTATTTGAGAGTTTGCAGGATTTTTGAGTGTGTCAAAAGTGGACAGAGGGAGAGAGGTTTCATCACAAAAAGGGGTAACAAGATAAATTATTATGCTCTTGCTCAAGGTGGGCTGGCTGAGGTCAGACACGTTTTTGCTAGGGTTGTCTTTGACACAGTCTTTCCCCTCAACAATAATAATGAGGAGTTAAGTCTGGCGTGAAGAATTTTGGACGAAATAATCATAAGATGGAGTCATACATTTAAACAGATATCGTAAGGGTTCATCCAATATTCTTAGAATCCTGGACATACCACGAAGATTGATGACAAATGCAAGATTCGAGTGAATGTGGAAGTTGCCTTGAACTTTTTTTTCTTAATGACAAACACCTTTGGATTATAGGGATACGCAAATTCTACTATATCAGATTCTAAACCTTTGTTCGTCTCAAATAATCAGCAGTCGTGGCCCCAGAAAACCCATTTTTTGTCACTGTAACATTGATCTGGACAAATGGCTGCAAGAGTTGACCCATGTTTCCAGTTTTAGAAATATGTTCCACTGTCTCTTCACCTTAATTGATGTTAATACAGACATTATGCGGGTGACCTTTTCTTTTACTTTTTTATGTTGTGGAAAGTTTAGATCTGTTCTTGTCAACCTTGCCGCAGTTCTATTAGAGGTGTTTGTAGCAAGATTTGTTGAACTTGTCAGCATGGATTGAAACAGCATGTAAAATTGCTTCATTCATATTATTCTTAAAATTTATTAAGGTTCCTCTTCCCATCTGTTCTATGTTTGGATGAAAATTAATGTTTCTTTTAGTTGTGTGCTCTGTTAAGTTATGAATCCAAAAGTGCGAGCATCTCATCTAGTGATGGCAATGATACTCGTTTAAGCGGGTACCCACGAGTATTTACCTGTTTATGACATGTATGAGGATTAATATTCTATCCGTGGGGTGTTGTGAGTAATTTTTCGTACTCGTTTAATATATGGGGCTACGGATATCATAGTACTCGTATCCACGGGTACTTGCTACCCGTAAATATATGTGTAATTACAAATATGCCTTGTATATACATATATCTCTTATATATAACAACAATAGCTTTTTACTGTTAATAAGAGCATTTCTTATGATAAACTAATCTATTATATACTTGTGCATGATGAAAATGCTTGTGAGAGTTGATAAATCTTGACATGAAGAATTCATTGGAATTTGAATATGTTTGATTGTTTATGCACTTTTTGTTGTATTTTAAATTTTAATATGCTGAATTATTATTTTTTATCTTAGAGCTTATATTGTTGTTGATATTTATCTTGTTATCGTGAGTATGAATTTTAATAAAATATTTTGATTTATATTTTTCAAAGTTTCATGGATACTCCCGCAAAATATCCACGGGGATTCGTTTCCCCTGTGGCGGGTACCTATTTTCGATACCCGTGGGGAATTAAACGGATATGAGTATCATATATCCTTCACGGGGCGAGTAGCGGGGAGGCACCTCCGTATCCGCCTCGCCTAGTTGACATTATTCTCATCAAATGTTGCCGTGAAATAAATAGTAAAATGATTAACTTAATAGGCATCACAAGAGTTTGATGATTGCAACGAGGATTTGAGGTGTTTTTTTATGTGCCAGGTTGGACAAAGAGGGCTTTGTTAGGTAGGCTAGAGTAACTCCTTTGTTTAGAAGCGTAGGGCTAGAGATACATCGGTTCGGTTAATTGTATTTTTTATAAATAATAAAAATTAATATTGTTTACAAAATTGCTATTCAAAAATGAAACTAAAATCAATACATTTTTAATATTGCTATTCGAAACGAAAGTCATTTAATCAGACATTCGTGGAATATTTGATGGTTATTCGAACAGGGTTAAATGGTTCAAATAGATGCGGTTAATTGTTTGCTACACATATAATCATTACTAAAAAAAAAAACATTTGTAATTCTATATATATTATATGATAAATTTGTAATCGGTTTCGGTTACCGCAAATCGGTAATCAAAATCAAATCAAATTAAATTGATTTTTTGAATTCATTAACTAAAATCAGATCCTAATAGCAAAATCATTGAATTTTAGGATTCGATTAATCGTTAATCGCGATCGATCGGTTCTAAGTAAAATAAGGCATATATGGCATGGGCGGACCACAGGACAATATAACTACTTGGCATGTAAACGAAGGTGAGTTCCAATGGATGGAGACTGGAGAGGTTAAAAATTTAGATATTCCGTTAGGCTGGACTAGATCAATAAAGCCTTTGAATCTTCATTCTTTTGATGATAGATCATGTAACTAATTGATATAAATTGAGAAGAAGAAGATTCTGTTAGCATTAACCTCGATCGCCTGCTATTAATGTTCGGTAGTCAATCGCTTGCTGCTAATCATCTGCTATCACTAGAATTAATGTTCTTTCTCATTTACGTTTTTGCCTTGCTGACATCGAAAAAGCACGAAGTTCATTACTGAAATAACTGATCGTTAAGTTGTTTCATCTTAGATCTTGTCAATGCCTAGGGATGTCAACGGGATGGGACGGGTACCGGAGTATCCACTATTTATTTAATTTTTTGCGCACGGGTATCAAAAATAAGTACATATTTAATTATCCACGGTGGGACGGATACACACGTACAGATATTAGCGGGTACCTATGATATTTTAAAAAAATATAAGTTACAATATTTTGATAATAATTTCAAATATAAACATACTATACAAATTTATAAACACAAGATCTTGAAATATAAACTACAAATATTTCTCAACATCATCATATAATGGGGGTGACGGAATTAAATTAAATTAGAGTTTTTTAGTATATGTATAAGGGGTAATTTTATAATTTAATTATTTCGCGGGTAACGAGTACCCGTAGGTACAGATACTATAATACACGTACCCGTCTCATATAATAAATGGGTAAGACAAATTACTCGTGAAATTTCCACGGGTAGGATGCGGGCTTTAATTATATATTGCATATGAATATAGATAATTTAACGAGTGGATATGAAATTTAAGCGACCGGAGGTGAATAGAAAAAAAAATTGTATATGAACGTAAATAGATACAAACGTATTCATTAATTTTCTATTTATTTTTTCAATCGCTTAAAATGGGCAGACTGCCCATAAGTTTTTTTTCCGACAGGCTTTCCACCCATATAATTTTTTTTCCGAGTTCCTTTCTATTCCCTTTTTAGTATAAACTGCCCCTCTCGCGCTCTTCCGCGCGCGCGCTCGGTTTCGTATTATTGGCGGCGATGGCGGCTCCCAACATCGACAGTATCGCCGCCTCGCTTAGAAGATGCTCACTGGGCGGAGAAGGCGGCGGCGGCGGCCACTCGCCTCCTCGGCCACCGCGCGCGCCCCACCTCGCTGAGGCTAGCGACGACAGCTACGGGAGGATCACGGTGGACTTGAACTCGGAGACCACCATCCCTTACCACTGGGAGCAGCACCTCGATATTAGGGTTCGATCTCCTTCTCTTTCTCTCGCCAATCTCTTATCACAAATCCGCTAACATTGGCTCCAAAAAAATGCGATTTTTTTGTGTGTGCAAATTTTCATTTTTATCTGTCATGAACTGATCATCAACATGACGAAGAACTTTCCATCAGCCTCTCACAAGAAAGCTTAATCTTTTGCATCCCTGCAGACGGGAGAAATCTACTACATCAACTGGGAGACCGGCGAGAGGACCACAAAGGACCCTCGCACCGCTTGCACCACCGCCTCAACCTATTCATCGTCGGAAGACAAATCCGACGTCGGGCACAGCTGCTCCCGCGCCGGAAGCAGCGGGGACGAATCGGACGACGACGAAGACGTCGACAACGACAGCGACACATCGGATTTCTCCGGCCCTTCGACTTCATGGCGGCGGCCAGCCTCCGGCGGCGAGACCCTCGTCACCGCCGGCTGCAAGGCCTGCTTCACCTACTTCATGGTCCCCACGCGCGTCCGCGCCTGCCCCAACTGCGGGCGCCCCCTCCTCCACCTCGGCCGCAACGGCCGCTTCTGAAAACTTCGACCTTGTTCTCGTGTATCGGATCCATCTCCACTGAGAAAAAGATCGAAGTTTTATATATCACCAATTAATTAAGGGAATTCCAATTAAGTTCATCTTCTAGTTTCTATACTTGGATGTGAAGGACAGTGATCGACTGTGAATTCACGAATCGTCTCCATTAATGCTTTGTATGATATATGATGTTTCGGTATCTACGTGCAGTTCTCTGCAGAAAGGTTTCGTCTTCGTCTTTGGAGTAGCATCCGATGTCTTCGCATGGGATTTTGATTCCATATTCCCCTGTCGTCCTCTTCTCTCTTTGTTGCTCCACGTCGCGCCAATTGATCTTCTTGCCAACCTGAGTGCAGGACATGGAGCAGAATTATGTTTCTCTCGTTAATGATTAGGCTCAGTATATATATCTTATGAAACTAGTAAATATTAGCGATGAATGAGTATATATGTTTCATTGTCTATACTCACTCAATCTCATATTCACTCATTCATGCATATTTGTATACATGAAAGATATATATATCTATCTATCTTTGTTCCTCACTTGTAAGATAGAGAGAGAAAGGAATAAAGGGAAGACGTAGGGAGTTAAGTGGATGAGACAAATTAAGGGAGCTGTCCTTGGTCAGGGAGAAAAGAATCTGCCCAGAACTTTGGCCGTGCATGATCAGTGCATGGGGTGAGAATCCCATGATCAGTGCTTTCAAAATCCCAACGGTCGGTCGTCGAATTGGATAGCGGGTTCATATTTGAATTAATTTTAAAGTAGGGCAAGAAAATAATTTGATAAGGATAAAAAATAATTTGAGAACTCGAGCGATGGATGAGATGAAATGAAATATGATTAGTTTCAAGGACTTCGCCCAAAAGTATATATATCACTAAATTGTGGGGACTGATTCTTTTGGGAGAAGTAGTTTCAAAAATTGATCTTCCATATATTTAACAAAAAAAAATGATCAAATTTTATATTGATGGACAAAAGTATATATCCCACATTTGTGATCTCTTCTTTCCATTCCTTCCATCCTCTGCCTCATCCTTCTCACTTCCTTGTTCTTCCTCTCCTCGCCGGATCCATGTACCATCGGTGACCACTCCTCGCCAGTACTCCCCCATCCCCTCCTCTCACCGCTGGCTCCGCCCCATCGCCGACCGATTAGCGCAGGGACGACTGCCCACAATTAATGCTGGCCAGCGTGACCAGCGTGGCTGCATCAACGCTGCAATCGATAGTGGGCTACCTTACGTGGCCAGCAGTCGGGGCCAACGTGCAATCCCATATCATGATTTCATGACCCATCTTTGGCATCCTACAATCATCTTTGGCATATATAAACCGGGTTCTCCTCTTCCTTGTAAGTCATTTGTAGCACAAAAACAAAAATCATGCAAGCAACAAAGATACTAGTGCGAGGTGTTTCGTCTTCATCTCGGGTTGTTGACTCCATCGGTAGGTTGTCCCGGATTGTCGACAAGTTGTTCCGGATTGTCGATATCCAGGGCAAGGTGTATTGTCTTTGTCCCTTATTGTTGGCATATAGACGATTCAGTGGCGGATCCAAAAAATTTTACTAGTGGGAGCAAATTCATATATAAAATTTCAAAAGTCGACGCTTCAAATTTGTGCTGCAAGAACGTGGTGTATTCTTCTATAAATATTTAAATAATTATTCACATATTTAATTACTAAAAAATTATATTCATATATCTAGTTATTAAGTCGACAAATTATTATAATTTTTTTCATCAATCTTCAAAAGAAATTTACAATTCATAAATATAATAAAAAATTTAAAATCTCTTTAAAGGAAATTTAAAATTAGTTAAAATCATAATTATAATAAATTTTTTAAAAAGAATTAAAATTTTTAAGAAGAAACTTGTCTTCAAGGAGCTAGCTAATGAGAAGCTTGCTACAACAAGACAATGAGGAGCTAGCTACAGCAAGCTAACTATGGAAGCAAGTTAATGAGAAGCTTGTTGCAGCAAGCTAAGAGAAGCTTACTGCAGCAAGCTTGATGAAAGCAAGCTAATGAGAAGAAGAAGAAGTTAGCTCGCTGCAGATGGAAGCAAGCTAATGAGACGCTTGCTGCAGCAAGCTAATAATAATAATAAGAAGCTTGCTGCAGCAAGCTTGATGGAAGCAAGCTAATAATAAAAAGAACAAGAAGAAAGCTTGATGGAAGCAAGCTAATGAGAAGAAGGAGTTTGATGCAACAAGCTTGATGGAAACAAGCTAATGAGAAGCTTGCTGCAACAAGCGAAGAAGAATGCAGAAGCTTACTGCAGCAAGTTAAGAAGAATGCAAAAGTTTGTTGCAGAAGTTAAAGAGGAATGCAGAAACTTGTTGAAGTCCAGCAAGCTGATGAGAAGAAGAAGAAGAAGAACTGCAAAAGCAGCAAGAAATTTGGGGACATGCAAATAGTAAAAAGCAGCAGGAAAAAAAAGTACTCTATAAGTTTTTTAAAAAATTTCAGTGGGGGCAGTCCCCCGGGCCTACATTGGATCCGCCACTGGATGGGTTGTTCCTGGGCTGTCCTGGATTGTTGATATTCATGCGGGGTGTGTTATTTTTGTCTCTTATTTATTGGCATATGGATGAATTATCTTGGGTTGTCGACACCTGAACGGGTTATTAAAATAGACACATCTTTCATCATATGGATCGGGTATCAAAATGGATAATTTTATCTAAAAAATTATTCTTTTGACTAGATTTTATCAAACTGTCAATTTTTAAAATATTTATCCCAAAAAAATTATATTAAAAAGCGCCACAAAGTTTATATGTTTCGTTGCAAAAGTGTTTACTTTTAGTTTTTATTATGATTAGATTTATAAAATGATTGAACATGGACATTCAACGGACTTTATATAAGTTAAGAACCTGTTTAGATTTATTTTGTTAATTATACTTTGATTCAAAGTCCTTAACCTAGCATAATCCTACTTAATGTTGAATTAAAAATAACATAACAAAAAGTTCTTAATATGAATTTTGAAACTGTAAATAGAAAACTTAAAATAATAAAGATAAAATTAAACTTAACTTCCTATAAAATAAATTAAATTAATAATAATAAAATGTATTCAACAATTCTAGCAATAAAATTATTTGCCACACATGAAGTTTGAAAATTTGAGGATAATATGCGTTGTAACAGTCAAGATACTATTCAATTAATTAAGATTATGTGTAAAAAATTACAATCATACATCCAGATTAAATAATTTAGAGACTTGTTGATTAAATGTCTGATCTCTCGTATGTATATATGTGAGTTGAAGATTCTTCTTTAGTCATTTTATATACCAAGCAAAATATATAAAACAAAAATTCAAATGCATGTATCAATAGAATTAAATATTTAAACATGCTAAAATTTTGGTCAAAACTTTTTTACTTTGATTAATATTTCTTCATCATTGGGAAGCAATGGGTTTGATTCGCTATCGATCTTCTGATAAAAAAAAACAATGGGTTTATGATCATTTGTTTGTAAAAAACAGGAGCATTTTGGAACTTTATATAAAAATTTATAATTTAATAAAATCATAATTGAGTTTATGATTTTAATAATAATACTAAATAGATTATATGATATGCAACTTTTTTTTGGAATAAAAATTACTTCAAATTAATGAATGTAACTAGGACCGAAAAGGTCCCTTACAGCAATGCCCAACAGTTCGGGTGGTCTAACATTTGACCAAACCTGCGAACTACCTGAAGACGAGAAAAATTTGCCACCCAATGGGCTGCTTGATTACACTGTTTATATATGAAAACAAATGATATATTAGAACAAGCTAAAGAAAAAGAACAAATTAATGTTATCATAAACCGGTTGAATTCTTCAGTCTGGACACTTCTTTTTCAGAAGGCTGTCCATAAGAATCTTTGAGTCAGATTCAATGAGAACATGAGTGTAGTGTTCCTGCAAAACAATGACTAAAGCTTGTCTAACCGCAAACATCTTAACATAAAGAATAGAGGGAGCATTAATAATAGCACATTCAGCATAAAAAATATCACTAAGGTGATTTCTAGCAACAATACCAATACCAGATCCTTTTAATGAGTAAGAGGCATGACAGTTCAGTTTAATATGGCTAGCGATTGGTGGAATCCATTTGAGAGAAATATGTTGTTTTACTTTAAGGTTTCCCTCAAGATAACTAATAGAACCGAGCATACCAACATATATAGGAAACTATCTTTTTCATTAAGCACAAGGGGGAAAGCTGTCGCACCTGGTGCAATATTTCATTTCTCCTAAACCAGATAAATCATCAGGAAATGACAACCAACCTTTTTATCGAGCAACAAACTGAATCATCACTCAAGATAATGAGGTCGTTACCACGAATCCAAGTGTTAATATCCGACATCATAATATGCAAATGCAATTGAATAAGGTTCCAAACATTCATAGAAAATGAGCAATTACAAAAAAAATGTTCAAAGATTTCATCTTCTAAACCACACAAAAGATAACTTTTATTCATAAGAAAATTTCAAATCAAAGAGTCGACTGTGAGTAAGAAGTCTGCCATGCTGAATTTTCCAAAGAAACAATTTAATTTTCTCGGGAATACATAAAGACCAAATATCAGACCAGTTAAAAGTAGAAACTTGCAAATATAAATTATGCTCTAGGAGAAAAGAATACGATGACGCAGTAGTAACATTCTCCGTAGTACTTTCTTTCCAAACATAATAATCATAATTGGTAATTAAAGGCAGCCCAATCTCTAAATGGATTCACCAATGTTGGTGAAATGACAACACTAGAGAGAGGGGGGGTGAATAGTGGGTTTACTAATCTTTTCACATAATTCCAATTTTAAACATTTCTTAAACTACTTAGGCAATTCACAAGTTAAATAGCAAGCTGAAGCAAGATATAAATGATAAACAATATGAAACACAAAGTAAACAATGCTAACACAATGATTTATAGTGGTTCAGCCCCAATGTCTACTCCACTATCTAAGTACCCCGCTTAGGATTTCCAAACTAGTTTTACTAGATTAATTAGTTTCCTTACAATGAGGACTTTACATCGAAAAGTCTCCGCTCTCAAATCAAAGGCACTTACACACCTAGAAGTATCTCGTCTTCCTATCGAGAGCACTCTCCCACCTCAACCTAAGGACAACTCAACTAATCCTAGTAAACTACGTTTACACCGGTGGAATTAAGTCTTAACACCAAGGCAACCACCAACTCAATCAAACATAGCAACCTAGGTTTACACAAATTCAAACACAATGAAATAAACACCAAAATACAACAATAATGAGAGCAAATATTAAACAATATACACTTAGCTCTCAAACAAGATGTCCTAGCTCCTCTTGATGACTTGCAGATGAATCAAAGCAAGCTCAAATTCAATATCAAGGTTTCTAGGCTCAAAGCTAGGGTTCTTTGCAAAGATGGCTCAAGAATTCTTGTAGAGATGCAAGGAGTGGCTCTTTGAGGCTTAGAGACATCAACATTGGATGAGGAGAGAGTTTGGGGTGAGTATTTATAACCCCCCAACCAAATGGCTTGTCAACGGGCATTTTTCTACCCAAATGTTCGTTGGCGATGCCCGATCGCTTGCCGATCGATCATTGGTCGATTGACAGAGCGACTGCCGAGCGACCGAAGACTTTTTGCCCATTCTGGGTATTGGTCGGTCGACCGAAATACCTTCTCCTTTTGTCGATCGATCAGTCGATCGACTGAACCTGGGCAAGGCAAACTGCTTGGTTAGGCTGGTTTTTCTGCTTGTTTGCTCGTTTTTGGGTTCCGTCTTCGCTAAGTCTATTTATATAACATTTCTTAACTTTAATAACTTTATAATATAAATGTTATATAAGGATTACCCCCCATTTGGATTCAATAAAAATATCTAAAAAATCAAAATCCTTAAGAATCAAAATCTACCTTTTGGAGTCTAGTACAAATTTTCGAAAAACTAAAATTTTCTAATCTTCCGGGTCAAATATGGGTAGGCTAAAGGCTTCCAAAAAATCCTTTAAAATACCTATGTTATCTAGTTTTTACCTAAGGAATAATTACCGATGTTTTTGGTGCCAAGAGCAAGGCAAACTACTTGGTTAGGCTGGTTTTTCTGCTTATTTGCTCGTTTCTGGGTTCCGTCTTCGCTAAGTCTACTTATATAACATTTCTTAACTTTAATAACTTTATAACATAAATGTTATATAAGGATTACCCTCCATTTGGATGCAATAAAAATATCTAAAAAATCAAAATCCTTAAGAATCAAAATCTAACTTTTGGGGTCTAGTACAAATTTTTGAAAAATTAAAATTTTCTAATCTTCCGGGTCAAATATGGGTAGGCTAAAGGCTTCCAAAAAATCCTTTAAAATACCTATGTTATCTAGTTTTTACCTAAAGAACAATTACCGATATTTTTGGTGCCAAGAAAATGTCTAGGTTATATAGCTCTCCAAGGAGCTTCCTAAGCTTAGTAAATTCCAGGGTCATTTTCTAATTTGCCGGTTTTTCATATTTTGAGGTTCGAGATTAGTTTTTGGGTTTCTTTGCATCATCATGAGGATTTACAATTTATCTAGACATCCTAAACCTAAACTTTAACTTCTCGAAGAATCTCGAGTGTCGACAAGCGTCCTTGTCGATTTCTCCGATTTCTTCGATTTTTCTGATCGAGAACGTCGTACGCTAACCAGTATGGAACATGAAAATAACTCTCCATGGAATTATTAGTTTCATATTTGTTATCATCAAAATCGAGATTAAGACCAATGTTGTAAACCTTAGGCCAACAACCAATCTCAGTCGAAAATAGGGATTTACACAAATCATAATTCCAACTTTGATTATTAATAAGAGTAGCAACAGTAGCCTCAGGATGAAAGTTCTCTATATTAACATAGGTTGGTTTGATGTTAATGGGTAAATTCATCTGTTGTTGAAAGACTAAGCACGACATTAATAGTAAGCAGAAGCAATAAATATGAAGCAATTCAACACACAAAGTATCATTGTTAACTCAATTATTTATAGTGGTTTGGCCCCAATGCCTACTCCGCTACCTAAGCACCCCGCTTAGGATTTCCAAACTAAATTTTACTAGATTAATTGTTTCCCTTACAAAGAGAACTTTACACCGGAAAGTCTCCGCTCTCAAACCGAAGGCACTTCCACACCCGGAAGTATCCCGCCTTCCTACCTAGAGCACTCTCCCACCTCAACCTAAGGGACAACTCAACTAATCCTAGTAAACTAAATTTATAATGGTGGATTTAAGCCTTAACACCAAGGCAACCACCAACTCAATCAACCTAGCACTCTAGGTTTACACAAATGATATACAATGAAAATAAATAATAAAATACAATAACAATTGGAGCAATAAAACAAACAATAAGTACTTAGCTCCAAAAATAACTCCCTAGTCCTCTTGATGCCTTGAGAAGATAAATCTATGATGCTTGAAGGCTAAATCAACAATGGAGATCAAAACTAGGGCTCTTTGCAAAGATGGCTCAAGAATTTTTGTAGAGATGCAAGGAGTGACTCTTTGAGGCTTAGAAGCATCATTCAAGGCTTTGAAGAGAGTTTGAGGTGGGTATTTATAACCCCCCAAACAAAATGGCTCGTCAACGAGCGTATTTTTGCCCGTTGCCGACGCTCGATCGCTTATCGATCGATCGTTGGTCGATCGACCAAGTAACCGCCGAGCGACCGAAGGCAATCTATAGCTTTTGGGCACACTTCGGTCGATCGAATTGGCTACTGCCAATTTTTCGCCATATTTGGTCGACCGAATTGCCTTCTGTCGGTCGATTGAATCTGTGCAGGGTAATTTTCTTGTGTGATATTTCTTGCGTGCTTTATTTTTGGGTTCCAGCTTTCAGCGTGCGTCAACTTGGAGAGCTTTCCATGTGTTCTTTAGACTTGTCCAAGACATCTTTGGTGCACACGTCGAACTTCTAGAGATTTCTGCGACGAACCCGAATGCGTCGACCAATGTCCTTCTGATTTTCTAATTTCTCCAACATTTTTGATCGAGGACATCGAGTGCTAACTGATTTGAAACCTGAAAATATTTCTCAATGAAACATTAGTTCCATGTTTGTTATCATCAAAATCGAGATTAAGACCAAGGTAGAAAACCTTAGGCCAACACCATCACCCAAGTATCATTAAGGATAAGGGTGTTGTTACTAGATCTAATAACAGAAGTAAAGCCAAATCTAAGGTGTTTGAAGGCTTTGATGAAAAGCTTCCAAGCCCAAGAGCAAGAAGCAAGGGTATTAATGTTGGAAACAGTGAGGATTAGGTACTTGTTTAAAACTATGTTGACTCAAATGTTGTCATTCTTATTAATGTAGGCCAGCACTCTTCTATCATTAAGAGCAAGACTTTGAAGGAAAATATTATGGACCCTCAATCCACCTTGGGATTTAGGTAAACCAATCCAAGAGATTATATGCATTTTATTGGAGTCATTGTTAGATCCCCAAAAGAAGTTGCTAATGATTTGATTTAGCTTGTTTAAGGTTTTCTTGGAAAGCCAAACAATGGAAAGGGTGTGTAGAGGAATGAAAGTCAAAACTAAGTTGACTAAAGTCAACTTACCGGCTTGTGAGAGGTAGTTTGACTGCCAAGAGCCTAATTTGGTGTTGATAGAATCAAGAAGATAGTCATAGGCATTTTCAGGTGGCCTCCTAGGGGAGATCATAGTCCCTAAGTATTTGAAAGAAAAAGAACCTTCATTCATTCCTAAGGTAAGGCAGATAGACTCCTTTATGTGAGAGGGGGTATCCTTAGGAAAGAATATATTGGATTTGAGGGGATTGGCTCTTTGACCGGTTAAGAAATGATAATGCTCAAAAATGGATTGAATGGTGTTTAAGCTCTTGTTATCAGCCTTAAAGCACAACATGATATCATCAGCAAAAAGTAAATGGCTAAGCTGAAATTTTGTTCTTGAAACTGAGAGGATTAATCTTATTTTCATGGACAACCTTGTTAATGAGGAGGGAGAGTGTTTGGGCCACAAGGATATAAAGAAAAGGGGAGATGAGATCCCCTTGTCTAATGTCTCTATTGGATTGAAAAAATCTAGAAAGGCCACCATTAACTAAGCTGGAGAAAGTGGTGGTTGTAAGGCAAGTAGAAATCCAGTTAATGAAGGTGAGAGGAAAGCCATATAATTCTAAAATAGTAAGGATGGCTTTCCAAGAAATGGAGTCAAAAGCTTTCTCCAAGTCAAGCTTAACCATAATAAAAGACTTTCGACTTTTAGACTTGTGGATGGTGTGAGCCATTTCCTAGGCAAGAAGGATGTTTTCATGAATGTTTCTGCCCTTGATAAAGGCAGATTGCTCATGGGTAATGAGATGGGGAAGGATTTCTTTCATCCTATTTGCAAGCATTTTGGATAGAATACGATAATTTAAGTTGTAAAGGGAGATAGGCCTATAATCCTTAACTTTGGTGGGATTTTTACATTTAGGGATTAATGGAAGAATAGTTTGGTTTCAAGAGTAGGGGAGAAAGGCAGTGTGTTGGAATTAAATTAAGAAAGCATTTGTAAAGGTCATCCTGAATGATACTCCAATAGTGTTTGTAGAATTTAACTGTGAAACCATCTAGACCAGGGCTTTTGCCATTGGCCATAGACTTCACAGTGTCCCAAAGCTCATCCCTAGTGAAGGGCTTGATAATATTATTCTTCATCGAGGGATTGATAGTAGCAAAGCTAGGCCAAAGTTCAAGTCTAAAGGGATTTTACTGAAAGGGCTACCAAAGCTTTTGGTAATGGTTAGCAAAGATTTTACGGATGTCAGCATCCTCAGTGAAGGAGTTGCAATTGTCATCCATAATTTTGCTGATGAAATTAAATCTCCTTCTAGAGATGACAATTCTATGAAAATAAGCAGTGTTTCTATCACCATCTAAAAGCCACTTAATTTTAGCTTTGGCCCACTATTTGAGGCTAATATGGTGCTGAATGTTGTTGATTTGGGTGTGAAGATAATCTAGATTATATTGCTCTTGAGTGAAGAGGCCAGTGTCAGCCTCTTTTTTTTAAAAAAATCTGAGCAGCAACCTTAGTTATCTTGAGGTTAGCTTCAAGGTTCCCAATATGGTCCTTATTCCAGTTGGAGAGGGCATTCCTGGTTTGAGCTAGGTTGAGGTTAAAACTGGATTGGGGAATAGGGTTGAGAGGGTGATTAGACCAAACATTCTGAATAATAGTGCTAGACTCAGGATACTCAGTTCACAAATTTTGGAATTTGAAAAGTTTGGATCTAACACTGGTTTTAGGGTTTAATTCCAAAAGAATGGGATAGTGGTCCGAACCATATCTAAGGAGATGCTTAACTCTAGAAGTGCCAAAGAAATGAAGCCAAGCTGGGTTGGCAAAGACACGATCAAGTCTAATGAGAATTCTATGCTCACCCTTTCTGTTGTTACACCAAGTGTACTTAGGCCCATTAAACCCAAGATCAATCAAGTTGGAGTTAACAGTGAAGGATCTAAAGTTTCTAATATTCTGATTAACTTTGAAAGGAAGACCCCCTTCTTATCAGGGGCATTTAAAATGCAATTACAGTCCCAACCAAGCAGCCAGGGGAAGGAAGAGAGGTCAAGTTGGGAGAGAGAATGCCAAATGATATTTCTAAGGCTGAGATTAGTATTGACATAAATAGTAGAGAAAAGGAAGGGAGTATCAGCATTAATATAAATAATAACATGGATGACATCATTTTGAGCACGAATAACATTAGTTTTGACATAGAGAGTTCCAAGCCAAGATTAAGCCACCCGAGGCCCCATTGGAGGGGAAAGAGAAATCATTCCAAGTACGACCAATGCGGGAAATGAAATTGGAAGAATTAGAACTATCAACATGAGTTTCTTGTAAGGCAAAGATTTTCACATTATAAGTTTTAATTAAAGAGTGGATGCGGCTAAGAATTTGGGGCCTTAGCACCCTCCTAACATTCCAGGATGTAATATTCATGAGAAAATTTCAGGATTGATCATTGTTTGATCAGTAGAATCATGCATTTCTTGTAAAGGAGGTTCACTTCTAAGCCTTTTGCCACTGCTCTGACCCAATAAAAGTTTATAAGGAGGTGGGGGGTTAGAGTAGTTAGGCTTAGACTTATTAGCTTTAGAATTAATGATAGTCTTGCCCTTTTTAATGATATTTTTAGAACTAGAATGCTTAGTTGGAGGGGATTCTGACTTGAAAAGAATAGAGACTTCCTTAACTAAGTCTTCAAAAGACTTTTTAAGAAAAGCAGAAGACTTATAAGGAATAGGGGGTTCTTCGGAAGTTGGATTGGCCTTTTTAGGAGGTGTGGAGTCAATATGTTTTTGAGGTATATGCTTTTGTTTAAAGGAAGCATTGGCTTCATTAGAAGGAATGTTGTTTTGTTTGCTTTAAAGGTATTGGAGGGTCTGTTCTTAGTCCTATGAGAATAAGTGTTGTTATTAAGGAAAAGGTTCCCATCAGAACTCGTAGTGGAGGCATCCTTGTGCATGTTAGTGTTGGTTTTAGAAGAAGATGGATCTGAATTTGCAGCAGGAGGGTTTTGCTGTTTAATAATTTTTTTACGATCCTTCTTCCTTCTAACCTAGATCCAAGGGCCACACACCGGTTCCTCAACACTTGGAGTCTGAGGCCCCTTAGTTCCCTAAGGAGGGCTAGGAGAGGGAATGGGATTGCTAGGTTTTTGGGATGTTTGTTACAAGAATTTTCTCTATGCCCTAGCTACCAAACCACAGAGAAAACAAACAGATGATAAGTTCTCATAAATAACAGGTTGAAAAAATTCATTACCAGGAACAGATATCGAAATACCTTGCATCACAAGTTTTGAAAGATTAATTTCAACACAAACTTTTATATGTCACCTCTACAAGAACATGGTCCACCTGTTAGGACAGTGGTAGCATTTTGTTTTTCACGAAATTTAAACACAAAAAAGCCTTCTTCAAGTCCATAACATTGCAAAGACCATATGGAGACCATAAATTCATAGCCCATCTAGAAGCAACATGTAAAGGTGACGGGCAGCCAAGAAATTTACCTACAACGCTAGTATGTCATCGTGATTGCCATTCAGTAACTTGTTCTTGTGAAAAAGAGACCTTACCGGATGTATTACTTGCAATTTTTGCAATGGTAGATGATTTGGCCTGCTCTGGATCTTTAGAATGTGAATTGTGCAAAATTTGTGCCCATGTCATGGGTTTAGAGTTCCCAGCAATGTGCTTTGGTTCAGGCTGAGTGTTCTCCTTTGGATTGGGGTTCAAATCCCTATAAAAAAATTAAAGCATTAGGAGTCTGCAAGTTAGGAGAAGAATCAAAGTTTACATTAGGAACCATAGTAGGAGAAGTAGGGGCCTGTATCCCCAGATTGTTGGTAGGGGTCGCAGAATAAGGGTTTCGGCCTCTCTGAAGGTTCCCAGGAGGAGGGCTGAAGGCATCGTTTGAGACTTCTTTAGATGATAGGGTCATCCATGATTGTGGGAAGTATTGTTCCGGTGGTTGAATCCCCATGTTTGGGGTAACATCGAATGAAGGAGGAGTAGGGCTTCCATTTTGCATCAGGTCGGTAGAGGAAAGGTCTGCTTCTGTCATCGGAGCATCAGCCGATACTAAGGTTGAATAGATGGAGGAGGATTTAGTCGGCTCCATGAAATTAGAGTTTCCTTCTAGTGTCAAAACTGCCGGAGGAGAGGTCGAATCGGCCATAGGATCGTCTTCTAAAGAAGCCGAAAAGGGGGAGGCGAAAAGGGCTTGCATCCCTTGTTGATTCGTCGTCAACAAGACTTGAGGAATCCGTCGATGCGCTGCATCTGGCGGAGAGGAAAGAGGTTCCACCATGGAGATATCAAAGGAAGTTGGAGGCTGTTGTGCGGAGGGGAAAGAGTCATTGGGAGGGAGGGGATCGTCGTCATCGACGATCGTCGGGGAGATCGCCATGCAAGGCGCCGTGCGAGTTGCCAAAGGAGTCGCGGTCGCCATTAGTAGGTTTTTATGATATGCAACTTTTATATGTGTCTAAAATAGTGCATATTATGTAAATATGATATTTTAAATGGCTGAACGTGGTTTAAATAAATATTAATGCATATAATAACAATAATTATCTGAATATATAATTTAAATACTTAATGGTTGGACATGCATAACGGCACTAGGGATGATCACAATTGTACTCGCATTCATGCAAATTAATTATTATTTTTTAAAAAAATAGATATGAATACAAATATGGATGTAGGGGTGGCAATTCATGTCGAACCGGTGTTATCGGGTCGGGAAAATTTTGTGCATTGCCCGACCCGACAAAAATTCGGGCCTGGAATCTTCGGCCCGGCCCGGCACGAAAAATAACGGGCCGACACGGCATGACCCATTTAGCCCAATAACACAAAAAAGAAAATCAGGTTATTGGGCCCAAAATATTTATCTGGCCCAAATCAAGCCCGAATCGTGCCATTGTAATTGGGCTATTGGGCCCATATCGGGCTATCGGACCGAATCGACCCAATAGCCCGATATTTTTGATAATGTACAAAGTCCTTATCGGGCTATCGGGTCGAGCCGAGCCGGGCCTACACCGCCTAGCCTGGCCCGGGCCGATAATTTTTTGGGTCTTATTGGGCCGACCTGATAACGATCCGAGCACAGTAAAAACCGGTCCAAAGCCGATAATTTTTTGGGCTATCGGGTTAGGCCATATATTGCCAACTCTACATGGATGCAGACATCGGTATCAAATATGTATTTGTACGTCATTATTCACGTATATAATTACTAATTTACCCCATTTGTTATAACTTATATATATATATATATATAAACTTATATAATTGTCATTTTGCATCATTATTTTTTATTAAATTTTTTATTTATTAAAATATGTATATGTGGATAATATAGTATTTGCATCATATTCAATCCGCTGTCATTTCTAAACATCGCTAATGATTGTACATGAAATGAATAACGATTGCAAGCACATGACAATTAAAATCATGTGTAGTAGTTAAAACTATCGTTGTTAGCTAAATTATCACACTAGAGGAGGTGAATAGTAGATTCTACATTCAATGTCTACTTTTAAATTTTAACTCTTGATTTCCCAATTAACACTTTAATCACATTAAGTGAGATAGCTGTGATAACCAAAATTTGATTAAATTTATTTTGATTTTATAGCAGAAAAACGTGGATTAAAGATAAATGGATTAGCGGAGTTTTTAGGTTTAATTCCAGTAAACTTTTGGTGTAGAAAATTTTTGACAAATTTTATATATGTTATTTCTGTAATTTGGCATGTCATGGTGAAAGTAAACCTCAAGACGAACTCAGCGATTTGTTTGAAACTCGAATCAGATTTAAAATAAATTTATAATAAAATTTCTAGTTGGGTTTAATAAGTGAAGGGCAAATAGGTATATTGGATTTTAAATAAACCCCAAGCTATAAATTTAAGGGGGGTTGTGTGGCTGGGCGCCGATAGGACCCAAGCAAGGTGAGGCAGTGGCGTCTGAGAGGTGGACAAGGCGGACTAGGGGTGAGCACGGGTCGTCTCGGTTGTCTCGGTCCGGCCCAACCCAAAAATTCGAGAAAAATCCCGTCCCGGTTCAAAATCGGGACGGAACCGGGACAAATATGTTCGTCCCATTAAAAATCGAGATGATATAAAAAAAATCGGGTTTGTCCCGTCCCGGCCTGGTTTATAATATAAGAAATATTAAATATGTAATATTATTTTTTGGGAAAAAATATTAATTATTTTAATGAAGATATTGATTTTATTTTATAGAAAAAATAATATTAATAAATTCGGGATGTCCCGGTCCCATCCCAAAAAATTTGGGACATGTCAAAATCGGGATGCTTCGTATTCAGGACCGAGATTGGGACGCATACTTGGGTTCCGACTCAAAACCTGGACGGGATCGGGACATACCAAATCCCGGCCCATCCTGTCGCAAACTCACCCCTAAGGCGGATGACGGCCGGAGTTGTCAAGCTCGTCGGGGGCAATCGTTGAAAAATCCAATAGCATCTCTTCCTTCTCCTTCCTTCCTTTCTATCAGTGAGTGGTTTAATCCCTTTTTTCCTTGTTCTTGAACTCTAGCTGCCTCCCCTCCCCCTCTCTAGAAGTTCTTGTGCGGATCTTGACGTCTTGATTCCTAGGTACTTGTTGAACCTAGAACCGATGTATGAATTCTTGCACCTTTGTTTCAATTTTAATCTTATTTCCACATGATCTCTTGAGATTTCCATAGGTTCTGGTGGATTCTTGGGGTGTGCCGCACCTTAATCTGTGGAATTTTTTGTTCCTAAATTATATCATGATTTTTAGGCTTAATCAATTAGATGTTATGAATTCGTTGACCTGTTGCTTGATTTTTTTTGCTTTCTTCACCTTGGTGTCGGGCTGCTGCCGCACATGGCAGTAGCAGCGGCTGGCGTTGAAGGCGGGGAGGCCGCCGCGGCCTCCCAGCCGTGAGTCGGCCTTCCATTGGCGTTGGAGGCCGCGGGAGACGCCGGTAGGGTTGGCGGAAGGGGAGCGTCGGAGGCCATGTGACCGCCCGCCGCGGATAGGTGGGGCGAAGGGTCGGCGGGCGGCGACGGGGTGACGAGCGGGGTATTTATTTATTTTATTAGATAACTAATTAAGATAGTTGTGTCATTAGAAATATGTTGGTATGTGTAAAATACTAGGATATATTTGAAATTGATCATAGAGACGTCGGATGAGATCGAGGTAAATATGAAAATGGTATGTTTTCGCGTTCTGGACGCGATGGTCGTGTCCGATTTCTGGTCGGAGGTCGTTTGATAGATATTTTAAATATTTTTCGGTATTAAATAAGATGGTTGTCATTAGCCATATAGTTAGGGCCGAGCATCGGGCGGGTCGGATCAATACCCGACCCGACCCGATCGGGTATTAACCCAAAAATTTTAAAAAAATTTATACCTGACCCGACCCAATTTTTTAATCGGGGCCCGACCCGAATAACCTAAAAAAATCGGGCCCCGACCCGATTAACCCGAATTCGATTTAGAAAAATAAAATAATAATAAAATTCATCTTGAAAATGGTGATAAAAAAGGTGAACAATTGTATTAAAATTATAACTCAAGAAGGACTTGAACTCAAGACTCTTAAATTTTATCTCCACCCTTCTAACTATAAAGCCAACACCATCTTTTATCAATACATGCAACATATATATGTATTTAACTTAGAATAGGGTCGGGTTGGGTTAAACAGGGTTTTCACCCGAACCCGACCCGAAATAGTAAATGAAATTTTTAAAAATGTAACCCGACTCGACTCGATATATCCGAAAAACCCGACCCGAAATGAATTTTCAGGTCAGATCGAGTTTTGCTCAACCCTACATATAGTTACCTAGTTTAACTATAGAAAATTAATACTCCCGGGTGTACAGATTGTATGAGTTCTAATTTCCCTTCTGGAATTGATGCTCACCTTTATTATTTAGGTTCATGCCGCCGACTAGAGGCTCACTGTGAAATTGATTTTAGAGTGGGTTAATAATAGGGAGAAAGGATAGGAAGACATTTAAATATAGACTCGCCTAGGCCCATATTTGATCCCTTAGTTGGACAATCTAGAGTCATACACTTGAGCTGACATCATCACATTAGGTTCTATTTAAGTGGTTTGGATTCTCCCCAAGTTGGGAATACTTGTCCTTGTTTCCACTTATTAAAACTCATGGAGCAATGGTCTAAATGTTTTTATTTCATCCTGCACAAGTACTGTTGAGATTCAATCTCATAGAACAACTTAAGTATGAACTGCTATTGCTTTACATGTACAAGTATCGACCATACATAAGCATCATGGAATTTAGGCTCTCCTTGACATACTATTTAATAATTGTATAAACTCATCTAATTAAAAATTTGGGACCGACGGGTCCCTGGACCGGGAAGCTCGTCAGCATTGCCACACTGACGACCGACCCGGGTGGCTTGTATGAAATGGTTATTATATATTTATTTAATCTTCACATATATTGTTGATTGATTTATAAATGTCTGAATGTGCTTGTGGATGTGGACCGGGAAGCTCTTCAGCCGCTACACTGATAGACTCGGGTGGCAAGAGCGGGAAGCACGCTGAGATAAAGATGATCAGCACCCAACTCGTAGGACTGACGGGTCTCTGGCTTGTTGGACCGATGGGTCCCTGGTCCGGGAAGCTCGTCAGCACTGCCACACTGATGACCGACCTAGGTCGCTTTTATGGAATGGTTGAATGAGTTATTATGGTGTTTATATCTTGTTGATTTTTCTTTATGATTATGCTCATGTTAATTATTACTATGTTGATTTTTCTTTATGATTATGCTCAAGTTGTTCAAAATATCAATAGCAGCCTTACAGTCAGAGAAGATTTTGATATGCTTCAGGTTCAATTTGATGGCATTAGATAGACTCATCCAGATTGCATGTAGCTCAGCAGAAAGATCATTAGAAGTGGAAGTCATTCCATATCCTAGTATAATTTCCTTCTGTTTACTATTAAAAATGTGAAATCCAAAACCAGAATAGCCAGAATCAGCATCCCAAGAGGCATCACAGAATATAGTATACATGTCTTCATGATTAGTATATGGAATTGCAGAATGACTATCCTGATTCTTATCAAGATGAGAATTGAGGTCTACCGCCTTAATAAGTGGAGTCTTTCCTTTTAGTAAACTGGTATTGACTTAATTAGCAGCTTGTAGTTGTTGATTTCAACTAGAGATTTGTAAAGGAGAGTATTGCAACCAAAGCTTTTTCCTTTAAAGCATTTCTCATTCCTATTTTTCCAAAGAAACCATAATCGAACTTTTACACTCAAATTTAACGTTCAAAATATTCTCCATGGAAACCAGAAATATTTTGCAAATTTGCATTCGAAAAGGATATGAACAAGCCTATCCATCCCCTTATCACAAATATAACAACTATGCTCTTCAATTTTGCTAATTTTAGAAAGCTAGCTGGTTGCAGGAAGCCTTCCATTCAACAGTTTCCATAAGAAGATTTTGATTTTGGGAAGAACTTTCAACCCCCACATCTGAAACCAATCATGAGCAGCACAAGCTTTGTCATTGTCCTCTTGCTTTAGAAAATTGTATGCAATCTTACAATTTAGTTTTCCTTTATTATTTAAACCCCATATCCATTTATTAGCCGTAGCTCTTCTAGGAATGTAGGCTTGATATATTTTCTTTGCAAGCTCATTGCCGAATAGATTGTTGATAATTTCAGGATTCCAGCTACTATTATCTATTAGATCACTAACCAAGTTGACTTCATGAATCTACTCAGTATTGATAAAGGTAGACCATTTATTTAGTGGAATACAATCCACCCATGGGTCATGCCATATATTAGTGCTACAGCCATCCCCTATTTTGATTTTCAAACCATTCCTAAGGTCATATATAGCTGCAAAAATTCCTTTGACAGTCCAACTCTTAGACATACCTCCCATAGCCTGCCATGGCTGAGGGTTCTTATACCTTGAGTTCAAAAGTTTAGCTCAGTGAGTGTTCTTCTTATTCAAGAGAGGAAGCAACCTTTTTGCTTGCAAGGATAATTTGACCATTTTTAGGTCCTTGATGCCAAGATCATCATTTGCTTTGCTAAGAGTTATTTTTTTTCCAACTAATCAAATGGAAGCCATGTTTCTTGGAAGAAGATTTCCAAAAATAATTTCTAGCAACCTATAATGGTGTGTTTGATTGGATGGAATAAAATCATAAGAAATGAATAAACCAGGAATATGAATAGATAAGGAATGAAATAGGCAAGAAATAGTATTATCGTGTTTGGTTGACATTAGGATTAGACTAGGAATAATGTTACTTTATTTGCTTAGCATAAAAAAGACAAATAATTAAGAGGGAAATAATTACCCTTCTAAAAATATAATAAATTGTATTATAATATGTTCAAATTAATAACAACATAATAAAGATGGATTAGTATAAAATGATTTATTAATTTAAAATAATAAAAACTATTATTTATTTTATTTTCATAAAAATTAATTGAGTCTTACAAATATTAAAACAATAATTATCTAAATATATACAATAATTGAAGTTTTAACAAATTCATTTTTATATTATTATGTAATATTATAAATATTAAAGAATAATATTGAAAAATGTCATAAGAAATATATGTGGAATACTATTCATTGGGTTGAGGTAAGGAATAATATTTCTCATCCATATGGAATAATATTCTTTATCTATTCCTTTGGCCCACCTATTCCTTGTCTATAAGTTGCAACGAAACAAGGGAATAAGTGAGGCATAAGGAATAATATTCTATTTTTCATCTATTCCATCCAACCAAACACTACCTAAATATAATATTTTTCTCCTAAGAGAGTTGACACCAAGGACTTATTCATCAACCCTAGAGGATGTGTCTACCTCTATACCAAAGAAATAACCGTACAAATTCAATCAAAGTGTGTCCCACACACCAATCTCAAATACAATCACTAAATGAGAACAAACAAGTATAAAAACAGCAATTGTGCTCTTGCTAGCTTCCTCCTAATCATTCAAAGCCTCAGGATGATGAATCTTTGAATCAAAGAAGGCTTGAAGATGAGTAGAAGGCTCAAGTGCGTGGAGAGTAGAGATTTAGGATTTAAACTCAAGTAAAAGGCTCAAACACTCTCAAGATAGTCTCATTGAATCATTATGACCCTTGGGATGCAGATTTCGGGAGTTTATATGGAGATGACAAAGGCATGGGGTCAAAAATGATCGTTCAGTGGATTAAAATAGACATGTTGGACATATCGGTCGCCCGTATGATAGATTTTCGACTCGGTTTCGATTTTGGGTTAAGGTTTTGAGTTTGGTTATGAAAGAATACATGGAATATGATGATTAGATGCTTAAGAAGTTTATTACATTCATTTCTAACCCTAAATGTATCTTTGACACGATCGCCTCTGAAGCCGTCTATACTTGAGCTTCTGTGTTGTTTTCGAGGAACTTCGCGCACATATGGTTTAGCCGACCTGAAATCAAACACTTGTAAAACCTCATCAAAATATGGTTCGACGTATGGTTCACAAAGATACCTCTTCTTGCTGAAACTTGCATATATAATTAAAAGAATTAATATATTACTTTACATTGTAATAAATAAATTAATATTAATTACCTCCTTTCGCACACACTGATAAGCTTGTGCGCTTGTCCTGTTGCTGAGACAGAAATAGCATGGATTAGCCCATGAGGTCTCCATTGGGCCCATGATGGCCTTGCACCCACATTGGAGGAGCCAATAGTGGTGGCAAGAGGGGTCGTGATTCTAGGAGAGGCAACGACCATGAAAGGGTTAGCTAGGATGGGCACAAGAAGGCATGCAACAGCTAGAGTTAGAGCAAGAGTGAGAGGGATGACAAAGGGTTGTGAGAGTGGAAACGTGCTAGAGGCTATAGAAGCGGAGAGGGCAACAATTGCGGCAGGGACTACGGTAGGTAGGGCTGTCCATGGTTCGGTTCACACCGAACCGAACCGAAAAACCGAACCGAATTTTTCGGTTCGGTTCGGTTTCAACCATTGTAGGTTCGGTTCTCTGACCTGAATCGAACCGAAATTTGAATTTCGATTCAGATTCGGTTTTCGGAATTCGGGAACCGATCCGAACCGAAACTGAATTAATTAAAAAAATAATATTTTTTTAAATTTTTAATAGAATTACTTAAATAGGTATTAAGTAATTATTTTTAATTTTTAATTTTTAATTAAAATAATTAAAATTTCGGTTTTCGAGTTGAAAACCGAACCAAACCGAATAATTTCGGTTCGGGTTAAATCGATTTAGGTATAGTTCGGTTCGGGTTCGGGTTGGAATTCGGGTATAAAAAAAAATCGATTTGGACAAATTCGATTCGATTCGAACCGAATGGATAGCCCTAACGGTAGGAACAGATGCCACGAGAGGGTCCACGGCAAGGGCAACGAGAGGCAATTGACAGCTTCTACCTCTATATCTATGTTGTATCATATCTACAAGATATGAGAACAAAATGTTAAATCGAAATTCATTAAAAAACAATTCATAAATTATTTAAAGTTGAAACATACATTTCATTAAGTATAATCGTCGTCGACATCGTCCGAATAATAGTCTATTTCTTCATCATTATTAAAAGTGTCTTCATTCTCATTAGCTGCTTCCTTAGTTTGTTGTCATCCTCTTCTTCTATATATTATGCTTCTAATAAAGGAAATACATGAGTACCCTAGTCTTCATGCTCATCTTCATGCACCAGACTCGCTTGGTTTACTACAAGAGGAGTAATCATATTAATAGAAATCAATTGGTGGTGCTGTTATGTTCAAAAAATGGATCAATTCTTCACTCGCTTTAATCCTATAAATCATTCTTCACTCGTTTTAATCTTATAAACCACACGCCAATTTAATCGATCTTTTCTTCATGATGGCTATTAAGTGTAATAAATTTGTTGAGCTTGTGCTACAAAAATAAAAGACTCGTATATATGAAGCCAACTATGATTTGCAGTTCACCTCATAAACTTGTGCTTAAGATGAAACTTTATACCCTTCTCACTAGTATCATACACATTTAGAAACTACATCGGTCTTGTACCCAAAAAAGTGCAATTTAATCACTTCCTCCAATAAACAATAAATCAATGTTACAATCAATACTCTCATATTAATAACCTTTTTCGTAAATGAATAGTCAATAGTATGAAATTTATATCCATTTATGACATGTCCATTATAATATGTTACAAGATGCAAGATTCTACTTGCAAACTAAAGTAATTTTTCATCAATATCGACTCGGTGCATCATAGTTATATTGTCGAAACCAATTAGGAAAGTCACATATGCAAATCTCTCTAATTACTCTTCGGTGATATGAGACATTTATTCTATCATATGTAAGTCAATATATTGTTTGAATGAATGACTTAACTTCTGGACAATTAATTCATTAAGATATTTAAGTGTGTCAAATGATACTTATTATCGTTTAAATATCTTGATGAATAAGAACTCAAATCAGGACCCAAATAATAAAATATATCTATGACATGTCTAATTCTTAGATTTATCATTATTGTTTCGTGGAAAATGATTTAACCTTGTTTACACACTTGATTCAAAATATAAAAGAACAAAAGATTGATATTTCTAGAATAATATATCTTTTAGTTATCAAAACTTCAACTGCAACAATATTCCTTATTTTTTCTTCAAATGATTTATATATCTCTCAAATATGCTAAATCTAGTAGATCCTCCATTGAGTTGGAAAAAATCAGTAGAAAACGGTTGTTGATATATCTTCGACTGGAAGGAAATTTGCAAAAATATCTTTGAAGAAACTATTTAATTCGATTAATAGATCCCAAATTTTAAGGCAGAAAATTACGAAATGCAATTAGAAGCAACCACGATATAAATCCATGACAATTGTGACTCTTCACTTTAAAACTTTACAATCATATTTATTAACACGGTGAGATAAATTCTGAGGCATATTCATCCAATAACCTCATTTCTTTAATCCATTATTATACCTCCTTCATTTGTGGTCGTCTAATCAGCACATACAATGCCCTCGACTTATGAAGTCATCCCAAATTGAGCAAATGATCTAATCTGATGTGAGTTGGCTCGATTGATTTGATTTGGTTATTTGAACCATACTAAGTCGACCCAAAGTGAGTACATGATTTTAACCTAACTGAATACAATTGTAATATTAACTCAGTCCGACTAATCTAATAAATCCAATTTTGACTTTAAACAATCTAATTTAATTGATCCAATTTGAAGTAAATCCAATCAAATTTAATTAAAACTAACTAGCTAAGCCCAATAATAAGTTATTCAAAATTTTAACCTCATCCCACACGTATTCTAGGTGGATAAGCATTTTTTGGATCCAATTTTTTAACTTTTGGTTCAACTTTAAGATTTGTGCGTGAGATTTCATCGTTCAATTCAAGCAGCATGATCCTTATCAAGATTAAAGTATTATTATTAATCATCATTAGGCACAAATCGTAAAGTTTAAGTAATGGCTAAAAAATTAGGTGAAAAGTTATCCTAATTCGAAGCAATGACAATATATATATGTGATTTAGTGCTTTATTATTTTTATATTATATATTATGTATATGGTGTATTTATGATGCGCCGTGGATGTGCATATATAACTTTTAGTACTTATTTGATTAAAAGAAATAAAATAAGATATGAATTTAAATTTATTATTTGTTTAGTAAATTAATTAGAAAAGAATAAAATTATAATAATATAAAATTTATATGATATTCGATATACTGATTTAAAAAATTTATATTTAATTCATCCTCATTTATTATCTATCATATCCTATCATATCCAATAAAACAAATATACCATTAGTCATTGTTTGCTTCATAAAATTAAAGAAGATATGATAAGATATGAATTTAAATTCATTATTTGTTTAGTGCATTGTTTAGAATAATATAAAATTAATATGATATCGGATGTATATTGAATTTGAAAAATTTATATTTAATTCATCCTCGTTTATTATTCAATAATCATATTTTATCCAATGAAATAAATATACACAGTATGCACCATATCCATCTGTCGTTGCATCCGCTCCTCTACACCACACAATAATTAATTAAATATAATTTAATACATTATGGCAAAAGGGGGCATGGCCCTTCCAAAAATTTTGAAAAATAATATTATATATTAATACAAAATAAAAATAAAAAGTAAATAATTTTCTTAAATATAATAAAAAAATTAATATATTTATCCTAAACTTTAATATTTTTTACAAATATATCCCGAACTTTAATTTCTCCCAAATTTATCTCAAATTTTAGGGTTGACAATAATTATATCCCTCCGTCAGATATAATTCGTCAATGCAACCGTTAGGTGATGACGTAGCATCTAAGTCAACAAATAAAAAAAAAAATTTGTCATCTGTGTCATGTCAGCATGTAATAAAAAAATAAAAATCAAAAATCAAAAATATACTAACTTTGATCATTTTCTTATTTTTAACAAGAATTTTTTTTATTAGTAAGATAATACACCAACTTTGTCAATTTTTAATAAAAATATTTGTCACATGAACTAAATATACCTAAAAATATTTGTCACATGAACTCAACGCTTAATAATTAGGTCGATTAGTCACCATGGCGATCTTTCGGTTGTCATGGACGTCTCCGGCGTCCGCGCTGGCGACGACCACCGGAACAGCAGCGCTAGTGGCGTTGGATGCCGCTACGACGACGCCAGAATTAGTTCCACAGATATTAGTGCTGGTTGCCCAGATCGGATTTCCGTAGATCACCACGTTGCGGTCCTTCTGCAGGACCAAGACGTAGTTGCCTTTGCCACGGGCAGTGTTACTCGCCCATAGCGCCTTGTTGTTGCCGGCGTAGAGGACTAAGTTTCCATCATTCTGCATCGTCACCCGTCAGTCACGGCTGCGGCCTCCGGTGCTGGAGGCCCAAATGGGTTTGCTGGTGTCGTACAGGACCAAGTTGCAGTCGCCCTGCATGATGAAGGAGTAGCCCCCGTATGACAGCGTCTGCCCGGAGGAAAGGCTCTCGCCGGTGAAAAGGATGTTGTCGGCCACACAAGATGACAGGAGGACGCCAAGGATAACCGGAGCGAGGAGGAACAGGAAACTCGCCATCGTAGTAATTACTTTGTGTCAGTGTATGGAGAGCATATCCGGAACTATTTATAGGGGCCAAGAAGGAGAGATTAATTCCCTATAAATGGAACTGAACATACTTTGAGCATGCATGAAGAACCAGCAACACCGGGAAGGCATGAACACGAAGGCGTACACCAAACGCTCACCGAATGCTGAGAGACTCTTTGTGCCAACTGCCAAGGTTAAGTGAATTAAGGAAACAAAACAAATTTTTTTTTTCCGGCCTGCTTTAATCTTAAATTTATGAGGCTTGAATTACAAATTAAATCTCCTTGGTGCAGTTCTCAATTCAGGTCTAATTAAGTAACCAGCTATGTATATTCACATGCAGGTCACCATGCGCCCGTGCAATTTAGGAATTAAATTACAAAATATTATATGCGCTGGGGGTGTGCTTGGTACCGGATAGATTCGGAATCGATTGAAATCTATCCGATCGGATAGGTTCTTACTAGATCCGAATTAAATTCGGATAGGGTCCGGGACAAAAATTAAGAAACCGGTTAAAATCGATTCCGGTTCTGGGTTCAACACATCAGATATCCGGAATCTGTTTTAGAACCTGTTTTGGAACATGTTCTAGAACTTGTTAGAATCTATCGTGGAATTTATTTTGGAACCTGTTCATTTACATGTTGTTTTGGGACCTATTTTGGAACATGTTTTAGAACTTGTTAGAATCTATCCTAGAACCTGTTCTATTGGAACCTATTTTGAAACATGTTCTAGAACCTGTTAGAATTTATCATGGAACGTACCTATTTTGAAACATGTTCATTTACATGTTCCAATAGGATATCCAAAACTTGTACCTTAAAACCTATGAATGAACAAGTTCCAACAGGGTATCCGAAATCGGAACCACAGATTTCAGGTGGGATCTGATTCCAGATTTCAACAGGATAGGATTCGGTTCCAAAAATTTAGGAATCAGTCCTATACAAAATAAGGTCTGAGTATCATGAAAAATACAAAGTATTCGAACCCGTCACCCCTAATATACATATTTAAAACGGCACCGACAGCACCTTCAGTCAGTCGGAGCCTCAGCGTCATCCGCGCCACCCTCACCTTCCGACTGCATGATCCCCGGCCGCTGCCACCGGCGCGAGCCTTATCGACCTTGTCTGCTTCCTCAGCCCCTCGAGTCGCTGGTACGAGAGCGTCGCCGCCTGTACAGCTCGATGCTGTGGAACAGCTAAGTGCTGATGCCTTCCATTGCTCGTGCTCTGCTTGATTCAAGTAGCTCCTCCGTCTCCCCTCTTATATGAGTAGCTGAATGACCGAAGTAGGCCGTCTTTGACGTCTCACTTCTTGCGGGTGTTTCTACTTTTCAGTACGTAGTTTAACAGATTTGAAAAGGTGACCTTTCCATGGAGTGGAGTGAAGGACATGGCAAAGAAGAGTTGGAAGATTCATCATTAATTATTAAAAGCTACGGGGTTGAGTTCATTAATTGGTGATGCAGCCATCCAACTTGCCACGTGGGATAAAACTTACCAACTGTATTCGGTTAACGTGCTATTTTTGTTAAAATTGACGAGGTACGATTAAACGAGGTAACGGATATTAAATTTAAGTTTATGTATTGTGTTGCTAATGAGAAATAAAAAAACAACTAAAGTTCATGTTTTTTTTAGTATTTATTCCAAAAAATATTATAATATTATATAAATAGTAAAAATTAATATATCTTACTCAAATTTTGGATATTGCAATAAATATATTCCAACTTTTAATTTTTTTCCTAATCAATCCAAAATTTTGGAATTGACAACAATTTAATTCTCAAAAATATAATTTTTTAATAAAAAAACACATCAAAGCTATCACTTTATCAATTTCTATGATAATTTCATATCCTATTTCATTAAATTTCTTTTCCTATAAAAAAATTACACGAAAAATCTTTTAACATCTCGAAGAATTCCACGTCTAATTTCATCAAAATTAATTTATAGTCGTCGTATATAAATTGCATTCCAAATTTTGTATTTTTAAAAAATAAAAATTTATAGTAAAAATAAAAAAGTCTATGAAAAAATTAAATACAATATATAAATATTAAATGTATGATATACAATAATACTATAAGTAAAATATATGGATTTAGTTCAATTTTTTATTTTTTGTAAAAATATTATAATCGAATTGAATAAAAAAGCAACACAAAACTAAAAAATTAAATTAAAAATGTCAAATTTTGTTAGACATTAAATAAAAAATAATCATAACGTTAAATATTTAATAAATAATAATATAAGCAAAGTATCTTGATTTGATTGTAAATTTTGATTTTTTTTATAAAATGCAATAGTCGAATTGAACTAAAAAATAAAAATAAAATTTTAGTAAATAATAATAATATATGGAAAGTTATTGATTTAATTTGAACATTTTGATTTTATCTGAAATGTAATAATATAATTAAATAAAATATTAATAAGAAAATCAAAATTTTGAATCAAAATTTAAAAAAATATAATTTCAGTAGATAATTATAAAATTATTTTCAATGGAAAAGATATGAGTTTTATTCTAAGTTTTATTTTTTTTAATGTAATAGTCGAATTTAATAAAAAATAATTATGGAGAAATGTAATTCAAATTTTTGGATCAACAATAATTGTAATGTAATCTAAATTTCAAGTTAAATCTCAAATGAGAGAATTGTTGTCAATCCCAAAGTTTGGAATAGATTAGGGAAAAAAATTAAAAATTATGATATAATAGATTTATTACAATGACCAAAGTTTGGGATAGATACATTAATTTTCTCTATTTATATAATATTGTAATATTTTCACATGCGGACATGGCACATGTGATAATAAAAATTATTTTTTATTTTCTGACTTGGATGTCACGTCAGCACCTAACGATTGCATTGACGAGTATCTAACGGTGTGATATAATTGTTATCAATCCGATTGTTTGGGATAAATTTATGAAAATGGTCAAAGTTTGAGATAAATATATTAATTTTTTCCTAAATATAATTACTTAAAATCGATCTTTTAGTAATATTTTTATTAAAAAATACTTAATATACAAGCAAGGAATTAATTAAAGTCTTACACATTAAACAAAATAATATAGTGTAAATCCTAAAATAAAAATCATAATTTACCTAAGAAGTACTACTTCATGCGCGGTGCTTGAGGAAAAATAATAATTCTATCCTTATATTTATATTTAATGTTGCATCCATACTTTACGTTGTCAATATAATGATATTAAATAATTCATGAGTTTTTAATCTATTTATTTTATTTTAATTTATTTTTGGGACAAAATATGTAGTTCTATCGTATTAAGTATAATAAAAATTATTTTTTCATATACACAAAATAATATATATGATGTTAATTATATATGAAAAAATTGTATTGTATTTTTAGATATTTATGTTAAAATATTATTTTTCAAATAAAATTTAATTTTTTCATAGGTATTAATATATATTAATTTACAGAGGAAAATTATTTTGATCATTTGATGTGTAACTTCTCATTAATTTATTTCTTATCAATTAAACACTTTTTTTTTTACTTTTTAAAAAATATATATGAAAAATTATTAATTTCTTATCAATTAAACACTTTTTTTTTTACTTTTTAAAAAATATATACGAAAAATTAATTCATCGTAAATACAACTTTTGCATGTTCCTATCCACGTCGACTAAAGAAGACCTAAATTGAGGTAAAATATCATAGAAATAAAATTGAATAAAATAAAAAATATCTAACTAATTTGGATAAAATCAAACTAAATTAACCTATACACAAAATTGAACTTAAGCAAAAATCTAAACAGACTATATTATATATTGTCCAAATTTTATGAATAAAGCCGACTCAAGATATCTATAAAATTAAATCAAACTTTAAAATTGATGTGAATAATAAAATAAAATTATCAACTTTTTAGAAATCAAATCAATGAATTCAAATCAGAGTCAAATTAAATCATTTTTTTCACTAAATATTTAAAAGTTCAAATTTATATTTGTTTAGTTGATGTGAAAGTCTAAGTTCCTAAAAAAATTAAATTTATTACTAGTTTGTCCTAGTTTCGTCTTCTTGATCATGTTGGAGAATTCAAGTTTGCTCGTCTTCTTGTCGTTCCTTGTTATTATAAACTCGAGGTCATCTTATAGCATTTCTGTTGGGATAAGAGGCAATTGCGAGAAATTCATAACATAAACCACAAACAAAAGAACAAATTTTACTTGATTTAACTCAAACAGGAGCTTACGTTAAAGAGAAGACAATTTTTTTTCTAATACACAAGGAGATATCTTTACAAGAGCTGAAGAGCAAATACAAGCATATATTTCTCTCTTTTTATCCAATTTCTCACTATGCTTGGCTGGAATGTAAGCGCAAAAATCAAACTAATGTCCATCAATAAAAAATGTCCTGCCCAATCTCTCTATTTATCAAAATTAGGCCCAATTTGCTTTGTCCTGATCGAACCTATCCGAAAAAGACAAATTTTGCCATCAACTGAACCCTATTTGATGAATGTTTTAGGCCGAACCCAACTTGTGTCTGATGCAATTTTATAGAGTTCAATCAAAATTTGACCAAAACCAACGCGATTTAAAGGTAATATGTTTGTCACAAACTCAAGAACATAGAATTGAAGTTACTCGAGAAAAATATAAAATATAAGATACGATTGGGCCAAAACAAGGTCCGATCTGATCACACCCTCAGTGCCCAAAAAGCGAATGGTCCGATCTGATCACACCCTCAGTGCTAACTCAACCAACAGTCAGCTAATGCATTCTTAGACAAGAAATGGGTGAGAGCCACACCCTCATACCAGGATGTTACTCGAGAAAATATAGCAAGAAGATTGTGGAAAAAATTTCGGTGCATGTATCATCCAAATTCAAAAACCTAGTTGTTTCAGGAATGCTACAAATAAATTAGTCGATTAAAAGATAGTTAACAACTGAAATACCTTACTAGTCTATTAATCAACTAGTCCACTAGTCCTTATATCCTACTATGATGAAGAAAACTCAGCCTGTAGTCCTTGAAATTGTCAAAGAAAAATCTAAGCTGAATCTCCATTGGAGATTTCACTCATCGCCGCTTCTTGTTTGACTTCACAGCATTTGATGGAGTTGCAAGCACATAGATGAATAAGCCCACCAATGTCAGAACAGACACCAATGATCCATATTTAGCCAACAGCCTCTGCATATGATTGGTTCTTTTCAGGTCTATAGATTCGAGCAGAAAATTTTGTGAACTATAATGAGTACGCACAAAGTAGGAGACTTACCTTAGCCTGGAGCAAGTTGGATAATAACATGCAAGTTTGCAGAGAATGCCAGCACATGAAGTTGCAATTGAACATCAGAATTAGTAAGACAGGATAACTAATCACTAGTAATGAATTAATAGAACAAGTATAACTTACCCATTCAAACTTCTTTTCTGGAAGCTTGTCGGCAAGAACATCAATGGGCAGAATGGGGGTAGAATAAGCTTCCTACATTAGGTTAACAAACAAGGTTCAGCCACTGAATAAAAAATTAGACTGATACCTAAAGCATGATCAACCTACTACATTCATCCAGTAAAAAATCAATATTTAAGCAGGTTAACAAGAAACTAAATAACAGGATTCTTATCAATATCTTCTGCAGAAAAAATATGAGGTTTTTACATTGAGTAGTTAACTAGATAAGAGTGATCAAGAACTTTCCAATTGTAACCACTTCAGAAAAATAATTCAATTTGTGAAGCAGAATTAGAACTAAAATGTTGGCACATTCTCCTTCATGCCAATCATTTTCTTATGAACATTCTAGTGAGCCAAAAGTGAAATAAAACAACGCAAAATGCATCGCCATGGCATTTTTAGTCATATTCTTTTATAGATGAGATTAACAGGAATAATACCTGCAGTGCAGCCTTTGTGGGAATGCGGAATTTGATGACAGCAGGAGAACCATGGAACACACCCTTTGATTTAGACTCCAGGATAAAAGAGTGAGAAGCAGAAGAACCACTAGAAGTAACAGAAATCATATTGGTTATAAAGATCAATTGCTTTGCAGTCAATGCGATTTTAATAGGTATACTCACGCATCAAGCTTTTCCCATGTATTGGATGGGCTACCAGAGACAAGATCAAAGATATCTTGGGACCAACTATCATCGTTCAGACTCACATCATATGCAGTTCTGAAATATTATCAATTAAAGGAAGTTATCAATCTATGAAAATAAACATACAAACATTCAGGAAAATTCTAGCTAGAACACAAGTCTCGGATAGGCTGGAACATTCAGGAAGTTATTAAAAGAAAGCCAGCTACCATGAAGTTAAATTATTTATATCAGGTAACTCAATCAACTTGTGGGGGATGATGGCCAAAATATGGCGTACTACTGTAGCTTGCTCATTAGACACCCATGCATCATTCATCTGTTAGTTTTTTGTTTCCCAAAAGCCTTGTGCAATGGGCTGCTAGATAGCACCAAAATGGCCAATTTATCTAACTTTTATCTTAAATCCATCTTCGAATATTGTTATGGGTCTCACCTCCACCTCACCCACATACATCAAACGGCTACATCACAAGCAGGAGGTCAAGATGCGGCAAGATGAAGGCTTCAATATCGAAGGAGACAACCAACCCAAAAGATGCAACTTGAAAGCAACTTGGAATTGTAGAATTTCCATTTGAGCTCTATGTAATAAAGTCTCTTTTCATTTAATTATGTGGCAGCCTTTAATAGGTCTTTTTGAAACTTGATACAATGTATCCTATAAATGAAAGGAATGACAGGCAGAAACTAGACTTGCTGCTGTTCTTCAATAATGTGCTACTGCTCTGTATTTTCGAGCAAGGCAACAACTCATTTCCATTTTCCAGCAAGCAGCAGCCATAGGGGATCCTAGCCAAGCTTCACGACCTCAAACTCGGGCCTATACCAAGCCCATAACAAATATCCAAAATATAACTAACGAGTACCTGTGATATGATGTATAAGTTCTTTGCTTACTGACCCTCAATTATACATCATTGTTCTATTATCTAAAAGATAAGATTCTAATGGATGTAATTGTTACCATTTCTCCATTATCTATGCTTTCCTTAAATTTCTTCATCAAAAAAATATTTTTCCTCGGATACAAATACAAATCTTCTCTATCAACTGATTTTTCAAGTTTCTCAACTTTCTTTTTTAAAAAACTGATTATTCAGTTTTCAACCAAAGCATCGTCTCTTATATTTATTATGTTAGTACTTTCACAAATCTATATGATAGTAATTCCACCTGCAATAAGGCTATGACAGTAACTAAATAAGTGCATCCATCAGTATATAATGAGATTAACCATGAAACTATGCACACTACAAAATCCAGCCTCATGAAAATAAGAGTCATAAATTTCCCATTTGGGTGTAGATTGGTGTCGATCAAATCATAATATAAATAAAAGAGAAAAAAAAAGGCAAATTCTGCAAAAGTAATCAAAACATTAAGAAAAATTTCATAGGGAAGCAATTTCTTTTGAAGTAATTAGAATATAAAATAGGTATTATTTGTTGCATTTATGCAACCATAAGCAGGGAAGATAGCAAATAAAATACAATAAACCAACAAAAAGTAAACAGACAGCTAATGGTTCCTTGTTACTACAAGTTTCTTCAAAATAAGTTACTGGATAATGTTTGAATAGTCCTCAATTATTAGTCCTCCAAATTTGAATTTTGGAGATCTATTAAGAGAATTACCAAGACAATAAATGGTGCAACTTTACAATTATGAGAATGGCATCAAATAAAAAGTAAAATCAAAACTGCATCCACATAATGATGCGCAAAGAACCTGTCGAAGATTATCTTTACAGATTTTTTTTTAAAAAAACTTATATTAACCGAGATCTGAATATGTCCAGATCAGCACAGAGGAGATCATAAAACGGTTCATACCTACACCGCTAAATATTACTTTGGGCAACCACCTTGTGACAGCGCAAATAATTAGATCAAGAGCTCGGAAGAAAATTATATTAACAGTCACAGTAAGACGATATAGATGAATTTAATAATTTGAACATAAAAATTTAACAAATCCAGTTGTTTTTACCAAAATTTGAAAGAAAATGATTTTTAAAAATATTGTTAATAATATCACCAAATGAAAAAGAAAAAAGAAAAGTGAATCTGGTTTCGATCTGAAACGTGAAACATACGACGGCATTAACACAGATTATTTGACAAGGGTAAAAGAGTTCTACAATAGATCTTTGGAGTTAACTCACGACGATCCTTCGTTGTACAGATCGATCGAGACGGAGACGCGCTCGACGCCGGATTTGAGCCGCGTGAGGCTCGCCTTCTTGTGCGCGACCATGAAGGGGACATCGGAGCTCGCCAACACCGCCGATGAGGCGGTGAGGAGAACCGCCGGGATGAGGAAGAGCAGGAAGGATCCGTATCTCGGCATCGCCATGGCTAGGGTTTCGAGACCTTAATTAGAAAGGTGAAGGGGAGATATTTTGCAGTGACAGGTTGCCTTCTCCTTTCCCCTTAACAGTTAACACCCTCTGAAATGTATATGACTTTCACTCTTTCAGAAGTACTGCATGTAGCGGGTTCGGATTGGATTTGGTCCACCTTTTTACCCGAGCAGGAGACCCCATCCGAAATGGTCAACGTATCTTGCTTGATGCCTTTTAAGACATAGGTTAGACAAATCCTTATCAAAATCATAACTCGATATTGAATTATTAATTATTAATTTCTCTATTGAAACCAATTACTATTCTAGACCGGACCAAATCTCTTGGCTGGGTCAGACCGACCCTGGACACAACCCAACTTGTGAACCAGACTTGGATCAAACTAGTTATGACTCGGCTCGGGGACTCCATCCGACCATAAGTGATTCAGCTATAATAGCATCGCATTCAAGGGATGATGATCAATCCATTCAAAGCATATCCCTGTGGGAATCTAGGAGCAATCCTCGCCGAATACGCAGACCTGCTCTACAAAATAGACGAGACACACACATGTATACTCTCAATTCTAATTCTTATACACATCACCTCGAGTACGTCCTCACTTGAGCGCCAGAGTGTATTTGCAGATCGCCCCGGAGCTACATCCAACCATGAACTAGGAAGACTTGCAGCAACTCCAAAGAAAACCGATCGGGGGAAGAAAAGCTTGCTCCAAACTGGGAAGACTCACACAGAGTCACAAAAGAAATAGGAAAAGGAGCCTACAAGATCGCCGAACTCTCCAAACGAAAACTTCCATGCTCGTGGAATGTGGCCTCACTACGAACATATTACAACCAAATGGTTGGTGCACTCTTTTTCCTTCACTAAGGTTTTTTCTCACAGGGTTTTTTCATTGAAGATTTTAACGAGGCATAACCACGTGTAGGCCGAGCACTCTAGCTCGGTGGGATCTAATGTATAACTATAGTGATTATTCAATAAAGTCACTTTCTTCTTTTATAATTATTTGTATGCAGATAACTGCTTCTGCTCAAATTGTAAGAGTCTCCATCCCACTCCATGCACGTGCATCCCTCTCGACCCTAAATGTGGTCATCGACCCTAAATGCGGCATCCGACTCTAAATGAGACCCACTCGCTCTAAATGAGCGCGACCTCGGGTGTGGTCTTGCCTTGTGCTCTCAACGAGCTCAGCTTGACCCCAGGCGTGGTCCTCGACCCTAAATGTGGTCATCGTCCCTAAGTGCGGCCTCCGGCTCTAAATGAAACCGACACACTCTAAATGAGTGTGACCCCAAGTGTTGTCTTTTCTTACACCCCAGCGAACTTGGCTTGACCCAGACGTGGTCCTCAATCCTAAATGTGGCCTCTGACTCCAACCAAGTTCGACTTCGGCGTCCTCAACGTTTTCTAAAAACCCTAAGGGCCTGTTTGGATTGGAGTTAAAGGAGGGGACGAGAAAATTGTAAATGAAATATCCACACGAGATAGTGGGTGAATATTGTATTTGCTATAATTCTATGTCAACTAGCAATTTCAATATCTTCTTAAATGATTAACTAAGTTAGATGACAAGTACTGAAAGCAATCAAGAATCTAAGCAAATGAGCAATACTAACACAAGTCAATTTATAGTGATTCGGCAACCCTGCCTACTCCACTACCTAAGCACTCTGCTTAGAATTTAACTTATAATCCACTAGATGTTGAGTTCCTTACAATAAGGAATTTTTCCGGAAAGTCTCCGTTCTCCCACCGAAGGTACTTCCACACCCGAAAGTTTTCACCTTCCTACCGAGATCACTCTCTCACTTCACTATCTCCTAATGACACTCTAATCCTAGATTACAAGAGTGGATTTATGCCTTTTCACTAAGGCAACCACCATTCACGAATCACTCAAGACCTAACAACCTAAGTCTTAAACAAGTTTAATACATAACAAAAATACAAGTAAAAACAATAATAAAGAGCATAAATGTAAACAAAACCAATTGATGCTCTTTTTTGCTTCCTCCAAATCCTTCTAAGCCTCAAGAAGATTACTCTTTGAATCTAAGGAGACTTGAAGATGAGTAGAAGGCTCAAGTAGGGTAAGATGAGTAGAACTCAAGGAAATAGGCTCAATCTTTTAAGGATAGACTCAATGAAGTGTTTTGACCCTAAGAAGGCAGGTTTCAAGGCCTTTTATAGAGGCCATACGAAGAGGGGGTCGAAACTAGCCGTTCAACGGATCTATTTAGATATGTTGGTGAATTCGGTCGACCGTCGGGCGATCCTCGATCGATCGAGGGTCAGCCGAATAGATTTTGGAAAATTTCCAAAACCCTTCCGGTCGATCCTCAGGCGACCGTCGTTCGGCCGAGGATCGACCGTCGTTCGGCCGAGGATCGACCGAGGTTCGACCGATCTTTTGATCAGAAACTATTTTATGATCTTTGCTGATTTTTCGCTTTGGGTTCGATTTCAGGTTTCGTTTGGGTTTTGGCTTTGCATAAATACATGGAGAAGGGTGATTTGAAGCCTAAGAAGTATTTTACAACAAATTATAAACCTATACCTAACTTCCGACTTGATCGCCTCCGAAGCCGTCGACACTTGAATTTTCGCGATTTCTTTGTGATTTTTCGACAAACTTCACGCGCGTATCGATCGCCCAACCTGAGATCAAACATTTGATAAATCAATTAGTTTAAGTTTGTTATCATCAAAATCAAAATGGTGACCAAGGTTGAAAACCTTAGGCCAACAAAAATTTTCCCTTGTTTGGTTTTATGATTTTAATGGAGGGGAAAGGAAACATAGGGGAATAATTTACCTCGATCCCCCTCCAAATTCCAATTTTCTTTCAACTCCGATGTGGGGTTGAATGAGGGTGAATAAAATTATAAAAAAAAATCATCTAAAATAAATTTACAATATTACCCTTATTATTTTCATAAATTACAAGATTTTTATTAAACCCTGGTGGCATTGATCTTCTCATCCCTATTGGTTGGGGTTACTCTTCTACGATCAATTTCAGTCTTGTCTCGAAGCATCACATATAACACAAAAATAAAAAGGGTATAATTGTCTATTACATAAAAGATTTTTCTCATTTCCCTTCTTTCCCCACACAAGATACATCCAAACAATGTTAACTTTTTTCTCCCCTTCCCCTTACTAAACTATTTTCAAATAAGGTTAATTTTTACCCTTCCTTCCCCTCTGTTATGTCCTGTGTTTTAAAAAATTAAAAAAAGAAGAAGAAGTCAAACACCCTATTGCAGGAGTGGGTACATAGCAAGAAATGGAGAGGAGGGGTGTTGGAGAGGGGAGGTTTAAGGAGGGGAGAGAGGAAGCTAGTAATGGGAGGTTGAGAAGAGGAGGAGAGGGTACCTATGTGTGGAGGAGGAGCCGACGCGTGTGGTCAGTGGAGCTTGCCATCACAGGTTTCGAGGAATCGGAGGCTGGAGATTGTCGTTGTCGGAATTGTGGAATCAAGGTAGGAGATCTCATCCACTCTGTTTCTTTACTTCCATTGTTATCTCTGCCGAATTTGACGACGAAGACGAGGGGAAGAGACGGCTACGCCGTAGCCCACGCGGGCTAGCCGCGTGCGAAAATCGCACGCAACGACAGCATGTAGTGGCTGCGGGTTGCCATGCCATGGTTGGCTAGCTGGAGGGCTGCCACGTGCATGCAGGTAGCGCAGCCATGGCATCACCTAGTAGCCGAGCGCTGCCAGGGTGGGCCATCCGAGCCGCCGCTCGGTCGGTTGTGGGACTAAGCAGGGCCGGAGGGTCAAGGAGAGGGTGGGGTGGTGGAGGTGGCGGCTGGCCAGAAGAGGAGGGAGAGAGAGAGAGAGAGAGAGAGAGAGAGAGAGAGAGAGAGAGAGAGAGAGAGAGAGGTGTTTGAAAAAAGAAAAATAAATGGTGGTTATGTTAATTTGATGGTTTAGTTAATTAATAATTAAACTATTTAATTTTTGGTTAATTAAATTAGAATGTTTATTAAATTAATTTTTTAATTAAAAAGTGTAATGTTGTTTATTAAATGGGTGATAGTTGTGTTAGAAATTAGATTGTTTGGTGGACTCTGAGTTGGATGGAATTGAGGTGAATAGCAAACTTGAAGGTTTTTGCGTGCTTAACGTGATGGTGGGGTTGGTTTTTCAAGAAAATATTTTTAGGATATTCTCCTAGTAGGTTAGTTGTTGAGGTGTTTAAATAATATTAAATTATTAGTTTGAGAATTTAGTTGATTAATTGGTGTGAAATAATTGTACTTTGGAGGGTGGGTTAAGCGTGGGTTAAGCCTGCAAGTCTGTCGTTTCTTGTCTGTTGTTGATTTGTCATCAGAGATAAATTACAGAAATACCCTTGCTTCTGGTGTTTGCTTTGCTTCTTAAAATTTATTGAACTATTATTACACATTATTGTTGGACATTCCATGTAGAGAAATTATATGTGTTATATTTTATTATTGTTTATTGGTGTTTATTCTTGACCATAGTATGTTATGCTGATCATATGGTGTATTGGATTAGTTATCGTATACATATCATATTGTTATATGTGGTGTTGTTTACTTGTTGAGCATGTTATTATCATGGTGATCATATCATTATCACTTACGGTTGTTGTTATATTGTTGATCATGGTGATATACCTTGTTGCACCCTCTTGGAGTCGAGTTACATGGTTGTTGTCGACCTGGAGGCTACGACCTTGGAGAGGACTTCGATCCACGACTATTTCGGTGTGGTACCCCGGGGAATGGGAGAGGGTATGGAGATTGACTAGTTGCACTTTGGGCACCTTCGGGTGCGATGATGTCGGATGCGACGTCTGACGGGCTACCTGCTTGGTGGGGGTAGTCGCATCACCGTTGGAGCGGGCGATTGATGCCACTCTACATGTGGTAGAGTACAGGGTTTTTATCCAATGGTCCACACGCTGGTTGATTCGGTCGATGTTGTTAAGGAGTAGGTGAGGAATATTTGTTGTGTTCATCGCCTTTGATTGCATCTTAGGTCATGTTGTTATCCATGGTTGAGTTGACACTTAATACTTTTGTTGATCATATTGTGATTCTCCTACTCAACAACCGTTGATATTTATTGTTTTTTGCTTTAGACTTGCAGGGGTGAGCCGTCGATCTCTAGATCGAGGTGTAGATAGTCTTTAGTACAGCTAGTAGACAGTCGTAGATGGGGAGCTCAAATGGTGGCTACTTTTGTATTTTGTTTCATTTTGTCGCCTTATAACACTCAATCTTGTAATTGTAATATGTAGAACTATTTGATGTTTTGTTAAATCTTGTATTTGAACGGACGGTTCCCTATCGTATGTGCTGTTGGACTTTTCGAACATAATTATTGATTTTATTGTTCTCTTTTATATTAGGTTATGATTCATGGTTTTCCTTCCGCTGCGTGGTGTTCGAGTCGTCGTCGCGTCTCGGGATGGGTTCGGACAGGGGCGTGACACCCTCCCCTTCCTTCATTTCCCTTCCCCTTAATGAACTGTATCCAAATAGACCCTAAGTGTGGTTCTCGGCCTCAAACATGGCTTCCAACTCCAGACTCGAATGGCTTCGAGGAGAGCTCAAATTCAAAGGACCATCAATCCTATGGGCAACTACCGAGCAGGTAACATCGGTCCTAAATCTATTCAGGTTTGACCTAAAAACTTAGAGATGGTTTGTGACCGTAAGAAGCAGCTATCGACTAGTCAACGTCGGCTAAAGAAGCATCAAAATGTTTCAAAGCTCGAATAACTACCGACCAGACGACGTTGGCTAAAGCAAAGCAGCCCTGAGCACCATACTCAGCTCTAGAAGCATTTGCCGATCAGATAACGTCGACACCTACCAAACACTTAGCTCTGAGCGAACAAAACATCACAAGCAACAAACAACATGTAAAGACATCAAAAGTAATGCAAAAAAAAAAAACATTTCGCAAATATTTACAAGCCCGCTTGGGTGAATGCTTAAAAACTCACAATGGGGGCAAAATTCATTACAAACACATAAATTTTTAGATTTATGCCTCGTTTGATTGACATGAGAAGTAAATTTTTGAAAAAAATTATAATTCTCATGAATTAACTTTCCACGTATGTTTCTAGGAAAGTACTAAAAATATGTTTGGTTGATAAAAAAATATTGATAGAAAATGTAACTTCCCACCAATATACCATTTTTATAAATTAATATTTTAATATATATATATATATATATATTAGAATATATATAGAAAATTAAATTTTTTTATAAATTAATATTTTAACACATATACATAAAATATAATATATATTTTTCATATATAACTAATATAATATATAGTTTATTATATATGAAAAATTAATTTCTATATAGAGTTGATTTAAAAAATGACATATTTTGCTCAAAAATAAATTAAAATAAAATAAATGAATCAAGAATTTATAAATGATCTAATCTCATAACGTGGACAACATAAATTATAAGTTTAGCATTAAATACAAATGTGATAATACAATTGTCTTTTTCTTTCAAATACAGTGCAGAAAATGCAACTTACCTAGGTCTCCCTAGGTAAGTTACTTCCTGTATTTTGCAGAAAGTTACACTTTCTTAGAAAGTTGTACTTCTTGCAAACTACATGAAGTGTGTCAACCAAACGACACCTTAAGTAGGAGGGTCGACATCCTTAGGAGCTCCGAGGATATTCTTCGAGGCTTCAGCGACTGCTGTAGGGGCTTAAGGGGGATTCGACTTGGCTACAACGGCCAAGGCCTCGGTCTCGGCCTCTCTTGACAGATTCAGAGTGTCCTCCTCCCCCTTTGGAGCAAACTCCTCCACAAGCCCCCCATCACAGATAGTCTTGGAGTAAGCCATCGTAGAGAGGTTTGCCCCAGGGCAAAGGAACTTAGCTTGTTCCATGGCCCTCTCGAAACCTGGAGCAACTTGCAATGCAGCCTCGTCATGGTACTCGTCGACCTCCCCCTCGAGTCTACGAACTTCGGCATGCAGTAGGGCGACTTCAACTTTTGATTAGGCATCTGACTTGGCCGTGGCGTTAAGCATGAGATGCATCGCCTCCAGCTTCTTTCCCTAGACTTCAGCCTCTTTCCTAACAGCCTTGACCTTTGTCGGGCACTTGCAAACTCCTCCTCACCAGCATCGTCTCTCCCTAGCCTCGGTGAGAGATCCCTTAAGGTTGAAGATCCTTGCTTCATTGCTCTCTTAGCTCCAATTGGTGATTGAGCTTCAGCCCCTCCATCTTCCGAGCCAAGATCGTTTTCGCCTCTTGTATATATAGGTGCCAACCTCTTCTCTACGACTCATGCTATCTCGGCCAAGCGGACTCGGTGGACCTCAAGATACCTCAGCATGTTGGCAAGACCAACCCTCTCCAGCAGACTAACAACATCGTCAAACTGAATAAGCTCATCGCAAAAAAGGTGGAAGGGGAAGTCCTCGAACCACAAGGAGTCCGACCTGGCTGAGCTATGGAATCCATGCAGTCGATGCTGGGCTTGAATTGGATCAGCCATCCACAAGGGCTTAGGGGTGCGAGAATGAGTCCCCGCCTTTGCAGGTCTCCTAGGGGCTCCTCCCTCTCTTTCCTCTTCTTTGAGGGCGCCGACGATAGGACCAGGGGAGGAAGACGACGGGCCCCCATAGGCTTCAAGGAGCCTTTCGTCTCCGAGGACATCGGCCTTGGCTTGCCACTGATCCTTAAATGGTTCGACGGAGGAGGACTCTTAAGGGGCACATGCTCGACATTTGCATTCCCTTTATTTGCCTCAGTTTAGTCTAGAGGGCGTCCGGGTCCATCTTGGGGGCCATGGCGTCTGCAAAAATACATATCAACAGAGCTCGATTAGAGGATAAACAAAGATAATGAAAAGTGAGAAGACCTCCTAAATTGGCCGACTTACTGATATACTCAACGACTCCAGTCCTGGTCCCATCTTAGCATCTCCCTGCATGATAATGGAGTAGAGGGGTCGCACTGGTCTAGGATCCTTATCATGACATTCTCATCTAGTGCAAAGAAGTTGTTCTCCAGCATCAAGATACTTGTAGGGTCAAGTCTCCAGTAGAGCGAAAACCTCTCGGAGGTCGAGACCTCGTCCAAAAAGAATTGGCAATCACTCTCCTTGGACCTGACCCCGAAGAACCTACTCTTGAAGCCCTTGTAAAAGCTTTTGAACAACCCAAATAGCTTTTTTCCTGGGAACTGCTCAGGGAGACGCACCGGCCCTTGAGTGTCCCCTTCGCCTGGAAGAAGCTGAAGAAGGCGTTGAGACTCGACCTAACGCCGAGAAATTTCATCAAGATCTCAAAGTAGTGGACGAACGCCCAGATGTTTAGATGGAGTTACGAGGGGGCTATGTTCACTTGAACCAAAACGTTGCATTCAAAGTCGGTGAAGGGGAGCATAACATCAAGATCCTCAAAGATCGCCCGGTACATAAAAATGAACTCAGGGTCCTCCCTGACATGGAAGACCCTATCTCTGGCAGAGCAAGGCAAGCACTCGAAGGCCTCCATGTCGCTTGCTCCGGACAACATCACATGGTTGCGAAACTCTATGATGCTCCCTTGGTTTCTCATCACCGACCTTTCTCACTTTATTTCCTCGTGGATCCATTGGTACGGGTCTACGACAATCCCCACCCTACTCACTACCAACACAAGACTAACATCATTCTTCCCCATCAATCCAATGAAACATGAGACCTAAACAAATGAGGGGGGAGTCAATACCAACCTAAGACTGATCCTGATAACGCAAAAGCAAAGAGATAAGGTCTAAAAGACTCATTGGTAATGAACGAGATCGAGAGAGGAAAGCGGCGTATTGAGTGCACCAGAAGACAATCTCAAATGAGAGTAGTGAGCGACAATGGGGTAAGCCTAAGAGCAATGAAGACAGAACACGAGAAGAGTCGAACATGAGAAATGGGTGGAGTTTTGTATCTTGAAAAGTAGTAACCTCCTTATCCAATGGTTGACATTTGCATCTCATCGGTAGAGCAGATTTTGACCGATCACTCCATCAGCGGTGGAAGCCCAATTGCCTCGAATCTAAACAGCAAGATCCTCGTACCATAATTGCTCCCTGCCAAAATTAAATGCTATAAAAGCGGACATCAATGAGAGGTCGACACGTAGAAAATACATTCCGTTTTCCCACAACCATCATACTGTATGCAGAAATCGAAAAGTCGCAAAATGACAAAAGTAAGATACGTTGAGCTCACCTACCTCGGTGATTTGACTCAGGGACAAGATTTGGCACATGCTTATGTCCTGATCCGAGGTCAGAAGCTCAACAAGTGATTAGGTGCTCGGCACATACAGGAAGCTCGGCAAACAGACGGAGGTCGGCACATTGTTAGAGTTTGACTCGAAGTCGTCGAACTATGACCAAACTTGGGGGATGTGGACTGGACCAACTCTTTGGCCCGATCAGACCGACCCCGGATGTAACCCAACTTGTGAACCGGATCCGAATAAAACCAATTACGACTCTGCCAAGGGGCTCCACTCAGCCATACAAGGATAATAACATCTTGTATTTATCATAAGGGATTCAACCATAATAACACAACATTCAGACGGATGGCGATCTATCCATTCAAAGCATATCCCTGTGGGAACCCGAGAGCAATCCTCGCTGAATACCTAGACCTGTTTTACAAAATATACGAGACACACACAGGTATACTCTTGTTCCAATTCCCATACAAACCACCTTGAATACGTCCTTACTTGAGCGTCGGAGTATCTTTGCAGGTCGCCACAGAGCTACGTTCAGCCAAGAACAAGGAAGGTTTGCAACACCTCCGATCTCAAGCAAGAACATATTCAAAATTATTTTTTAAAATCAAGTACTTAATCAAAACTAATAGGACTTATTGTTCCTAGCATTCGGTTGGAGGACAAAAAGAAAAAAATTGGTGAGATAGGAGATATCAAGAAGATTGTCTATGTTGAGTTATGGAATAGTTATTGTGATTTTCATATATAATAAGTATATATTTAGAAAATGATTTTAAAATATGAAATCGAATATTGGTTTTAAAAATTGGTTTAAATTAATAATTCCAAAAGAAACTAAAGTTGATCCAAAAATCTGTCACAAATTGATATTTTTCCCAAAAAAATCATCTTGAATTATTTTAGTGTCAATGTTCCAAAAAAATATAACAACTTCGCATCATTCTTTTTCAAAGATAACAAGTTCATATGAAAGTCTTTAACGGCATAATTAAGTCTCACACATAGAAAATAAGTTCATAACAAACTCAAATAAACATATCACGAATTCATAATTGACGATGATGAGTAGATGCACCACAAAAGCTTTGGCCTCTTTGGGTGCACCTACGAGCATACGTTATGCACGCAAAAATAGACTCTCATTAAACACATACAGTGACATCTATAAAAATCTATGGCTCATTATATTTTGCTACTTCTATTCTGCTTCTTGTATTCTTTGATCATCACAGCAAGCTCTGTAATATATTTTCTACCATCAACATAATATTATTATGTAATACCCGTGAAGTTATTAAATTTTTGCATATTAGTTTTATTGGGATGAGCGTGACGCATAACAGCGCGTGTAGAGTTAATCACGGTTGGGCGCGAAATGAGGTGAGAGAAGTGAGGTGAGACCCTTGCTCAATCTAAATTACTTAAATTAGAATTAAGTTTGTGTCAAGTCCGAGTTGGGCTCGATCCGAATCCGAGGGTGTGATCGAAGCTCGAATCGGACTCATTTTTGTGCAAATTAGGCCGAGTTAAGTGATGAGGGGTAAATTGGTAATTTAGGCAATTAAAAAAATAGAACTAGAGCCACCTGGGGCATACGGCTCCAAGGAGGAGCCGCACGCTACCCAAGGAGGCATGAGGGAGAGGGATGAACCGGAGAGGGAATCGGCCGGAGATCGGTGCTTTATTGAATCGGATTCGATGCGGGACTTCTTCATCGTCTTCCTCGTCCTTAATCCAATCCTAGGTGAATGGTTTATTCATGAAAAATTTGAGGTCTTCCTTCCCTCTTTGGCCGCCTCTTATCATGAGAAAAAATCCGGATTCTTCTCTACAATTCTTGATTCTTTTTCCATTGGGTTTGAGACGTGTTTCTTGTGTCGATTTTTTCTTGGAAATTAGAGGTTAAAGCCATGAAACCTAGGCAATGGAAACTTTTTCTCCTTGGTGGTCGCCTACTACCAAATGAAAATTCTTGAGAAATTTTATGATTTATGAGTTTCTCTTGATTGATATAAGTTGTATTACCTTCGAGCATATCTTTCTTTTAGGATTAAAATGGTGGAATGGTAAAAGTAAAAGGAATAGGAAAACCCTAGGTAAAACCATGTGGCCGCCTGTGTCATTGCCTCTTCTTATGGCTGCATGTTGTAGAGGAGGGGTTGATTGTGACGTGCAGTCAATGAATTTAATTGGGTGGGTTTTAAACAGTGAGCTTTGGATGGAATTTAAGGTTTGGAATTTTAATTTGTTCCTAGGTATTGCTTCACACACCAAAGCTTAGGGAAGAGTGATTGGTTTACTTAGATGGTTTGTTGAATTTGTATAAATGCTGAAATTGTAATTGCTGAAATTACTATTGGCTGAAATTAAAATTTCTGAAAGCATGGTTTGCTGAAATTATATTTTCGCTGAAATTATAGTATACTGTAATTATTGTTTGCTAAAATTTGATAAGGTTTGATGCTGGAATTTTCATGTAATTTGATGCTGAAATCTTATATGATTTAATGCTGGAAATTTCACATAATTGATGCTGAAAATATCAATTGCTAAGAATTACCTGTTTGCCGAAAACTTGGTTAAATGCATGCTGAGTTAATTCTATTATTTGAGATGTTGATTTACTATATAAAGTATCGATGTGACCTATCGATCTTCAAGTACGCTATGGTTAAAAACTTTGAAAGTGTTTTGCTGACCTGAACAATAGTGTACGATGAGTAAACGGGGAGTTACAATAGGCTGGAATTGTTGTTGTGAGTGTTCAACGTACGGGCCGGGTTACGAACCCTGTACGACATTATTCCGGCTTGCTGTAAATACTGAAAATTTATCCTGATATCAGTAGTAAAATTTAACTTCTACATGTAGACATGAGGGTATGGCCTGGAGTAAGAAAAATAGAAAGTTAAATATAGAGAGAGATACGGACTGACGTTCCGCGAGACATAGAAAAGAAGTGTTTAGGAGTTGGTGGTTCTTTAAATTGATATTTATTGGGCCTCATTAGGCCGAGTAGTGTGCATGGCGCACGAGGCATTGTTGGGCCTTATTTGGCTGAGTGGTGCGCTCCGCGCACAAGATGGTAATGGGCCGGGTAGGCCGAGTAGTGTCGTATCGTGCATGAGATGACATTGGTCCGGATAGGCCGAGTGGTGTGCATCACGCACGAGATGATATTGAGCCGGATAGACCGAGCGGTGCGCACCGCACATGAGATGATATTGGGCTGGATAGGCCGGGTGGTGCGCATCGCACACAAGATGATATTGGGCCAGATGGGCCGAGTGGTGCACATCGCGCACGAGATGATGTTGGGCTGTGTTGGGCCAAGTGGTACGTAACGTACGAGTTATGGGCACTGAGGCTAGAGGACCTTCCTAGCTCAGTGAGCCCGAGTGACATGGATCGGAGGCCCTTTCCCGACCGAGTTATGGGCACTGAGGCTAGAGGGCCCTCCTAGCTCAGTGAGCCCGAGTGACATGGGTCGGAGGGCCTTTCCCGACCGAGTTATGGACACTAAGTCTAGAGGGCCTTCCTAGCTTAGTGAGCCCGAGTGACATGGGTCAGAGGGCCTTTCTTGACCGAGCTAGGGCACTGAGGCTATAGGGCCTTCCTAGCTCAGTGACCCCGAGTTGAGAGGTTTACTGAGGGTGGTCGGCCTAGCGAGTCCCTCGTGAGTTATAAGCGGGTAACTAGAGGACTGCTCTAAATGGGCTGAGTTAGTTTGTGTGATGCGCGTAGCGCACGAGTTACTAAAGTAATATGTATCATGATTATATCAGTCATTTGAACACAAAGATAATTACTGCATTAGTTATTTACATGTTTTGGCTTGGTGATGGTCGAGACGACCATTTACTGAGTTTTTTGAACTCACCATTCTTTTCTGTATGTTGTTTTGCAGAGCGTGATCATTGAGTTATGGCGCGACTGGTGGCAACAGACTTCGTTGGCGGTTTCGTGAAACTCATTGGTGTAGTCTAGTTGAGTCGGATTTGAGCTTATTTAAGAGACATATAGTTTGTCAGAGTCTTGTAGCTACTTGAACTTATATGGCATTGATACTTGGTTATGTAGCTTTTACTTAAATTGATACTGAGTAGCTAGTTTGATGATTAAGGTGTATGTTATGACATCTTGACTTGGTTATATTGCATGGATAATTGTGTTGTATGGTTTAGGCTTCGGAGTGTCTGTCCGCACTCTGGCCGGTCACGTGACCCAGATTTGGGGCGTGACAAAATGATATCAGAGCATGTGATTAGGTCCAGACTACATCATTATGGCATAGAGTACCGTATAGGCATTTGATAGTATGTTAGTATACAGTGTGTCCTATTTCACGAGACTTAGCTATGGAGCTTGCACGCACCAGCAGCGGTACGTATGATCATTTAATAACTTTCTATTGAAGTGCTAGATTTATGTATTGTATGAATTGTGACCTGCATAGAGATTCTGGGTGTATTGCTATGAATGGGCTGAAATTCCATGAGGTTGCATGTTGAAATTTTTATGAAACACTATGCTGAAAATTTTTAATTCTACAAGCTGAAATTTTATGATGAAGTGTGCTGAAATTTCATATCATTGTAGATTGAAATCTTCGTATAGTAGTATCCTTAAATTTTTTTAGTTGTATGCTGAGATTTCATAGCAATATACATAGATTAATTTTGTCATTGCTATTAGAATGTCACATACTCTAAAATGGTTCTAGACACTATAAAAACAAAGTGCAGAATTCACCTTTTGTGAGGTTGAAATATCGGCCTTAGGTTGACATTTTCAGCGAAGGGTTGACAAGTTAGGAAATTTGAAATCTCTATTATTTTTTTTTATGCTGAAATCAGGAGTCGTTGGATAGATAAGGAAATATGCTAGATTGTTTGGAATTTTTCCGAGTTGTTGGATAAGGTTTTGGGTGCGAATGGTTAATGACGTGGGGGTGCGCCGTGCTGAAATTGTTCGGCCGAGTGCTGAAATTTCGGTGCATGACGACTTTCCATGTACATTTTCATTGAATAAGAAGCCAAAAATTAAACTGCAATAGGTGTAATGGTGGGTGGTACAACGGGTAACTAAGGGTTTGGGCCCGAGATGAGGCCGTGTGGGGTGCACTTGTGCGTGCAGCCGAGAGAGATGAACATAGTTGTACCCACCCGAGCTAACCACCTTTTATTTATAATATATGTTTCTTTCTATTATTGGATGTGCTTGTGGTTGTGTTGTGATGGCCGAGCTGGGAAGTGCGTTAGCATGTGAAGCTAATGCCCGACTTAGTGAGTTGATATTGGGTTGAGATATTCGTCGGTGGGCCATGCCGACGATTGACCCAAGTGGCACCGATTGGAGGACATTTCCCAATCGAGTACCTAGGGCACTGAGACTAGAGGGCCTTCCTAGCTCAACGGGCCCGAGGTGGGAAGTTCACTAGGGAGGCTAACCTAGTGAGCGACTTGCGAGTTGTGTATTGTGGTTTTTGAGGATTTCCTATTTTGGTCGAGTTAGACCGGAGGGTGCATGACGCGCACGAGAGATCTATTATTGAAGATCCTCACATTCTTTATAGCAGCTTATTGATATTCATGCGGTGTGCCTATGATAATTTTTTTATGCACGTATGTTATTTAACTCCTGGGTGTGACGTGTAGTACAATGTTAATATGAAAAAAAAAAAAAGGATGGAAGCACTTATACTAGTGTTAAAATCTAAAACTCGTTAAGTAATAATGAGTTACTAGAATTCCCTTCTAGGATGGTTGGATAGTGAATGGTTAAGCACATATACGTCTTGGATTGATTCATTTGATTAGAGTGGTGAGGGTGCACGGCGCCCGAGAGGGTGAAGCGGGGGATAGGTCGGACTCGATGCGGCCATGTCCGCACCCGTGGTATTGGCAGGTTGCCTAAACCATTCATGTAATACTATTGGTGTGTATTATTGTGAATTTTCTTATTCTTGTGATGGTGCTTGTGCTTGGAGCATGGCGGGCTGAGAAGCGCTTTGGTTGGTGGAGCTATCGCCCGACTAAGCGAGAGGATTATGGACCCATGAAGCTCATCAGCGAGCCACATTGACGACTGACCCAGTGAATGGCATTGGTTGGAGGACCTTCCCAACTAGGGGAGGGCTACCCGGGCTAGTAGGTCATCCTATCTCGGAGGGTCGGGGCAAGAAGCTCGCTAGGCTGTGTCCCAGCGACTGACTCGCAAGATTGTCAAATATTGTGTTGTGATATGGCCGATGTGTTTAGATGTGTGGAGGCGCACTAGATGGTTGCTTAAAGTTGGGACTTGTACACGATAGGATAATATTTATATTTTTATCCAATGTTGTTTAAAAAAAAGGGGGATGTGTGCCTGTGTATTGTGCGTGTGATGCTGTTAGAGTGCATTCCTAACGTGGGAGGGCGGCAACGCTAGAGGGCCTTCCTAGGCTGGCTGTCCCATGGATGGGTACGTGCTAACGGGCATTCCTAGCACCCTACCCGGCGGTGCCGTGTGTATACGTTAGAGGGCTTTTCCTAATGTTATCCTCGGCTTGCGTGCTTGTATGCTTACTATTGCGTGATTTATGAATATGGTATTGGCCGAGATCGATCGGAGTGGGTGTGTGCGCGAGCGCGCACACGAGGTGCAAATGGACATTGCGTTAATGTGTGATGATTATGGGTCTATAGATGGGATAGATTAGCTGGTACCTTTGTGAGTTTAGGACTTGTGGGAATCCGAGAGTGGAGGGTGCCCATGTGGGCACCCCAGGACTTGGCAAGGTACCCCAACCACCTGAAGATATGGGTAAGTGCACACGTGTAAGTTTTTTTCAGAGGAGGATATTGCCTTTGTGGCTGAAAACTTTGGCTTGGTAAATTTTGTTTAAAAACTTCTGAAAGTCAAAATGATATGTCGAAAACTTCGACCTAGCAATCGGTATGGTTAATGAGGTCGACGGGTCGACGTGGTCGGATATTTCGAGGGCCGACATTTAGGTCGTGGAGTGAGTACTCTTGACTACACCCGAGTTGAGAGCGGTGAACGAGCATACACATCGTGTCTGTTGAGAGTGTGAAGGTTGGACCAGCGTGTTTTGGTCGTTTAGGAACCGTGGCGAAAGGGGTGATATAATCACCTTGCTTGGTTTGTACTGGTGCTTGGACTAGAATTTTAGCAGGAAATTTATGGGCAGCCTAACACACTTGGCTGCGTCGAGGGGCCCACGATCTCGAGAATTTGCGGCCTGCCTGGGTGGCGGGGCAGTTATCTCGGTGATTGACACTGGCCACATGGTGGCGCACTTGCGAGTGCGGTCCACATTTGTGGATATGCTGCGGGCGGTCCAGAAGGAGGATGTATTCTGTGTTTTGACCAGAGACCTAGTGGAAATGGAAAAGGATTACTATGGACCTTGTGGCTGGATTGCCAAGGTCGAGAGGAGGTAATGACTCTATTTGGGTTATTGTTGATCGACTGACCAAATCGGCACATTTCATTCAGGTTAAGACGACCTTTCGGTATGGGCCGGATATTGGGCCGCATGGGCCGAGTGGTTCGCATCGCGCACGAGATGATGTTGGGCCGTATTGGGCCAAGTGGTATGTAACGTACGAGTTATGGGCACTGAGGCTAGAGGGCCTTCCTAGCTCAGTGATCCCGGATGACATGGGTCGGAGGGCCTTTCCCGACCGAGTTATGGGCATTGAGGCTAGAGGGCCCTCCTAGCTCAGTGAGCCCGAGTGACATGGGGCGGAGGGCCTTTCCCGACCGAGTTATGGGCATTGAGGCTAGAGGGCCTTCCTAGCTCAGTGAGCCCGAGTGACATGGGTCGGAGGGCCTTTTTCGATCGAGCTAGAGCACTGAGGGTAGAGGGCCTTCCTAGCTCAGTGACCCCGAGTTGAGAGGTATACTGGGGGTGGTCGGCCTAGCGAGCCCCCCGTGAGTTATAACTTATAAGCGGGTAATTAGAGGATTGCTCTAAATGGGCCGAGTCAGTGTGTGTGGTGCGCATAGCGCACGAGTTACTAAAGTAATTTGTACCATGATTATATCAGTCATTTGAATACAAAGATTATTACTGCATTAATTATTTACATGTTTTGGCTTGGTGGTGGTCGAGACGACCACTCACTGAGTTTTTTGAACTCACCATTCTTTTCTGTATGTTGTTTTGCAGAGCGTGATCATTGAGTTATGGCGCGGCTGGTGGCAGCGGACTCCGTTGGTGGTTTCGTGAAACTCATTGGTGTAGTCTAGTTGAGTCAGATTTGAGCTTATTTAAGAGACATATAGTTTGTCTGAGTCTTGTAGTTACTTGAACTTATATAGCATTGATACTTGGTTATGTAGCTTTTACTTAAATTGATACCGAGTAGCTACTTTGATGATTAAGGTGTATGTTATGTCATCTTGACTTGGTTATATTGCATGGATAATTGTGTTGTATAGTTTAGGCTTCGGAGTGTCTGTCCGTACTCTGGCCGGTCGCGTGACCCAGATTTGGGACGTGACACATTATTTTCGTTTCTCATATGACGCTTTGATGATTTCTTTTTTGTTGTTCTTTCTGAACTTGAAGAAGTTTCCTGAGTCGAATGCGCTTGTTTTTTCTGAACTTGAAGAATGAAGAAGAAACAAATTATCGCCAGCATTTGACATAATCTAGTTATGCAAAATACATCAAGCAATGACAAGATCCACTTGGGTTAATATGGAAAGAAAGACCTTGCACTACTAGAAATTGAGTCTTCAGCAATGGCTATCAGCAACGGCCTCTCAAGCTGTTGCTATTTGCAACTTCATTCTTACGGCCGCTCAAGCCGTTGCAGATATATTGTATCTGCAACGGCTTTCTAACGGACACGCGAGCCGTTGCTGATGATTTCCCGACGTACGGCATGTTGTCTGGTTGGAGCACTCACGGCCGACTCTCTTGTCCGTATTGTATGGAACACTCTAAATCAATCAGTCTTCAGAACGGACGAAAAATATCATTCTTTGATTGTCATCGTCGATTCCTACCAGCTAATCATCAGTATCGAAGGAATCGTAATAAATTTACTAAGGGCAGAGTCGAAAGAGATGGGCCACCACCGATGTTGTCTGGTGAACAAATGTTAGCACGTGTTTCAGCACTTCCAGATATAGTATTTGGTCGCAATGAAAGAGTGTCAGGTTTTGGCCAAACACATAACTGGGTGAAAAAAAGTATCTTTTGAGAATTGCCCTATTGGAGTTCATTATTGATTCGACATAATTTAGATGTCATGCACATTGAAAAAAATGTGTTTGATAATATTTTCAATACTTTGATGGATATTTTCGGAAAAACTAAAGATAATGTCAAAGCCCGACATGATATGAAAATACTTTGTAAAAGACCAGAGTTGGAGTTACAAGAGGTCAACGGACGATATCTGAAACCGAAGGCCCTATATGTGTTAAATAAACAACAGATCAAAGATATTTGTCAATGGGTAGAAGAACTCAGATTACCCGATGGATATGCTTCAAACTTATCTCGATGTGTGAACGTCGATGATTGCAAAATATCAGGGATGAAGAGCCATGATTGTCATGTATTCATGTAGAGATTACTTCCGATCGCATTTCGAGATCTTCTACCTGATAATATTTGGGGTCCGTTGACTGAATTAAGTATGTTTTTTAGAAACAACTGTGCAAATGTCCTTCGAGTCGAAGATATGTCAACACTTGAAAATAATATTGTTGAAATCATATGCAAGCTGGAGCAATTTTTCCCTCCTGTATTTTTTGACTCGATGGAGCATCTACCGTTACACTTGGCATACGAGGCACGAGTTGGTGGCCCCGTTCAATATCGGTGGATGTACTTATTTGAAAGATACATGAATCGTCTGAAGAAAAAAGTAAAGAACACCGCAGCTGTTGAAGGATCAATATTTGAATCGTATATCATCCAAGAAATTTCCTACGTGGTCTCACGTGCCTAGCGAGCACGTCGACATGTTATGGCGCGAGTTTGAGGCACGTATTATTATTATTTTTACATGCATGATGATTAATATTGGTGCTGATATTATTATTCTACAGGCTCGCTATACATGGGCTGAGCACCAAAGGCCCTTCATTTACGCTGCCTGGGAGGCTATTTCCCGGGCAAGGTACAACGGGCAGCTGGGGCAGGCCCGGTCCCAGGCGATGGCACGAGCTGGGACTACTAACATCGCGGAGACTCGGGGATACGACCCCGATTGGATTACTCCGGATATATGAGACAAGCTCATGGGAATATGGTCGACGGATCGATGGCAGGAGGTTTCTCGGAATGCGGCTAGAAATCGCATGTCGGAGGGAGCAGCGCGTCACACCGGCAGCTCTATTGCATTTGTAGTGCACGCGAACCGTATGGTAAGTATACCTTTTAATTATATATTTTATTTGTTATTATGTGTACTAATTAATGTATTTGTTTTGTAAATGTAGACGACCCTCCCCGATGGCGGTGTTTGAGCGGACTCACCGTCGAGCACATGGGACGGGGGAGTACATCCACAACCGCGCTGCATACATTATGGTAACTATATATTTGTTTAAATTATTCATTATATATTTATAATTTAAGTTTTATGATAAATATTAAACAAAAAATCAAACTCGAGTAGGAGACCTACAGCCAGACGGTGGTGCAGCGCGGGGGCACCCCCGAGGACTTTGACGCAGCAACGTGGGTCGAGGCCGCAGGTGGCTGGGACCGTGGCCGCGTATATGGCTTTGCAGATAGTGGTCATGCGCGAGCCGTACTAGGGCCACTTGGGGCACCGACCCCTCCGGTCGCTGGTGAGCGGCCGTCCACCTCCAGATCCAGTTATGATCATAGTAGCAGAATAAGGACTCTAGAGGAGACGGTCGCGCGTCAGAGTCAGATGATGGTGGAGATACATGCTATGCTACGCAACATGTCAGGTCATCCCGAAGCAGGCATCTCTTCGGCATCATCTCATCCATCGTCCTCGAGTCAATCCACGCCGGTGTACACTCAAGCACTCCAGACCCTGCCAAATGATCCAGGCCATCCTCCATCGTCATCGTGAGATTTTTTTTTATATTGACTTTGTTACTGAAATATTATACTTGTTTAATTTATTTTGTTTGGATATTGATACTTCAATTTTGCATTTGAATAGTTTTTATACTATTGTGGATAATTATTAATATAAATATAATTATTTTGATGTATATCTTGGTGTATTTGTGATGTGTGAATGAATGTGTGTATGAGTGTATGGGTGTGTGAGTTATATATCAGATAATGTATCAATGTATCAATGGAAATTTGAAATTTTAATTTTTTTCGTTACCAGGTTGACATCATCAGCAACGGCTTTCCCATGGCCATCCGTGGGAAAGCCGTTGCTAAAAGTTTATCGAAAGCCATTGCTGATGACCTACAACAACGACTTAGCAACGGGCTTCTACTAATGGCGTTGCTACGGGCTCACCAGCCGTTGCTATTAATGTTATCAGCAACGGCTCCGCGTCCGTGGCAAAACCGTTGCTGATAATATTTTTAGCAACGGCCGCTCGAGCGGCCGTTGCTGATCCGTTGCTAACTTATCAGCAACGCGATTTTCTGCCACGGCTCCATTGCAACGGCGCCAGCCGTTGCACGCCGTTGCTGATGATTTTCAGCAATGGCTCAGCAACGACATCACGTAAGAATCTTGAAGTGATTTTTTAGTGAACGAAATGCACGCTCAATAGAAGTTCGAAGAGATGAATGTCAAAGGTTGAATAATTCATTAGCATTTGAAAGACTACGAGAGGATCTTTCCTTAAGATGATATTTTACACCATGATATGGTGCAATAAAGCTTGGGATAAATTTACGAAAGGACTAAAGCTTGTGTCTGAAGTCGGCAACATAATATGCTTTTCAAGATTAAGATTAATGGCCAATTAAGATAAAAACATGGCCACTATACTATCTAAAAAGAGTCCATATTTTGCCCCAAAATAAATTATCGTGAATCATTTCACTTGATAAGCTTTAATATAGCTAACCAAAATTATAGAACCACTATATATAATTCTTTTTTTCAGGAATTTCTCAAAATTAGATTTTGGGACAGAAAAATTCTCTTATCCGAATTTTGGGGGTCAAAATTCCCAAAATCGAAACGTCGTGGATTTGATACCCATTTTACCCCTAGGTCAAAGTCTCTAACCAATTAGAGACTTTGGATAAAAATTAAATATATATATATACATATATATTTAAAAAATAATTTTATTTTATAAAAAATTATAATAAAACTGAGGTGTTAGAGTCTAAACAATGTATTTTCAAACTCTTTAATTCGTTAGACACTTTTGCACAAATTCTATAAAACTAAATTTAAATTAAAAATTTCGTTATAGACTTTTGCACAAATTCTATAAAACTAAATTTAAATTAAAAATTATGAAATATTTTGATAAAAAATATTATTTTGAACCACAACACATTTTTTGTATTTTAAAAAAGATATTTCATTAATTTTTTTTTTAATTATAAAGCTATTATAGACTTTGGGCAAAAGTCTCTAATACATTAGAGATCGACTTTCGCCCAAAGTCTATAAAATTAAATTTAAAATAAAAATATTGAAATATTTATTGTACAAAATATTTTGATAGACTTTAGCATATCTTTTGTATCACATATATATATTTTTGTAAATTAAATTTTATTTTTTATAATTAAAAATTATTATAAACAAAAGTCTCTAACTCTTTAGAGATTTTTGTGCAAAGTCTGTAATAGCTTCATAATTTTTTAAAAACATATTTGAATTCATGAAATAATTTTTTAATGATACATAATATGTACTATGATCCAAAAAAATATTTTACGTCGAAATATTTCATAATTTTTAATTTTAATTTTAATTTATAGACTTTGTGCAAAAGTCTTTAATGCATTAGAGAGTTTGAAAATATATTTTATACTATAATATCATATTTTTATCATAAAAATATTTTATAAATTTAAATTATTTTTATATTATATATATATATATATATATATATATATATATATATATATATATAAATTTTTTACCAAAGTCTCTAACCAGACCTAGGGGTAAAATTGATATCTAATTCATTAGATTCTAATTTTGAGAATTTTGATCATCAAAATTTGAATATGAGAATTTTTCTCTTCCAAAATCCGATTTTAAAATATTGATGTTTTTTTTATCAAGTCCTTTCCATATTTGGAAGAGACATTAAAGAAAAATAACAAAAAAGGCAACATGACTATAAGTTGGTTATATCATTATTAATTCTAATTGTAATTGTGAATTTAAATTTAATTAAAAATTTAAATTAGTTTTCATATATATTTATTTTAAATATATTTAAATATTATTTAATACATCTCTCATTATAAGTACACGTCTCCTCAACTTCCTCGCAGTTAAATTCCACCTTGTCTCCTCAACTTCCACATAATTAAATCCCACGCACGTAAAGAAATTTTCTCTCTCCCAATGCAACTTAATTCTTCTCTCACAATCTCTCGGGTTAATCATCCCATCTCCTCAACATCCTCTTTAACGCTTCTCTCTCCTCCCATGCAGTTTAATGCTCCTCCTCTCTCTCATGCTCTTCTCTCGAGAGGTTTTCTTGAGATGACAAATTATGGAGGTGGAAATGGGTCATCCTAGACAGAGAGCGTGATGTTGACAACGGACCCGTCCTCGGCGCATCCGACGTCGGGCCAGTTGCAATAGGCGTTGGTGTCATTCCAAAGCTGGTACTTCAACACCTTCCTTAACGCCAGCGAGTTCGACTTCGACGTCCTCTGCGGCGTTTCCTTGGAGACCATGACGGATTGCCCGGCCAACTCTGCGTTCATCGATGCCTACGTCGCCGGCTCTAATGGGAAGCTGATCATACTATCTGTGTTTGAGCTAGCGTTGTCGGCGACGAGTCATGGCAGCACACCAATTACGAATTTCCAAATGGAGTGATAAGTATATCCTAAATTCTGACAACAACGTGAATTTATTTCTAGTATAATACAAATAATCGGAGATTAGGCAGAGGCCGCCCTTGGCAATTATGACCATGTTATCGATTTATAATTCAAAATCAGCAGCTCTATAAAAATACTTAAAATTATTAGAGAAGAATACTTAAAATTAACATGTACTATTAGAGAAAAATTATTAGAGATTAAATAGCTAATTTATTTTTTTCTCAACTCTATACTCTATGGTCTGAGCTTGGTTACTTTTTGTAATTGTGCTAATTAAATTAATGAATTTGATATTCATCAAAATTGATAAATCTAACTCATACTTTGACGAAATTAACAAAATTGACCAATCTTTTAATTTACATCAATTATAACCCACACTTACGAATTTACATCAATTCTAACCTCTCATCTACTTGCTGTTAATTGCCCCGTTAGTTGCTGACGTGGCATCCTAGTCAGCAATTTAGTTTATATTTTTTTAACCTGAACTTGTCACGTCAGTCTATTCCAAAAGAATATAAAAAAAATATAAACTAAGTTGATTTTAAAATTGACAAATCTAACCCATACTTTGACGAAATTAATAAATTTGACCCACCTTTTAATTTACATCAATTATAACACGTACTTACAAATTTACATCAATTCTAACCTCCCGTCTACTTGTTGTTAATCGCCTTTTAGTTGTTGACGTGACATCCTAATTAGCAACTTAGTTTATATTTTTTTAACCTAAAATTGCCACGTCAGCCTATTCCAAAAGAATAAAAAAATATAAACTAAGTTGAATTTTTTTAATCTGAACTTTCCACGTCAGCCTATTGGTGCGTGGCCAAAGCCACCAGCACCATGACCACCCCCAGCGGTGCGCCGGGGCACTTCCGCTTCCCGACGCTGAAGGGCAAGAACTTAAAGTCAGGCCCGTGGCTTATTTCGACTCTCTGCTACTCGCCTTCACCCTCCGTTGGCAGCAGGTGCTGCTCTGGTCGAAACTCGTCGATGTCGCCTTCAACTTACACGCGCAACGCTGACATCAACGAGTTTCGACCGGAGCGGCACCTGCTGCCGACGGAGGGTGAAGGCGAGTAGCAGAGAGTGGAAATAAGCCACAGGCCTAACTTCAAGATCTTGCCCTTCAGCGCCGGGAAGCGGAAGTGCCCCGGCGCACCGCTGGGGGTGATCATGATGTTGGTGGCTCTGGCCACGCACCAATAGGCTGACATGGTAAGTTCGGATTAAAATTTTTTAACTTAGTTTATATTTTTTTTATTCTTTTGAAATAACGTGGCAAGTTTAGGTTAAAAAAATATAAACTAAGTTGCTGATTATGATGTCACGTCAACAACTAACGGTGCGATATATTAACAGCAAGTAGACAAGAGGTTAGAATTGATGTAAATTCGTAAGTACGGATTATAATTGATGCAAATTAAAAAGGTGGGTTAGATTTGTTAATTTCGTTAAAGTATGGGTTAGATTTATCAATTTTCCCCAAAAAAAATTAACTTAGTTTTTTTTATTATTCTTTTAGAATAGGCTGACGTGGCAAGTTCAGATTAAAAAAATATAAATCAAGTTGCCGACTAGGATGTCACGTCAGCAACTAACGGGGTGATTAACAGCAAGTAGACGGGAGGTTAGAATTGATGTAAATTCGTGAGTATGAGTTATAATTGATGCAAATTAAAAGACGAGTTAGATTTATTAATTTCGTCAAAATATGAGTTAGATTTGTCAATTTTCCCATTTTGATTTCATAGAATGTGGTAGATTCACAATTAAATTTTGCTAATGAGGAAATTTCAGATATATCTTAATTTTTTATTTTTAATATATAGTATTTTCTTTAAATTTATATTTTATATATTTGTTTGATCTATGCACAACCAATTAATCTTAATTCAAATTAGGTAAATTTTCTCACAGTTTCTTTTGTTACTGTAGAAAAATATTTAATTTAAAAATATCAATTATTGTCCCATCATGTAGTCAATTAATTTCTTATTTTATTAATTTGTATCATTAAATTTCATATTAAATATTAGTTATACTTTATAACTAAAATTTACATCAAAATTCATATTAAATTTCACATTAAATTTTATTAAAATTTACATATATAAAGTATTATTCACGTAGTGAAATCATTTTTTTTGTTTTAAAATATTAGTGTTGATTTTAAATTTATATATTATTAAAATTCTACTCTTTTGTGATTATATATTATATATTATTATTTACTTTTAAATTATTTTGACTTTTTAATTCAAAAACTTATTAGCATTTTATTTTTTTATTTAAAAAATTGATCAGTGGTGGTTACTTTTGTAATTGTGCTAATTAAATTAATGAATTTGATATTTATCAACTTCTGATTTCATTAGATGTGGCAGATTCACAGTTAAGTTTTAGATTTACCTTAATTTTTATTTTTTATATATAAGTTTTTCTTTCAATTCATATTTCATGTATTTGTTTGATGAATTAATGTTTTATATGCCGTTAATTAGTCCTTTTTTTTTACCTAAACATAATATATATTAACTAGTAGGTTGATAAACCAGCAGAAATACAATCCAAAGCAAGAATGGAGTCAAGGTCAGGAGGGCGAACAAAAGTCCAAATGTTGGACTCCCTTCTGACCTTTGCTCGGTTTGCTGCCCAATGGGCAGCTTTATTACAAGATTTGGGCATAAATATAAATGAAACATTTGAAAACTTCCCGAGGAAGAAAATAAGGGTGCGTTTAGTTAGCGAAAATTATTTTGTGTTTTCATTTTGAACAAAATGAAAATAGTTTTCTATTTTTTTATTTTCTATTTTGATGTTTTTATTTTTAGAAACGCGTTTGGTTAACGAAAACAAAATGTGTTTTCGTGAAATTGAAAACTATGAAAATTTGTTTGGTTATTCAAAACAGTGTTGGTTTTCAGGGATATTTTTTAGTTTTTTTTTTACAATGACAAAGAGTCAAAAAGAAACAAAAATTACATTAGCCTGATAAGATCAGGGGGCCAATCTATATTCAAGATGAAATTTTGCTCCATGAGCTCTGCGTGATTGGCAAGCCAATCTGCGGCTTTATTGATGTCCCGGTTGACAAACTTGAACTCAATATTTGCAATTTTACCTGCAGAGTACTTAATATCAGAAATCAAAATTTGGATATTCCAATAACACTGCATTTTACCATTGATGGAATCAATAACAATGCTTGAGTCACTTTCAATAATGATATTATCTAATTTATAGTTAATTGCATAAGATAAAGCATGCTTAATATCTAACGCTTCATTCGTAAGAACATAATTATTATAATGAAAGAAACTTGCAGCTACTAAACATGAACCAAGGTAATTCCTGCCAATGAAAGCAAAAGACCCAGCATTTGAAGTAGAACAACTAGCTCCATCAGTATTAAATTTAATCCATCCTGGCGGAGGTAATTTCCAAGTTGACTTATCCTGATCGAGAATATTATTTTTACCCTCAGATGAAGGGATATCCGCATAAGGAATCATCAGGGCCAGGGTGCTAGCAAGCAAACGATCGATACAGGGATTAATATTACTAAAAACAGTCTTATTCCTAGCTAGCCAACCAAAGAGAGTACAAGGAATTTAAACATAGCACAGCACCAGAGCAGCAGGATAGAACTTAATGGTTCCCGTACTTGGCACAGTGCTAAATCCAAGATTACTCAAAATCGCCCGTCAATCAATTCCCAGAGGGCCCTAGCTATCTCACAATTAAAGAATACATGAGATATAGATTCTTGATGGCTGCCACAAAGGGCACAACAATGGAAATTGACCATCCCAAATCTAAAAAGCCTACCGGCGGTGGGAAGCTTATTATGTAAAGTTTTCCAAGCAAAAAATTTAACTCGAGGCGCAACCCGACACTTCCATAATTCATTCCACCGCGGAAGGCTAAGAAGGTTGGGATTTAGATTTTTTAATATAAAAGAATAGGCTGATTTAGAGCTAATAATCCCATGGTTATCTGGCCACCAAACCCATTTATCCTCATAAGGCTGATCAGGAAGGGTCAAGCCGAAAATAGCCTCCACCATAGTTTTACCAAAACATTCATTCAAAAGATCAAAATTTCAGGAGCTATTCTCAATCAAGCAGTCAACACAACAATTCAGATTAAGCATAGACATGTTAACAAAGGATGGTTTGAGATACAAAGGAACATCAAACAACCAACAGTCAAAGAGAACAAGAGTATTCATACCATTCCCAATAATTTTTTTAAAACCGGAACGAAGAACATTGATGGCAGAACAAATAAGATTCCAAACATTACTACAACTAACATGATATTTCAAACTCCAAAACCATATTTAGCTTTCACAACTCTGGTAAAGATTGATTTAGAATTATGGCAAATCTTCTCAACTCTTTTAGCATTCAAAGCAGAACTCATTATCCTAAGATCTTTAATACCAAGACCTCCCATGTTTTTTGGCTTAATTACTTCCTCCCAAGCAATTAAATGCATGTCTTTATTGTCTTCTTTAGAAGACCACAAAAAATTCCTAATTATAGCAATAATTTTATTCAAAACTTTCTCAAGCAACCAAGTAACACAAAGAGTATGTAAAGGGACAAAATTTAATACAGAATTAATCAAGACAACTCGACCAGCCTGGGAAATATTACCCCTAGTCCAATTATTAAGTCTACTTAAAACCTTATCAATAATATAATTATAGTCTTTGATCTTATTATACCTAGGGGAAATATGAACACCTGGGTACTTCATAGGAAAGGAACCAGACTTCATTTAAATTCCTTCTCAATTTTGTGCTTAACAGCAAAATCAACAATTCTAGGGAAGTAAATCTCAGATTTCTTCATATTAATCACTTGATTTGTAACTCTACCATAGGTATCAAAGATCTTTTTAACATTCCTAATAGATTTATCATTTGCTCTACAGAATAACAAAATATCATCAGCATACATTAAATGACAGATTTTAAAAGAATTCTTAATGATAATAGGAGAAATTCTACTATCAAACATCGCTTCATTTAAAAGAGAAGAAAGAACATTACTGACAACAATATAAAGGTAAGGGGATATAGGATCCCCTTGCTTAATACCACATTGTCCATGAAAGGATTTAGAGTTACAATTATTCAAACAACACTGAAAAAGAAGCAGAGCTAATACAACATTTTATCTAGTTTATAAACACGTCAGAAAAATTCAAATGACTAAGCATACCAAAAATAGAACTCCAAGAGATTTTATCATAAGCCTTTTCAAAGTCCAATTTCATCACAATACAAGGATTCTTGCCTTTAGAATTATAAAAAGAATGAAGGATTTCTTGAGCTACAATGATATTATCATGAATCGATCTATTACTTATGAAAGCAGTTTGATTAACAAAAATAATATCATTTTAAAAGAGTTTCATTCTATTTGCCAAAACCTTAGAAAGGATCCTATAGTTTACATTACATAAAGAAATTGGCCTATAGTCTTTAATAGAAATCGGGGACTCATTTTTTGGGATAAAAATAATATCAGTATTGTTCCAACCATTTGGTAATCCCGAGCCATCATGGAATTCAGTGAAAGCATGCTTAAAAGAATTAGACACAATGTTCCAATATGTTCTATAAAATTCACCAGTAAAACCATCTAGGCCAGGGCTTTTGCCAAGGCCCGGAGATTTCATAGCATTTGTAATTTCCTCAAGCAAGAAAGGCTTAATTAATTCAGCTTGGTGCTCAGAGTTAATTTTATTAATAGTAGGAATGAAAATGAAATTAATAAAAGTATTATCAGAGTAAGACCACAAATGCTCATAATAATCAACAAATTGATTACAGATATCAGATGGAACCACAACACAAGTATCATTAACATTGATAAAAGAAATTTAGTTTTTCCTCTTATTTTTTATAACAGTTTTATGATAAAATTTAGTATTAACATCACTATCTTTAAACCATCTCTCTTTGAACATGGCCCACCACTTCAAGTTTATTTGCCTTCTAAGAGCTTTGGCATTACTATATAGACCAGACAAAACATCAATTTCAAAATCAGAAAGAGAAATGTGAGCATTCACCTTACTTAAACTAAGTTCAATATCACCAAGATAATACTTATTCCAAAATGATATCTTTTTCCTAAGCATAGCTAAAGCCTTAGAATATAAACCAGAGAAGAAACAGAGTCATTATTCATATTCCAATTTTCCTCAATGATTTCAGCCACTTGAGGATATTGGGTCCAAAAATTTTGAAAGCGAAATTTGAAAGAACCTTTAAAATCAGAGTTAACAACATTCAAGCAGACAGGACAATGATCCGACACAGATCTATTAAGATGAACCACAGAAGAATTATTAAATACATCCAACCATACAGAATTAGCAAAGGCCCTATCTAGTCTAGCTAATATCCTTTTTCCATTCTTCATATTATTACACCAGGTATACTTTGAACCAATAAACCCTAAATCAGTGAAATCACAATCACTAATACACTTTTTAAGGCAAATGATGTTATTATTTTCATTAAAGGGAGAGCCACCACATTTATCAGAAGCATTAACAATGCAATTAAAATCACCAACAAGAAGCCAAGGGATATTTTCAAAGTCAAGCTTACTAAGATAATTCCAGAAAGAATTCCTATTTACAGGGTTAGTATCAGCATAAAGACCCGAAAAAAGCCTAGGCTTATCATTTCCACATTGGATAACAACATTCAACAAATTCTTAGATCTAGAGACTACATGAGCATTAATAGAAGGAGACTTCCAAGCAAACAATAAACCCCCAGAAGCCCCAATTGAACTCACAGCAGAACCATGCCAATTACAACCAAGAGAAGAAACAAAATCTAGAGCCAGATTCTCATGAAGATGAGTTTCTTGCAAAAATAGACAACTAATATTCCCTGATCTAACTTGAGACCTAATAAAATCTTTAACAGGTCTCCTTCTTAAACCCCTACAATTCCAACTAAGTATTTTCATCATCATTAACATGATTAATATCCTTACCTAATTTACTGGCTACAGGATGAATTTGAGCATGATTAATATCTATCCCAGAGTCAATAAGCAAATTCCTATTAAAATTCTCCTTAGGAGAAGACACAACAAATTTGACTAGAATAGAATTAACTAGCAAATCTAATTCAGATTTTAAATGACTATTGTCCTTTCTAATTTTCTTCTTCTTTTTAGTTTGTATAATGTTGTCTAACTTAGCCAAATTTTTAGAGATTTCAACCTTAGTAAACCTACCTTTTCTATATTGACTTTTAAGTTTCTTAGAGCCTTCTAGAATGGGAGTACTAACAGGTTGCTCAACTAAAGGACCACCAATACTTACCGCATTAGTTTCAACCTAACTAACTATACCCTCAAAGGAAGGGGAAGCCTTAGATTTATCAGAACTGGTTAAGATGATGTTTGAAGCCCTAGCACAGGAAGACCTATTAGAGGTTTTAGCTTGAAGATCTTTAATACTAGCAACCTCAATAGGGACATTAATAAGGCTAGCATCTATAGGTTCAGAAGAGTCATTAATTGGACTAAGAGACAAATCATTCCTAATATTTTGGGCACTATCCTCGGCCATAGGGATGAGGTTTTGAGAGGTGTTCTCCTCATCCTCCCCATCAGGGCTGAGGTTAGACATAGCAGGGCTATTTCTACCATAATAATCAGGTATTGAAGGAATAGGAGATGTAGGGATATCATAAGGATCTACAAACCTAAGTTTATTAGGAGCTCTACCCCTTCTACCAACTTTAATCCAGGGACCATAAATGTTAGAGTCAGCAAAATTAGATTTAGCCAGAGGATTATCAAACAAAGTAATATTATTACCAAGAATAGAATTCTCAACATTAGCATTATTCATGTCAACAGTAGAGGCAGAAGCATGCTTAACATTGTAGTCTTTAGAAAGATGACCAATAATACCACATTTAAAGCAAAAAACAGGTAATCTTTCATACCAAATAGCTTGAAATAAACCCTTACCAGGCCGCCCAATCCAAATACCTTGCTTGAGAGGTTTACTAAAGTCTAATTCAACACAAACATGCACAAATTTACCACGCTGCCAACTAAAAGAATTTTCATCGACTTTAATCGGTTTACCAACAGTAGAAGCAATTTTAAACATACTAGAATTTTGCCAATATTCTATCAGTAAATCGGGAAACTGAATACAAACAGGAGCAGACGAAATTTCTTTCGTTAAAGCTTTAAAACATACATAACCAAGGTTGCCGAAGCTCCTTCAATTCATTTTCATTAAATTTGACAAAATCTGACGAAGAAGCCTTAATCGACGAAAGTAACTCCAGAGACGAAAATGCTCGACTATCGAAAACATTCGACTTGAAAAAGAAGCCCAAGAAATTTTTGACAAATCATGATTAGGTTTAGATTTTACCAGATCCTGTCTATTAACAGAGGACGAGGACAGATTAGGCTTAGCAGAGTTTTGACCTGGAACTAGAGGACGATTACCGGTCGAAACTCCGGCCTTCTTTGGATCTGCTACTCGAGGAGAAGCTCCGAATCAAAGATGGAGATCCGAGTGGTTTTCACCGACGCCAACCTCAACGGGCTTCATCTTCACCTTCGGGCTCCCCATCCCAACTGAAAAGTCGAGAGGGGGAAAACCTTAGCGGCGGAAGAAAAAAGCACTCGCAAGGCAGCGAACGCTAACCACAATAAAAGCCAAGCCGACCGAAACAATCAAAGAGGATACCAAATCTTCTTCATTTAAGCCTCGGGATAACGCAGCTGTCAGGCATACGTGCGCCAGCTAGCATTTCGAGAGCCAAGAGAAGAGAGGATTGGAACCCAGAGTCCACGAGCCCCAAGCAGCCCAAGAATCTGTATCTTGAGTCTTGGAGCGGAATTCAATTAATGTTTAAGTAGACCCTAAATTTGACATAGCAAATATACAAATATACAATGTATTTTTCAGTTGAAAATCTGAAAACTTATTTGGTTTACCAAAATAATGTATTTGTTTTGGAATAATATATGTGTATATAATTTATGAATAATATTATAAATTGGATTATAAAATAATTTTAATAAGTTATTTAAATTGATAAAATTAAAAAAATATATTTATTATCTATGAATAATATTTAAATTATATTAAATTCTTAATAAGTTAATTTTAATTGATAATATTTTAATATTAAAAATGTATACACGTGTAATATTATTTATTATTATATATAAATTAACTGTTGAATTTATATAGTATACACGTGTAATACCAAACACACCCTTAGATATATTTAATAAAGTGTTGAATTGAATTTATTTAATTAGCTCAATTTGGTTAAGTCAAAATTTGGTTAAGACATAAATTTGATAAATCATATATCATATTCATTATTACAACAACCACATAAATAGTAACACAAGAATATTTTACGACATTCAAATAAATATTCATTTATTTCATGTAATTCAAATTACAACAGTAGTCAAATAAATATCATACATATAACTGCAGAAATACATTCTTATAATAAAAATTACAATTACAATTCCAAAAAGTCCATCCCCTAACTATATCAAAGCTTTTGTGGTAGTCTTCTTCAATTCAATTTAGTATAACATCCTCAGTCATCCATATTTGCTTGTATCTTGAAAAGATGAGATATTCCGCCATAATAAAATATAGGGTCATATGATGATTGCGATCCACCAAATGGTAGTCACCTCCAATTCAAAGCCCAACAAAAAAATTTTTGTCCATAAACTTATAAAAAATATTATTCCAAAATAAAAAAAATGGTTCAACAAATAGCAACATGAGACCAAACATATCATATTTAACAGAAGCATGCGATTGCAATACCAGAAGCATGCAATAGCAACATGCTGCAATATCAAAATTGAACAGAATGAATATTTTCCAACGGAATGAAAATTTTGATCTTATTTGAAAAAATGGTTCAACAAATAGCAACATGAGACCAATAACAGATCAGAACAAAAAAAATAACATATCATATTTAACAGAAGCAGAAGCAATAATAACAGAATGAATATTTTCCAATGGCAACCATTTTTGCAACATGCTGCAAAAAATTTGATCTTATTTTGAAAAAACTATTTAAGAAATAGCAACATGAGACCAATAACATATCAGACCAGACCAATAACATATCATATTTAACAAAAGTAGATGCAGTAATAACAAAAACTCAAAAATGGTTCAAAAAAAGGTAATCACTATTTATTTAGGACCGTTAGCAATAACAGAAGCAACAATATTAGATAAAAAAAAGAAGCAAAGTTTATGAACAAATATTGATTTAGGACTGTTAAAAGTTGCAAAACACAATTAGATTTTCGCTTTAAATAACTAGCCCTTATAGCAAACTAGAAAATCGCAACAATTCTGCATAACCAGTCCAACCATCAACGATATAGAAATGAGCAATAACAGCCATCAACCATCAAATCATATAAAAATGAGCAACAATAGCCACCAACAACAACGATATAGAATTGAGCAATAACAGCCACCAACAACAACGATATAGAAATGAGCAATAACAGCCATCAACCATCAACCATCAAATCATATAAAAATGAGCAACAACAGCCACCAACAACAGCCACCAACAACAACTATATAGAATTGAGCAATAACAGCCACCAACAATAGCTACCAACAACAACGATAAAGAATTGAGCAATAACAGCCACCAACAACAACGATGTAGAACTTTTTTGAGCAATAATAACCACCAACAGCAACGTAAGATCCATATAAATGTTGGGCAATGAAGGAAATGCACACCATCATTAATTGATGATCGCGCGCCTCCAATTCATTGCCCACACAAGAAATGACATGCTCATTATCTCATTGATAGAAATACAACCATAAATACAATCATATAAGCATACACAAAATAAAAATAGTATTGGGCAAAATTGATCTACGGCATTAGGAAGGAAAGTGTGCATACCCATTGATTGGGTATCGCCTCCATTTCCTTTCCGATATGTGATCAAATAACACATGTGAAAAGAAGGAATCAAATGTCCAAGTCAAACATACATAGTATTCAAATTCAAGTCAAATATACACACTATTCAAATCCAAGTTAAATAATATCCAACATCCAGATCTATTTATACATAAAACTACCATAATGACAACCACTAGGACTATCCCCTTAGTGACCAAAGCTTGAAGTTTGTCTACTTTGGCCACCAATATATTTAGGTCTCTTCTTAAATAATCTAGGCCACTATTATGATTGACTTCTTCTTCACCTTCATCTATAGGTGTGGTGGGTTTAAACCAGCGAAAAAACCCACATCCGAGAGTGTTCTAACACACTGCATATAATCGGCCCGAATTATCTTTTGATTCACTGATCCTTACACCAGCTCGGTTGCCGCACGTACATATTTTATTGGCATATTTGATATATTTTCCATTAGTATTTATTGAACTCGAAGCTGTCATTCTAATTTAACAAAACCGATATTTTGCATTAGAATATATATTACACAAAAACAAGTCAGGTTAATGTATATACAAGTTAGTGTATATACAGGTTTCACAAAAGAAAATTAATGTTACTAATACACAAGTTAATATACAAGCAAATTAATTCTATGTCTATGTTTATTGACCCAAAGTTGATCCGTGATCTCTTCCCGAATCGCATGCATTACATTTTGAGATGATTCACCGCCATATTGTTGTGAAGATGATGAAGAAGGGTCTTGATCTTCATCAAAATTCAATTCAGCGGTGCTCCATTCATCTATCAAGGATCTGAATTTTGATACTTGATGATGAAGTTGTGTATGACACAACATGCTATTGTCATATTACTTTGCCTTGCCAGTTTATAATTGGGCATTTGCTTTAAAATGGGGAATCGTGCCTTAAGCAAACCAAGCATCATTTAATCACATTTCGAACAGACGAATGCCTTTAGTTAAATAATTCTCTTTTGGTAGACGGCCCTCCCCGACCACGGAAATCCGAACGATGGTATTGTTCATCCCTATAAGGGGCCAAAAACCCACTTACGTTGGGATATCCCGCATCGACAATATAAAACTCATCTACATAAATAAGACATGCTATTATTAGTATAAATTGCTATCCATTGAGCAAGATATACACTTATCAACTATGATACCTTCATTTGGCATGGGAAAGACTGAATCGACTGAGTATATTGTATGGGAAAAAATTCGAGAGTCATTTGCCCTCCCCTCCCAACCGGTCTTAACATGTGTAAACATCATGTTATGTGCACATGTTGCCATCATGTTTTGCGTGATTGTACCTTTCCGACCATGATATAAAACTTGTTTATCGGTGGGGACACATGCCGAAATATGGGTTCCATCAATAGCCCCGATGCAATTCTAAAAAATGGAAAAAATTTATTAGTAAGGAGACCCAAATCAATTCATACCTTAACATAAGGAAACACACTAAGTTCATACCTTAAACTAAGGAAACCCATTAAATTCATACCTTAAAATAAGGAAACCAACGAGGATTCCCTTGTATCTCAGGTTGGACTTTACGGAGTTCTCGTGGCCATATTAGTTGAGGGGCTAGACTCAAAACCGCACGTAGAACTTTTCAGTGAGTGCTGGTAGCGTTCCACCACAATTCGCACACGTTCATTGTGGCAAATAGTGAATAAGAACATTGCTACCCCTTCTTCAACTGATATCCTTTGATTTTCCAACCCAACCCTCCTAAGCTGTTGACATAGCCTACTAAACAAGTCAGGCTCCATCCGCAAACTTTCATAGTAGCGTTCCGCCACAACTCTAGATGTGCGTACAGGTCTTGGTGGTGGTTGAGCGACTTCAAAAAGTTCATCAAGTATAACCGCACCGCAAGAATTATCCCAGCTCTAATAAGTGCATCTCTCACCTCATCATTATCATCATTAGAACTCATTCTGATTTTAAAGTAAACTGAAATAGCAAACTAGACTGTAGGAACAAACTGAAATAACAAACTAGACTGTAAGAACAAACTGAAATAGGAAACTAGGCAGTATGAACAAACTAAAATAGCAAACAGAACAGTAGGCATAAATTGAACAGTAGGCATAGGATGAAATAACAAACATCAAGTTCAACAAGTTCAAGTTCAACAAACTGAACAGTAGGCAAAGAATGAACAGTAGGCATAGGATGAAATAACAAACATCAAGTTCAACAAGTTCAAGTTAATGAATGAAAGCAGTAAAGTTCAAGTTAATGTTAAAGCAACCTACTGAAAGCAAACTACAAGTTCAAGTACAACCCCACATAGTTGAGCATTTAGTACAACCCCACATTAGGAGCATTTTAGTTGAAAATATTTACATAAAATTGGTGCTATATATTCCCATGCACCACGCTACAGCACATTCACCGTCTAAAGCTGCAAAGAAACTGCGAGCATCGGGATTTTTTATTTAAAAATTTATAACATGATTGTTAACATGATTATCTAGGCCTTGAAATACACGATGCGGGTGACTCGGGCACTACTTGAGGAGGACCAGTGACACTTGTTTCCTTAACTGCGATTCCACCCAACTTATCTATTAGTGCAGTTGCAGCAGATAATGCTTGGGCCAAATATTGAGATGAATTACCTCTTTTCCTCGATCGACTACTACATGACCCCGATGGAATGTTAGGGGAGACCCTACGCAAAAGGGGTTCTGGACCACCACTTGAATATGTCCCCTTATTCTCATGTTCTCTCAATGGTCGTTTCCCTCGACCTATATCTCTAAACTCATTCTCAACCCGACGCTCTTTGTCCGAGGTCAATGGTGCTTGAGAAGAGGATCGAGCTAAGTGGCCCATTGCGGACTGATTAGCCAATGCTAATTCCATCAGGTCATAAAACTTAGGTGGACCATTTTTGAACATTTTGAATGAATCTCCAAGAGTCTACGAACCAAAAAAAATTTATTTGTACATTGGCGTCTTAAGACTCATAACAAGAAAAACTACTAATAAAAGACATACCGAAGACCGGTTCCAAACAGTTTCATCAGCTTCAATAATATTTGTGTCAGGATTCCAGGTTACTCCGGTATGATTAATTAGCTCTTTGAAAGATCGATAAGTTATATGAAGATGACATTTTTTTGTCTACACTTATCAAACCCAAATTTGCCCCCAAACTTTTCCTCCAACTTATAACTAATCCCCTCCCAACTTTTTGTCTACACTCATTGATTCATTGATTGAGCAATGGATACAGAATTAGAACATAATATAAACATACTGTAAAAAAATAGATCATATAATATGAAGACATAATAAACATACCATAGTTTAAATAACATCATAAAATAAACCAGAATAGCATCACAGAACAATAGATCATGTAAGAAAATTATGTAACCTGATAAACATACCATACTAAACATAAAATACAATTTAAATATCATCATAATAAATTAATCATATGAAGACACACTATTTCCCATCAAGCAATATGCGTGCATGCATTCATTGATTGAGCAATGGAAACAGAATTAGAATATAGTATAAACATACTGTTCAACTATTTCAAAACCAGAATAGCATCATTCACATTAATATAGTTTAAATAGCATCATAAAATAAACCTGAATAGCATCACAGAACAATATCCCACACAAAAAATTTTGTAACCTGATAAACATAACATGCTAAACAAAAAATACAGTTTAAATAACATCATAATAAATTAATCATATGAAGACACACTATTTCCCATCAAGCAATATGCATGCATGCATTCATTGATTGAGCAATGGAAATAGAATTAGAACATAGTATAAACATATTGTTCAATTATTTCAAAACCAGAATAGCATCATTCACATTAATACAGTTTAAATAGCATCATAAAATAAATCAGAATAGCATCACAGAACAATAGATCATGTAAAAAACTTCTGTAACCTGATAAACATACCACACTAAACATAAAATACAGTTTAAATAGTGTCATAATAAATTAATAATAAATTAATCATATGAATATACACTATTTCCCATCAAGCAATATGCATGCATGCATTCATTGATTGAGCAATGGAAACAGAATTAGAACATAGTATAAACATACTGTTCAACTATTTCAAAACCAGAATAGCATCATTCACATTAATACAGTTTAAATAACATCATAAAATAAACCAGAATAGCATCACAGAACAATAGATCACGTAAAAAAATTCTGTAACCTGATAAACATACCATACTAAACATAAAATATTGTTTAAATAGCATCATAATAAATTAATAATAAATTAATCATATGAAGACACACTATTTCCCATCAAGCAATATGCATGCATGTATTTATTCATTGATTCATTGATTCATTGATTAAGCAATGGAAATAGAATTAGAACATAGTATCATTCACATTAATACAATTTAAATATAGTTTAAATAGCATCATAAAATAGCATCAATCAACAAACTTCTTATCCCATGCGACTCACCCAAACTTCGATTCAATCAACAAAACCAGAATTAAAAAAATAACTCATTTTCGATTCAATCAACAAAACCCGAATACTGGTCCTCACGGGTCTCTCATCCCACGCGACTCACCCTTCACCCAAACTTCTTATTTGAAGAAGAAAAGAAAATATCATATAAACCCTAAACTCTAGATAACAAAATACAACACACCATAGATCGGGTCAAGTTCGAGAAGAAGAAAGCGTAGATCGAGAAGAAGAAAGCATAGATCAAGAAGAAGAAAACGTAGTTCCGGAATATGAGGGTAGGAATAGACCTTACCTTCAAAGGAGTGGCCAAAAACAACCGAGGAGAGGTAGTCGGCGTTAGGCGAGAATTAAGTTGCCGCCCTAAGAAAAAAAACCCTAGATCAGGTCGAGTTCGAGAAGAAGAAAGAGTAGATCGAGAAGAAGAAAACATAGATCGAATATGGAGTAGACCTTACCTTTGAGGAGTGGCCGAAAAAAACCGAGGAGAGGTAGTCGGCGCTGGGCGAGAAGTTGTCGCCGAGCTCTGCTAGGGTTTGGGTGAAGGGTGAATCGCGTGGGATGAGAGACCCGTGAGGAGCAATATCGGGTTTTGTTGATTGAATCGAAAACGAGTTGTTTTCCACATAATTGCAAGAATGCCACTCCACCCATTTTCTATTTTTGATGAAAACACCGAATCAGTGTTTTCTAATTCATGTATTAATCGTGTTTTGAAGAAAACGCGTTTGGGAGAAAACATGCGCCCGTTTTTCGCTGTTTCGCGCAACCAAACGTTATTTCTGTCCCATTTTCATTTTCAAAAGAAAACAAAAATCCAAAACGGGCGCGTTTTGGATAACACACTGTGGGCGAAATGGCACACTAGAGGGGGGGGTGAATAGTGTATTTACTAAATTTATTAGCCTAAATTTCAATTTTAATCATTTACTTAGATCAATTAGGCAATTCACGATTTGATGATTGAATGCGGAAGCGATAAACACAATTAAGCACAAGCGACGATAAAACAATGCAAACACAAATATTTATAGTGGTTCGGTCCCAATGCCTACTCCACTACCTAAGCACTCCGCTTAGGATTTCCAAACTAGTTTTACAAAATTAGTTTTTGTTTCCCTTACACCCGAGGACTTTTCACCGAAGAGACGCACTCTCGACCTAAGGCACTTTCACACTCGGAAGTCACCGTCTTCTTATCGAGAGTCCTCTTCCACCTCAACCCTAAGGGACAACTAAACTAATCCTAGTAACAACTACGTTTTACAAAAGTGGCTTTACACCTAACACCAAGTAACCACTTATACCCAACACACAAGACCAAACACTTGGTCTTCACACGCACAAATAAAAAATAGGTCCAATAATAGTTAAAATTACAATTGAAAAGAGCTAAAAAATAAACCAAGAATTAGAGCTCTTCTCAAGCCTTCAATGCCTCCAACTCGTCAAGATGAACAACTCGAATTAATTCTCGAGTTGAGGAAGAACGGCCGCTTGTAGAAATTGTCGCAGGAGAACAGAGCGTAAATGATTAATCCTTTTTGGAAGGCTTAGATCTTCCTTTTGAGTGCTCAATAAACTTTGTTAAAATCAAGGAAGAGTGTTAGAAGATTTATATGAGAGTATATTTATACCCTGGTTAAGAAACGACACTCAACAGATATAAATCTATCTGTTGCATGCCGACGGTCGAAGCGTCGGTCGATCGGTCATTCGACCGCTGCAATTTTCCTTGTGGTCGGTCGACCGACGGGTCGATCGCCTAGACGCTCGCGATATTCGGTCGACCCATCGGTCGACTGCGCAGCGTCTTTGCCAATTCGTAGGTCGGTCGACCAATTGGTCGACCGCCAGCCTCGGCCTATTTCTGCCGCCATTCGGTCGATCGAAATTTGTCTGGACTGGGCAGACTGGGTCTTTGCTAAGTTAAATAACTTTATAACATGATAACTTTAAAACATAAATGTTATATAAGGATTATACCCCATTTGAGTTCAATAAAAATATCTAAAACATCAAAATCCCTAAGGATCAAAATCTAGTTCTTGGGATCTAGTATAAAACAAAAATTTCCTAATCTTTCATGACAAATAAGGATATGCTAAAGGCTTCCAAAAAATATTAAAAAATACCTCGTTATCTGGTTTTGACCCAAGGAACAATTACCGTCATTTTTTATTTCAAGAAAAGGTTTGGATCATATAGCCCTCCAAGGAGCTCCCTAGTCTTAGTGAATTTCAGGGCAGTCTCGAAATTTCATGGTTTGGGGTTCGGGATAGATTTTTGGGTTTCTTATGCATCATCATGAGGATTACATTAATTTCTAGACACCCTAAATCTAAACTCCCTTTCTTGAAGATTCCCGAGCGCCGACGAGCATCCTTGTCGATTTATCCGATTTCTCCGATCGCGGACGTCGCGCACTAACCGATATGGAACCTGAAAGATATTCTCAATGAAATCATTAGTCCCATGTTTGTTATCATCAAAACCATCAAAACCGAGATTAAGGCTAAGGTTGAAAACCTAAAGCCAACAATCTCCCCCTTTTTGATGATCACAAACATCCATAAGAAAATATATCATTAAAGCATATAGGATATCAACTAATGGATTTCTCCCCCTATCAACATGCATATCTATAAGATAAACTCCCCCTATCTATATGCATGGATTTCCTATATTTTCCTCCCCTTTATCTATAGTTTTCTCCTTATTTTCTTATACACTTCTCCCCTTTTTACTTATAACCACACAACCCCTAATGTTCTGAACAACAGAGAAGATATTCCACAAGGTTCTTGCTAGTCCATTAATAGAGTCCACTAGCAGCTGACAGTCTGACTCCACATAAAAGTTATCCAACTTCCTTGACTCTGCAAAGGCAAGAACAAACAAAGCAGTCATCCCTTCGCAATGCAAAATAGAGGTGGATTTAAAATATCTACTTGCCGCATATAAACAAGATCCAGAGGAATTTCTACAAATAAAACCAGCTCCAGCATCATGAATTAGTAATGAACCATCACAATTAAATTTTAGCATGCTAGAGGGAGGGGGAATCCAATGAGGAGTATTGGTTATCAAAATAGAGTTTCCCTCGGGACTTACCTGATTTGAGTATTTATCAGAGAACGCTAAAATTTGAGATAAAGCAGCATTAATGGTCGATTTATCTTCACCATGCAAAGTATAATTTCTAAAATACCAAATGAACCAAATTGTGTTAGCAACAATGTCTGGGGGTCCCTTACCCCATGAAGGGGAAGAGGCCGGCAGCAGGCAGCTACCAGAACACAGATTAGCCTAATTTGATAGATCCAAATTAAGGGTAAAGTTTAAAGCAAGCCACAGCTCAGAAGCAAAGGAACAATCCGAAAAAAGATGCCGAGGAGTCTTAGGCTCCAAATCACAAAGATTACATTATTGAAAATTAATTATACCCAAATGAAACAATCGAGTACGAGTTAAAAGCCAACCATGACAAAGTTTCCAAATAAAAATCTTAACTTTAGGAGCTGTAGCAAGCTTCCAAACTTTATCCCAAACTGGATTATCAAAGCTAGGCTTAGGTTCAAAATATTTCAGATAAGAGTATGCGGAAGAAGCATTAACACAACCATTAGAAGCTCTCATCCAAATAAAGTAATCATCATAGGGATCTAAATGTAACACAATATCCTCAATGGCCTCCCACAAAATAGCATCATAGAGAGTAGTTCCAATAAAAGTAGACCAAGCCTGGTTATCCATTAAGTTATTAACATGAGACATGCTATTAAGGAGATTAACATTAATGAAAGTAGTTTTTAAAGCTAGAGGAAGATCAAGAACCCATAAGTCATTAAGAAGGGAAGTGTTTGAACCTGAACCAATTATTTTTTTGAAACCAAATTTTAGTTTGGAGAAGGCATTTTGGAAGAGTTTCCAAGACCATGATGTATTTGGCTAGGAAGAACAAGATGTATAGGTTAACAATGAATATTTTGCCTTAACAATTTGGGTCCAAAGAGAGTTTGAATTATTGATATACCTATGAACTCTTTTGGTATGGAGAGCCAAACTTTTAGTCTTAAGGTCTTGAATACCTAAGCCCCCTGAGATTTAGGGAGCATAATAATATCCCAACTAATTAAATAGAAGCTCTTCTTATCATTGGATCCACTCCAAAGAAAGTTTTTAAATCTCTTTTCAATGAGGTTAATTAAGTCATTATTGAGCCAAGTGACAGATAAGGAATGGACATGGATAACATTAAGGACATACTTAATTAAAACAATTTTCCCAACTTGGGAAAGAAAATTGGACGGTCAAGAGCTTATTTTAGAGTCAATCTGTCAAAGAATGTAATCATGAGTTTTGGGAGGGGGTCTCCTAGGAGCAATCATAGTACCTAGGTACTTAAAGGGGAACTTTCCAATACTTGTGTTTAAGGATGGGGCTATATGGATTTTTATAGTAGTAGGGGTAGATTGGGGAAAGAAAAGTTCAAATTTGGAAAAGTTAACTCTTTGCCCAGTTAATTGCTCATAGTGGAGGAAAATATTTTTAATAGTATTAAGACTTTTACTGTTAGCTTTAAAGATAAGGATGATATCATCAGCGAACATGGGATGAGGCGTATTACATCGCCTCTCAAAGACCACAGGCCGCCGGTCAAAACAGAGTTTACGGATTCGACAGAATTGAAACGAAACAAAAACAATTGTCGTCAAGGTCCAACACGGACTGGAAACCATAGAGAGACCATAGCCGAGAAGCCCAAGAACGTATAATGCTTAGGGGAGGGGGCTTACTAGGAACTTACCTATTAGGCTGGATTCCCATGGTTGACGGAGGGCGGAGATTTGCTTTGGAGTGAAGACATGCACAGTCGGTTGTGGAGGAGGAGATCTCGGAGAAGGTATTCTTTAACCCCGGCATCACTCCCATTTTAGGGTTCTAGGATTTCAAGATTTTGCCCACGATTTGGGTGGATTTGAAGGCGCATCAGGAGGGGAAGCCGTAGAGGAAGACGTCGAAACCGATCCCAAGTTAGGGCTTTGCAGAGTCGTGGACTTCACTCAAGATTTGATCGGAGGAGAAGCCACGCCATGGAGAGAAGTCGCTGAAGGGAAGGAATGAGCAGAAGCCTTCGCCGGAACGGAACTTGGGAGGCCGGAACGACCATCGGGAGGATCGGGAGGGTGTGGAACAATGGGAGGTGGCGAATCGCCCATTTCGTCGCCGCTAGGGCACGCTGCGGAGGCCATCCCATTAATTAATCTTAATTCACACTTAATTCTCATTGAATATTATTATTTTCAGTCAATTAATGCTTATTTGTAGTTTTCCTCACAATTTCTTCATTTATTGTAGAAAAATGTTCAATTTCAAAATGTCAATTATTATCACATTATGCGGTCAATTAATTTCATTTCATTAATCATATTATTAAATTTCATATTAAATTTTAATTATACTTTATAACTAAATTTTACATCAAATTTCATATTAAATTTTACCTTAAATTTTATTAAAACTTACATATCATTATTTATGTAGTGAAGTCAATTTTTTCGCTTAAAAATATTAGTGTTGATTCTAAATTTATATCTTATTAATATTTTACTCTTTTATGATTATAAATTTTAAATTATTTTTATTTATTTTTTTATATCTATTATTTAATGTTAGAATTGTTTTTATATTAGTTTTGTGTTATTTTTATAAGAGTTTTGTGCTTTTAAAATATCACTTTTCCCCTTTTATTCTTTAATAAAATCAGATAATTTAGATTTTTCTTATTTTTGAATTAGTTTTATATGCTTATACAATTTTAATTGGTATAATGTACTTTGTATTTGTGTTATATTTTATGTTTACTCTTATAAATATTAATATTTTTCAATTTAATATATATATAGAGAGTATTATTTGCTTTGAAATAGTTTTGACTTTTTTTTTCAAAAAATTATTAGTATTTTTTAAAAAAAATTGCTCTAAATACATATAAATTAATTTTAAACATCCAATTTGCCCTACTAAAAAACTAGATATCTGCGACGGACACTGCCGTTGTAAAACGGTCGCTAAAGACCCTCTGCAATGGTAGGACGCGATCGTAAAGAGCGGTAGCAAAAGTATTTGTCGCAGAAAATGTACAACGGCAACAGTAGCGATCGCAAATAGAAAGATTCTACGACCATTATGCGACGGCAGCAAGCAGTCGCAGAATGTAGTTGCGTAACATATGTGACCTTCTTTGGTCGTCGCAACTACTAAATCTGCGACGACGTTGCGACCGTGGACCGTCACAAATGTTATATCCGCAATGGTTTTACGATTGCGTTTGTCGTCGCAGACCGGTCGCAATTACATTGTGACCGCTTTTGGCGACTAGTTCGATATATCGTTTGCGACAGCGAGCTGTCGCACAACCGTTGCAAAATGTGTATTTTTTTAAAATACATGTTTACAATATTTGACATCAAATTATATCAAAATGCAATGCCACAACGAGTGAATATACAAGACATCAAATTATAATGTTTATACATATTTATATCAAAATGTAATATTTACATCGTATCAAAACATGTTTACATCAAAATAGAAAATAAACCTCCATGGTACATCCGACGATACATCCAACTACGATCTTCCGTCATGATTCTGTACGTGATATATCACAACAATTACTTCTTTAGAAATCTTCATAGGTGGGGTGGTTCTATTCCATTCGGGAATCAAATTATTCTATTTGCATTTAAATATTCTTTTTAACATTCAATTTCTGTCGAAATTTCGACAGCATTTGCCTACAGTTCTCCAAGTATGCATATCATATGAGGGCATACTTGGAGAACAAGGGATATCTGCTAGAATTTCAAACTGAAATGAATGTTAAAAAAATATTTAACTGCAAGTAGAATAATTTTGATCTCAAATTGTCCAATCAATGACAATTCAGATATCGTAAAAAATCTATACGTTTTGTACTTCTTATAGACAACGATACAATCTCCGAACGCATCTAAGGTATTGTAAAAAAATTATGATCCAACGGTCGATAAGTTCGTATCACTTTATCAACTCGTGAATCATAACAAAGCAGTGAAGTAAATTTTCTCTCTCTCTCTCTCTCTCTGTATATATATATATATATATATATATATATAAAGAGCAAAGCAGTTGTCTTATGAAACTAATCTAGTGAAGTACAGTAGTCCAGATAAGATCTCAAACCTAGAAAACTTAATCCAGAGTCATTCATATACCAATCTAACACCACAATTTTGTGTAACAAAATGCTAGGTGCAGAGTTTAAAGGTAATATCATTATGTCATCAATTTGCTTTAGATGATTCTAGCTTTAGTGAATGAAATAATATACTCTTAACAAAGTTTGCTGCAGTACAATTCTATCAATGATCAGGGACAGAATAAACTCTTGGTGAGTATAGAATCTGATGCCCAAGAAGATGTGATGCAAAGGTAATTCTTATATCACTTGGGATTTTGACTATGTACATAAATTTTCCTAGCTTTCTACTGCGCACTAGTGTAAAGCAAATGAAATATTGTACTTGTGGAAAAACAAAGAAGATTCTTGATCCTTGCAGTAAGCATCATATGTTAACATTAGCGCTGTTAAGAAGAAAAAGAAGGTGTAGTAGGTATTACCGACCACAAGAGGAAAAGACAGATGTAGGCTTAATGAAGTGTGCAGGTTTAAATAAAATAAAAGGGCAAAATTATATTTTTACTTTCCTGTTATTTAGCTGAGTCATATAAATAGCTTAATTTGAACAGAAGATGTATTCGATTCCTTTCGAACTGAGTTTTTCATTTTTCCCCTTTTGTACACTCACTGGAGCATGTTCCAAATGAGTTTTACATCATCTTTGTTAGCATTTACAAGTTTATGAATTAACCATCAGTTGAGTTGAGATCAACTGAGGTTTCCTTTGTAATCTTTTCGCATTTCTTCATCGACTTCACGTCATGGTATCAGAGCAGGCAGATTAGGCGAAATCTCAAATCTAAAATATCGTGTTCTTCCCCAAATCATTCGGAATGGCGAAAAATCGCAAACTAGATCGACACCCTCAGTTGTCGCTGAGTCTGTGAATCAAGAAGACATCCGAGCTACATCAGATTCGGCGGGGTATGAGAATGATCCATATCTGATTCAAGGTAGTGATTCCCCATGTATTTTTCTTGTATTAGTGAAGTTAATTGGACAAGAAAACTATCTTCCTTGGCGTGAATCCATGTTAATTTCATTATTTGCAAAAAATAAACTGGGATTTGTTGATGGTTCGATTCAAATGCCCGAAGTAAGTTCCCCAATGTACAACATTTGGAAACGTTGCAATGACCTAGTTAGATCCTGGATAGTGCAGTCAATTGTTTCGGAACTCACTACCAGTGTCATATATGCAAAATCAGCATGCAAAATGTGGCTTGATCTAGAAAATAGGTTCGAGAAGAGCAATGAACCCAGAATTTTCAAACTGGAAGTTCAAATATATACATTGAGGCAATAGAATTTATCAATTGCTACTTACTTTACCAAGCTAAAATCCCTATGGGATGAACTTGATGCAATGGACCTGGACCTCGACTATGATTCTGATAGTAGAAGGAGCAGAAATGAAAAAATGAGGCTGAGACAGTTCTTAATGGTTCTCAATGATTCATATATGAATATAAGAGGTCAAATTCTTCTGATGAAGCCTCTATCAGACATGACTTATTCCTTGCTCAGTCAAGAAGAGTCACAAAGGAAAGTAGGTCTGCAAGGCAATGTTTCAGTTGATAGTGTTGAATTAAACACATTCAAACAGTCACAAGGAATAATTTTAAGAGGTGAAAAGGAGAATGAAGGAAACCAACAGAGAAAATTTTGTGACTATTGCAAGAGGGTAGGTCATACTCGAGAGAATTGTTTCAAGTTACATGGGTATCCTTCGGGAAATAAGAACTACAAAGGGAAAGAAAAGTACCCGAATCAGTTCAATGAAAGGCATGCCAATAATGCAGTGATGGACAAGGCTGAAATGAAAGTGGAAGACCCAAACCAAAGAGTTCATATAACAATAAGGAAGAAATGAACCATGGTGGCTTCACTGAGGAGCAGTATCAAACACTGCTAGGAATGTTCAACAACAGCATGGGCAACAAGGCAATTGTCAACATGGCTAGTGAGTTTCTCAACCGTAGTTCTAGAAAAATAGAAAGGAAATGGATATTGGACAGTGGGGCAACTGATCACATTGCCTCTAGTGAAATTGGTATGTTACATACATTTAAAACTACACAAAAGGATAGGGTTTCATTACCCGATGGCACTTCTGTACCTATTACAGGTATTGGTACAGTGCATGTAAATAAACACATTCAGTTACATAATGCTTTGTCAGTATCAGCTTTCAAATGCAACTTGATGTCAGTTAGTAGGTTAACTAAGGAGCTGAGATGTTCTATAACATTTAACCCATCCCATTTCATTATACAAGACCTTGTTTCGAGGGAGGTGATGGAGACTGGTGATGAAGAGAATGGACTTTATGTGCTGAAGGAATCCAAGGGAATTGAATGAAATCAAGGGAATGAAACCAAAGTAATGAATGTGAAGCTGGATGCTTTGTCCTTATGGCATCTTAGGCTAGGGCATGTGCCACCTGATAGAATGAGAATTTTGTCTAAATACATACCAGATTTGAATTGTACTACTGATTTGTTTTGCAACATCTGTCTAGATGCGAAATTGAATAGACTACCTTTCCCACAAAGTTTAAATAAAGCTTCTAATTGCTTTGAGCTTATACATCTTGATGTATGCGGTCCTCAGGGTTAAAACATTTGATGGTTGCTCATATTTTCTGATAGTGGTAGATGACCATTCTAGAGTTGTGTGGACATTCCTTTTCCCATTTAAAAGTCAAGTTCCAAACATATTGATTGATTTTGTAAGGATGGTCAAAAATTAGTATGATAAGTGCATCAAAGTGATTCGAACAGACAATGGTTCTGAATTCTTTAACAACACAGTTAGAGAATACTTAGCTGATCAAGGCATTGCACATCATAGTTCTTGTGTGGAGACACCCCAGCAGAATGTTGTTGTGGAGAGGAAACACAAGCACCTATTGGAAGTGGCAAGGAGTTTGAGATTTCAGGCACAGCTACCTGAAACTTTTTGGGGAGAATGCATTCAAACGGCCACATATTTAATCAACAGAATGCCCAGTGTTAAATTGAACAATAGAAGCCCTTATGAACTGTTGTATAATTCACCACCCAAGCTAGAACATTTAAGAGCTTTCATATGCTTGTGCTATGGGACATGGGAGAGCAAAATTTGATGCTAGAAGCAGTGAATCTGTTTTCATTAGGTATCCATAAGGCAAAAAGGGATATAAGGTGTATGATTTAAAGACTCAAAACATCATTGTGTCAAGAGATGTGATATTTGCTGAGCACATATTCCCTTTTAATAAGCATTGCATACAGAAAACCATATACCCAGTACCATTATTGTAGTGAGTTAGCAAATGAACCTTGTTTCAGTACTTAAAATAATAGCACAGAAGTACACAATCCAGAGAGATTAAGTCGAGGGTCTATGCATGAAACACTTGCTCAAAGTGATGATGAAAATATAATATCAGATGAAGGTGCAAATAATGCAGCTGAAGAGAACAATTTTGGTAAAAACAAAGGTGTGGATGAGAATGTGAATCAATCACCACTTCAAAGGAACAGAAGAGTGGTCAAGAGGCCTGTGAGATTACAAGACTATGTTTGTAATCAAGCCAAGAGCAGACCACTTCAGAGAGCTGACAAGAACCATGTCAGTGCCCCATATCCCATGAAGAACTACTTGGGGCTGAAGAGCATTTCAGAAACACATAAAAGATTCATTGCCAACATAGATGTGAGACATGAACCAACCTCATATGAGGAGGCCATAACAGACCCATTATGGAGGAGGTCTATGGAAGAAGAATTGAAGGCACTCGAATTAAACAATACCTGGAGTGTATGTAAATTACCAGAAGGTAAAAATCCAGTAGGTTGCAGATGGATTTATAAGATTATATACAATCAAGATGGCACTGTGGACAGGTAAAAATCTAGGCTAGTGGCAAAAGGATACGTCCAAATTGAGTGTGTTGATTGCTTTGACACCTTTGCTCCAATGTCAAAGATGGCCACTGTGAGAATAATCATGGCTGTTGGAAAGCTGAAGAACCTTTCGAAGACAATTCAGCTTACAAGAAACTGATTGGAAAGCTGTTGTATGTCACAGTTACCAGACCAGACATAATGTTCAGCGTTCACAAGCTAAGTCAGCATGTTCAAAACCCTATGGTGATTCACTACCAAGCAGCTTTGAGAATTTTGAAGTATTTGAAAGGAACCGTAGGATTGGGATTATTCTACTCCTCGGATACTGATATTTCACTGACTGGATACTCCGATGTAGACTGGGGGAGCTGCAACCAGAGCAGACGTTCAATAACAGGCTACATTGTTAAATTGGGTTCCTCAATAGTTAATTGGAAATGCAAGAATCAACCCACAGTTAGCCGCTCTAGTGCAGAGAGCGAACTGAGGGCCTTGTCTAGCACTACTGCATAACTGGTATGGATATCAAATCTCATGTCAGAGATCGGAATACGCCAACAGGGAGCTATACCACTGTTCTGTGACTCACAAAGTGCATTACACATCACTCATAATCATGTCTTCCACGAGCGAACCAAACACATTGAGATGGATTGTTACTTTGTCCGAGAAAAGTATCAAACAAAGATTGTGGAACCAAAGTATATCCCGAGTGAGGAGCAACCAGCCGATATCCTCACCAAGCTCTATCAGCACCTCAACACTTGAAGTTATGTTCCAAGTTGGGAATGGAGAATCCTTTCTCTATTCAACCAACTTGCCAGGGGAGTGTTAACATTAGCGCTGTTAAGAAGAAGAAGAAGAAGGTGTGATAGGTATTACCGACCACAAGAGGAAAAGACAGATGTAGGCTTAATGAAGTGCGCAGGTTTAAATAAAAGAAAAGGGCAAAATTGTATTTTTACTTTCTTGTTATTAGCTGAGTCATATAAATAGCTTAATTTGAATAGAAGATGTATTTGATTTCTTTCGAACTGAGTTCTTCATTTTTCCCCTTTTGTACACTCACTGGAGCATGTTCCAGATGAGTTTTACATCATCTCTGTTAGCATTTACAAGTTTATGAATTAACCATTAGTTGAGTTGAGATCAACGGAGATTTCTTTGTAATCTTTCCGCATTTCTTCATCGACTTTGCATCATCATAAAGTAAGAAACTAACATTGCTTGGGATCGGAGAAGCAAGAAAATTGCACTAAAGAAATTTAAAGGCAATAGCTACGTAAAGTTGACAAACAAATTGAAGGAATAGCAAGGAATACCGGAAATAACTCAAACCCAATATATCTCTACACTCTACATTGACGCACTCTCTTTAAGATAGCAGCACAAGTAAAAGAAAAATTAAATGATGGTGTGGTGTACATTTTATTCACTAAGTAAACCACAACTACTTGGTGTGATTAAATAATTTCAATGAAGCCTTAGCTTCATCATTAAATAATTTCAATGAAGCCTTATCTTATACATGAATAATTATATTAACTATTTGCCAATGCTAATTATATGCTACTAAAAATAAATGGAGTCCAACTACTAATTTACTCAAAAGTTGAGTAAATTATATGATATGTCAAACTTCTGTCCATGAGTCAATCCTGGACAGTGTCCCTGTAGAAGATGCAACATAGTTAATCACAGAAAATTAGGTTGAAGAAAGCGAGGCAAATCTACAATCTTTTAGCCATTAAATTGCAATTGCTTCCAAGTCATTCTTGCCACTCAACTAAAGCAAGATAATAGATATTTACTCAAAAAGAATAGTGTTTTTAAATGGAGTCCAACTAAAGCCAACAATATTTACTCATCTTCCTTCATTGTACTTCAATAAATCAAACTCTAATTCTTCTAAATTTATCACAACTCAAATTAATTAATAAGTCACTGAATTAGCAAAAGATAATTATTTAGTGGCAAAGAATAGTCCCGAACAAAACCCTAGCCGATAGTCCCGAACAAAACCCTAGCCGTCGGCTAGGATTGAGAGAGAGAGAGAGAGAGAGGGTACCAGCGGCACAGATTGAACGCGTTCGACGGGTGGCCTACTTGCGGCAGGCGGCGGGGCGACGGTCGGTGTGTGACGATCGACGTGCGGCGTGTGGTGGCAGAGATCGAGAACGAGTGAGAGATCGGGTTGATCGAGCAGAGGAAGTGAAAAAAAAGGGATTGCGCAGGGAATTTAATAACATTTTGCGACGGCTGGAACGATCGCAAATAAGCGATCGCAAAGTGACGATCGCAAGTGGTCGCAAATATGTCGCCGGGTTACCAAAATTGCGATGACAGACAAGGCGGTCGCAAAACCGTCGCAGACTCGGCCTCTGCGCGATCGCTGCGGCTAGCAATCGCAGAACCATCGCATCTGCGACCGCCACCAGTGCCGTCATAAAAGGCTTGATTTTTAGTATTGTTGGAAGCTTTCGTCATTTTTATAAGTATTCTTTTGTACTTTCCTCATTATTATCTCCTAAACTTTTGTTATTGTATTTGTTTAATTGATTATTTAATTAAATATCTCAATTTAAATTTTTGTTAATATTTAATTTTCTTTAAATGGTCAATTATTTTAAATTGTTATATTAATTATTACTATTTTAATTGCTAATTTAATAAATTAACAATTTATATCTTCATGATGAATATTACTAAAATTTAGAAGTTTAAGAATACTTTAATAAATAATACTAAAATTTTATAAATAAAACTTTAAGAAAATTTGTACATTATTATTGTTGTTGTTGTTTAATTTAAAAGTAGAAACAATTTAGAAGTTTATGTCAATTTAATTGGTTTTTGTTTTGAATTTTCATCTTATGATCTTATGAAATTGTTACATTTTTAGCTCCTGGCCTTATATCCAGATTTGACTATTCAATTGGGAAATATATGTGATTTGGAAACGATCTTCAATTTCAGATGCATTTTTTCATATTTTTCATCTTATCATTTTTTGAAATCTTACTTATTATCTATGACTAATTAGTTATATAACTAATAGTTCTCTTTATTCAACCTATTATTATTGTTTGATTTTCTATAAATATACCATACTTATTTGTTTACATAATTTAATTAAATAATATTTAGTTAAAAATTATATCATTGTGCGTGTGTACCATTTATGAATTTGCTCATTTCTTAATTTATTGAACTAATATAAACTTTTGTATTTATTATTAATGTCTACATCAAATATCATTATAATAGTAAAGGGTCAAATAAGATCTAGATACAATTATAAATTTTTTGTTTGTAAAATAATTATTTATTTTTATAATTTTTTGTTATATTTATCATGAATGCGTGTTATAGTGTAAAGTTAGATCAATTAATAATATCATTAATTTTTTTACTATAAAAAATTATATATATATATATATATATATATATATATATATAATAAAATTATATTTATATATTTTTTTGCAATGCTCAGGCTACAGACTAGTTGGTATAATTGATTCAAGGGAAAAAAACAAAAAAAAAGGCAAGATGACAATAAGTTGATATAATTGGCTTTTGTATGATCTCAAAAAACTATATTTGTTGATCAAATGAAGAGTAGATAGAACTTTAAACAGCCATTTTGACTTGGAGTAACATAGTTACATAGGCCTATAAGAATTATATATTCATATCATTCTAGCGTCCATAACTTTTACTACATAACAGTAGTAAAAATACTTTAAAAATTAAAATTAACCAATGCCCTCAGCAAACTACATGTATGATGTATTAGTAAAGGTTTTAAAAAATCAATAAAAAAATGCTAATGTGTTCCATTTTTTATTTATAGTTTGTTAATTGTTATAAAAAAAATTAAATGAAACAAGTTGTTCCGGCTACAATGTATTTGCATGTGTTTCTCAAATTTATTAAATTCTTTCGTTTCATCAAATTGTATCATATACTATTACAAATTTCTCAATTGTATTCTTCCGTCAACTTCTCATCACTAGCCCCGTTAAAGTGATGACATGGTGATCCGACGTGGATAAAATATTATTTTTTTATATCAAAGATTATTTTCTCATCTGGTACGTACTTCCTCGCCTTCGACTTTGCTAGAATCGTCGTCACGAGTGCAACTTCTATGGAGCCGGGCTCCATAGTAATTTCTATGGAGCCCCTCGTAGAAATGAACCTAGGTTTACTAAAATTGAACCTAGTAAGAGTGAACCTATGTTGCAAACAAGTGAACCTAGCATTTTCACTTTAGGTTCAGAATTAATGATCCTAGGTTCAATATTAAAAATGCTAGGTTCACTTGTATGCGGGACTCCATAGAATTTCTATGGAGCCTGGCACCATAGATTTTTTTTCCCATCATCACCAGCACGGTGGTCGAACGCTAGCACGAAGACGTCGAGCACTTTGTGGGTTCCATATTCGCCCAAGTCGCGCTCGAGCCTAGAGCCGATGAGGACCCCCACGACCCTGACAACGAAGCCGACGCCTTCGATGGTGGTGTGAAAGTAGAACCAAGAAGGATCGCAGTGCTTAATGAACCACACCATGGCTATCCCTATTGGCAGCAAAATCCCCCGCCCTATGATGGTCAGTAGCACATGGTTCATGGCCAAGCTTAATCCTCCGTCAAATGACATTGCGGTCATCGCGTCTCCTCCGCTGCTCTTGGCATGTTTTAATTTGCTCAATTGTTCTCTTTCTCCCCCTTCATCCTTATCTCTATCACCATCATTGTCTCCGCCGTCGTCAGTGGCAGGAGAAGTCAAACTCACAAAGGCCATGCTTTTGTGCTGAGCCAAATAGTCATTGAAGAACGGGAAGGTGTTCGACGACCCGACGATGTAGACTAGCTTAGTTTGAGGGCGCGGTGTTGAGATGGAATGTGAGGTACAACCACGAGCTCTACGACATGATTAGCGAGCTCCCCTACAGCAACGTAAGGTTCCCTTGGTCCGGCGAGCACTGGCCGAGCGCCAGCACGAAGACGTCGAGCTCCTTGTGTGTGTCGTATTCGCCCAAGTCGCGCGCCTTCGAGCTTGAAGCCGACGAGGACCCCCATGACCCTGGCGACAAAGCCGACGCCTTGGATGGAGGCGTGCAAGTAGAACCATGAAGGATCATAGTGCTTCAAGAATCGTGCCATGGCTATTCATATTGGCAGTAGAACCCCCACCCTATGATGGTCAGCAGCGTGTGGTTCTTGACCAAGCTTAATCGTCCACCGGATGATGTTGCGGTTGTCGTGTCTCCTTCGCGGCTCTTGTCATTGTCATGTTTTCATCCGCTCGGCCATTCTCTCTTTTTCCCCTTCATCCTCGTCTCTATCACCATCATCGTCTTCGTAGTCGCCACCATCCACAGAGTGGTTAGTGTGCGCGTCAAAAAGTAAATAAATGCATTAATTATTGATTATAATTTATATATAATTCATTATATCATAATATATAATTATATTGTATTTGTGCAGGTTTGAGCAGGAGGACGTCCTTCGCACGATAGCAGGGACGATCCGACGATTCATGCACGGGACGTGGCCTACATGGTCTCACATGCCTCGCGAGCATGTAGATATATGTTGGCGAGATCCAGGTAGGTATATTTATTATATTTATTAAATGAATGTTAATTATAAATATGATTGGTAATATATATTTTTGAAGGCTCATTATACATGATCGGAGGATCAGGACACTTTTGTAGAGAGTGCATGGGAGATTGATCGTTGCCCGCGCTCGCTACAACGGGCTGATGAATCATGCCTGAACCACTATGATGAGATGACTGGGGGCCACACACATTGCGGAGACTCGGGGACACAGCCCCGAGTGGATTCATAGACATGTGTGGGACTAGCTCGTTGAGCGGTGGGCATCGAATGAGTGGCAAGAGGTCTCCAGGACTGCGGTGAGAAACCGCATGTCCGAGGGGCACAGCTCGGGGGGGGGGTTGCCACACTGATGGTTCCATGTCTTTTGCGGTGCATGAGTGTCGTATGGTACGTATAATTTCCTTACATTTAACTCAATATTATATTGTGATTGTACTAATGTATTTGTTTTCTAATGTTAGACACGGGTGGAGGAGGATGACACCGTCCACCGCCCCTCGCTGATGGAAGTTTTGAGCGCACTCACCGTCTGCAACATGGGACAGGAGAGTACGTCGATAGAAGGGTCGCGGTCATCATGGTAAGTATATATATATTTGGTTTACGCAATTTCTATTTATGGTTTATATATAAAGTACTTAAAAAATTATGAAACAAAAAATAAACTCGTGTAGGAGGATCGTGCTCGAGCGTGGAGGAATGCCGCAGGGTAACTTTGATACTGTAGCATGGGTCGAGGCTGCAGGTGGCTGGGAGCACGGCCGTGTTTATGGCTTTGTCGACAGAGACCATGCACGAGCTGTGTTAGGGCCACTTGGGGCATCGACCCCTCCCATTGCGGGTGAGCGGCCCTCCACATCCCGGACACAGGACCAGAGCCGGATAGCGACCTTGGAGTCTGAGCTTACACAACAAAGACAATCGATGGAGGAGCAGAGACAGATAATGGAGGAGCAGAGACGGACGAATGACGAGTTGAGTTGGATGATGGATGAGCAGAGATAGATGATGGAGAACATGCAGGCGCTCCTAACTCAAATTGCATCTCACTACGGCATTCATATACCTTAGATGTTCGAGCCATCCTTCTCGACCTAGTCGACGCTCCCAACCCAATCGACGCTCTCGACCCAGTCGCTCGAGACTCTGTCGTCTCATCCTCCACCGTAGTCGTGAGATTTTTGTTTTAGTGTATCTTGATTACATTTTGATACTTGTTACATTTTGCCTCAGTTTGAGGCTTATATTTTGATATTTGTATAAATAGCCTCAGGTTGAGGTTTAGATTGAAGCCTAAATTGTGTGGTTGCCTGTATATTGTGTTTGTGATTGTAAATTGGTTGTTTGTGTATACTATGTCATAATAAAATTGATGTATACAAAAAAATTTAAAATTTTAATTTTTTTCAGTTACAGGATATAACTTCAGCAATGACTTACCAACGGTTAATCATCACTATGCCATCGCTGAAAGCGTATTGTAACTGAGTGATGGCTTGAGTAGCAGAAGTTATCACAGTTGCTAATGATATCAACGACGACTACGGGCCGTTGATGATAATTAAATATGAGGAGACCGTCGCTGATGAATTAATATCAGCGATAGCTCTAGCGGTTGTCGCTGATATGTACTTTTGACGATCGACGCGCGTTGTCACAAGTTATCAGAGACACGCACATAAGTGACAACTGTTTGCAACGGCGCGCGCCGTCCGTGATAGTCGTCACCCGACTGCTCAACAACGATATTAGTCGTCGGTGAAGCTTATATTTCTAGTAGTGTCACGACTGGGTCATGTAGGTTTTGGTCAATATATTCCCTGGAAGTCAGATTCATAGAGCAAAGTATCTGGGCTTTCAGTCCGTATTTGATGGAATAGAGCTCGACTCGGGGGGGGTCGAGATTCGGGATTTCTGTAGTCGTGGCCTGAAACCTTCGTATACAATCCCTCATGGGCTCATATGGCCCTTGCTTGATGTAGTGGAGGGCGTCTTCCATTTTGGAGTAGGTACGGGATGAGGAGAATCGGCTGGTGAAGGCACGGGAGAGTTCTGCGAAGGAGCGTATGGATCCTGGTGGAAGGTAGGAGAACCACAGTAGAGCAGCTTTCTCCAAGAAGATTGGGAAAGCCCTACAGAGGACGGGATCGGTTGCTCCATTGAGATGCATCATGGACCTGAACATCTTCAGGTGTATGGTCGGGTCATCCATATTATCGTAGGGCTTCAAGGTGGTTGGCAACTTGAATCTCGGTGGGAGACATGTCAGTAAAATACACTCTGATGCTCAAGTCAGTAGGAGATCGAGGTGGAGACAATGGAAATTGAAACTTGGTTACCTGAGGCATGTCATGTTTGCATTTATTGCAGGCTAAGGTGATGATGTCGTCTAGTAAACTCGTGGGGATATTGTTCGAGATGGGTCAATCCTGATCCGAGAGATATCGGCCTTGTGATGACGTATCCTTCGTAATTAAGGAGGATATGGATGTCCCTGTGGGGGGGGGGGGGGGTGATTGGGCCATTCGCCCCCTGCTCAATAGGGGTGGCGATCACTGCCCCGATTGAAGCATCCTAACCTTTCCATGATGGTTCTCGACAAGGCTGAGATTAAAGGGAGGGGCAGCCCCTCCATTCGGGTGGCGGGCACATAAAGAGGGAGAAAAGGATATGCACGAGGATATACAATTTTGAGAGAGAGAGAGAGATTTGCGACGGGCGGTGATCGAAGAGAGAGAGAGAGAGAGAGAGATCTGCGATGGGCGGAGAAGAAAAGGATTTGCACGAGGATATACAATTTTGATATGCGACGGGCGAAGAAGAAAAGGGTTTGCACGAGGATATACAATTTTTTTGACGGTTTGCGACGGCACCCTGCAGTCGCAAAAGTCGATTGTGGAACTGTCGTGCATCACTTAATTCTATGATGGCAGTTGTCGTGGTTGCAATGACGTCACAGTTTGGAACAATGTGATGCCCATCCACTGTGATCGCAGAATCGCCGCATTTGTGACCGCTGATCTGCCATCGCAAATTACTTAATTTTTAGTAGTGAAAGAGATTGTAGAGTTTTCTTAATATGTATTATATGTAGGAAAATTACACGTGTAGTCGACAGTAGAGACGAAGAGTGCCCAAAAGAAGAAGTTGGACAAAGGCAATAGAGGCCGCCAGCGATGAGTGCTCACAAAATGAGGGAGTCGGGGGGGAGGGGGGGTGGGGTGGATCACGAAGATGAAGAGAGGTGGAGAACTCAAGCAGGAGCCAGGTTTATGATGCCCTTGGTTTTGTTACTTTTGTAGGCAGTAAGATGGGCTTGCAAGCTTTTTGGCCTGCAACCTATTTTGCATCCTATAGATACAAGCTGTAAAATGTAAATCCTATAATTAATTTAATTGCAGGTAATGAGACACAATTAAACAAAATGTTGCAAATGCAAATCATCTTCCAAGTATGTTTGTAGCTAACGAAACAGCACCAAAGACATTACACTAGTGTCATGTTGGTGTTCTACATTTGAAAATAACTAAAAAATCTCTACACAACAACAAAATTTTCAAAGAAAGTATTATACAATATTTAATAAAATTATTTAAAAACAAAATTTTACTCAAATTATTTTTCTCCAACGAAAATAACTTATTAATAATTTTATAATAATGTACTAATATTTAAAATTCTAATATCTATATTCATGCGAATTTAAAACAAAACACTATATATGTATCTCAACAACAATATTTTTTAATGAGAAAAATAAGAAAAATGAAATATTTGATTCATTATTACTTTATAACTAAAAGTATATGAACCGTTCAATGAATATTATTATCGTTTTTGAAATAAACTATTCTAATTATTTATAATTAGTAATATATTAAATTAACTATATTCCTATTCATGAAAAATATATTGTATTGACATCTAATAATTATTCTAATTCTATAGTAAAAATATAAAAAATTATTCAAGTTATGTATTATTTGTGAAATAAATCATTCATATTACAACTAAATTGAAAATAAATATGAAATACATGTCTCAGTCGCTAACTGTGGGTAGCACAGTTGGTGGCAACATATTGTATGTTGCTTAGAGATCTAGAATTTGATCTCTAGTATGGTCATCTATTTTGACTTTCTAACTTTGTTTAAAAGAAAATACATGTCTTAATTACAAAGAAAAATAATGACAAAATTCAATAACAAAATTTATATTTTATTTATAATGAAAAAAAATATTTGAAGTTTAATTAAATAATTCATTAATATTTTAAAAATCGATTGTTCTAATTAATTTTTTTTAAAGTAAGAATACTTGTATTAATCATTAGATATGATGTTTACAAGTAGATGGGAGAGCAAAGAATGTACAAAATGAAAGTACAAATAGGAGATTAAGAAGTGGGAGCAAAATTACAAAGGCCCCAAAGGTATGAGCATTCAATGGCTAACTCCATCACAGATTTTCTCTCGTTGTTGAAGATACAGTTGTTTCTTTCCCTCTAAATACAAGAACTCCAAGTCATGACCGCCCCCAGTTTCTTCTTGGAGATTTCAGAAAGTGGCTTTGTACAAAATTGCTGGCATGGCTTGAAAAGGATGCTGAATATAGGTAGGTGGCAAAGATCCAAGAATTTCCTCAATCCCGTACTTGTAAAAGCACAATCCCCAAATAAATGATCATGAGTCTCATCCTCTGATTGACAGAGCACACAAATAGGGTCAACCTGCACGTTCCATCTTTGAAGCCTATCTTTGGTGAGTAGGCGCCTTTTGGAAGCATGCCAAAAAAAGATGGAGATTGATTCCGGGAAACTCTTGTCCCATATACACTGCGCGATACAATCAATTACACCGCGATAGGTCAACGTGTGATAATAAGAGCTTGTTGAGAAAATGTCATTAGATGACCATTTCCATCGAAAGATATTCAATCTAGATTCCTCAAACAGTGGTTCAAGTTGTAAAGCAAGAACAGCGATCCGTCCCAAGGGTGCCATATTTGTGAATCGAATGTTCCAACCCCTGACTTTGTCGTTAGAGTTCTAATCCTTAGCTTTCGCAATTGTAGCCGACGGATTTTCAGCTAGAAGGAAGAGATCAGGGAACGTATCTACCAGTGTTCGCCCATTTAACCAAGGATCAAGCCATAAATGGATGCAAGTACCTTCTTTCACATGAAAAGATAAGGAGGCATTGAACTACTCTAGACCTTTTAAAATACCCCTCCACACAAAGGAAGCGCTATTTCTCAATGATGTAGGATGAAATAGGTCCCTCGGTTGAGCTTTCAAAATATCTCCCCAAATTTGATTTGTATTTTGACGCAATTTCCAGAGCCAAGACCCCAAGGAAGCCAATTTGTGCATTGCTAAACATAGGAAACCAAGACCACATTCTTCTTTTTTACCTGAGAGTGTATCCCAATCAACTAAGCATTTACCTTTTTAAAAAGCCTCCATATTTTCTACCCAAAAAAATTTCCTTCTTCTCTTTTCAACTAGTCTCATAACTCATTTGAGTGCTTCAAAGATGGAGAAGAAATAGAAAGCCTGACTTGAGAGAACACTATTCACCAATATGCGTCTTCCTGCACGGGAAAGTAAATACCCTTGCCAGGAAGCCAATGCTTTATCAAATTTGAAAATAACTCTATTCCAATCCCCTTTAAGTAGAGGACCCCGACGAAGTGGAAGACCCAGGTAATCAATTGGGAAGGAAGCAACCACACACCCCAATATACTTGCCAAACCCGTACCAATAGAAGAATGAGTGTTATCATCCAGATGTAACAGTCTCGTCTTTGAAGAATTGATTTTTAGATCCGAACTCAGTTCAAATCATTTCATGAGTAGTCTAAAGTTTGAAATGATCGCCTCTGAGGCCTCGCAAGAAACCACAAGATCATCTGCAAAGGCAATGTGACCGACTCCACCTAGAAAAATGTCAGTAAGCGCCCCTTACAAGAAACCTAGGCGGCAAGCACGTTGTATAAGCTTGGAGAGTGCATCCATAACCATGTTGAAAAGTAGTGAAGAGAGGGGATTGCCCTACTTCATCCCTCTTTTATGTCCAAAAGATTCCCTATGACGCCATTAATAATAATAGAAGAGGAAGCCGTAGAAACCAACTGAGCAATGCATGCGATCCAAACAAAAGGGAAGCCTCTTGCCGCTGGAATCTCAAGAAGGAAACCATGATCAATGTAGTCAAAAGCCTTTGCTAAGTCAACCTGAATAAAGCACAGGTTATCATTTCTTGGCTTGGAAGCCCACAGGGTTTCATTCACCATTATGTAGCAGTCCAGGGTACTTCTACCAATAGTAAAAGCTCCCTTGTGTATTGTCAATAAGGGTAAGCATTAGGATAGCTAAGCGGTTAGCAAGTAACTTCGAGAAGATTTTTACAAGACTTCCTTTTTTTAGGCCCTTGTGTATCTGGCTGGCCCCATATTTTTTCGGGATCAAAACAATAAACACATTATTGATTCTTTGAATTTAATCTGGGTTGAGCAAGATATCATTGAGAAATTTTGTCAAAATGTCACCAAGATCATTCCAAGAAGTTTTGAAAAACTCATCTGAATACCGTCAGGGCCAGAAGATTTATGATTCTTGAGCTGGAAAATAACCCCCTTTACCTCATCCAAGGAGAAGGGACATATAAGATTCTGGAACTGCAGACCTTCAGGAATATAAATATCATGCCAGACAACTTTGAGGAGGGGCTATCGATGGGAGCCTAGCAGACTGATATAGAAATCCTTGAACGAATTAGTGATTTGAGACTGGTCTGATAAAACAACAGAGCCCAAAGGAAAGAAGAGATTTCATTAGAGGAAAGGCCCAAAGTGTCAGCCTTAGTAGAAAGAACATTGATTTTCCCTTCGAGTTCATGCCTTGCTCTCGTGGAATTCTTGTCTCTTAATATACTTCAACCTTGAATAGTAAGATGTAGTTTGCTCCAAGTGGATATCCAGGTGGAAATAAGAGAATTTTGATCATGAAAAAGATCAAGAATTCGGATCAAACCACGAGAGATAATTTCCCGAAAATATAAAAGAAGTAGTCAGTGAGTCTCCATCCTGAATGGTTTCCCCCCGTAAAGAGGAAGGGCAAGAGCAAACTGTAATGCCTAAAATCCTAATAGTAATATTTTATTCTTAAGCAGAGGATCGTGGGCTCGAGTTAGCGCGGATTGGCGTAGAGCTGGGGGATTGAATCCGGTTAAGCATTAAATATAGAAAAATATTAGGAAAAATTTATTTATCTTATTTCTATGATTTATCATACTATTATGATATAGGGTCTCAAGACGAGTCTATAGGTTCAAGCGAAACTCGAATCGGAGTTAAAACAGATTAGATACGTGATTTTTAAGTCGTTTAACTTAAGGGGGGGTATTTTGGTCATTTGGGCCCAATCGGACCCATAAAAGTACCACCTGAGGCGTACGGCTAGAGGTTTAGCCGCACACCACCCAAGGCAAGAGGAGAGAGGCGATGTCGTGTGGAAGGGAGCCGAGTGGAGGTCGAATTTCGCGAGTTCGTCGGCGTTCATCGTAGGAAGGACCCTAGCATATTATTCCTTTCCATTTTCCCCAATAAGGTGATCGAGTGGATTAATCCCTCTTTCCCCATTTTCCCCCTATGAGAGGGGATTTTCCGGACTTATGTGCGGATTTCCTTGTACCGAAATCGGTTGTTGAATTGATTGAGTTTTTGTCGTTGTCGCGGATCTTTTGATCCAAATTTTGGACCTAGCCGCATGCTCCAACCCGAATTTTCTTGGGAAGCTGCCGGCCCCCTTCTTCTTTTCTTTTCTCCTTGGTGTCTTGGGCAATTCTTGAATCTTGAATCTTGATGGTACCTTGTGTTCTTGATAGCTAGGAAGGTAAAGAGGTTAAAGATTAAGGTTTGATGATTAATGCCTTGTTTTGGTGTGCCGCCCCCTTTAGGAAATTATTTAGGGACCTAGGGGTAGGCCGGCCCCTATGAAATTTCATCAGTGATATGGTAACATTGTTTAGGGTATAGACTATACATTAGGAATTTACATAGGTGAAATTAAGATAAGATGAAAGGTAGAGACCCTCACTTGAGAATTTAAGGAACCTAGGTGCACATAGGAACATTACATTGAGGTGAACCCATGGAGGACTTGTAGGGCTGAACCCCCTTGCCCTTAGAGCATTCGGGCAAGGGGGAAGGCCAGCCCTAGAAGGTGCGGGTAGGGTCATAAAATGGGGTTGTGGTTATTGTAGATGTTTGCTACATTTAATACCTTGTGTAGGGTTCTTTATTGATAGATATTTTTTTTGTTTACATGTTCTAGCACATTGATATATATACGTATGTTATTTACTTGTGATTACATGCGTGGTGTGACGTTCTTAAATTATTATGGCATGACTTATTTGATGTACCATTATGATGCTACACTTAATTATGGCTATGCATATGTTATTCTTATATATATATGAGATGTGATTATGGCTTGAGGCCACGGAGAGGCCGAGGTATGTTTATAGCATACTTTATTTATTATCGTGTAGTTGCATCTTCTCCTTAGTATGCTATTATGTGTGTGTAATGTGCTTAGTGCATATTCCCGGAAGCCTCACCGGTGAGAGGAGGGTATGCCCCAAAGAGATGGTGTTGGCACTATTTCAAAAGTTTCGGCTGGTGAGGGGAGATCATACCCCGAAGAGACGGTCCGGAATCCAGACTGATGAGTGGAACGTATGATCAGAAGAGCAGTGTCGATGAGGGAAGAGCATACCCCAAAGAGACGACACTGACTGGGTGGTAGATCGGAGGCCATATCAACTACCTACCCTATGTGGCTATGAAGACCGACGGGTTCGGGCGAGCATGTGGATTGTTGCATTGAGCATATTTATGTTTTATACTTGGTGGCATATTTTATGCAGGTTGCTATATGATGTCTAGGAAAATTGCTCTGCTAATTAAATAAATGCACCTGAATTATGTTTCATTTTTCCTATTCTTAAATATGTCTTTTATTTGATAATGCTGGATGTGGTGGATTGGGGACTAATCTACTCATTAAGTCCTAGTTCGACTTACCCCTCTTATGTTGTTGTTATTTTTTAGGACATGAGCGAGATCAAAGAGGTATTGGGGTGCAGTAGCGCAGCTGGTGGTGGTAGGGCAGGGGGTCTCTTGACATATCGTGGTCGAGGGGGATACCGAGTCGATTCATGTTGCTTTTCGTGTTGTTGAGTCTTGTAGACTCAGTTTACTATGTTTTCACATTTATGTTATTTTGAGGTGTCTTTGTTTAGTAATTAAGTTTTGAAATCGACTTGAACATTTAACTATTTATTGAGTTGGCGGTTTGAGTTTTTTTGAAAATAAATGTCTTATAAATCTTTGAAATGTCATTAAATGTTTAGGAAAATACCTAAATATAGCATGTACTTTGACATTTGTCTCAATTGTGGCATGTACTTTCAGTTGTCTCATTTGTATACATGTACTAAGATATTTGTTTCAATTATGGTCTGTCGTCTATTTTCCATTAGTCGCTCCGTTAAGTTGACGACGTGGCATGCTTACATATATAAAAACCTATTTTTTTAATATTAAAATTTTATAACATGGGTCCTCCTGCATTGTGAAACCCATGCCTGAGGAAGCGCGGCAGTCTCCGGCGGCTCAGAGTCGAACGACACTGAAACGATCGATCAGCCTGTAGGTGTGCCACCACCTTAAATCCCAACCGCTCAACCTTCTAGAGCAGCAGCGCCGATGGTCGTGGCCCTCGAAGAGGATGGTCAAGAGGATTCTTCTCTCCAACCTTCTTCTCCTCCACCTGCGCGTCCACCCTCTACTTAATTGGAGGCGTGCTAGAAGGCGCTCGCCTCCCTCGCCGCAACGATGGGCACCAAGAAACCCAAGGAGATCTTCCATGTCTCCATCGAGCTTGCCAAGAGCCACACGATCTTGGCCCACGAGGAGGCTCTCAACCTCTCGCTGCCAACGTCGGGCACCCAGAAGTCCTCTTCTCGCTACAACATGAGGTTCTTATGGATGTCTTCGTGCAAGTTGTCTCTGTGGGGTTGCAAGAAAGTGGCTCGGTAGCTTCCTCACTTAACAGTGGAAGTGATTGGGGAGCGGCCGCAGGAGCTTGATAGTGATGTTGTAGAGAAGTTATACTTGTATCGATCTCTTGAAGGACCGAGGGATGATGCATCATCCTTCGTGAAGATTTTGTAATTTTATTTTGGTAGAGAAACCAGTGTGATGGAGTTTGTCATTTGTATTTGTACGTTTGGCTAAGGAGCTAATTTCTAATGGGAGGAACCTTGGATGTATTAAAGTAGAGTGCAAATTTGGTTGATTTTTTCTTGGCCTACAAGCTAGTACTCGTGCAGAATAAGAAAAGAACTCCATTGTTTAATCACTTGTTTCAGTTCTGTCTGGCCTTTTGTAATAGACGACCCAATAGAAAATTTTCCCATCAAATGCTCTTCCATTGCTCTGCTTTCATTTTTTAGCACTTCTCAGGATGTTGATCAAATAGAAGCAGGATACATCTAATGGGAGAATATGCAATGCGCTATTGTTGTATCTGTTGGACATTATGTTAACTCTAATGGTTAGTTTGATTTAGTGGATAGGATTGGATATGATATGATATCAAATGAGGGAGTATTGGATAAGATTTTTTTTAATCCGGTATACACTGGATATAATATCAAATTTATATTCTTCTAATCCATGCACTAAACCAACAAAGGATATAAATCTATCTCTAATCTTATCCATCTCTATCCTATGAAGCAAACATGCCCTAATATCCTTGTGATAGGATGGTGAGAGGACTGGCTGCTTCTTGGGGATGATGCACCGCACAGATTGACCCCACCCTCTTCATGTCGACCCCGCAGATTGAGCATTAGCGAGTTGCTGATGTGCTCAGCCAAGACCTACGCTCGTGCGTTGAGGGCATCTCTGCCGTCGGCCTGGACGGTCTCGAGGCTCTCTAAGCAGGTGGCATGGTTCATGAGAGCGGTGTTGAGCCAGGTGTGGGTGTTGTGGAAGGTGGAGGTCTCCTACCGATGGAGGATGGTGTTGAGCTGGTCGAGGGTGATTCTCGAGCAGCTTGAGGCAATCCTTGACGTTGGATGGCGGACGTAAGCACGAAGAGGATTTCTGGGTGCCCGACGTCAGTAGCGAGAGGTTGGGGGCCTCCTCGTGGGCCAAGATCGCCTGGCTCTTGGCAAGCTTGACGGAGGCATGGAAGATCTCCTTCGGCTTCTTAGCGCCCGCCGTCGCAGCGAGGGAGGCAAGCGCTTTCTAGCACGCCTCCAAGTAGAGGGTGGACGCGCAGGCGGAGGAGAGAAGAAGGTTGGAGAGAAGAATCGTCTTGACCATCCTCTTCAAGGACGACGATCGTCGGCGCTGCTGCTCTAAAAGGTTGAGAGGTTGGGATTTAAGGTGATGACACGCCTACAGGCTGATCGATTGTTCCGACGTCGTTCGATTCCGAGCCGCCGAAGACTGCCACGCTTCCTCAGGCATGGGTTTCACAGTGCAAGAGAACCCGTTGCTATGAGAGAGAGAGAGAGAGAGAGAGAGAGAGAGAGATGGGTCCACTTTTTAAGTTATAAAATTTTAACATTAAAAAAATAGTTTTTTATACATATCAGCACGCCTACGGGCTGACCGATCGTTCCGGCGTCGTTCATTTTCGAGCCGCCGGAGACTATCGTGCTTCCTCAAGCATGGGTTTCACTGTGCAGGAGAACCTGTTGCTAAGAGAGAGAGAGAGAGAGAGAGAGAGAGAGAGAGAGAGAGAGAGATGGGTCCACTTTTTAAGTTATAAAATTTTAATATTTAAAAAATAATTTTTTATACATGTCAGCATGCCACGTCGTCAGAGAGAGAGAGAGATGGGTCCACTTTTTAAGTTATAAAATTTTAATATTAAAAAAATAGTTTTATATACATGTCAGCATGCCACGTCGTCAGATTAACGGAGCGCCTGACGAAAAATAGACGACATGCCACAATTGAAACAAATGTCTTAGTGCATATATACAAATAAGACAAATGAAAGTATTTGCCACAATTGAGACAAATGTCAAAGTACATGCTATATTTATGTATTTTTCCTAAATGTTTAGGTCTGATTTAATTGTATATGTGATTTGATTTAGGATAGGCTTCGGGGTACGTGGCGTACCCTGGCCGATCATATCGAGTTTGGGGTGTGACACAGACCAAGAGAGCATTATGATCTGAAAGCTTTCTCGGAAGACCAAAAGCCATCAAGCTTGGGAGGAGAGAAGATGCACGTGGGTTTATTAAAATACGGTCCAGCTTAGCTAATGTCAAGATAGCTTGATTATTTGACTAAGGGGGCGTTTGGTTGCCCGCAAGTACAAATGCTGCAACTCTAGTTGTAGCATTTAGATAACAAATTTGTTTGGTTGGCTGCAAAATTATTTTGCAGCATTTACTAGTTGCAACTTGTATTTCAAATATCATTTGCGGGCCGCAAGTGGAATTGCAGCCCAAAAAGCCCGCAAGACAAGATTGCGGGCTGCAAATGCAATAATTTAAGTATTGAAAAATAATTAATTTTGGCGACGTAGAGTCGTCGGATGAAGACGAGATAAATATCAAAGTTGTAGGTTTTTGCGTGCTGAACCTGATGGTAGTGTCAGATTTTATATCTGATGTCATTTGATAGATTTTTTAATATATTTTTAGTATTATACAAATATTAAAAATTATTAATTTGTCAGACAAATCATGTCGGGCCTAAGTTTTTAGCCTGGCCCGAAAAAATTTGTCCCAGGCTCGACCCAAAAATTTTATGCCCGACCCGGACCAAAAAAGTTCATGTCCAGCCTGGCCCGAAAAAATTTGTGCCCGGCCCGGCCCGGCCCGAAAAAATTCGTGTCCGTCCCGCCCCGAAAAAAATTGTGTCCGACCCGACCCAAAAAATTCGTGCACTGCTCGGCCCGTCCCAGCCCGGCTAGGTCCGAAAAAATTCGTGCCCAACCCGGCCTGAAAAATTTTGTGCCCAGCCCGACTCAAAAATTTCGTGTCTGGCCTAGCCCGAAAAAATTTGTGCTCGGCCAAGCCCGAAAAAATTCGTGCTCAGCCTGGCTCGAAAAAATTCACTGTCGGCCCGGCCCTGCCCAAAAAAAATTCGTACCCCGACCCGGCCTGAAAAAATTCATGCCCGACCCAAAAAATTTCGTGCCCAACCCAGCCCTGCCCGAAAAAATTTATGCACTGCCCGACTCGTGCCGACCCAAAAAAATTCGTGCCTTGCCCATCCCAAAATTATTCGTGCACGGCCCAACCCCAAAAAATTCGTGCCCAACCCGGCCCAAAATATTTTTTGCTCGGCCCGCCCCAAAAAAATTCGTGCCCGGTCTGGACCGAAAAAATTCTTGCCTGGCCTTGCCCGAAAAAATTCGTGGTCAGCCCTGCCTAAAAAAATTCGTGTCCCGACCCGACCCGAAAAATTTTATGCCCAGCCCGACCTAACACGAAAAGAAATTCATGCCCAGTCCGAAATATTCGCATCGGGCCCAACCTTGCCCGAAAAAATTCGTGCACTGCCCATCTTGACTCGGCTCGGCCCAAAAAATTTATGCCCGACCCCGCATGAGAAAATTCGTTCCCGGCCAAAAAAAATTTGTGATCGACCCGGCCCGAAAAAATTCCTGCCCAACCTGGCCTGAAAAATTTCGTTTCCCGGCCCAGCTCAAAAAAATTCATGCCCGGCCCGGCCTGACCAGAAAAAAAATTCGTGCCCAGCCCAAAAAAAATTTGTGTTCGGCCCAGCCTTGCCCGAAAAAATTCGTGCACTGCCCAACCTGTCCCGGCCCGGCCCAAAAAGATTTGTGCACAACCCGACCCGAAAAGTTCGTGCCCGGCCCTACCCGAAAAAGTTTGTACCCGGCCCGGATAAATTCGTGCATGCTCGGCCCATCCCATCCCGGCCCGGCTCAGCCCGACTTGAGAAAATTCGTGCCCGACCCGACCCAAAAAATTTCGTAAGATGCAAATTGCACGTTGCAAGTTGCAAGTGTAATTACAACTTCCATTTGCGGCCAACCAAATGCTTGCAAATAGAAGTTGCAACTCTACTTGCGGGCAACCAAACGGTAGGCTGCAAAATCTATTTGCGGGCATTTGCTTTTGCATGCAAATAGATTTTGCAGCATTTACACTTGCGGGTAACCAAACGCCCCCTAAGTGAATTCAATGCCAGACGTTGGTAAGTCTAGAAAACCCAGATCGGCAATGAGTTGAGAGAATCTCCTTGTGTCACCATCATGGCCTCTACAATTTTGCCATTCCATAGCATATTTGGTAATATTGAAATCTCCCCATTATCAAGGGGACCGCTGGATCAAGAGGAAGCAAATAGAGTTCCTGAGAAAAATCGGCTCTTCTTGCATGCAAGGGAGGACCATAAACACCCACCACATTAAGAATCTGATTAGACTACAAATGCTTTAGGGATACAAAAATAGAAAATGATCCTGATGTTACCGCAATGCGAGACCAAAAGGAAGGATTCCGAAGTCCAATAATGCCTCCAGAAAACCGCTCTGCCTCAATACAATGATAACAGTCATCGCAGGATATTCTGAAATCCAAAAGTTGTTTAATAACCCTGCGTGATACTTGAGCCAGCTTAGTTTCACAAAGAAAGAGAACATTGATATTTAAATCTCGAACAGTTTGCTTGACCATATATCGTTTGGATAAACGATTTAAACTCCGAACATTCCAAAACAAAGCATTTAAAAGGACTGAAGACATGTAAAACAGGAAACCACAATACCCCAAAATAGAACAACCAAACACACAGGGTTCCCCATCAAGTTGCTGCCACCTCATGCATCACAAGCTGAGGATCCTCCAAACAAGTAAAACCCAAATCCTTGATATGAGTCAGCACCCCACAATCCAAGCGATCCACCACCAAGAAATTGATCGAGCCATGAGACGCAATAGAAGTTTGGTCCGGGACAAACGGTCCATCCACGGGAGGGTTACAACCAAAACGAGCCACCTTCTGATGTTCAGCCCTCGTCCCAATGTTCCGAGGACTACGATTGCGCAAACGTGCACTCCTTCTTGCACAGCCATGCTACCGACCTCGCACATGAATGGGTCGAAAGTCAGATAGATCATCTGAAATAACTTGGGTAGGAGCTTCCAAGAATTACATCGGCCCACTAAAAAAGGCCCAATGGAGGAGAGGGAAGGGCATGTTCCACAGGAACAGTAACCACGACATTACCCTCATCAGTGCCAGCACGAATAGCATACACACCCGAGTAGATTAGCCAATCCTTTACAAAAAAAAAAGTCGGAGGTGAAGAGATAATGGGTTTAGACCCGCGAAGAAGACCCAATAAGTCAATAACCATATCTAGGGCACCATGAGCCCAGCCGGCCCAAAGTAAATCACCACACCGTGAAAGAAGAGCCCATTGTGCATTCTGTCCCAAAGAGAGCAAGTGCTGCCTATTTGATTTCAGCTCGGGCCCACCGAAACTCGAGTCAGACCCATCCATCAGGTTTAGCCAACCACCGAGCAACAAGACAAAAAGTTCGAATGACTGTCCAAAACTGGGATGGGGGCCACCCAAAGAGGTCTGCAAGAACTCCGCCAGGTTGTCACCATGATCACTGTCCCACCTGGCACACCAAGTTTGCAGCCAATAGGGATGGCAATGGTTCGGTTAATCGCATTTTCGTAGGTTAACAAAAACCGAAACCGACCTAAACACCCGCTAACCGAAATTGAAACCGTTCGATTTCAAAAACCTATACCTGAAACCGTAACCGACTTGGTTTCGGTTAACCGAAACTGAATATTTTTCAGTTCATATAGAACCGATTAACCGTTTACTACCAGTTAACCGGTAGTAAATGGATAACCGGTTCAAAAATGTCAAAACAGTAATTAAAAAAATATGCCAAAAAAATATATTGAAGTTATATGACTCTTGCAAATCGTGCAAATTATCAAAAGTAATTACATCAAATGATTGTTGATATATCAATTAATACATGGTATTAAATCCAATCTTGAAAAGCACAATTCACAATATAAAGCTATCCCTATTGGCTTCTACAAGTGAGGAATGCCAAATGATGTTGGCTTATGCAAATGAGGGATGCTATCCTGTTTGATACCTTTATTCCAATTATAAATTCAAAGAAAATATAAAGCTGTAAATTAGTCTCTTTGCATAAGCTGAGTTTACTCCAAAAATCAAGTACACACATAAACAAAGTCCACCATGAGCAAAATATTACATAAACATAGTTCACATTCAGTTCAAAGTTCAAATTACATAAACATAAGCAAGTCAAAGGTTCAAATGTCCAAGAAAAACAAGAAATCCATAAATCTTCATAACCATAAGCAAGTCTAATATTTCATTTGAAGTTCTCGTCTGCATCATCAACCATATCCGTAGGTTGAGCATGAGAAACTTGAGAAGTGAGACTTTGAGAATTGATGATCCTAGATTGATATTCATGTAATAGATCATAAAGAGTTCTACTGACCTTTTCAATCTCTAGATATGCAGTGTCACCATAAATTGTAGGATAATAATATTCCACAATTCTCAATTTGTACCTCGGATCTAATTAAAAAAATTGTCACAGTCAATACAATATGAACAACACTCCAATACTTTTCAAAACTTTTCAAAACTTTTCAAACATTTTTTCTGCCATTTTTCTAATAACCTCTTCTTCTGAAATTTTCCATGAAAGTATTTCATTCCAAAGTCTACAAACACAAGTGAAGAATACATTAGCTGTAGGATAATCTCTCCCCGAAAACAATTCATTGCATTAAAAAAGTGTTGCAATTTTGGTACAAGCTTCATTGTCATTTCCCATTAATCCTTCTTTGTCGGTAATGAACAATAAGCTTTTTCTCTAAGCTTCAACCCAGGAAAAACATCCTTGTATTCTAAGGCAGTTTGAAGCATCAAATAGGTAGAATTCCATCATGTTTTGCAATCAAGAGCTAATTTCTTTGTACAATAAATTTTTAATTGACGAGCAACATCTTCAAACTTCTCAACTCTTGATGGACTAGCAGACCAAAATGATACACTATCACGAATTATTTCAATTGAACCTTCTATAACAGACAAACCATCTTTTACAATAAGATTCAAAATGTGAGCACAACATCTCATGTGAAGAAATTTTCCTTGAAGTAAAATTCATTACTTAATTTTTCTTGAACAAGTCTAATCATGCCACCATTGGAACTACAATTATCAACTGTTATAGTGCTCATCTTTGTTTCAATATTTCATTGTGTCAAACTTTCAATCATTTTTTCTGTTAGAACATTCATAGTATGAGATGCAGGAACATAAAGAAACCTATAAAATAAAAAATACTTTTAAATAAATAAAATAAAACTATCGTAAATTAAAACCCAATAATAAAATAAAAATTACCTTAGAATACGGTGTTGTAAAACCCAAGAATCATCAATGTAGTGAGCAATTACCGACATATACCCCTTTTTTTGGTTAGAAGTTCACATGTTTGTAGTAATTGCTATCCGACTTTCAACCTTCTCTAACATATGTTGCAGCTTATTCTTCTCCACATTATAAATTTTCATAACATCGCTTTTGATAGTGTTGCGAGAAACCATCTTGAATAAAGGTTGAAGACTAGCTACAAATCTTCTGAACCTTACATGGTCAACAATGGCAAGATGATACTCGTGAACGATGATAGCATATGCTAATTCTCTTCGAGATGTCTCTTGATCAAATTTAAATGCACTAAAATGAACCTTTCCATCAGTTATCCTCTCTACCGTAATTTGTTTTTGTTTTTCAAGACTTTCAACAATACTTTGACCAGTCTTTCTTGCAGCACATGAATTGACATGGTTGTGCATAGATGAAGTTCCATTTTTGCTGCATACTTTAAGAGTAGATGTACAATAATTATAAATTGCCCTAGTTTGCCCATCTACGATTTGTTTGGTGAAATGATCCCAAACTTTAGAAGTTAACTTTCTTTTTTTATTTCCTTCTATAATTGAAGAAGATAACGGGATTTGGGATTTGGGGGCCTAGGTGAACTATCATGAATTGCATCAGTTTGTGGCGTAGGCCGAGTAATACTTTTCCCACTCTCATCAAAACTACTATCGGCCATTGATGACATAATCAAAAATTTAACCTAATAAAAATGAAAACAAACATACACTGTTATCCAAACTAAACAGTAACATAAACAATAATGTATAGAATTTAAACTAAATAATAAGCATGTAACATTACACAGCAAGCATGTAACATTACACATCAAGCATGTATAGAATTTAGAAGCAAAGCATGAACAAAAAAACTCTTCCAAATCTACCAACAAAAAAACCTTTAAACAATACACAACATTACAGCAAGCATGTAACATTACTATCGGGTAATACATCAATTGGAGATACACAGCAAGCATGTAACCTTTAAACAATACACGACAATTTAAGGAAGCATGTAACCTTTAAACAATACACAGCAAGTATGTAACCTTTAAACAATTTAAGGAATCAACATTACGGTTCCAATTGGAGATACAAATCCATCAATTTAAGGAATCAACATTCATCAATTTAACCATAAACAGCAAACAAATAGAAGGCTAGGAGGAGATCGAAATGTGTTACCTGTTACCTGCGAGCCCTCAGATGGGAACGAGCGTTGGAGCTAATCGAAATAGAAGGTTGGAGCGATCAAAATGTGTAGATGGGAACGAGCGCCGGAGGAGATCGCAAAACCTTAGAAGGCTAGGAGTAAACAAACTGAGGAGTAATGTTGGGCATGAAAACAATTAAGGAAGACGTACCGAAATGAGGAAGTCGACTGGGAAGCCGGAGGAAGTCGTTGTCGAGCGAATCGAGTGGTCGGGAGTCGGTGAGGGCAATCGAGGGCCGAGGAGGAAGGCCGAAAGGGAGTCAACTCGAGGGTGATTCGATGATCGGAGTCGCAGTCGCCACTGTCGTCGTCTCGCCGAGTCAGGTCGGATGAGCGAGTGTGAGTGTCGATCTGCTGAGGGATGAGTGGATTAGTGGATGGTGTCGAGTGGTGAAGGGAAGGGGAGTCGCCACTCGCTAGTTCGCGATCGGCCGATCGCTGCATTCGCCACTCGCCAGTTCGTGGAATCACGGCGTTCGCAATGTCGCAAGTCGGTTCGATAGTCAGTTGAGGGAGTGTGATGAGAGTGTCGGCTGAGGGGGTGAGAGAAAATTTAGGGTTAGATTTAGATTTTAGGTTTTTATATATAAGGGTAAATGGGTAAGTGCATTAATGGTAACAGGTTCCGGATTTAAATAATTTAATAATTTATATTTTAACGATTTCGGGTACCGGTTAACCGCGAAAACTGGTGACCGAAATCAAAATTTATAATCAATTTCGGTTACCGGTTATCCACAACTCGGTAACCGAAACCGAACCGTTTAGAAACGGTTTTTGAGTTTCATTAACCGAAATCGAAACTGAATCGCAAAATAATTATCCAAAATTAAATTGTACTATTCGGTTAACCGGTTAACCTTCCAATTGCCACCCCTAGCAGCCAATCCCATCTCAAATCAGAGAGCTGCGCGTCTCTTTGGCTTCCGAAAACAACAAAGGGGGACCACACTGCCATGAAGAAGCCCACATCTCAGAGGCGGTTACCTACCCTGTTGCGACATCAAATGTCGGAGAGACGCCGATAGTGCCCGAGTCGGCGACAGCCACCCCCGCTGAAGCCTCCTCGGCGGCGATCAGTCCTCCTCGCCGGAGCCCAGAAGACGAAAAAGGGACCAGGGAGAGATCGGAAGCGTCTCGTGGCCCTTCTCATCCATGAGCGTGACAGTGAGATGCGAGAGAAGCATCAAGGTCGTGATTAAATGCTTGGTCTGCAACGGGAAACCCTGTCGGAGCTTCCGAGAAGGCCGGCGCCGGACCAAGTCCATCAGGCGTAGTGCCTTGATCATCAAAATGTTTTTGCGAAGGAGAGCCGGCCGGGTCATGGTAATAAAGATGATGCAAAACGGCAATGAACTCCACCCTGAAGCGACAGTCGACGGCATCCACTAAGAGAAATGTCGGAATATCCGCAAGTGAATGAACTCGCACTTGAATGTGACACACAGTAAGATCATCCCAATCTAGTGCAACGGAATCCACCGCCTCTAAAGATCCAAACGAGCTAACCAGAGCGGTGAGTGATTCATTGTTCTAGAACAGATAAGGTAGCCCACGAATCTCCAGCCTTGCATGCAACGCCGGCGCCTCGTTGCTTCTCCTCCATTTGGAGAAGAAGAGATGAAGATGCCGCCAACGCATCCGTCGGGTCATCAGCAGGCGAGTCTTGTACGAGTTGTCGCCGGAATTAGGAGCAGTGAGCAGGTACCTCCCGTCGGCTAGTCTTCTATGCTTCCAAAGGTTACGATGGTCGTGATGAATGCTGAAGCGCTTCCCCACAATCGACACAACATCCAGATTAGGTTGCATCTGTCCCCGAACGGAGACAACAGCACAACATTGTGCCAAGTATGTGGCACGGGACACCGTCGAGGCCGAGTTCGGCAACATGACATGGGCCCTCATCGTCTCAATGGAACTGAGGTCGGAAGGGAGAGACGAGTTGGATGCTTGCGACGATGGAGCTGGAGAATGAGGACGTGGTGGCAGAGAAGCTGGGAAGGCGAACGGAGTTCCTGGTGAAAGAGCCATGCCGGGAGCGACGTTGGAGAGTGGAGGAATCAAAGCCGCAAGAAAACCAGGGGAGGCAGGAACCGAAGAAAGGCGACAGACGTAGGAGGGGCAGTGGCTGCTTATATGGCCCCTTCCTGTCAGCATAAAAAACAAAGATGAGCCGAACGGCATCGAGCTGCCAAGTGGCCAGAACCCATGCAGTGAAAACAGCAGCCCTGGCGACGCAGTGAGGCGATAAACTCAACACTCAACAGGGTTAGGTAGTCGCACGACTGCTGGCTCAGCCAAAGGAGGAACGACGTTGAACGGTCAGCCTTTGGAAAAAGAGGGTGACTGAGGCCTTCCGACACGGAGGACGTCAGCAAAGAATAAGCTCGAGGAAGACAAGCAGGTAGAGGAAGGTAGTGGCATGTCAGCAAGGCGGACGCGGGTGGCAGAACCTGTTATATCCAGTAAAAAAAAAATTAAAAAAATTGGTAATAGGGAGGCAAGGAAGAGGTGTCGTTGAAGGATTTTAAGAAGGGGGCGAGAGGGAGCTAGTGAAGAGAAATTGAGAAGAGGAGAGGGGAGGAACCTGCAGCGGAGGAGTCGGCGTGCGTCGCGTTGCTGGTGGAGCTTGTCGTCGTAACCGAAATCGCGGGATCGAGGTAGGAGATCTCTCCCTTCTCCTTCACTTCCGTATTTGTTTTCCGACGACGTCGGCGAGGAGAGGATCAGCCGAGCCCGAATGGTGGCGATCAGTCAAGCCTCGAGCGACCAGCCGTGGGCGGCCATGTCGCGCGCAGACCGGCGGCCACCATTCGGTGGGAGGTGGGTCGGACCGGTCGCGGAGGTCGAGGAGAGGACGGAGGCTGTGGTGTCGCCGGTCGGCGACGGGTAGGCAGTGGCCAAGAGGGAGAGAGAGGAGGGGGTCCGCGAGAGAGAGAGAGAGAGAGAGAGTCTCGCCGGCGCCGGGAGTCGCAGGAGAGGGCAGCCGTGCCGCCAAGGTGATCGCCAGCGGCCGGGATGGCCGATCGGCGTGGGTTCGAGCGAAGCAAGGGGCGGCGTCGGGAGGGAGGTCAAGTGGGAGGGGAGGCGTCGGGTGGGCAGTAGACGAGTGGGTGGGATAAATAGTATTTTTAGAGAATAGAGATGTATCATATGAAATTGAGTTGATTTATGAATTATTGGGGTATTTTTTGTAGTTGATCGTAGAGTCATCGGATTGAGTTGGTACGATTTTTTAATATTTTTTTATATATTATATTATAATTAGAAAATTAATTTAATCGGTGGGCCCCGAGTTGTCGGTTGAAGTTGAGGTGAATAGTAATCTTGATCATTTTCGCGTGCTGAACGCGATGGCAGGGTCAATTTTTTTGAGATGTCATTGTTAGAATGTTTTTTCAGTTGGTTAGTTGTTGAGGTTGTCAATGTGTTTAAATAATATTAAATTATTAGTCTAAAAATTTGGTGGGTTAGTTAGTGTGAAATATTGGTAGTTTTGGTGATGCGTTGAGCCTGCAAGTCTATCGTCCCTTGTTTGTTGTTGAGTTGTCGTCGGAGATAAATTACGAAAATACATTTGCTTCCGTTGTTTGCTTTGCTTCTTGAAATTTATTGAACTCATGTTGCATATTATTGTTGGACATGTCATGTAGAGAAATTGCATGTGTTACATTTTATTGTTGTTTATTGGTATTTATTGTTGATCATAATATATTGTACTAATCCTATGGTGCATTGGATTAGTCATTGTATGCATAGTGCCATGTTGATATATGTGGTGTCGTTTACTTGTTGAGCATATTATTATCCCGTTGATCATATCATAATCACTTGGAGTTGTTATATTATTGATCATGATGATGTTTTGTTATTATCATGTTGTTCATGTTGTTATCACTTGGAGTTATTGTATTGTTGATCATGGTGATATACCTTGTTACACTCTTGGAGTCGAGTTGCATAGTTGATGTCGATCTGGAGGCTACGGCCTTGGAGAGGACTTCGGTCCAGGACTATTTCGGTGTGGTACCCCCCAGGCATGGGAGATGGTATATATGATATTGACTAGTCGCATGTTGGGCACCTTCGGGTGCGATGATGTCGGACGCGGCATCTGACAGGCTACCTACTTGGTGGGGGTAGTCGTGTCACCGTTGGAGCGGACGGTTGATGCCACTCTGCAGGTGGTAGAGTGCGGAGTTTTTACCCAACGGTCCACACGCTCGATGATTTTGTTGATGTTGTTTAGGAGTAGATAAGAAGTATTTGTTGTGTTCATTGTCTTTGACTGCATTTTAGGCCATGTTGTTATGCATTGTTGAGTTGACACTTGATACTTGTTGATCATATTGTGATTCTCATACTCAGCATTCGCTAATCTCCGTTGTTTTTGCTTCAGACTTGCAGGGGTGAGCAGTTGATTTGTAGATCGAGGTGTATATAGTTTTTAGTCAGCTAGTAGTCAGTCGTAGATGTGGAGCTCTGATGGCGACTGCTTTTGTATTTTATTTCGTCTTGTCGCTTTATAACGTTAAATCTTGATATTGTTATTTTGGAGATGTAATATATGGAACTATTTGATATATTGTTAAATCTTGTATTTGATCGGACTGTTTCTTATCGTATGTACCGTTAGATTTATGGATTGTAATTATTGGTTTAGATATTGTTGTTTTATTTTATGTTATGATTTGTGATTTTTCCTTCCGCTGTACGGTGTTCGAGTCGCCGTCGCGTTTCGGGTCGGGGTCGCCGAGGGCAGACCCGGATCGGGACGTGACAGAACCACGACGTCGAGTGACCAGAGTCCACTCAGCATCGACCGACAGGGAGGGGGGGGAGGGAGGCGGAAGGAGAGCAGAGGAGCGCCATCACCAAACCCTTCCTTGAGAGGACAGTTTGATTGAGACATGGTCCTAAGGTAGTAAGGTTTGTCTCTCTCCACAAATAAGGCAAATTTACAGCGCCTTCCCCAACATGTCAAGCCCAGCTGTGTCCCCGTCCATTTCAAGACAAGACTCCATGCTCCATACTCCCTTCCAAGTACTACATCCTCTTCCTCGACATGGCTTGCAAACAATTCATTGTTCTAATTAATTATTGAAACAAAATTTTATCATTAAAAAAAATATAATCATTTCCAATAATTATATTAATAGTTTTAAAAATTTATCATTTTTTGTTGATATTATGTTCGAGTAGCACAAGATTAGTACTAGTGCTGGTATATATACAAAGAAGAAAAAATATCTATGAATTGTAAATTAAATTAAGATAATTTTAAAGTTGCCTATATCAAAAAGCAATAAGATAAAAATAATTCTATAATTTATTTTTAAAAATAAATTTAAACTATATTTAGCATAATTGGGCCAGTTTGATTCCAATTGGCTCCAAAACTAAGAACCATAAATCCATAACAAAAAAATGGAATCTGAATTTATCTAATTACTTTTGGAACTTTCCGAAATCTATCCACCAAAGACTCGTTCTTTTGGGATATCAACAAATTGGAGCAACATGGACCATATTGAAATAAAAAAATTCCCATTAATGAGCTAAATTGATATTTTGTCAAACAAACTCAGAGGTCATATTAAGATAACGGCCAGGCTTAAGGGCTAAACTGAAAATTTCCCATTTAAAACCTCAGTTTTTAGTAACCCGATGGATTAATCTGGAAGTACGGACTTCTGCTCTTGGAGGCGCTGCGCGAACTCTCGATTCCTCGCCCTGTGCATCGCTTCCGGTGGGAAGAAGATTGAAAACTCATCGCCTTTCGCCCAGTTCGAGAATCTCTCTTGGTTCCTGCTACCAGTCGATCGCCATCGGTACTCTCTCCTGTTTCTTCCCTCCTTTTTTCTCAAAAAAAAAGCCTGCGCAGCAGCAAGTTTTTTCGTTTTTGCCAATTCCATTTTTGGGCGATGGTTATTTGGGATTACTGATTGCTGATTCAAAGGTGAGGCTTTGCGGATAATGAGCAGGTGTATGTAAACTACTGCGAGATTGTGGTCATTGGCATATTCTATTTTCCCTTCTTTTGGTAGTTTGGTTGATTGGCGAATCAAAGATTCTTGTATGGTAACTTTTTTTTTCTGGATTGAAGGGGTAATTTTCTCTTTCCTTCAATGTCTTCGATAATTTCGTTGCCCTTTATTCTTCTACCTAGTACGCATGTACTTAATTCAATTTGTGCATATGGAATTCAACAGAATTCTGTCCTTTCGTTTAAATAATTCTATTTGATTCGCGAGCGTCAATTGAAGTGCAGAGTCTTTGAAGAATAGAAACTAAGAAAGGGAGTGGACTCATGGTTTGTATCTGTTGCTGTTTTCGTTCTGATGACTCGGAAGAGCAGGAGCATCCGACTGGAAGATGCATCTGTTTCCAACAATTGACTCGAATCATTGGACATATGGTATATTTCATATGATGCCTTTTTAATGTTTTTGACCTTTTGTTTATTACGATATACTGTTTTGGAAGTATAGAAATTGCGTCCCTTCCTTTGTACAATTCGTCCTCCTTTTGCACACTTCATCTAGCCCGAGATTAAGCACTTGATGACTATTCGGTGACTAGAAGTTTAAAATTTTCTGTATCATGCTAAAGCCTAGGAAAGAATTGGCGGAAAGAAGAAAGAAAATGATTGTTATAATTAGGTACCTGAACTATGATTTTAAATGAGTAAAAATGAATGATGTATATGTTATCCATAGTTAACCTTGATTCTTTTATATGTTTCTTCTGTAAGATTGATAAGTGACAAGTATGACAACATTACGTATAAGCTTTACATATCTTAGCAGTTATTTCTCTATTGTTTGGGTTGAATCTTATGCTTGGACTGTGGGACTTGGAGGGGAAAGGAAGGTGAGGAAAATGGAAGGAAAAAAATCATTTTCTTGTTTGAGAAAATATTTATATGAGCGAAAGAAGACAAACAAGTAGAATTTTGGGAATCGAGGAAACAGTCTTCTTTCCAATCATTGAAAAAAATCAAACAAAAAATGGGGTCCTATTATTCTCCCTCCCTTCTCTTTGCCTCCAAATTCCTCCATCCAAAAAAACTAGTGCAAATGTATTTTAGGTAAAGAAAGTGAATATGCATAAATCAAAACTTTGATTCAATGTATTTATTTCTCTAAGGCTGCTTCAAAGTATCTTTATCCTTAAAAAATTGCAATGTACTCTTACATTAGGGTCAGCTGCATTATGTCAATTGATTGTAGTGAAATATTTTAATTACTTTGACCAAGGCCCAAAGTATTTGCCTTAATGCTGGTCTCAGAACCAGATATGCTATTGTACCCACAATTTCAGTATAAAAATAAAATAAAAATTGAAATAAAGGAGAATAAAAAGATAAAAGAAAATAGACTATTTCACTTCACCAACGCAAATACATCTTTTGATGTTTAAAAATTGTTTCACACATTGAAGAAAAAGAAAGGGGATTTTATAACTATACCGGACTTCAAACCCTGGTTTTGACTAATTTGTCTAAAATATTCTATGTTGGTATACTAATGCCTAGTTGACATGGAAGACGCTTCAGTAATTTCTTTAACTTAATTATCTCGTTAGTTCAAAGTCAATTTTAACCACACATCCACACTCATGCTATAAAACCCTTAGTGCATATCCTGACCAGTATGGAGCTATTTTGCTTAGTCATGCTCTTATTAGTTTTTAATATGACTACCTAGGATTTGTTATTTGGGGGTTATAAGCTCTATAATTGGACCAAAATTTATGGTGTCTATTAACAGGATACGAATGCCTAAATTTTTTCCTTTTAGATGCTTCTTTCACAAGGTTGCTTCTTTTAACAACCTCACCCCACCACAGACGAGGGGAGCAGGCCTTGCAATATTCTATATATGTCACTTTGGACTCCGCACCTATCTGGGAACCAATTGTAGAAAAGAATATCAGGTGGGCTAGACAAGAGCTATTGTTGAGATAAATTACATCTACATTCATTTTGAGATGGAGCATGTTTACTCCTAATGGTGTATCCGACCTGTTTCTCATGTAGAGCTCATATATTCACATATATATTTTTTCAGATAATTCTTCACCTTATGTTTTTGTCATGAACATATAATAAGGATTAAGTATGAGGTTGTTTGATTGCATTACATAATTTCCTTTACCCTTGTCACCTTTTGTTGAAAAAATTTAGATTTTTACATCTGAATATATTGATGTGCAGAAGATCCTTTGCTGATATTGATCACACTTCCACATTTAGGGAGAGATTATTTCTATAACAGTTTGTTTTGCACATCAACAAGCATCTTACCTATTTATTTCTTTTTTGCAGTACCGCTCATTATTCCAGAGAAGAGAAAGAGAACGCGTTGCTCCTTCGGGTGAGCAGGTGAGCACCACCCTAGAGCCTGCTTCTTCAGTAATAGTCAATACCGAAATGTTCCATTGTCCATTGCCACTGTCAGACACTCATCCCAGAACTTCTCAGTCACTGTGCCAGGATAATAGATACATGTTACAGCGTGGCAAGGATCCAATACCTCTTCATGGAAAATCTCAATTACTCAGAGATGAAAAGATTGAACTGATGGGAAGAAAGGAGAATCTAAATGAATCCAAGTCTGAAGGAGGATCAAGGACAACCTATTCAGAGATTTCAGCAGCCTCGAAAGATGAAGATCTATGTCCAATATGCCTTGAGGGTACGTAGGCTGGGCAAATATCAACAAATCATTAACATATCTTTAGATGATCGACATCGTTTGGTTTAGTAAGTTTAGAGGTGTTTTAGTATTTTACTAATATTTATTTATTTATTTATATTGCATAGAACCACACAGTCAAAAAATGGGCCATAAATTACTGCCATACTTTAAACACCAATCATAGAGATATATGTTACATTACTATGTCCTATTTAAGTATACAAGTTTACACAATAACAGTGGGTCCTTGTTGTAATTAAGGTTTGATATTAGATATTTCTAGTACTGATAATCAACAGCATAATAAGCTATGTTGATGCCAAACAAAGTGGATCACCATACAATCATTTTCAGGCTAGGAACAGTTTAAATTCCCAAATTTGACAAAATTCTGCTAGCATTCTTATAATTTCCCTTCTTTCTGTACATAAAGTTATTCACCTTGCATTTGTTTGCAGAGTACACATTTGAAAACCCAAGGATTAGTTTGCAGTGCACACATCAATACCATCTTAGCTGTGTATACGAGTGGATGGAGCGAAGTAAAAACTGTCCAATGTGCTACCAGGTAAAAAACCTTTGTTAGAAATAATTAAATATAAAGTATACTAACTTATTCCAGAATTTGCTTCATTGTTCTAATTTTTATGTTATGCAGATAATGTTTTTTAGCGAAGAAACGTGATCCTATTTGAAGATGGATTTTTTTGTCGAGCCATATGTTTGGGAATATTGATGAAAGAAATAGTTGGCGGTTGAATGGTTGTGAATAAGAAACTGTTTATTTTTCCTAGTGCTGATTTGTTTTTGGTGGACGTTGTCGATTTCTTTTTTAGACTAATTGATGGATTTAATTCTTGTTTAGTTATTCTCTATTATATAAACCCTAGTTGACTATCAACATGAATGGCACTGACATTTTTTCAAGGACTATGGAGTCTTTTCCTCGAGTGCAACTTCTATGGGTAGGCTGCTCATAGAAAACCTATGAATAAGTAGATATGATCTTTAAGCGACTGAACATGAATATAAAAGGAATGGATATGAACATGAATAGAAAAAGAATGAATATGAGCATATCCATTCCTTTTCCATCCACGTTCAGTCGCTTAAAGCTCATATCTACTCATTCATAGAGATTTATATGAGCAGGCTGCCCATATAAGTTTTTTTCCTTTTCCTCGGTTATGATTCCATGAGTAGCTATATATTTTTGGTAGTAAAATTAACATTTTTATAACATTACCAAGTACTTGAATTGTTGTCTCGGCGATTTTTCAAATTCGAATTTTGGGAAGAAAAAATTCTCAAATTCGCATTTTGGGAGTCAATTTTCAAATCTGGAATCTAAGGGCGTGTTTGTTTGCAAAAATTTAGAAGCAATTTTTGTTTCGTGAAAACTAAAATGATTTTCAGTTTTGATTTTGTTATTTGGCGAAAATATGTTTGTTTGACATGTCATGTTTTCATGTTTCGCGAAACGAAAACAACGAAAATTTATTTGTTGCATATTGTTTTTGATGATTATTTTCGGGGCGAAAATTAAAACTACATTTGTTTGTCAAACATAATATATGAGAATTTATTTATAATTTTTTTAACTCAAACTTAAAAAGTATATGAATTATGTTAATTATTAAATAAACATTATTATGAATATAACTTATTAGTTAATATAAATAAAATTATATTAAAATATGTTTTTTAAATTAAAAAATATTATTATATTTTAAATTTAACATACTATTAGAAAATTAAAAATAAAAAAATAAAAAAATTGAAAATTATTAAATTATTTATAATTGTTAACTAATAAAAATATCAATTTAGTATGAACTAATTAACTAATAAAGTCATCATGCAGTACGAACTAAGTAAACTAATTACAATAATATTGACTAAGTATAAAATGATATTACCACATCAACTAAGTATTAATTAATTGATATGAGTAAGTATAGACTAAGTAGTAAATAAATGGTATGTAGGTATAGACTAGATATGGACTAAGTATAACGGCATAGACTAAGTATGGACTAATTATTAACTATACGATATTAACAATATTAATGAAATTGCCTTAGCAGTAATTGTGTCATCATTTCCATATATTGTATTTGTGCAAAAATGGACTAAGTGTGATCTTATTTTTTTTTATTTGTATTGTATTTTCATAAATATGGAGTGTCATCATTTTCATATATGTGAGGTATTTTCATAATTATGTGTATATGTATGTTCTTATTTGTTCATGTAGTCGCAGATAATTATCATCGTTTGATATGAAATTGGCATTCGATTCAATTGACGAATAAAAACTACTCGATCTTGTAATAAGTACAACTAAGATAAACTTATCCTTTTATTTAAACTTGTTGCTAAGCAATACAAATTATCCTTTACAATATATTGAGCTGCTTATTACAAACTAATAACAACACCAAAATTGTAATATTACAGACTAACCAACAAAATCAACAGATTGCTGGTGCAAATATGGTGATATTACAGACACACTACAGCAGAAACCAATAACAACATCGTATCATCAGGAACCAACAGCACAACTCAATTATAACCAACATAGGGCAAATTGCAACATAACAGCAGAACCAACAGCAGGAACCGGCAGCAATATAACCAATAGCAACATCGTATCATCATATAAATGTAGGACTATGAAGAAAAATGTGTATCACCATTAGTTGATGACTGCCTCCAATTCATAGTCTACCAATAAGATAGTTTGTCATTATCTAATAACCACACAATCCAGTAGAACCACGCAATAACATCAAAACCCTAGATCAGACATCAATTGATATAAAACATCAATGCATACAAATACATGGTAATGGTCAATATTACTTTACGACTTTAGGAGGAAAATTGCTCATAACCATTAATTGGTTATCACCTCCAATTCCTCGCCGACAATAAAAAATAAATAAATAAATACAAAATAACATCACAACAGCATATAATTAAAGCATCACAACACTATATCCAAAATATGACATCATCACAACATTGTTGTTAATTAAAGCAGCATCACAGCAGCGATATATCCAAAACCAACATCAAAATAACATCACAACACCATCACTTAAACAAAAATACAATGGCAATGAAAATAAGTACTACTAACGTATATAATCCTATGTCAATGAGCTTGTCCATTTTGGTCTCTAGTTGCAATGGGAGGTCCCTACTACCGGTTTGGTTGACTTCTTCTTCCCCATCGCGTATGGTCGTTGCAATGGGAGTGATCCAACGGAAGAATCCACAACCTTTTGGACTACCAAATAATGGGCAAACCGCATATAATCGGCTAGGGTTTTTGGAAGTTTCACTTATCCTTATTGCAGCTCGCAAACCGCAAGAACATATTCTGTTTTGAGATCGCAGATACGTTGTATTTTCACTTATGCGGGATGACGATGCTACCATACTATTTAGTAAAATCAAAATTAGTATATTATTGGTACTATGTACTAACAAAATTAATAAAATTCAAAGCATCATGAAAATATATTACATGTGTAAAGCTTCATTGTATCTATTACATGAAATATGAAAATATAGCAAGTTTCAGGCAATCAGCGGCGATGCGCCCAAAACTAATTAGAGATACCCTCACGAATATCATGCATTACATTTTGACTAGAAAAAGGTTCACCTATTGATGATGGAATAATAGGTTCATCATCATCATCAATAACCACTTCTTCATTGTTTTAAATATCTAATAATTTATCGGAATTACGATATTTAATAATGAAGTTGTGAATTGCACAACAAGCTAGCCAATACAATACTGCCTTGTCTTGAAAGCCTGTAGTTCGGCAACATCTTTAGGATTGGAAAACATGCTTTTAAGAGTCCAAAGCATCGTTCGATGACATTCCGACAAGATGAATATCATTGGTTAAACAATTCCCTTTTAGACGTTGGACCGCGCCTACGATAATCAGACCGATGATATCTTTCGCTCCGATAAGGTGCCAAAAATCCGAATATATTTGGATATCCGGCATCCACCGAGTAATATTCATCTATAAATACAATGTATAAAATGTATCAAAAATAAAACCAATACAAGTATGTGATTATGGTTTATGAATTTTACCTCCATTTGGCATCGGAAAATCCAAGTTATGAAAATATATTGTATGTGCAAAAATCCACGAGTCATTTATTGCCTTTAGGTTTTCAACCTTAGCCTTAATCTCGGTTTTGATGATAACAAATATGAGACTAATGATTTCATTGAGAATATCTTTCAGGTTTCATATCAATTAGCGTTCGATGTCCTCGATCAGAAATATCAGAGAAATCGAATATCAGAAGGACATTGATCATCGCGCTCGAGTTCATCGTGGAAACTTCTCGAAGAGCGATACGTGCACCAAAGTCACATTGGACGGGCTCAAAGTTCACATGAGAGCTCTCCAAGATGATGCGCGTTGAAAGTTGGAACTCGGAAATGAAGCGCGGAAGAAATCGGCTGAAAAACAAACTCAGCCTAAGTTCGGTCGACCGAAAGTGAAATCGCAAGTTTCTTGCATCGGGCGGTCGACTGACCAAAGACTAAAATGGGCAGTAAGAATGGCGGTCAACCGACCTGCGGATAGCTGAGATGTGAGATCGGATCGATCGATCGAAGGTCGGGAATGAACAATGGCATCTGGCGATCAACCCGTCGGTCGACCGACCACAGGGAGAATTACAGTGGTCAAAGGACTGGTCGACCGACCATTCGACCGACGGCCTGCAACGGATAGAACACTATCCGTTGAGCTATCGTTTCTTCACGAGGGTATAAATACACCCTAATATACTTCATTTAACTTCTTCCCTGATTTCTACAAATTTTATTGAGCATTTAAGAAGGGATTTAAGCCTTCCAAAGAAAAATCGAAGCGCGCTCTGCTACTTCCGCGAACACCTTCTTGCGCACACTCTGCTCCTCAACTCGGAAATTGACTCGAGCTATTCCCTCGGCGAGTTGGAGGTTCTAAGGTTGTGAAAGGAGCATTTACTATTGGTTTTATATTAAGCTCTTTTCAATTGTGATTTTATTGTTATTTTAACTGTTTTATCTGTGCGTGTAAAGACCTTGTGTTAGGTCTTGTGTGGAAGTGGTATCCTTAGTAAAAAGGAGTAAAACCACTTGTGTAAATATAGTGTTTACTAGAATTAGTTTAGTTGTCCCTTAGGGTTGAGGTTGAAGAGGACTCTCGATAAGAAGGCGGTGACTTCCGGGTGTGGAAGTATCTTAGGTCGAGAGTGCGTCTCTTCGGTGAAAAGTCCTCGTGTGTAAGGGAAACGTAAATTAATCTAGTAAAACTAGTTTGAAAATCCTAAGCGGGGTGCTTAGGTAGTGGACTAGGCATTGGGGCCGAACCACTATAAATATTGTGTTTGCATTGATTTCTTATTTGCTTTAATTGCTAAATCATTTATTGCTTCTGCATATAAAATTATCGAATTGCAAATTACCTAAACCAATCTAAGTAAACGATTAAAAGTGAATTTAGGCTAATCGAATTAGTAAACACACTATTCACCCCCCTCTAGTGTCGTCATTTCGCCCATAATTGATATCAGAGCGGGTCGTGGATTGAGATTTTACCATCTCGTCTACATCTAGTCTCGATCTAGAAATGGCTTTAGAGAGTATAGCATTTGCACCACCTAGGTTTGATGAGAAAAACTTTGGTGTTTGGAAAAGTAGAATGTATATTTTTCTTAAAACACAAAGTTTAGATTTATTGTGCATGCTAAAGAATGAGTATGTTGAGCCCACCATTGACTTAAATGATTGGACTCAAGAATAAATTAGATTATTTGAATTGAATGCTAAAACAACGCATCTCCTATATTGCTCATTTTTAAATGAAATATTTGAAAAGGTTATGCATTGTTCATCCGCATTTGATATTTGGGCTTGTTTAAACATGCTTTACGATTATGCAAAAACTGAGGAGCTTACTACTTTCAATGAAGGAGGTGATGACAATTGTCATACCTCTAGTCCTAATGAAGTTTTTGATGCCCAAAGCACTTCTAGCCAAAGAAGCACAAGCAAGAATCGGAAAAGGAAACTTAGGTGCTTCCTTTGCCAAGAGAAGGGACACAAGAAGAAGAATTATCCACTCTTGAAGAAGAAATCCAAAAAGAAGTGTGCTTCCTCATCCACATCTCAAACAAGTGAAGCCTCTTCTAGACATGACGATGAAGCTATATCAAACGTTTGCCTCATGGGTCTTCGAGATGAGGTATATTCTCCATCTTCTAGTCATATTCAAAATATTAATGATAGTGATTCTAGTAGCTCTAAATCCCTTGACATGTCTTATGAAGAACTACTAGAAGAAAGCAAGAAAATGTATGCCATCCTTGTAAAAAAGAACAAGGAAAATAAGAAATTGAAGAAAGAAAACTTAAATCTTAGTTCTCAGTTGCATGAATGCATATTAGAAAATAAGAAAATAAAATCTAGTTCTTTTAATTCTTTCCATGATGATATGAAACTTAAGATTAAGGATTTGAAACAGAAAAATGAAAAATTAGAAATTGAGAATGATGAGTCGTTAACTAAGATTTCAAAAATTAGAAATGAGAATGAAAACACAAAAAATAATGTGAATCTCAATGGTAAGGATTGTATAAGTGATTTCAAATTTGAGCATGATATATTGAAAAATGAAAATTGCTTGTTAAAATCTCAAATTCAAGCTTTACACAAATTCATCAATGACTTAAAAAATGAGGTTGTTTTCTTGAGTAAGAAAACTAGTAACTTATCAAATGCTTCATCTCTTAGGAGTCCTAAAAATCAAAATGTCTCATTTAGGAAATCTTCAAACAAGAATGCTCATGCTTAAATATTTCACATGTTAAGCATTCTAACTTCAAACCTCATGTCCATAGGAAAAATAAAAAGAAATTTAATTGACATTGTTTTTGTTGTGGTATTTATGGGCATACCATATATGATTGTGCTTTCAAAGTGAACTCTAGTATTGTTAAGACACTTTGGGTACCTAAGCTCATTAACCCCCAAGGACCCAAAGCTATTTGGGTACCAAATGTCTCATCTTCTCTTGTAGGGGGAGCTACCACACAAGGGTAGAAAGAAGTGGTGTATTGGAGTTGACCATGGACTTGAATGATGAATTCTTCCTTGGTTGCAACTTCAAGCTACCTTGATGCCTTAGGTAAAGTTGTCATCAAAACTATTCCGGTATCATCTTCTAACTTGCATTGCTTAATCTTAGTTGAAGATTATGATACCATGTTTAAGATTGAGGTATTTTCCCTGCTCTTGCAAAAGAGTTCTTTTGAAAATATTTTTGATTTCCCGGTCTCTTCGGAGACCCAGGTGGCCTGTAATGGGCCTAAGCAACCTTGCTGTTCTAAATCGCAGACACATTGTGGCCTTTTGGTTTTCAACCAATAGGAAGGATTGAAGATCATATTTTTCATTTATTATTTTTTGTGATCTCTTAAAATCCGTTTTGATATCACTCGATTTCATTTTGAAATGAATTTGAAACCATTTAGCAAAGTGATCTTTGATAATGATTCTTAATGCCTATCTTTGCTTCTTGGTTGAGCTAGCTTGCTAAGTAGCTATATTTTCACTAAAATATTATTGTAGCTTACTTGCAAGTTATAAATATTTTAGGAAGGCTAATTATGAAGAAAAAGATTAGTTTGGCTAAATTTTCATGAATAAGGTATAACTTCAATTAATTCAAAATTCTAGTGTTATACCTCATTGTTTAAGCTTAAGTATGTCTCTTTACTCATGATGGTAATTACATGTAAAATCTTTGATTTCTCATGAGTAGGTAGAACTTTAGTACTTAGACAAAATTTCATTGAATGAAACTTGTTCTAGGTAAATATCCATTATTAGAGACATTTCTTTAAGTCCAAACTAGTTAAACTTGTTTAGGGACCTTATGCCTCAAATGGTTCACATCTTGATCCCTTAGATTCATTTTGATATCATGGTAAACTTTCTTTAAAATGAATCTTTACTATCTAGCATAGGTTAAGATTTTAAAATAAAACTTTGCATTGAACATTGCTACGTAGTATGTTAGTTTGCTAGTAGTCATATTATTTCATTATGATACTAATGAAATCTACTTGCAAGTTAAGAATTGGAAGACTATGCTATTTAAGAGAAAATGATAGAGAAAATGAAAAAGTTGGGCAAATTTTCTAAAAGATAAGGTATGGATTTTATTTTGTAAAAATCTTTGAAAAATAATTGAATTTTCATGTTTAATGATGTCTCTATGCTCATGATTATTTTTGAATGATAAATATTGAATTTTCATGAGTAGGCAATTTCATGATATTAATATTGAATGAAATTGGACTAGTTTAAAATTTCTTATTAGAGACCTCATTTTAAGCTAAAAATAAAATGAACGTGTTTAAATACACATATCACATGAGTCCAGGTATCTAAAATTGAAAAATCATGTCTAGATAAACAATGTGATATCTATATCACTTTAGGGGACTTAAACTTGAAAAGGTTTGACCCAAGTCAATAAATTGACTTGGACACTTGATTTTAAGTCCAAAACTTCATAAACATGTTTAGGAGTAGGTATGACATGTTTCCAAGCACTTAGAGTAAAAAATTCATATGGATATGTATATGGATAAATTGACAATAGAGGTTAATTCATGATTACCTCTTTTGAACCTAGTTGACTTAAAGGTCTAATTTATGATCCATATTTGAGAAACATGTTTAGATTTACTCATGTTAAGTATCCATATGTTTAAATTTGAAAAATCATGAGTAAATGTTAAGATTGAAACTTAGCAAGTTTCATAAAAACTAGTTTAGTTTTGAATGAAACCATACACTCTTTACATGACCATTATGTGGTGTCATAAAAGTTTGAATGAAAACTAAGCATTCCTTGAAAATAACTGAAAAATTATGAAATTATCATTTGTTCAATAATTGGTATCACCAATTTCAGTTATTTCTAGAAAAATATAGAAAAGTAATTTTGAAATGATTCTTAAAGCTACACATTCACTGAAAAAATTAGTTTTATGTGTAAAATTTTTAAAAAGTTTCATCAAGAATCTAATTTATAATGGAATTTTGAAGTTGGATTTCGAAAACAAATTTTCGTCCAAACAAATTGGTTTCAAAAATATTTGTCAAAAATATGACTTTGTATAAACTTAAAAGCTTGATTTTTGAAAACTTTAAGTATATGTTGACCTAAGTCAACAAAGTGAATTAAAAATTTCATCTTAAGCCCAAACTTGATTCATAGACTTACATTATCTCATGTTTAATGTCTAGATGCCTAAGTTTGAGAAAACATGAGTAGATAGCAAAACTTGAGACTTAGCACCTTCATGTTTTCATGTTTATTTCAAATGAAAATATGCTAAGTTCATATTTAGATCAAATGACATTAGTTTCACTTCAAACTTAATACATGAGTTAAATGACTATATCTTTGTATTTTGAAAGTTTGAATAAAATTTAAAAATGTCATGAAAAAGAAACAATATTCATTTTGAGAACATACATGACTTATCTTCAATTCAAAAATTTAGCTTTAAACATATCATGTATGATTTTGTTTCATATTAATCATTTGTTTTCCATCCCTTGGTTGAGATTTTCTTGTTTCATGAAAAATCTTTAGAGTCTCAACTTCATGAAAAAATACTTGTCTTTCATCCCTTTGAATAGATAGACCCTTCTTGCCCTTTTTGATTGATGTCAAAAGGGGGATAGAAGAGTTTAGGTATAAAATGGGAGAAATGTGTAGTTAAAATGAGGAGATAAGTATAGGTAAAGGGGAGGAAAATATAGAAAATCCATGCATATAGATAGGGAGAGTTTATTCTTATAGATATGCATGTTGATAGGGGAGAAATCCCTAAGTTGATATCCTTATGCTTTATTGTATATATTTTCTTAAGGATGTTTGTCATCATCAAAAAGGGGGGAGATTGTTGGCTTTAGGTTTTCAACCTTAGCCTTAATCTCGATTTTGATGGTTTTGATGATAACAAACATGGGACTAATGATTTCATTGAGAATATCTTTCAGATTCCATATCAATTAGCGTTCGATGTCCTCGATCGGAAATATCAGAGAAATCAGATATCTGAAGGACATTGATCATCGCGCTCGGGTTCATCGTGGAAACTTCTCGAAGAGCGACGCATGCACCAAAGTCACATTGGACGAGCTCAAAGTTCACATGAGAGCTCTCCAAGATGATGCGCGTTGAAAGCCGAAATCCGAAAATGAAGCGCGGAAGGAATCGGTTGAAAAACAAACTCAGCCTAAGTTCGGTCAATCGGTCGGTCGACCGAATAGGGTAAGAAATGGGTAGTAGCCCTAGCGGTCGACCGATCGGTCGACCGGACTAAGGCTAGCTGCAGACGTAGCTTGCGTCGGTCGACCAAAAGTGAAATCGCAAGTTTCTTGCGTCGGGCGGTCGACCTGGCGGTCGACCGACCTGCGGATACCCGAGACGCGAGATCGCGTCGGTCGATCAATGGGTCGACCGAAGGTCGGGAATAAATAGTGGCATCTGGCGGTTGACCCATCGATCGACCGACTAGAGGGAGAATTGCAGCGGTCGAAGGATCGGTCGACCAGTCGATCGATCAACCATTCGACCAACGGCCTGCAACGGATAGAAAACTATCTGTTGAGCTACGGTTTCTTCATGATGGTATAAATACACCCTCATATACTTCATTTAACTTCTTCCCTGATTTCTACAGATTTTATTGAGCATTTAATAAGGGATTTAAGCCTTCCAAAGAAAAATTGAAGCACGCTCTGCTACTTCCGCGAACACCTTCTTGCGCACACTCTGCTCCTCAACTCAGAAATTGACTCGAGCTATTCCCTCGGCGAGTTGGACGTTCTAAGGCTGTGAAAGGAGCATTTACTATTGGTTTTATATTAAGCTCTTTTCAATTGTAATTTTATTATTATTTTAACTATTTTATCTGTGCGTGTAAAGACCTTGTGTGGAAGTGGTATCCTTAGTAAAAAGGAGTAAAGCCACTTGTGTAAACGTAGTGTTTACTATGATTAGTTTAGTTGTCCCTTAGGGTTGAGGTGGAAGAAGACTCTCGATAAGAATGCGGTGACTTTCGGGTGTGGAAGTGTCTTAGGTCGAGAGTGCGTCTCTTCGGTGAAAAGTCCTCGTGTGTAAGGGAAACGTAAATTAATCTAGTAAAACTAGTTTGGAAATCCTAAGCGGAGTGCTTAGGTAGTGGAGTAGGCATTGGGGCCGAACCACTATAAATCTTGTGTTTGCATTGATTTTTTATTTGCTTTAATTGCTAAATCATTTATTGCTTCTGTATATAAAATCATCGAATTGCAAATTGCCTAAACCAATCTAAGTAAACGATTAAAAGTGAATTTAGGCTAATCGAATTAGTAAACACACTATTCACCCCCCCTATAGTGTCGTCATTTCGCCCACATCATTTACGGTTCCCTCCCAACCCGTCTTCACATATGTGAACTGCATATTGTGGGCGCAAGTCGCCATCACATTTTATGTTATTGTTCCCTTACGGCCATGATATAAAGATAATCTATTGGCAGGAACGGAAACGGAGACATGAGTCTCATTAATTGCCACTATGCAATTCTACAAAATCATTCTTGGATTAATAATACCCCTTAAGGCTAAAATAAAGTGCCTAAGTGGTGTACATTATCTTAAAATATGGAAACCATCGTGGATTTCCATGAATCTCCGATGAATTGTTTGTGGTTCACGATGTTTTATAAGTTCGGTTCCCAACCTTAGAACCGTTGTAAGTACATACTTGAACCATTTGTGGCATGTTTGAGTTGAGTGCTGGTATCGCTCTGCAACTACTCGAACTCGTTCATTGTGACAAATTGTATATATGAACATAGCCACAGCTTCTTCCACATAAATATTTTTGTCCTCTAAGCCTAATCTCCTAAGCTCACCGCATAATCTTAGGAAGAGCCGAAGAGAGGTGGTTCCATACGAAAATTTTCATAACATCTTACTGAACTATGTATCAACTCTTGAACGTAGTCAGCACCTCTCAACATTAAAGTGCGTACTACTCTTCGTGAATGAGCATTTAGTTGGTTGTCTAATGATTCCATGTACTCACTGAGATATTACCAAGTACTCAACCACATAGCAAACAAATAAGTATCTAAAATATAAAGTAACAGTACTGAAAAATAAATGCGAGGGTGTACATACATTGGTGCATAAAGTCATCAGTTCAAATTAAATAGTAGTTCACTCGCTCACTACAAAGTTTCCAAGAAGTTCTTCAATTTGTCATCTTGCAACATCATAATAAGTATTCGAGATTCCGCATTAGCAAGCATGAAATGGCAAGTCTTAGCATGAGTTTCTGCAAATAGCCCCTGCAAATTATTAATGTGTTCAACGCAATTTACTAGGCTATATGGATTTGCGGGTGGGGTTGTAGTACATATTGAGGCTGCCTCACTTTGAACACAACGGGCTACAAAGTGTTCACTAATGAGTTCATACATCTTTTGCCTCTCCTGTTCTACAGATATTCTTACTGATGATTTACCTCATTTCTCACTATGACTGCGACGTGAAGAAACATATGGACGTCGAGGGATTTCCTGGTCGTTATCCCGCGTGTCCTCCTCTTCCCCTTCCTCTTCCACAACAGGCTCCTTACCACGTGCATTCTGCCCCAAAAAATGATCTTCTAACCGACGCTCCTCAGATGAATTCAAAGGCGCATGTGTAGATGATCGAGTCATCCCGCTAGTTGTCGATTGATTTTGGAAAATCAATTCCAACAATGGATAGTTGGGAGGTGGCCCACTCTTAAACTGTTTGAAACACTCTTTTTTTCATCCTCTCTGCATACAAAATAAACTCTATTAAAATGTTATCCAACATGCTACCTAATTAACTATATTAACAAAAATCTACTGTGTTATTCCACACGATTTCGTCAGCCTCAATCATGCCCGTGTCGGGATTTCAGGTGACCCTAGTTTGGTTAATCAATTCTTGGAAGTTTTTAAAGATACGATGAAGACAATTCTTCTTTCCCTTACACTGATCAATCATGTACCTAGTGCCATATTTTTTCAAAAGCCTATTGCTAATTTCTTCCCATACAGGCTTGTCAAAATTCAAAGTACCTAATTTTATTTATTTATTATACAATATAAACAAAAAGTCTTTCGTAGTATTTTTGGACCAATTTTCCGACTTCTCCCTCAGATTACGATGGCCACCCATTTATAACTGATAACATACAAATAATAACATACATGATACATGATACCTAATAACTGATAACTGATAACATACATGATAACTGATAAATGATAACATACAAATAATGATAACTGATAACATACAAATAATGAACAAATATATACATCAGCTTGCATATACATAACAGATTAGATATACATAACAGAATATGGCAAACATATAAAATACTTGCATAAATGAATATGAAAAGCTTGCAAATATGATACAATAATAGCTTGTAAATATGAACAGCTTGCAAACATATATACATCTGCTTGCATAAATGAATATGAACAGCTTGCATAAATGAATATGAACAGATTGCAAATATGATAACTTGCAAAATTGATACAATAACATATATACATGAATGAATATGAACAGCTTGCAAATATGATAACTTGCAAAATGATATCATATGAACATATACAATAATTGCAAATAAACAACAAATTAACCTAAAATGGTATAAACAGTAAACAAACAACAAACAACAAACTGCAAGGATACAATAACACTGAGAAGAGAAAACCATATATCAGTTTTACAAAGACAAGCGAGAAGAAAACCCTTAATCGGAAGCACAAGAACAGTGAAAAGAGATAACCCTAGATCGGTTTTACAAGACCAACAACAAGAAAACCCTAGATCGAAAGCACAAGAACAATGAGAAGAGAAAACCCTAGATCGGTTTTACAAGACCAGCGAGAACAAACCCTAGATCGGATCAAAGCACAAGAACAACGAGAAGAGATAACCCTAGGTCGGTTTTACAAGACCAACAATAAGAAAACCCTAGATCGGAAGCACAAGAATAGCGAGAAGAGAAAACCCTAGATCAGTTTTACAAGACCAGCGAGAACAAACCCTAGATCGGATCGAAGCACAAGAACAACGAGAAGAAAACCCTAGATCGGAAGAACAAGAACAGTGAGGAGAAAACCCTAGATCGGAAGCACAAGAACAACGAGAAGAAAACCCTAGATCGAAAGAACAAGAACAGTGAGAAGAGAAAACCCTAGATCGAAAGCACAAGAACAACGAGAAGAAAACCCTAGATCGAAAGCACAAGAATAGCGAGAAGAAAACCCTAGATAGGAAGCACAAGAACTGCGAGAAGAAAACCCTAGATCGGAATCACAATAACGACGAGAAGAGAAAATCCTACATAGGAAGCACAAGAACATCAAGAAGAAAGACATCGGAGAAGTAGTAAACCCTAGATAGGTAAACAAGAAAACCCTAGATCAGAAGCTCTTACCTGAGGAGATCACCTGGAAAGTCCTGCTCAGGTTGTTTTCGACGAAATTGTCGGATTGAAATTGCTTGGAACAAACGACGATCGAAAGGGGCGACAATTTGTCGCAATTGTCGCCTATCGTAGCCGAAAGAGAGGGGCGCTCGTGCGTGAGATGCCCTAACCCGGAACTAATGGGTTTTGTTCGCCCGAATCAAGTCGGGCGGAAACAACATTTTAATTACAAAAATGTCACTGCTCGTTTCGTTCGATTTTGCGAAAACGAGAAAACGACCTCGAGTAGTTTACACGAAAATAGTTGAATCAATATAAAATGTTTTTTGCGAAAACGGTTGTTTTGCGAAAATAGTTGTTTCGCGAAAACCAGACCCTATTTCGATCAACAAACAAGGTCTCGCGTCCGTTTCGAGTTTCAGGCGAAAACAAAACTCGAAAACTAACCAAACAAACATGCCCTAAAGTTCCATATACTTATTTTACCCCTGACCAAAGTCTCTAACTGACTAAAGACTTTGGCCAAAAGTTAATATATATAAATTTTAAAAAATAATTTTAATTTATCAAAAAAAAATTTAATGATAAAACCTAAACCCTTAGTACATGAATAATAAATAGAGGAGTCATATATAGGAATAGATAAAGAATATTATTTAACAAAGATATATTAGTACATGAATTATAACTAGAGTTATGGGAATAGATCAAGAATATTATTCACTAAGATTGAGAGTACAACGTACCTAGGATTTTAATCATAATAGTATTTATTATTTGTTTCTTATGATTTTTAATCAATTCTGACCTTGAAGATTCATAATAATTATATCAGTTCAATAAAAATAGTAAATATAAAATCATTTTGATATATTTGATTTAACCATTTTGATTTTAAAGTAAGATGAAATCAAATGATAATTTTATTACGATGAAATCAATAGAATACTTTTTAATTATATTTAAGGTTAGTTTTATAATTATTATTAATTTTAAAAATTACTTTGCACTAATTAATATTTTTATTATGTTAGTATTAATCAAAACTAATTATTATACAATACATTATTTTGTGTATAAAATGCTCACAGGAATAATTATTCTTGATCATTTATCTCTAATCCTAACCAAATAATTAAATATCATTCTTTGTTCATTTATATTTCTTACTATTTCATTATAGTCCACCAAACACCTCATAAACCTATCCTATTGTTTAGTTATAAATCTCTTATGTTGGCCTCAAGATATCAAGTGGTTACTTTATAATTAATAGAGAAGATGTGAGATTCACAATCTACTTCCAAAAGTGATATTTTTTTGGTGCAAAACTTTATTATTCTGATTTTCTACATTTTATCAAGATCATGATATATCAATTAAATAATACATTTTATTTTTTCGTTGATAAATATAAGTGAAATCAAATGCGATATTATGGAACCTTTGGTCCACATTGTTGTTGAGTTAAAGAGGAACAAATAACAACATAAATTGGGAAGGACTTCACCAACAAGCATGAAAATAATTGATGGATTACAAATGACTTCTCCTAAGCCTATCACACTCAATTATCGTGCACACTACTCACATCTCACCTATGTCTTTCTTTCTTTAATTTTTTTTCTTCACTTAATGAAAAGATGAAAAGAGAAAGACACAAAGTGAGATGTGAGTCCATTGGACTTGAGTCCAGCATAGACTGAATCCTCCTTTTCTATTCACGTAAACAACTTCATCAATATTACATTAAAGAAAACCAAATGTCTAAACTAATTTTCCTGCACACAAAGTTACCATTAACCAACCAACTCAAGAAAATAAAATGATCGACCAAGCTCCTATATTAGCATTTTATGCCTTTGTTCAATTCATCGCTTAAGGAAAAAGCAAGAACTGCAGCAATTAGGATCAATTTGCAAGGTAACATAGAGGAACCCAAGGCATAATAATCATATGAATCCTAGATCACTTGTGTTAACGTAGCAAAACTTATGCTTAGTCTAAATGTATTAAGGTAAGAGAACCATATTCCCCTAAACTCATCAAGGTTAGCATTTGATTCATTGTTATATAATCTTGCAAGGCAATTTGCATTGATTGCAAATAAATTATCATTTGTAAAATGTTCAGTAATCATGCATTATAATATTTAGTACATTCATAATGATAAATCTATTTAGATTTAAAGATGTAGCAATCATCTATATATGCAACTTTTTGACGAATAGCAGAGGCATCTTTGTGCAACTATAAACATAAAGAACTTATTGTCGAAATATGTCAATTATTGAGTCATTTATTTTTCTCTTTAGTTTATTTGCTTGTCGTTTTTTCCTTCGATTTGTGTGCGCTAAGTTTTGCTAGCATCATCTATTTTATTAATTTTTTATATCGAACCACTTTGAATGAATAAGACCAATAAAATTAAGTAGCGGGTAAAGTAACTAGTTCAAAGCACACTTGATCTAGGTTTTAAAACAAGAGTTCTTACCAAGATAATCAATTGTCAATTTATAGCCATGCAATAAGACCCATCAAATAGAAGAATAACAAGATAGGTTTTGGTTATAGACTTGGGTTATACATTTTCAACCGAGAAGGGTGTTTCAACGCACTAGAGATAGGGTGAACAATGTGCGGAAGAAAATATGAAATTAAAGATTAATTTACAACAAAGTGCGATGAGTGACAATCAATAATTCAAGGAAGATAAGCAAATATATCAACAATAAGCACAACATAAGTAAGACACAAAATTTATAATTGTTCATACATCTACTACCTATGTACTCCGCATATAATTTCAACCAATCCACTAGTAAAATTCTTTCGTCCAAGTAGATTTGCTCCCCCTCACGTCCAAGAAAATCTAATCTATAGTAGCAAATAAATTCATGGACTCAAGCTAGGTTTCAAGGCGAATCTCAAAGAAATCACTCGATCAAGGTTCATATTCATATTCATTACTCTCCTTGCTTCATCGTCGAAGCCATAAGTTGATGATCAATGCTTTATTCTTCATCGAGAATCAGCCATTCGATGAGCTACATGTAGGGCTGTTCACGAGTCGGGTCGGGTCGGATTTGGAGAAAAAATCGGCCCGACCCAACTAACAACAATCGGGTTGGGTCGGGTCGGGTTTGAAAGTAAAAAAAATTTGAACCCGATCCGACCCGACCCGCCCGAGATCGGATCGGATCAGGTCGGGTAGTCGGGTTACCCGTTAAAAAATAAAATATATTTTTTTTGAAAAAAATATCTTCACGCGCCAGACGCGCGTCTGGCGCGTGAAGACACGCTTGACGCGTTGGGAAGATGCGTCTTCCCAAGACGCGAAGCAGCGTCCACGCGGGACGCTGCTTCTTGGGAAGAGGCGGCCCGCGTGGCCGCACCTCTTGGGAAGACTGCGTCTTCCCGAACCTATTAAATTGATTTTTTAATATATATATTTTAAATAATAATAATAAATATAATTAATCGGGTAATCGGATCGGGTCTCGAATAATCGGATTCCGAACCTTAAAACCCGAGACCCGACCCCATTATAGTCGGATTTGAAAAAATTGAACCCGACCCGGCCCGATTAATTCGGGTCAGATCAAATTTTTTGATTCATTGGGTCGGGTTTGACTCGGTGAGCCGGCAGCAATTTTGGTTCGGAATCAAGTCAACGAGCCCACTAGCTCCAATCTCTCGGCTTTCCTCAATTCCGCGAGTCATATCGGTCCATTATTTGCTCTCAATCCGCTACCGAACCGGGAAGCCATCAGACAAATCACGGCCGTCCAATCGTGACCCATCTTACCTCCTCATAAACTCTTCTCCGGACCCGTCTTCGCTTATTAGATCTACGAGGAGCATCGCAAGAGGAAAGCAGAGGCCGGCAGAAAACGAGATGAAGGAGACAACGAGTTCTTCCGTGAGCGATCCGAGGCAGCCATCCACGGCGAAGCCCTACGTCCCTCCCACCTTGTCGCCACAGGATCTCCCCATCGACTATGCCGGCTTTATTGCCGTCGTCGTCGGCGTCGTCGGCGTCACATTGCGTGTACTTCTACCTCTCTTATTCCTCATCTCTCCTTCTCTTTTGTGATAGGTTTCGGATTCTATTTTTAGGGATTCGTCTTCTCTCCCACCGATATTTGTTAGATCTGCAATAGATATCGAAATCGATGCTTGGTATCTTTTCACATCAAGAGAATGAACTAATGAAATCATCAAAGAAAGTTGTTTCTTTAATATGGAATGTTTCATTTATTAGAAAAATGGATTTTTCTTCCAATTGTTGGTAGAAATGGAAGTTGGAATCTGCCTTTTTTTACTTTCTTTTTCCTCCTTCAAATATGATCCATCCGATCGAACAACTTAGATGAATATTTTCAAGTATTTTAGTGCTCTACCTAAGGCTGAATACGTTATCCTAACACTTCCAGATCACTTGGAGAAGTTTCACGTTGTCCTGATCTTATGGCAACTTAAGATTTTCTGTTGACAGTGCTGGATTGTATACCGTGCATATAATTGAACATAATTTTCTTACTTAAATCAGGCAGTATGATGTTGATAATGATTAAGATGTTTTAAAAATTCCTATGTTTGGGGAATCACACTTGTGAGAGATACAAAATTCTATTAAGTTTGTGTATCTTAATTATTGCTTCATTGGAGCTCATAGGTAAGTTGATGTATTTTTATTGATGAGGGTTTCCCTTTCCTAGTGCCAGATTCTTCTTGTTTCTATATAACCGTTTTACCCGTAAAACTTTAGCTCAAAGTTCATATGAACTTGTTACAACCCATTGATAACATGATAATTGGTTCATCAACTTCATATGCCTGAATAATTGGCTTAATTAAAATGTTTAAGTTGAAGTTGATGATTATGCATGCATCAAGCCTTTATTAACCGAGACAACTTCTTACCAACCCCTGATATGGGACTAAATCAGGTCCTATAATCTCTCCCATTTAAGTCTCGATGTCCTCGTCAAAATCCAACTCAAGTCTAACAGATAGTTAAGAATCACATTTAAGTCAGCAGCTTATGAGGCCTAATCTAGTAGCAAATCCACCTCACACGAGTAGCCATTTCTCATATAAATGTCCTCACCATGCCCAGGACTAGGTTCTCATTTATCATCAATTGTTACAATCCACTTAATTGAATAATTGACCAATCGACTTCATAGGTCCAAACCACTTATCTAATTAAAATGCTTAAACCAAAGTTAGCCTCTCCTACCAAAGTCAAATCAATACATAACATAGAACTACACACCTTAGTCAACAACTTATGAGGCCTAGTCTAGTAGTGGCTCCGCTCCAACCCGAGCAGCCATTTCTCACAATAGGCACTTTCGCCATGCGTAAGAGTAGGTCTTACTCTAATATCAATTGTTATGACCCGCTTGATTGGATAATTGACTCATCTAACTTCATTTGCTAATGCACTAGCCAAATTGAAAATGTTATGTTAAAGTTGATGGTAGTACATCCGTCAAGGCTTATCAACTGAGACAACTTCTAATGAACTCCTAGTGTGGGATCGGGGGTGCTATAGATTGCTCTGGGTTGCAACAATAGAGTCATGCTTTCATCGATGATGCTCGAATCAATCAAGCCAACTTAAATTGTATACTTCTTCCCCAAGTATGTATGGAAGTAAGAAGAAGTTCCTTTTTCTGCCAAAATCACTATAAAATAAAAGGAAAAAAATTGGATAGTCCAAATTATACTCATGTAGTAAGGTCATAAAAGTTATTAACCATATGTCTTTCCCAATGATATTCTTGTTATCTTATTTATTAATTTCCTTCTAATGTCTTCCCTGTGGCTTTCTAGTCTCTGAATTATGGATCACAAATTGTCCTGATGCTTTCCAAATTACTCACTTCCTCTTTCTACTTCATACATATCAACTTTGCCATCTATCCTTAATCCTCACCACCTTTTAACATCTAGTTTTACATTTTTGTAGCAAGATCACAATTACTTGAACAATTTCCTGGAAGTTTAAAGAAAACCATATAGTTATAAATCTTTTTCTATTCAGTATTGGGTGCAAGAGAGACATGAGGTAGATATCATGTTCATCCTTTCCCCTATGAATGGGTCAAATCATGTGATGTTTGGATGACCTTTTTATGCTGCAACTCTGCAAGTGCATTAACTCAAGTTTCTTAGTCGGTCAATCAGCAGTTTTTGTTTCTTGTTATACAGAAATTGTTTATAATAATCTTATAATCTTAATTTTTTTGTCACTTTGCATATTTATTACTTGATTCATATTCTATGTACCTAATTTGGGCAATATTGATCACACATATTTGGGAGAAATAGATGTGGGTTTTGCGGTTTTGGTTTAAAGAATCTGTTGTCTTGTAGTAATTGTGTTTGGGTGTAGGGGTAGTCTTCGTTGATGAACCTTTTATTTTTGGGAGTGTAGTTGTTCTGAAAACTTTCACGACTTAATCAGTAAAAGATCTAGTCTTATGAGTTGTACCTGAAATTGAAGTGATTTCTAAATGATATCACTTAGGCTGTATTTAGTTTTGAGGGTAACCAAGTATAGCTTGATGCTTGATGCTATATTGGTTGGACCATCAAACAACTAACACCCTAGAGTTAAGCAGAGTAACAACTTGCTCAAAAGACTTTAGCCTGGAGGTCCTGGACAACCCAGGATAAAGTTGTTCACCTAAATGGGTTCATATACACTGCTGATATTTTCTTTGCTAACCCAAATATTTCAACTTTTATCAAATTTAGAACAAAGAGGCTAGGATAACTTTTATCATAGAACAAATGCAGCATTAGGGTATTAGAGAATGATGATATATGTGTTACTATTCAAAAACTAGTCTTATCATTTAGATGTTTAGTTGGGGAGAACCGAGGTTGGTAGACATAATTTTAGGTAGTTAACCTTAGTTGAATTTGATATGATAGTATTAAATAATTAAGATGTCAAACTTTACAATAAATTTAAAAGTTAGATTAACATTTGGTTTATCATTAAAGTATGTTCAGTAGATAGTCATTAAAAGATTTCAAGTATTTGCTTCAAAATTTAATATTGATATATGCGACTCCTCCAGATGGCAAGTATGTTTGGTTCAAAATGATTCATGGCCAGTAATGTAAGGAAATCACATATATGATTCTAAGATTACTTTTTTCTTTATTCAACATAGACTGATTTTCATACACATGTAATTTATTCCTGTTAAAACTCAGAATAAAACTTTTTAATGCTTGAAGATTTTCGTCGTAGTATTTTGTTCGTGTGTTTTTTTTATGTTTGTGTAGTATCCTTTTGCTTTTTCACTCTCCAACAGGATCCTTTTGTTGATTTATTTACTCCATTTTCCCCCACCACTATAGTAATGAGTTTTTGCTTTCTCTGCAGTACAAGATTTGCTCATGGCTAGCTATTATCTTTTGTGCTCAGTCTCTTGCCAACATGAAGAATTTTGAGAATGACTTCAAACAGTTATCTATGGCTTTCATGTAAGTAACAGTTTGATTCTATTATTCGTGAATTCCCATTTGTGGAAATTCCTTTAGGGGGCGTTTGGTTGCCCGCAAGTACAAATGCTGCAACTCTAGTTGCAGCATTTAGATAACAAATTTGTTTGGTTGGCTGCAAAATCATTTTGCAGCATCTACTAGTTGCAACTTGTATTTCAAATATCATTTGCGAGCCGCAAGTGGAATTGCAGCCCAAAAAGCCCGCAATACAAGATTGCGGGCTGCAAATGCAATAATTTAAGTATTAAAAAATAATTAATTTTGGCGACGTAGAGTCGTCGGATGAAAACGAGATAAATATCAAAGTTGTAGGTTTTTGCGTGCTGAACCTGATGGTACTGTCAGATTTTACATCTGATGTCATTTGATAGATTTTTTAATATATTTTCAGCATTATACAAAAATTAAAAATTATTAATTTGTCAGACAAATCGTGTCGGGCCTAAGTTTTTAGCCTGGCCCGAAAAAATTTGTCCCAGGCTCAACCCAAAAAATTTATGCCCGACCCGGCCCAAAAAAGTTCCTGTCCAGCCTGGCCCGAAAAAATTTGTGCCCAACCCGGCCCGAAAAAATTCGTGTCCGTCCTGCCCCGAAAAAATTTGTGTCCGACCCGACCCAAAAAATTCATGCACTGCACGACCCGTCCCAGCCCGGCTCAGTCGGAAAAAATTCGTGCCCAACCCGGCCTGAAAAATTTCGTGCCCAGCCCGACTTAAAAATTTCGTGCCTGGCCTAGCCCGAAAAAATTTGTGCTCGGCCAGGCCCGAAAAAATTCGTGCTCAGCCTGGCTCGAAAAAATTCACTGTCGGCCCGACCCTGCCCAAAAAAAATTCGTACCCCGGCCCGGCCCGAAAAAATTCATGCCCGACCCAAAAAATTCGTTTCCCGGCCCGGCCTGACCAGAAAAAAAATTCGTGCCCAGCCCGAAAAAAAAATTGTGTTCGGCCCAGCCTTGCCCGAAAAAATTCGTGCACTGCCCAACCTGTCCCGGTCCGGCTCGGGCCGACTCAAAAAAATTCGTGTCATGCCCGGCCCAAAAAGATTTGTGCACGACCCGACCCGAAAAGTTCGTGCCCGGCCCTGCCCGAAAAAGTTTGTACCCGGCCCGAATAAATTCGTGCATGCTCGGCCCGTCCCGTCCCGGCCCGGCTCAGCCCGACTTGAGAAAATTCGTACCCGACCCGACCCGAAAAATTTCGTAAGATGCAAGCTGCACGTTGCAAGTTGCAAGTGTAATTACAACTTCCATTTGCGGCCAACCAAACGCTTGCAAATAGAAGTTGCAACTCTACTTGCGGGCAACCAAACGGTAGGCTGCAAAATTTATTTGCGGGCATTTGCTTTTGCATGCAAATAGATTTTGCAGCATTTACACTTGCGGGTAACCAAACGCCCCCTTAATGAAGCATACATACTATTGAGTTTGTATGGCATAAACATGAGTTGTTCAATAATATAGTAACAAAGGCTTTCACAACATTTTGCCGATATGCTACTTTTGGATTTTGCAGGTTTGGGGTCATGGGATTGGTTACAATTTACCTGGGTCCTCGTCCTGCCAAGAAAGGTTGATATCAAGAGAGGTTTTTCACCCATCATCTTTCATGAAATCCAAAACTTGATATCAAGACAACTTTTTAAGATTTAGATAATATAGCATTTTCCTCAAGCTCATGTTGCTTTTGATATATTCTATGTATGTCGGCGGTATTTTCTTTCCATGTCATGGAAAGTTAGAATGCTTATTTGTCATATGTGATGATTATAGATAAATGACAATTCATTTTCGGTTTGTGTTTTATCTGCTGAAACTGCAACTAGGATGGTCGTTTTAAATGATCAATCTCTCTGCAACTGTATTTAAAGTGTAGGGAAAAACTCAGAACACAGCAAGTTCTCGAGCAATTTCATGCATGACTATGATAAAATGAGGACCCAACTCTAAGTTTGATGGTCATTAACTTTATTTTTCTAGTGACAACTTAGGAATTTTATATTGGCTACACTTCATTTTAAATGGAAGATGCTATTACATCTAAATATCGGGTGCCTCTAGGTTTACCCTCAGCAAGGAGGGCAAGTGCTGTTTCGAGCTTCAAGACTTTTCAATAGTTTTGTTTGATAAATTTTTATATATCATGAGGTAGTGGAAAATTGAAGAAATTGAAGAAATAGTCATCATTTATGCTAACATGAGTGCAACTCTTATAGATAAGCCAGAAAATATATGAACGAGTATATGGGTGGAAAAGAAATGAACATAAATAAAAAAAAGCACAAATAATTCATATTCATTATTTAACCATATCCATGGAATGTTCATTTAGTCAAAGTTCATGTCTAATTGTTTATAGAAATTTTTAAGGGCAGACTGTTCATATAAATTTTTTCGAGAACTTGGTTTTCCATCTTCTTTTACTTGTTCTAGTATTATGGGAAAATCCTTCAAGACGATGCTATAATCACTTGTATGATCTAGTTAAAAATAGCAAGTATGTCTTCCTTAGTCATCATTGTCTTAATTGGGAGTTGTAATCAAGTTGAGGCAGCTTGCAGAATTAAAAAATTATTAAATTAAAAATTAGAAAATATTAATTGTAATTTTAAAAAATTATTTAGAATGATCCAAAAATCTAAATATCCATCCACGTGAATTCAAGAGAGATAATCACGATAATCGTGTAATATCTTTGATGCAATTAAATTTGTTTAGATTTGTTATCCTTCTAATTTATTTATTTTAATTTGTAACTAATATTTTTTTTATTTCTAATTTGTTGATTTTTAATTAATTTTTTATTTATCTTTTAATATTTGAACTAACAAGAGACTCCGACGTATTATTTTAAAAAGATTTCATTAAATAGATAATAGTGAGTTAACAAATAGGATATTTTGTTAGTTTCATTTAATCTATTTTTTATCTAATTTTAAGGTTCACGGATAGGTTTTTGCTCTTTACCTTTTAGAAAATAATAATTAAGAATTATTAATAAATCAACGCCTATAGGAGCGCCGATTTCTTGCACCGGTTTGCTTGCAAGAAACCGACGCCCCTTGGCGTCGCCTTGCAATAAATCAGCGACATGGGTGCACCGATTTGTAGGAAGCCGGCGCTAGTTGATGCATGGTGTCGGTTTTTAGAAAACTAGCACCATTTTCAGACATCAATTTTTTTTTCTTGAATTGTTTTTTAAAATCGATGCTCGAAAAGTATATGATTTCATGATGCCAATTTTTTGAAATCTTTTTGTAGTGCACACATTAGAGAGTTAACAAAATAAGACATGGACATATAACAAGATGTATATAACGCGACAAATCAAAAGATTGAATACAACTGAATTTTTTTTTAAAAGTTCATAATATATATTTAGTTAACAGAATATTTCCTTTAAATATTTTTCATTGGGTAATTATTTTTGAAAAGCTATTTACCAAACCGTTCAAATAGGGTTTGACAAAACAAAATATTACAAAAACTGCTGCCAAATAGAATAATAATCTTTGTATCCTTCCGAAGACATGGGTCTTCTTTCTCCCAAGTCCCAAATCGTGTGATTAAAGTACACCCAACGAGAGAAAAAGATGCTCACCGGTCATAAATCATAGGGTAAATTATACTGACCTTCCCTGAGGTTTAGTGAAATTACACTGACCTCCCCTCTATTTGTAATTTTATCTTATAATCCCCTTGAGTTTTGTAAAAAATTACACAAATCTCCCCTATTACGAAATAAGATTACACAAACCTCCCCTAAAAAAATTACTCAAACATTACTTAGGGGAGGTGATTGTAACCTGAACAAATAGAGGGGGGTCAGTGTAATTTCACTAAACCTCAGGAGAGGTCAGTGTAATTTACCCTAAATCATATTATTCGGAAAAAGGAATATTATCAAGCAACCTCTCCACCTATTTTGAAAACTTGAATACCTAATTTCATCTCCTTTCACCTGCATGACAAATAACTTACAGACAAGGACGAAAAGAGGCATCGTATCAATTGAAATCCAAATGCCCTTGTTCGATGGATAACGGTAATAGTCATGTCAACAAAGGTTCATTACAAGTCAAAGAGTTGGCATCTCTTTCTGCAGTTTGACTTGATTAATTGTCTAAAATTCTTGCAAGTGGGCCCGCTCAACCGAAGCAATAGTTACCTAGTCTAGACTCTGGACGGGATAGCTAGGGGAAAAAAGTTTGGTGCAGTCGCGACTGCACTGAAGCCCGTGCTGCCCCAATCACGGGACAGCATACGCTGGCCCCCTCTAGGGTCGTGCACAGACTAGGGGAAGGTCTCAACACATGCCGCTCGTGATTGGGGCGGCACGGGCTTCGGTGCAATTGCGGCTGCACCAAAGTTTTGTCCATAGCTAGGTACCTTGGTAACACCTAAAATTGAAAAGTTGCCGTTCAAGTTTCCTAAAGGTTGAGATATCATGTCACTTCACTTCAAAGATAGATTATGCTAAAAGAATAGCAATACAATTATAGCATCAGTGAAGTACTTCTTACTCAACATCACCATCATGAGCATGGCTTAATTAATCAGGAATGAGTACCGGCCACTTGGAATGCAATTAATGCATCAACCAAGCAATGAAGAAAACCATGCAGAATTAATTAGTAGCACAAAGGAGTTCCCCATTACCATTCAATGTAATGAACTCTCATCAGAGATCGATCTTTCAATCAAGCTCAATATCTAGCTGAAAAGGCGAGAAGGAAGAACAAATATATACAGAAACACAAACATATAGAAGAACATTCAAGTATATATAAAGCTAACATCCTCCATTGTTGTTCCTTTCCACTGACAATGAAACACAATATATGCATCATCTATAGTTGATCTTGTTCATGGAGACAATATATATATGTACATTCAAAGTAGCACAACAATAGAGGAAAGGAGGAACAAGAGAGGAGGATACCAATGCCTGCATGCCGACTGGTTTCCAAGATTTATTAATTGTGTTTCTCTAATTGTGAAGAGGGTTTGGCCCGGTTGGGACAAGTCTCTTCTCTATACCATACAGTGGGTCGATCTCTTCTCCTCCTAGTGGTGGTGGGGGCAGAGGCCGCGGAGGAGGAGGCTGAAGCCAGCTTGGTGACGGTTGCAGCCGCCAAGAAGATGTGCTGCTCGATGAGGAAGAAGAACTAGAAATGCGGCGATGATGTTGGAAACTGTACTGCAAGAAAGCTTCATCTGACATTTTTGTCGCAGAAAGATGAGTCCTTGGCATTGGTAAGAAGATGATAACCATTAAGAGAAGAGCCTGGATATTGCAAAATGGGGAGCAATAATTCTTCATGGCTCTCAGAAGGATACCATGCAGAAAACAGTTGAACAGTTCCACCAGAACATTTCTGAGGACAGTGAGGAAGGAGAAAATCTAGATGAGACAAGATACTCTAATCTATAAATATCTCTAAGTGGAATGAACACATTGCAATGAATGTGCTATGCACTGATATATATGTGACACAAACATGGATAGAGATGTATAAGGTGCAATGTCAGTAATCACCACACATTTGTGTCATGATGCAAAATGCATTGGAGGAACCATATATATTGAGTGTAGGTTTGCTTAAAAGTTCATAACAGCAAACTTGAAGTGCAGTCAAGACAAAAAAAAAATTAATTTTGTAACTAGAACTTGCCTTTCTTGCCTTGACAAGTATCTAAAACCTGATGATTCATCATATTTTGTTTTCTCAATTCTTTAAGTAATAATAAACCTTGGTAATGAAGAATATTCCAGGGAAAGGAAGAGAGAGAAGTATCAACTAATTATCCAAAAAGAAAAGGCAATAGACATAATGAGAAACTTTTAATTTGAGAAAATGACAAGAGAAATGGAGAAAGAATGATCAATAGAGATCTTGTGGGGGCATAAACTGCTGTGTTTGTTTTTGAGGACTGAACTACAGTAAGTATGATTTACCATAACAAGTATGTCCACCCTAACTCCAACTAGTATATCAGCAATGACTTCATTTCCTGAAACAAAAGAACACTAAATCAGATAAGATGAGTCCAGCTGCACCTTCACCATTCCTCCAAGCTCCATCCAAGTTTATCTTTAAGAAACAAGTGCCCGAGGGATTTCGAAAAACAGAATTGAGTATGCTAAGATTTGTGTCTTCAGAGACTTTGGATTTAGAGATATAATAATGGTAGGAAAGGATTTTCGTGACTAATGAAAAGGGGGAGACACCCTCATATAGCTTAGAAGCTTACAGTTCCTAATGTGCCAAATGAACCAGAGTGAGATCAATAACAATAGAAAATTAATTAAACAAAGGTTTATGGAGTTTGGATCAAAAGAAAGCCAATTGTCAATCCAAATAGTGAAATCAAAAATTACTTTTCAACTTAAAATTTGTCAAACTTGAGCAACATAACCATAGATAAAAAATAAATGGAAAATAGTTTTGTAACCCATTCTTGACATAGAAAACATGAATATGTAATAGATGTACCAAATCGGTAGAAATGAGAATGAGTTAAAAGTTTCAAGTGTAAAAACTTCCACAAATTAAATTTTCAAAGGAACCATGATCGATACCACATAAAATAGACCACTTAATAAAAGACGATGTGGTACTAGCTATGTTCATGGCTTTTAAGGAACACATTAGCATATTTGGTGGTTACAAGCTCCCTACTTTTGCTATAGGAGCTAAAGCTATCGACAAATCGAACTTTGCAATGAATTCTTTTACTATGTTCTTCTAAAAATATATATATAAATAAATAATAGAGTAAATACCCAAAAAAAATACGAACTTTGGACATTTTCCGATTTTTAGCATAATTTTTTTCGTTAGCAAGGAAATACACGAACTATCATTCCATTACCCTGTTTAGCACGCACCGTCATTTCTAACGATTTTTGCTGACATGGATGTTTACGGCGACGTTGTGGCAAATTTTATTCTACATGGATTATTACTTTACTATTTTAACTAGTTTTATTATTATTATATTATCAAAAAAAAGTTTTTTATTAAAAAATTTTGTTCCTCCCGCTCCCCGGCTCCTGTTCGGCTTCATCATGTTAAGCGCCGCCTCCACCCCCTTACACGCCATGCGCGCTCACCTCGCCGTCGCCCTCTCCGTGGACTATGGCCTCGCCCCCGAGCACCGCCTTCCCGCTGCCTACGAAGATGCCCTCAACGCCCACCTCTGGCTCCGCAACGCAAGAGCTTCTCCCATTTCTCGAAGCCTAAGCAAGAGTTTCCCCCATTTCTCTAAGCTTGCTCTTCTGAGGTTGGCACTAGTTATTTCTCTGCTCTCCTCTCTTTTCTCTGTCAGGAAGACGACCTTGATGCCTAAAGATTCAAATCCAATTAAGATTCATTGAAGGAGGTGTTGTTGTACTCTTCCGCTATTCACAAACCCAATTAAGATTCAAGAAAAATTCAAATAGGATATTTATTCTCCATGATGTGCTGCTCCCTCAGCGCTTCCACCGGCAAGGAGACCACGGAGGAGAGCGTGAGCACGACAGTAAGAGACCACAAAAGTACCTTCATCTCCATTTTTTCTTGAGAGAGAGAGAGAGTGTGTGTGATTGTGTTTCTTGTGATCTATAAAGGAGAACACACCAGCAGGTGCAACAAGATGACAAAGACCCAACTTTATTTTTTGTGATCTACAAAGGAGATCGAACACACTTGCAACTCCATGTCCGCGGCTAAGGATGTTCAGCGCATGGTGCAACGCAAAAGTATGACTCCTCCAGATGAGCCGATCTTGCTTCGCTTTGACGTGAAACCTGGCGAGGAGGAAGAAAACGAAAAGTGTATGATCCCCTCGTGCACGAGTGATAGCAATTCATTGAGCAAGAGACCACGGAGAAGCTGAAGCTCTTACACCGCCTTCCCGCTGCCTACGAGGACGCCCTCGACGCCCTCCTCTGGCTCCGCTTTCATCAGATCCAAGGCCATATTCCTGGCAAAGAAAGGAGAGGAGAGCAGAGAAATAACCAGTGCCAACCTCAGAAGAGAAGGCTTAGAGAAATGGGAGAAGCTCTTGCTCAGGTTTCGAGAAATGGGAGAAACTCTTGTGCCCTTCAGAGCGTCGAGGGCGTCCTTGTAGGCAGCGGGAAGGCGGTGCTTGGGGCGAGGCGGTAGTCCACGGAGAGGATGACGATAGGGAGAGCGGCGGCAAGGTGAGAGCGCATGGCGTAGAAGGGGCAGAGGTGGCGCTGAACATGATGAAGTCGATGGGGAGCGGGAGGAGGAAGGACAAAATTTCTTAATAATTGTTTTTAATAATATAATAATAGAAAAAACTTTTTTTAATAACATAATAATAATAAAACTAGTTAAAATAGTAAAGTAATAATTCACGTAGGATAAAATTTGCCACGTCGTTGCCGTTAACGTTCAGGTCAGCAAAAATCGTCAGAAACGATGATGTGTGCTAAATGGGGTAACAGAATGATAGTTCGTGTATTTCTTACTAACGAAAAAAATTTATGTTAAAAATAAGAAAATGTCCAAAGTTCGTATTTTTTTTGGATATCTACTCTAAATAATATCATAATTTTAAGAAAGAATCAATGCATCAACGAGCACTATACCACCATACAAGCTAAATGTATTAATATCTTATTTTGCATTTGACATCATGAAAGGAGACAAATTTACATAAATATGGAATAAGTACGGTGAAAAAATAAATTAATTTCTATTAATCTAAAAATACTATGTAATAAAAATTTATCGAATGGTGAAGGAAGTTGGAATTGGAAGAAAATTATGTTCCAAATTTTAGGTGAAACAACAATTTTAATTTTTTTTGTAAAGAATTAAAAACAATGAAAAGAGGCATTAAATAAGTTATTAAATAGAAAATGCATACTAATATTTAAAATTATCAAATTTATATATGTGCATTAAAATTTGAGTAATTGCTGAAATGATACTGAATGCAATAGCTAGTAATAGTTAATGTTATTATTTTAGTAAAATACATTAAGATTGTATTTGGTACATGATTGATAATATTATAATATTAATTCATATTACCACAAGATAGATTATCATCTTCAATTTACTAGTAATATAATATTATCTGGTTTGACATATTTGATCAACACAAATAGCCACCTTTTATATTTTTTGACTTCATAAAAAAATATCAAAAATCATAAAAAAAAATACCAAAAAAAATCCTTGTCAAAATTTTAAAATCGATCTATTGACATCGGTTTTTTAAAATCATTAATTATAAATTAGTCCATTAACTTCGATTAACCGGTACTTCAGTTTCGATTTTTTTGATTCAATAAATCAATAAAAAAAAATTAATATATAAAAATAATAAAATTATACAAATCAAATATAATATTCATAAATAAAAATTCAAAAGAGGCAAACAATTATATATATATATATAAAAAAAGTCAAAAAAGAACAATATTATATATAACTGGTTAGCCGTTGACTAATGGTTAAACAGTACTAAAAATTCAAAATCAAAATCAAAAATTGAAATTTAAAAATGAAAATCGAAGCTGAAATCATCGGATCGGTTAATCGAAAAATCTGATTCGGTTTTGGACCGATTTTCTAGTTAATCGAATTTATAATTTTTTTTTGCTTACCCCTATATCACGTGCTATTTTTTATTCTTGTCTATATATATATTAGTTGTTGATCATAAAATTTTAAATATGATATTATAAAAGCATGTAATAAAATTGAAAATAGTAATATAAAAAATGTTTTGTGGTTCAAAAAAATATTTTTTATCAAAAATATTTCATAATTTTTAATTTAAACTTAGATTTATAGACTTTATGCAAAACTCTCTAATGATTTAGAGAATTTGAAAAAATATTTTTTTAGACTCTAACACCTCATTTTAATTATAAATTAAAATTATTTTTTATATTTTTTATATATATTTTTTTTTAATTTTTGACCAAAGTCTCTAACTAGTTAAAGACTTTGGCCAGGAGTAAAATGAGTATCTGATCCACTCAATTTCGATTTTGGTAATTCCCCATTTTCAAATCCGATTTTAGAAATTTATCTTTCCTAAAATTCAAATCTGGGAAATTGCTGTATAATAATATTATTTGTAGCCTAAAATAAAATGGCAAATTACACTGTATATCTTGAACTTTAGGGGTATTCTCAATTTTGACATGAACTTTCAGTTGTATCAATCTTATACTCCGATTTTTAATTTGTTTCAATAATATCCCGTCGTCAAATTAACGTGAATTTTATCGTCTGTTTGATGATGTGACATTGCACACGTGGACCTAAAATCATATAATATGTTTAAAAATCCATCCAATGACACGTGAGCATGCCACGTCAGCAACAAAATTAAAAAAATTATACTATATATCCTCAACTTTAAGGGTCTTCCCAATTTTGACCCAAACTTTAATTTGTATCAATAATATCCCCTCGTTAAGTAATCGTGAGTTTTGTGGTTTGACTGATGATGTGGCACTGCATACGTGTACAAGCGTTGAAATCAACACATAAAATTTTAATAGAAAATGAAATCAGTGCCAAGTCAACAATGTAAAATTTAACTTGAATAAAATATTGAAAAAATACATGTCAGCAAAAACTTAAAATATTAAATTATTTTAATTCGAATTTTATGTATTGATTTCAACGTTTGTATTTTATTTTTTATTCAAATTTTATGTATTGATTTCAACGTTTGTACACGTATAAAATATCGCGTCATTAGTCAAACGACAAAACTCACGATTACTTAACGAGGGAATATTATTGATACAAATTAAAAATAAGAGTATAATAATGATAAAAATGAAAGTTTGGATCAAAATTGAGAAAACTCCTAAAGTTGAAGATATAGTGTAATTTTTTTAATTTTGTTGCTGACGTGACATGCTAACGTGACATTGGATGGATTTTTAAACATATTATATGGTTTTAGGTCCACGTGTGCAATGCATCATCATCAAACAAACGGTAAAATTCATAGTGATTTGACGATGGAATATTATTGAAATAAATTAAAAATCAGAGTATAAAATTGATACAATTGAAAATTCATTTCAAAATTAGGAATACTTTTAAAATTCAAGATATATATAGTGTAATTTGCCCAAAATAAAAAGTATATCTTACCATCCAACCGCCCACATTCAGTGATCCGACGGCTATAATTATTCTTGGTCTATAATTATGATATTTATTATGCTAACCCTAATTCACGTTCCCGGCGGGTTTCCGGTGTCTCCCTCGCTATCCGTTTCGACTTCTTGCTATTCCTCCTCTGTGCCCTCGACAAGGTATTGCTGTCGTCTCCCCTTTTCTGCGTATCCTCCGTCGATCTGTTCCTTCTATGTTTTTTGTTATTTGATTGTGATCGGGTCCGTGATATTTCTTGGTTCCTCGGCATCAGCTACTATGTCGGACGAGGAGCATCACTTCGAGTCCAAGGCCGACGCTGGGGCGTCTAAGACCTACCCACAGCAGGCTGGGGCGATCCGGAAGAACGGATACATCGTCATCAAGGGGAGGCCCTGCAAGGTTTCCTTTTTCACTCCTTTTACGAATACGTTTCTAGAATCTGTTTTATTAGTGTCCATTGCGACGAGATCTGGTGTTCCCATCTAGTCCTGTTTAGTATTCTCTGACTCGTCCCAACTGCTTGAAATTTCTTTGCACGTGTTGATTTTCTGTTCTGATGTTCGGGTTGATTCGATTTAAATTATATTGGTGGTTGATTTGGTTTTGATGCTGTTTCATATTTTTTTTAGCTTTGATTTATGTCTTCTAGGCATTCGTTGTGGTAAAAAAATCAGTCTCTTATTTTTTGTAAATTTAAAATCCCTGCAGCATGTGGTCTTCGTATGTGAGTTGCTCAAGTAATTTACTTAAGAAATTTCTACATAACTTACTGTTTGTGTTTGGTGGAAAATTGTATTTAATGCACCGAACTTACTGTTTGTTGAGTATCTCTTTGGGGGCATTTGGTCTACAACAATCTATCTGCAATTACCGGTAATGCAATTACCGGTAATGCAATTACCGGTAATGCAATTACCGGCATTACTGGTAATGTGATTTTTAAATTCGCGGAGTCCACACATTATCATGTTTGGTTGGATACTTTATCGGTAATCCAGATTGAGGCGGTAGTGGTAATGTGGATAGCCCTCATGAGAGGTGTGTATGTGGATTACCACCCAATGGTAATCTTAAATTCCAACATTGTTTTTCTCTTCCATACATTATTTTCCATGTATGACACCATCTGCCAAGGGGTTTTTGTTAATTTTTTGTGAAGTCAAAAAATACAAAATTAGATTGTCATCTATGTTGACCAAACATGTCATATGGGGTAATATTATATTATCGGTAAATTGATGGTGGAAACCTATCTTGTGGTCATGTGGATTACCATTATAACATTACCAAGCAATGTACCAAACACAACCTTTGTGATTAGCCGCATTATGAGCTTTGAAAAAAATGTGCCGTGTAGGAAATAACAAGTGAGAAATTTTATTAATTTTTCAGTTGAAGAAAAATGTTTGTTACAATTTGGAAGGACTGATATTGTTTATTAATGTTATTTTGATACTTTTGTTATCCTACTTCAAAGCAGTGGCATGGTTTTTAACTTTTGGAAGTAGTATGCAACATTTATCATTGTTCTATGCCGGTAGATCTATTGCTAGCTAGTGGTTCATAATTATTTAGTCTCAAGTGGATTTCTTGTCATATAATCAAGTCTGCATTCTCGTTCAAGTAGCTTGTTTTGATAAATATTCATTTAGAAAGCGATAATACATACATTTTTTATACTATTTATGAATTATGATAGAAAGTAGCAATCTTGTCCTTTTTTGCTTCGAAGAACTTGTAGAAGATGGAATGCATGAATTTTCTATATCATTTCAATGATGTGTGATCTGGGTTCCTTAATGGTTCACCCTTGTTCTTATATTTATCGACCACTTTGTTTAACTTTATGTTATAGGTCGTTGAAGTATCAATCTCTAAGACAGGGAAGCATGGTCATGCCAAATGTCACTTTGTTGCCATAGATATTTTCAATGCAAAGAAGCTTGAGGATATTGTGCCTTCCTCACACAACTGTGATGTATGTTATATAATTTTTCACATTATAAATATTCTTGTCTTAATGTATTTTAGATATCTTGATTTGTTTGTTTCATTTATCTGCAGGTTCCCCATGTTAATCGAACTGATTATCAGCTTATTGACATCTCTGAAGATGGTTTTGTATGTTTTAATTTAGTTTTTTATGATAATTTGCTGGATGATTCATGCTTGGTGCATTTTCTGACGAAAACTTATTTGCATTGTCAGGTGAGCCTTTTGACTGATAATGGAAACACCAAAGATGATCTGAGACTTCCAACTGATGAAAGTTTACTTACTCAGGTTTGTAAGAAAGTCTACGTCTACTATATATTTGACAATTTTTAAGGAAAACTCAGTCATTGATGAAAGCTTCTAAAGAGGAAATATAAGTGGTATCACTTCTAAAGATGATCTAATTGCATTTTAGGAGCAATCATTTTAAGATATTCTGGCTTCAACAAATGTCTATTATTGACATGTAATATTTGGACCTAAAATTGGTTATACCATGAAGAAAATGAGTTCTTTTTTTTGAGCAAGTGAAGAAGAGTTAAATTATCTGCTACAAAATTATAACCCCTACAGTAAATGATTTTGAACATAAAAGATAATTTTCTCTATATTTAATGGCAATACTAAGCATGGATATGATTTATGTTAATTATTATCATAAATTTTTATGTTGAGCTGTTAATTGTCTCCTGTTGTGATGTACATTTTAACATTGTTCGGCATAAATTTCGTCATATTTAGTTTACAATTAGGCTCAAACTCACTCCTGTCTTTCTGGAATTTCCTACTACCACGTGATGCTCCAATTTCATAGCCCTCGCCTGGTGGCGCCCCAGCGCTGGAGGCGGGCATCCAAGCGCTTTTTCAAAACAACGGTACAGAAGCTTGACATCAACCTGGACTAACCTAGAACTCTAGAAGAGAGTTAATTCACCTTGGAGCTGACTCATGTAGATTGGGGTGTGATGAAAAGTGCACAATAAACCATAATTTTCAAAACCAGCCAATTCGAATCCCAATCCTTGCATAGCCCAATTTGATTCTTTGTGAGAAATCAATTTTTTGTAGAATATCTATTGGAATTTAGATTGATATATTCTCATGGTATTTATGGCCTACATATTGGCATACATGTAATTTACCAAGTCTTTACCTGTGTTTTGTGTCAGTTTTGCAATCAATTTAAATAGTTTTCAGAAGGATCATATTTGCCTTCAATCAAGTTTTTTTGCAAGTCAATTTCTTGCGAATCTGACATTGTTTATGCTGTGCCTGTTGAATGAATTGCAGATCAAAGATGGTTTTGCTGAGGGGAAAGATCTGGTTGTAACTGTGATGTCTGCTATGGGTGAAGAACAAATCTGTGCTCTCAAGGATATTGGACCCAAGAGTTAAAATTAGTTGCCCCGCATTTTCTTATCCTTCTGAAATATTTTGTGAGAGTTAAATTCCTCAGACTAAGAATTTTATATGTTCTTTTTTAAAATGTTAATCATTGTTGACATATTGCAATTCATTTCTGTGACTGGTGCTGTGGTGTTTCAATTATATTTATATTTATGGGTTGGTTTCATCCTGTTTTATCCTACTAAATTCCTGTGAGGTGTGCAAGTGTCAAAACAATTTTTTTTTACTGCATGGTTATATAAAAAGTTGATTTGCTTGTTGATATGTACCTTGTCTATCGAGTTTGAATTAGATGCATATACAAAATTGAGAAAAGCTTCTATTTGTCTTCAATAATTGTTCAACTGTAAGAAAAAGGTAAGCAGTACTTCAGGTAGTAATCATATAGGAGGCAAGTGATGTGTAGTTTCTTTATCATTTTTCTTAGGCAATTGGCCAAAGGTTAAACCGTTAAACAAAGAGTCGTGTTGGATAAAAATTAGTCATATCTGCTGTTAGGGTTTTATTTATGGAAAAAAGGCCAAATTTGTTTTCAAAGTATTGAAAAATGTGTAAATTTGTCACACTTCTTTCCCTCCCGAAGTATTAAAAAATGTGCAAATTTGTCACACTTGCCACGTGGGATTTCGTTTGCTGACGTGGACTTCCGTTAACGAGAAGAGCAAAAATGATCCAATTATGTAATGTCGAGAGCAATTTTGATCAAAAACATAGTTGAGTGATAAATTTACATCTTTTTCAATATTTCGAGAGCAAATTTGATTATTTTACCTTTATTTATCGGACACCCTTGCCATTAACTTATTTGTATCAATATCTCCTTGAATTGCATTCCTCGAGTGATAAAAATTTATTTTTTATTTCATAATGAATTAAGGTTAATGCCTCTTCAGTCTAAGGATCCATTAAGGTCATAATGACTGTTGGTTTTAGTTTATTCTGTGAGCAACTTTGAGGATCCATTAAGATAATAAACCATGTGATGAGAAATGAGTCTAATTGCTGGAGACTTCACCTTTGCTAATTATTGACTTAGCCTTCTTTGCTAATTAGTTCTATATCTATATCTGATGTCAATCAAAATATAAACTCAATTATCATTTAATGCATCCCCCTTGCACCTAACCAGATTAAAATCAACAATGAGAATCCTGGGCTAGCTATTGATGATTTTGATGGTGCTGGAGCTAGATATTTTGTGCGCAATAGTGGAGAATGCCTTTATGTTGAATCCTTGTTCTTTCCCATGGCCACTGTTCTTCCGTGTGAAGCTTATGCTCTACTTTTTGGTCTTAAGTATGTTGGAATCTGAGTGAAGCTCTTAATTGATGCCCTTTAGGAGGATAACTCTAATACTTGGCAGATAAACAATCTAATTAGACATATTAGAAGGCCAAAAGCCACCACATGTTCTAAGATTTGGCCCCAATTAGTCATCTTAATCTTGATTCGATCATTGTAATGGATCTCTCAGGTTTTGATCATTCCCGTTCAATATATTATTATTATTAATGGTGCCACTTGCATCTTCTTATCCTTCGGCCTCTCGATGTCGTCTCCACCGTCATCACTTGAATTGCAACTGATTGTTTTTAACTAGAAAATTAAGGGCTTAAATGAGTATTGATTTCATCTCGTAAATTCTACGAAAGCATTACATTGAACCAAATTTAATGATTGACATTCCTACTTTCAGATGATATATTCTCACCTTTTAAGTATATTATAAACTGAGAGTAATATCATTTCTAAAGGAGATGCAGTAATTTGCTTATGAAATTCTCTGTACACGTGATGGGCAAGGAATTAGCTAGTTTGAGAATGACAATTTGTACGTAGATTTTAAGAGTAATTAATTTTTAGTCAAGTGATTTCTTTATTTTTTTAATCATTATGTTTATATATGTTGTAATACCTAAGTTTAGTCTCACATTGTGAGTATATTAAATATTGTATTAGCTTATAAAATTTAATGAGTGTACCATCATCTAACTTCAACTTAAGTAATTTAATTAGATCATTAGGTTGACCTATGAAATTGATGGGTTAATTATCCTATCGAATCGTAACATGTCTATCAAAGTATAAAATTAGAATATCACAATATAGTATTTATCCATTTACTAATATTATCTAAATTTAATATTGCCTACATGATTATTTTATTTTTATTATTTTACCTATTTGTCTCTAATATGGGTGTGTAATCAAGCCAAGTCTAACCAAATAGCTAGTCAAATTCAGATCGACTCTAAAACTTAAACTAAACTTGAGTTGAACTCTAATTTTTAACTTTGAGTAGGACTCAAATAAATATTCAAACTGCTCAAGTTTGACTGGACCCCACTTATTTTAAAGTTAAAATCGAGTTTGTGAACTTGTAAATGTTTTAACTTGGAACTTCGTATATGGGCATTAGACTCGATAAGGCTCAACGTTTATTACACATTAGGCTCGCAAGTTATTGCAGCCGAGTATTGATATATCAAACTTGGCCGAGAGCTTAGGCCACTGACGAATAGTTTGAAGGTGTTTTTTTAATAGAATAATATACTATTGCTACATGATAATAGTATATTTTATCTAATAATATATTATTATATAACAATTATTAAGAAATTAGTGAGCTAATTTCACTCCAAAAGTGAGCTCATGAAAAAAGAATTATCTAAATTATTTAAAAATTATTTTGATCATATTTTTAACCAATGTAAAATTTTAACATACTCCCTCACGCCTAGGATTGGACATTTGGAGCATGGAGTTTTGTAAAATTGGACATCTGCGGGTGGCACAATATCAATCACAGAATTGACTCTGATAACATGTTAAAAAATTAATGGGTCTAACTCTATCCCAAAAGTTAGCTCATAGGAAAAAAATTATTTAAATTATTTAAAGACTATTTTGACCATATTTTTAATCAACGTGGAACTTTAACAACAATATTATCATATATTGCTACGTGATTATTTTAACTTTTACTTATCTATCCTTAATCTGAGTGTTGTTGAACCAAGTTAGAATAGACTTACGTTGACTCAAAAATTCAAAGTGAGCTGGAGCTTGAAATCAATTCAACTCTAATTTTTAAGTTCGAGCTTGGCTAGAAAAAGTAAGTAAATTTTACTCCATCTTTTTTTTTTGGTTAAAATTGAGCTCGCCAATTCTCCGTATATATATATATACTCTATTAGGCTTAACTTTTTTATCTATACATTAGGCTCACGAATTACTGTGGCTCAGTATCTCATCTGTTGTTACTGTTTTTATTTTATTCTTGCCATTTTCTTTACTAACCCAACCTGACTCAGATTCAAAATCCAAATCCTTAATAGCTAAAAAAAACCTTTGGTTACCAATCTATTGGTTCTTCAAATTATCTAACATAATCTAAGTCTTTGTATTTTCTAAGTCGTTTCTTATGAATTAATTTTCTACTAACATGTTTGATTGATGAGTATTTTCTAGAAAGTACAAATCAAATAATCAATATATTTTTTGTTTATAAATTAATTATTTTTATTTTTATAATATATATTTTAAATATATATTATATAATTATATATGATTTAGTATATATGAAAAAGATTAAATTTTATTTATAAATTAATAATTTACATATATATATATATATATATATATAACTTTGTATATAAAATTTGAATTTTATTTGAGGAGTCGAGCCAGACAAGTAATGATGTCATGCATTGCAAGGCAAAAGCAAAGTAAAAAATTAAAAATGTCTTTTTTTCAAATATATTACATAATTGCAACTTAAAATTTTCTAGGGTAAATTTTTAAATTTTGCAAAATGCTGCACTACTTGTACTTTGTAAAAAGTTTTTTAATTAAACGAGATCACACTTGTCTACCTCTTAGCAATTTTTGCTTATCGCGAAGTTGTATCCACGTAGGATATTATCTTACCACATTTGGTGTGTTTGGTCAACATAAATAACAATCTAATTTTGTATTTTTTTGACTTCACAAGAATTACTAAAAATCCTTGTTAAAATCTTCCTTCATCCTTTCTTCTTCTTCTACAAACTCTTTTTCTTTTAGCAAAAGAAAACTTGTATTTATTTCAAGAAAGGTGAAACAAATGCAAGTTGGGGGGAGGAGGAAGGAGAAAGGCCATAGCCAAGATAAAATAAGAAAAATACAACCTCAAGCACGGGAGGTAACAATAAACCAACACCACAAGACTACGAAATAGCGAGACACCTAAGACAACCAAGACAACCATATTGAGGTAACATAAGAGCAAGAGCAGTGGCTTCTTAAGCGAGCTTGGAATAGGACCAATTGTTGCTATCAAATATCCTCAAGTTTCTCTCGTGCCAAATTTTTGATCTCCATAACATCACCGAGCAAAAGGAAGATTTATCAACGACTTGCCCTTGTTCGATCGATCCTCCCAAGGTTTGAATCCAAACGAAAAGAAAGTAATGTGCAGCAGCCCGAGAAAAATTTCACATCCACTAGTAGAGTATGAACAATCTCTGAACAGATGAGCGTGCAATTCATCTTGGATGTTGTAGAGAGGGCAAGAAGAAGGAACTAGAATGTTCTGAGCAAATAATCTATCTCCAGTAAGGTGTTCCTTTTCGACCAACCAACTATGGAGAGAAATAGCGAGAGGACGGCTAGGTTGCCATGAGCACGGGATCTCAGTTCTAATAAGCCTCACAAATTCAAGATCTGAAAATTCAAGATTCTTCTACAAACTCTAAGCACCACCTACATTGACCAAATGAGTGGAAAAGAATAACAATGTTAGGATTTAGGATTATCGTTGGGTGATAATCCACATACCCACCTCTCATGGGACTATCCACATTACCACTTTGGCGATAATGTGTATTACCGCAGGGCAATCTGAATTACCAATAATGCAGATAATAAGTTTGATAATGTGTAGATTCTAAAAATTTAAAAGTCACATTAACGATAATGCGAATAGATAGCTACATACCAAACAACCTACCCCTAAGATAAATGGATAATAAGTTTGTTTGTATAGCAAAATTAACAACAATATTCACAAAAAATCTAACACCTGATATTGTTTTTCATAAAACTTTAAGATAATCTTTCTTACAAATAAAAATTCAAGTTAAATTCATTAAAAATCACAAAGTACAAGCTATAATTAACAATTAAACCTATTTCTAAATATAAGATGTTATGAATAATACACTTGGAATAGTCGTTTATATAAAAGGCTGGTTTGGTTGGATTGAACTGACTGCAAATGTCATATTTGCATTATTTAGACTACTTGTAACGGTTTACGTCCAACCAAAAATGCCCCTTAATAATCAAAAAGTTCCCACAACAAGGAACACCAAACATCAAACTAGGTAATTTCGTATAGATGATGCTCCAAAAAAGTCTAGATATATATATTTTGAAGCACGTCTTGTGTAGGTTAATCAGACTTTGTATCATCTATGTACAACAAAATCTTACATTTTAGAGCAGGACAAAGTTTAATGTCTCTAAACCAAAAGGTCGTCAGTGTTCAAATAAGATATCCAAATTAACCAGCATCAAAGAGCTTTGCAGTTCTCTTTCAGAGATAAATCATGATGATGAAGCTTGTGGCTTCTTTTGATCATAGCATGCAGCAATGATTCTTACTCCTTGGGTTCATCAAAGTATATTGATGGGATATCAACAGGAGGAACCAACTCTGATACATACTGGAACTGCTCCAAAGAAGAAAATAAAGATGAAATAGATGCTGTTAGAGCATAGACTACGGTAGTAAAGAAAAAGTTACCATTTGCTGCTTGTATTTTTCACTGATAGCTGTAAAATGCGATGCTTTCCTCTTCAACTGCAAGTCATGTAAAGCACGGACGCAGTCCCTCAGATCAACCACACTGTAATCAGTATATTGCTTCAATTTCTTGCTCTGCAGAGCACACAAAAGTTAAAAATAATACATTAAAAGATGGATATATAAAAATATGATTTATATTCAATATTAGTTACTGGAATAGAAAATTCGTACCCAAGGATGAGTGCTTGGATCCATAGTGAATCTTGCAAGATATATAGCTGAAGCAGCAATTACTGATGGCAGGAACTGAACACAACCATAGTCTAATAAACTTAACTCAGCAAGGTAGCTTCCCAAAAAATCTAGTACCATACTCGAGTTCTGCATTAAGTTGAGAGAAGAAAGCATCAGCAATCCATCAAAGCTAAAGAAGTTAATCGAAAGCAGAATGCACGAAAGTTACATAATACACACCTTGCCATCTCGAGCAGCCTGTGAGAATCGCCTAGAAGAAATGAAATACTAACTTCAGTTCGCCAATGAATCACCAGATGATTTATTTATACAAACTCAACACTGTTATTTCTAAATAGTTTCATCTATGTAAAACTGAGGAAGTTCAACAAGAAAAGGTCACGTGTGCTGCCTATGTTAATATCTCAGTCAATTGCTGCCCATTCATTGCCTACTTGATCTGTTCCTGGATTTTTGGCAAAGTTCAACATAACAACCCTGGATAAAAGGAGGCTTGCACTAGGTTTACTAACAGGGAGCACAAAGTTTGCTAGATCCTTTAAGCATGTATTGTCATAAATTTCATTGTCGTCATTTTCTTTTCTTGCCGCTTTGTAGACCTAGAGAGTAGAGACTAGAGAGTTTATTGAAACCATTGAAGAAGCTGTCTTTGGTTGGATTAGTCTTTTCTAAGAATGATACCTCGGACTGATCAGCTGGTTCTTTATTCTATATTATTTAACTTCATTTTTGCATGGACATTCTACAATTCTACTTTCTACATACAAAAACTTGGTCAGTTGGATGAGGATAGCTAAAGCCACAAAGGATCAAGAAGGCAAAGCATCAATGTCTAGAAGTGTAAGTATTTGAAATTTGTTTATCAATAAATGCATATCTCAAGTGTAACTTTAGTCCATTCCTGATAATTCACTTGCAAAGATAAAAGTATAAAGAAAGCAAATTAGTTATTCTATTCTTAGCTTATGCCTAAAAACTCAATTCTCTTTTTTCTGTCTCTCATTTAATCAGCTTTCTATATATACACTTCTTAGCTTCTTCCCGAAAGCCAACTCTCTCTTTTTCTGTCTCACATTTATCAGCTTTCTATATATACACATCTTTTTTGTGTCATTCCATTCCTAAAAGTTCTTGCGTTGGTTGGTCCACATGTCTTCATCTATATAAAATGTAGTTTAATGCTTTCAGACTGATCTATTATATCTAAGTATGTTTTGGTTTTTTAATGTTTCTATATATAAATGGTATGTTAAGGTAGTAGTTTGAATACACACATCCCATGAGTATTCAATAGTTTGATAGTAAAATCTTGGTCAAATGGACAAAATGATACCTTAGGAAGGTCTTGATGGTAGGACTGCTCATCTCAAAATTTAGAACCTTTAAAATGTCTGTCTCCATTTTCACTACCTACATGAATGCGGGTCAAGAAATGCTCATCAACAAACTCCAATAAAGCAGCTAGAACAAACAGATTAAACAAGGGATGGGGAAAAAAAACACCTCTTTCTTTGTGTACGTATTGTCTGAAATGTAACAAAAATCTTCAACATTTGGCGGGGTAATCTCTTCACACTTCCTGTAGTAATGCATCAATCAATGAAGTGACAAAACAGAAAGATAAGAGATCATTTATAGCGTGAAGGGATGTCAGATCATACGAGGCGATGAGCATCGCAGACACCCCAAGGAGCTGCAGCCGCTCCTTGTTGATCGCATTGATGGAAAGGAATCTATCAATATATGATACAGTGAGGTAAAGCGTATCAGAGACAAGCTTGTATTCCTCTGCCACGTCCACCAGCCAATCCACCAGAATCCCTCTCATATTAGCCGTGACATCTCTCTGCACAGACGCCATGTAGTTCGCTAGCGGCCGTCTCTTGGCCTCCAACTAAAATCACAAAAGAAAACCCAAATTTGACCAATGGCAATAAAAGAAGAAATGATTTTTATCCAATAATCCACTGCTAGAACACCGACCTCCATCGATCTGAGGTGCTGGTAGATATCCAATGCATAAACTTCGGAGGCCCCATTCGCCGAGGCGGCGATCTCAGCACGATCCCCTTTCCGTGTCTCTTCCTTCCTTCCGCGCTTCCATCTGGGCGGCAAAGGAGGAGTACAGAAATCGGCGTCGGAAGCACTGGGGACAGCATTGCAGAGGGTGGGAAGATCGCCAAGGGCTACACGTTTCCTCCTGTTTGGAGTCCGATCGATGGGCTCCAGATCGGCGGCAGTGGCGGCCCTCTTAGCTGCGGCCCGTGTGATGCGAGGAGCAGAGTTCTCCTCGTCCGCCGTGGTCTTCCTGGCTGCCGCCCGGGTCAGGCGAGGGGCCCAGTTCTCCTTGTCCGCCTCGGAGGCTGCGGCGCTCTTCGTGGCTGCCGCCCGTGTGATGCGAGGAGCAGAGTTCTCCTCGTCCGCCGCGGTCTTCCTGGCTGCCGCCCGGGTCAGGCGAGGGGCCCAGTTCTCCTTGTCCGCCGCGGAGGCTGCGGCGCTCTTCGTGGCTGCCGCCCGGGTCAGGCGGGGGGCGCAGTTCTCCTCGTCCGCCATGGATTGGTTCCTCTACCTCGCTCTAGAAGACTTGTATATGAAGAGTTCAGAGAAAAGTCCGCCTTTTTTTTTTGAAGAGACTCTGAAAATGGAGAAGGTGGGAAGTGGAATTTCAGATTTATTTAATTATTTTACTTAAATTTGATTATTCAAGTCCGAGAGGCAGCGCGGGAATCACCTGAGAAAAAATTTTTTTATTAGTTTTCTTTGCTTTTTCAAATTCGTAGTGCCTTCATTAAGTAATTGCATATTTTATTAAATGTTTATTAATATCCATGCATATTTTTATTTTAATATAAAGTTTAGTTTGTGTATATTTTGTATTTTGGAGGGAGAATTGCAGATTTGGTCCTAATTTTTTTTAATTTTTTGGATTTTAATTCTATAAATTTTATTTTGGTATTTTCAATTTATAAATTTGCTATGTATAATAGATTTGGTCATATCCGTGACGGTCCGTTAACTCTCCGTCAACGTGGACTAACGTCATTCATATACGTTGACAGATTTGGTCTTATAAGTTTCATTTTGAAATTTTCAGTCATATATATTTGTCCCATAGCACATATTTGGTCATATATGTTTGTCTTGTAGCATAGATTTGGTCATATCTGCTACGGTCCGTTAACTCTCTATCCACGAAAAAATAAACGACGTTATGTCCATGTTGACGGAGTTAACAAACTGTCGTGGATAGGACCAAATCTATATGACAGACCAGCATATAGATAAGTTGGTATGTTAACTTCGTAACATAGATTTGCTTCATAACATATATAAGTTTGTTTCGCAACATAGATTTGGCCGGTCTTATTCATGATGGTCCGTTTGAAAGAATTTTGTGCATATCATGTAAAAATAAATATTTCACATGTATTCAACATCTATCAAATGGAGCATGTAATTCGTAGAATAATAAATGCGGAAGCGTAGAATCGCTAACCTCCTGCCATTGTATTTGTCGTTGTCAAAAAAATTGGAATCCGCTACGAACTGAGCGTCTCTGCAAGGGTACTTACGGGCTCTCATCTTGACTCACTTTAGATAGTGTATGTGACGTATGTCTCGATGAGCCTAGAGACCCTGACAGCCTATTTATAGATTCACCTTGCCATCAAAGGTGTTTAAAGATATAGACTTGATCGAGTTAACACTACAACACATCGTTGGAATTCTGACGGCAGATTATAAAGAAATTTTGACGTCGGATGGAGTAAATATATGCATTCTGACGGCAGTGAATCCGTCGAAAACGCGTGTCGAAAACCTTTCGCTTAATTTTAAATTTTGACGTCTATCCAGGCGTAAAGATTTAAATTTCGACGGCGTGTGCCGTCGAAAAGAGACGTCAGTATTCAAAACGACGACGTTATGCTTAGCAGATTGACGTCTAAACAGGCGTCAATATGCAAAGCATATTGACGTCTAACATGCGTCAATATGCAAAGCATATTGACGTCTAACAGGCGTCAATATGCTAATTAACCTTTTTTTTTCATTTTTTTAAATAAATTTTACTCGTAATCAATAATTAATATATTAATTAATTAATTAATTTAAAATTAATCAAATTATCATCAAAATTCACAATTTTATTTAATTGAAACAGTAATACAAAATTTAATTTAAATAATACTCAGTAATTTTATTTACAAGTAAAATTAAATAATTTAATCCATTTCCTCCTCCTCCTCGTCTTCTTGTCTTCCTCGTCGTTTGCTTCGTCGAGATGAACAGAAAATTTACGGCCGTTTGCTGATTCGTTTGCAGAAAATTTACGGCCGTCGCTGCCTCGTCGTTTGCTGATTCGACGAGCAAAATTTACGGCCGCCGGTTGCTTCGTCGAGATGAACAGAAAAAAAAAATATTAGTTAATTACGGATTCGTCGACGTGAAGAACGAAGGAAAAAAAAAAACACAGCAGCAGCAGCGACGGAAGGAAGGAAGAAAAAAAAAAAAACAGCAGCAGCAGCGACGAAAAAAAAAAAACAAAGAACACCAGCATTGACGAAAAAAAAAAAAAAACAGCAGCGACGGAAGAAGAAAGAAAAGAAAGAAAGAAAGAAAAGAAACAGCAGCGACGGAAGAAGAAAGAAAAAAAAGAAAAAAACAGCAGCAGCAGCGACGGAAGAAGAAAGAAAAGAAAAAAAAATAAAAAAACAAAAAAATAGCAGCAGCAGCGACGGAAGAAGAAAGAAAAAAAAAGAAAAAAAAAAACATCAGCAGCAGCGACGGAGGAAGAAAGAAAAAAAAATAAAAAAACAAAAAAAAACAGTAGCAGCAGCGACGGAAGAAGAAAGAAAAAAAAAGAAAAAAAAAACAGCAGCAGCAGCGACGGAAGAAGAAAGAAAAAAAAAAAAAACCAGCAGCGACGGAAGAAGAAAGAAGAAGAAAAAAAAAACGAGAAGAAGGAGCAGCGACGGAAGAAGAAAGAAAGAAGAAAAAAAAAAAAAAGAGTAGCGACGGAAGAAGAAAGAAGAAGGAGCAGAAATCGGACGGAAGAAATTACCTGCTGATTCGACGACGGAAGAAATCGGACGAAGAAATCGATCGGCAGCAGCGAACCGATACTTTAATGGAAGAAGAAGGAAGAAGAAGAAATAGAAATCGATCGGAAGAAGAAAGAAGGAGCAGAAATCGATCGGAAGACGAAGGAAGAAATAGGCGTGCGGGAGGAAAAAATTTAGGCGGTGAACCGATACTTTATAGGTAAAACTTATATTTATTTAATTAAGTAACTGTAGCAATAATTAAAAAAATTATATATATATATATATATATATAATTTCGTACGTTCTGCAGCTGAAATGAAATTTCAGCTGCTTACCGTACGTTCACGGGTTGAAATTTTCAACCCGTGATACTTGCTTCGACGACCGCGCGTTCGCGCGGGAAAACATTTCGACGCCACATGCGTCGAAAAGGTGGCGACATGCCCTTTATCAAAGGATCGACGATCATCAATTCAGCATGAACGTGTTCAATGACCACTTAATTTTCTTTAATATGTTCACTTATGGATAAATACTTTATGTCGATGTGCTTGATTCTACTTCTACTTTTAGCTAAACGAATCGCTGAATTATCATAGTATTATTGGGTGAAATGGCACACTAGAGGGGGGGTGAATAGTATGTTAACTAAATCTATTTACCTAATTTCGGTTTTAAATATTTCTTAGATTACTTAGGCAATTCACAAATCGAGTAGTAAGCAGAAGCAAGATATAAATTGTAAGCAATAAGACATGCAAAGAAAATAATGCTAACACAGAGATTTATAGTGGTTCAGTCCCAATGCTAACTCCACTACCTAAGCACCCCGCTTAGAATTTCCAAACTAGGTTTACTAGATTAAATCGGTTCCCTTACAAGAGGACTTTGACTTGAAGAGACTCACTCTCAATCTAAGGCAGTTCCACACCCGAAAGTCTCCGCCTTCTTATCGAGAGTTCTCTTCCACCTCAACCCTAAGGGACAACTCAACTAATCCTAGTAAACTAAGTTTACACTAGTGGAATTAAGCCTCAAACACAAATGCAACCACTTAATTTTAAGACCTAACAATCCTAGGTCTTCACAAGCACAAGTCCAAAGAAAACAGTGTTCAAATAACAATTAAAATTATAATGAAAAGAGCTTAAAGAATAACCCAAGATCAACTGCTCTTAATTTTCCAAGGAACAATTACCGTCATTTTTTATGTCAAGAAACTATCTAGGTCATATAGCCCTCCAAGGAGCTCCCTAGGCTTAGTGAGTTTCAGGACGGTTTTCGGGTTTTCATATTTAGGGGTTCGGGTTTGGTTTTAGGGTTCCTATGCATCATCATGAGGATTACATAATAAACTAGACACCCTAGACCTAAACTTTAACTTCCCGACAAATCCGAGCGCCGACGAGTGTCCTTGCCGATTTCTCTGATTTCTTTGATTTTTTCGATCGGGGACGTCGAGCACTAACCGATATGGAACCTGAAAGATTTCTCAATAAACCATTAGTTTCATGTTTGTTATCACCAAAACTGAGATTAAGCCCAATGTTGAAAATCTTAAGCCAACAAGTATACCCTCATGGGTCTAATAATGGAATCCACGATTCCAAGACCGAAATGAATCTCCTTAACCACACACCATGTAAGGTAGTCTCAAAATAGGTACGAACTGGGTCAAGTTATCAGTTCGTCTATACATGAGCGTAATATCATTAGTACCTTTAAGGTACTTCATCTCTTTCTTTGCAACATTCCAGTGGTCTATTCCTGGATTATTCTAAAATTTATTTAGCATTCCAAAAGCAAATGCTATGTCGGACATTTGTACAAGTCTAAGCATGCATAAGGCTACCGACAATCGAAGCATATGGAATGTTCTGCATCTGTTCTCTTTCCGAAACATTTTGGAACACTAGTTAAGACTAAACATGTCACCTTTCACAATAGGTGCTACATACAGTTAATAATCTTTCATTCGAAATCTCTCTTAGATTTTATCGATATAGATCTTCTGAGATAGACCTAAAATGCCTCGAGGTCTGTCCCTATGGATCTTAATGTCAATGGCATAAGATGCCTCACTCATATCAAAATTTTTAGAGAGGAAATTGTTTCACCTCATATAGCAACTCCTTTATCATTGATTGCAAGTAAAATATTGAAAACAAAACTTACTCCCACTGATCAAGTGATATATGCATTGATCCATGATGTTCTCGACAAAACCAAATGAAGAGATCACCTCATAGAACTTTAAGTATCACAGGCGAGAGTCTTGCTTCAATCTATATATGGACTTTTTGAGCTTACAAACCAAGTGCTCACTATTATTAGATGAGAATCCTTTAGATTGTTTCATATAAATCTTTCTCCTTTATGTATCCATTGAGGAATATCATTTTCACGTCCATTTGATGCAATTCCAAGTCAAATGCCATGATGATACAAAAAGAATCTTTCTTAAATACAGGAGAAAAAGATCTCCGAGTAGTCGATTCCCTCTATCTAGGTGAATCATTTGGCCACCAGTCTAGCCTTATATCTTTCGATGTTGCCTAGGGAAACCTTTTTTATTTAAAAGACCCATCTATAACCAATGGCCTTTAAACCTTAAGGCAACTCGACAAGATTCCAGACTCTGTTTGATGCCATTGAACTCATCTCTTTCTTCATAGCATTGTATCACAACTCAGATTGACCGCAACTCATGGCTTTGTGAAAAAGGTCTTTAGATTATTTTCGGCCCAAGATTGTAGTTAGACTCTTGTAGATTTACTACATAGTCACTAGTGTTGGCTTTAGGTTTTCAACCTTGGTCTTAATCTCTTAATCTCGATTTTGATTATAACAAACATGAGACTAATGATTTCATTGAGTATATCTTCAGGTTCCATATCAGTAGCGTTCAATGTCCTCGATCGGAAAAATCGAAGAAATCGATAAATCGGAAGGACATTGATCATCGCGCTCGGTTTCATCGCGGAAACTTCTCGAAGATCGACGAGTGCACCAAAGTCGCATCGGATGAGCTCAAAGATCACATGAAAATCTCTCTGAGATGATGCTCGTTGAAAGCCGAAACCCAAAAATGAAGCACAGAAGAAATTAGACTGAAAAATAAATCTCAGCCTATGTTCGGTCGACCGGACGGTCGATCGAATAGGGTAAGAAAAATGACACTAGCCATTTTGGTCGATCGGTTGGTCGACCGAACACTGTCGAAAATAGGCAGTGAGCACTTCGATCGACCAGTCAGTTGACCGACAGAGGCTGGTTTTGGGTAGTAGCCCTAGCGGTCGACCGATCGGTCGATCGGAGTAAAAAATCGCGCAGCGCGCGATCTTGGCTTCCTTGCGTCGGTCGACCGGATTGAGTGAATGAACAATTGCGTCTGGGCGGTCGACCCATCGGTCGATCGACCACAGACAGAAAGCGGTGATTGATGTGAGCGGTCGATCAGTCGATCGACCGACCAATCGACCGACGGTCTGCAATAGATAGTTTTCTATCTGTTGAGCAGCCGTTTCTTCAGTAGGGTATAAATATACCCTCATATGATTCTTTTATACTTCTTCCTTGATTATTAACAGATATTATTGAGCACTCAAAAGGGAGAATCAAGCCTTCCAATCGATCAATTGCAGTGCGCCTTGTTTCTTTCCACGGCAATCTTTTTCAAGCGCACAAGCTGGGCTCAACTCGGATTTCGATCGAGTTCTACCTCTTGACGAGTTGAAGGTGCCCAAAGCTTGCAAAGGAGCTTTTACTATTGGTTTTATTCTTAGCTCTTTTAATTACAATTTTACTTGTTATTTGAATGTTTTATTTGAATTTGAGTTTGTAAGACCTAGGTTGTTAGGTCTTGTTTGTGAAGTGGTATCCTTGGTGTAGAATGAGTAAAGCCACTTGTGTACAGTTAGTGATTACTAGGATTAGTTCTAGTTGTCCCTTAGGTTGAGATGGGAAAGTGCTCTCGGTAGGAAGGCGGGATACTTTCGGGTGTGGAAGTGCCTTTGGTTAGAGAGCGGAGACTTTCCGGTGCAAAGTCCTCGTTGTAAGGGAAACTCTAATTAATCTAGTAAAACATAGTTTGGAAATTCTAAGCGGGGTGCTTAGGTAGTGGAGTAGGCATTAGGGCCGAACCACTATAAAATTTCAGTGTTTGCATTGATTCTTAATTTCGTGCTTAAGTGCTTTATCATTTATCTTGCTTCTGCATTCAAATTGTAAATTGCCTAACTAATCTAATAAACTGATTAAAATTAGAATTTAGGCTAATCGAATTAGTAAACATACTATTCACTCCCCCTCTAGTGTCGCCATTTCGCCCACAACAAGGAATAACTAACTTCCTTGTCCTAGTAGATTTCATTAATGTTGTGTCATCAAGCTCTTGAGGAGCCCGTTCCACAATTGGTTACTCAACATTATCTGGTATTTGTTGAGTATCAAGTTCTACTTGGTCATTATCAACTATTTATGGATTCTCAATGATCGATTGTTGAACACCTACAAGAGGTGCACTGAGAATAACAACCAATCTTTCACTTGAGTCAGGAGTGGACTCCTCCAAATGACTTTCTCAGAAATTAAATTATGAAATTAATCGCTCCCACTAATCAAATTATTTTCAAGAAATTTTTGTTTCTTGACTCCACAAACCTAGTGGTATGAGATGGACAATAAAATTTATATCTCTCTAGACCTTTTGGTATATCCAACGAAATACCTACAGATAGTCCTTGGGTCTAGCTTTTTCTCTTGCGAATGTAAACCCTTATTTCAGACGGACAACCTCATACGCGCATATATTGCAAACTCGGTTTCCAACCTTTCCATAACAAGAATGACGTTTTAGGAACAGTCTAAGTTGGAACTCGGTTTAATATATACACAACCATCTTAAGGGCTTCATACCACAAAGATCTAGGAAGTTTGGAGCTGCTAAGCATGCTCCGCACCATGTCTATAATGTTTGGTCCATTCTTTCTACAACATCATTTTGATATAGAGATCCTGACATGGTGTATTGGGCAATTATCCAATGCTCTTGAAAGAATTTTACAAATGGACCAAGTTGCTTATCCATCCTCAGTTTATCGTCCATAATACTCACCTCCCTTATCTGTTCTCACGAACTTTATTTGCTTCTCGCACTTCTGCCTTGAAAACCTTAAAGGCATCGAGTGCTTCGTTCCTCCTATGAAGCAAATAGATATACATGTAGCGTGAGTGATCATCTATGAAGGAGACGAAATACTTTTAACCATATGAGTCTATTTCTCGACTACAAATATCAATATGTATAATATCTAATATGTTTGAGCTCCTATTAGCACCTTTGTTTGACATGTTAGTCTACTTTCTCTTTATGCAGTCTATACACGTCTCAGAGTCAATAAAATCCAAAGCACTAAGTACTCCTTCATTTACCAACTCTTTTATTCTCTTAATGGATGTAAGTCCTAACCTTTGGTGCTATAACCTAAAAGAGCTTTCATCCATAACACATCTTTTAGTACCCGCACTTTATTGAACATGCAATGCATTATAAGTGGAATTATCTTGCAACTCAATAAGTTTTTTTAAAATGCAAAATAAAACCAAAACTTAAAATAAGCCTGCTTGTTCTAACGGCTTCCGCGTGTGAGCGCACTCTGTTTCCTGTATAGATGCAATGCTCACTTCCCACTAGCTTCATGTGGTTTTGAAAGTCTTATAAGGTATTGGAAATATGGACGGTAGAACCTAAATCAATCTACTAAGTGTTATAATAAATATTAACCATATTAGATTCATAACAAACAAAAGAGATTGAATGTGCATTTTCTTCCATTTCAGCGAGCAATCTTTTATCTTCTTGTACACACATGGTCAGAAGTTCATTAACTCATCATTTCTTTTTATATGCATTTTAAGAGATTTTAAAGGCTCTGTATGCTGGTAAGGAGTTCAAAATAAAAATAAACTTGAAAAGACTCAAATATATCAACCTCTGGCTTTTTTAAGTTGAGCCGTTATATTCCTCATAGGCATGATGTGCTCATGCACACCTCTAATTCTAGTGAGCCTTAATGATGACAGTCTAGTCATTAAGATGCTGACAAGGACCTTATCTGAATATTCAAACTGTTCATTTATAGCCTTCAGTAGATTCCTTAATTATTACCCAAATAGAACCACAAATACTAGTAGAAAAGTGAATTTTATGAACATCGCTAAGGCAATGGGATTGCTCCCACTGTTCATAAGACACGACCTCAACCGTAATGCTAGTATTTGTAGAAGCAGTTGGTTCATCTTTCCTTATAGTGTAATATATATTCATGCACCCTAAATAAAAGAGAATTATTTCCCTTTAGATTCTATAATTGTCTCTAGTTAGTTCAGGAAATCAGTCTTAAAGTCAGAGTAGCTAAAAATTTAAGTTGTTGCATATTTAAATCAAATATTAATGCTCATAATCTAAATAGAGGCATATAAGATTCTAGCTTTACCAATGTAAACAAGAAAAATTATAACATGGGTCAATACAATAAAAATTGTCTGTGGGCTAAGCTTTTATTTTAGGACTCACGTTAGACTTTATGTGAAACTAACAAACTATATACCTTTTCCTAATACCTGTGGGCTAATTAGGAAAAATAATTTATTATTTCACACTAATTAACTATATAATTTATTGTAAATTACAATTTGATGTCATATATATCTATATGTGACCCTTTTTTGTGTCAATTATATAGTTTTAACATAACAAAAGATGTTGTGGCTACTCCTTAATTAGTTAAAATTATGTGATCAATTACCTAATATATAATTTAACATAACTAAGGATGTTGTGGCTACTCCTCAATTAGTCAAATTCTATGGGTCACATGACATCATAATATTGCATAGATGGTTACATGAAATAACATATCATTATTTATAATATGCATCATAATAAACAACAACATGACACAATTTAATTATTTAATATAACAATGCACTACATGACAAATAGGTGCAACATATATATCATGTTCATCAATGCAACAAAAATGAGGCAGTAAATAATTATATTTATATAACATGATTGAACAAAATATAAATTGAAAAATTTACTGCTAACTGAATTTCAATCATAAATAGATTCAATATTAATCTTTAAATATTTCTAGTTCATGAAATAAATTTCAATTGAGTTAGTCCAAGCAATTTAAAAGAAATTAGATTTATATTGAACCAACATTGAACCAATTTAAACCAATGAAATAACATCAAATGAACCAAAATAAATTGGACCTATTTACAATTGATTTGAACCGGACCATAATTTTCATCAAACCAGATATGAACCAGCAATTTGAACCAGAAATTGAAAACAATCCAAAAACCAAGGAATTGGACCGGGTTCAATTGATTTGAACCGGACCAATATCATGTTAAATTAGAGGTGAACCACTTGCAATTGAACCAGAATTTGAAATAAACCCAAAACAATTGAACCGAACCAGATTTCACTTAAGTTGCAGATCGGGTCTGAAAGCAATGGATCCGATTTTAAAATAAAACAAAATTCGGATCCGTTTAAATTAAATCATTTAAATGAGTGAGAGTCTTAATGGGTCCAAAATCCATTAAATTGGATCCAAACCCATTAGATTTAAATCCATCATCTCCACTTCTCTCTTACGTAAACCCACGTTCTCCTCTCCCTCATGAAAACCCTAACTCATGCAGTAGCCGCCGCCCCTGCATCTCCTCATGCACGAATGCCAACCTCTCTTCTTACGTTGTTGAAATCAGCACCAATGTCAATGGCGATCGGCAAGACCTCGGCGATCGATCTCAGGTACGAACGAAGGAGGCAAAAGTTAAATTGAAATAGGAAAGTATTATTCATTCGTTATTGATTGTAGTCAACTGAAGAAGTATTTATAGTTACAGGTATTAAGCAAGTAAGTAATAACAAGGATCCAAAACCCGCTTACATCAACCTGTTTAACTAAAATTGTGTAAAAGACAAAAATGACCAAAACATTACAATGTTCAACTTTATTTACTTTGGGTATACCAGTAATATCCTTCACTATTCATCTTCAACCTCGATCACGCAACAGTAGCAGAGAAGCTGGAACACTTAGTAAGTTGATATCTCTTCGCTGCTCACTTAGTATTCTCAACACTCCCCCCACAAGTTAGGGGTGAGTACAGGTTGCTCATGCCTTACTTGTTCAAGTTGTGATTGTGCTGTTGTGGTGCTAGGGATTTTGTAAAGATATCAGCTAGTTGTTCTTTCCCTGAAATGTATACTGGTTCAACCATTCCCTGGAGAAATTTTTCACGAACAAAATAGCAGTCGATTTCCAGATGCTTAGTTCTTTCGTGGAATACTGGGTTGGCTGTAATATGCATTGCACTCTGGTTGTCGCAGTATATGGGAATTGGATTCTTCACCTCAATTCCTAGTTCAGTCAACAATCTAGAGACCCAAACTACTTCTGCAGTAACACTCGACATAGCTCTGAGCTCGCTCTCAGCGCTTGATCGACTTACTATTACTTGCTTTTTACTCTTCCAAACAATTGAAGATTCACCCAATTTCACTAGGTAATCTGTGACTGATTTCCTAGTGCTTTCACAACCTCCCCAATCAGCATCGCTATAAGCTGCAACCTGACAATTCTGTGCTGATGGGTAGTATAAACCCAATCCTGGAGCTCCTTTTAGATACCTCAGTACCTTCATGGATGCCCTATAGTGAGACACCCTAGGTGCATTCGAGAATTGACTGAGATAATGGACAGCATACATAATGTCTGGTCTGGTCATGGTAACATACAATAGCTTACCAACCAACCTTCTATATGCCTCAAGGTCTTTGAATTCTTCATCAGGTTCTGTATCTTTCAATTTGCTCTTTTCATTGTATTGCATAGGGGTACTTGAAGGTTTGTAGTCTTACAAACTTGATTCCTTGAGCATATCAGTAATATATTTCTCTGGTTCAAATGTATACCTGACTTTGTTCATTGAATTTCTAACCCAAAAAATATGTGAGCTTCCCGAGATCTCTGATTTTGAATTCATGATTGAGACTCATCTTCATGTTACTGATCTCATTTTGGTCATCACCAGTCACAACTATATCATCAACATATACTGCTATAGCTATGGTTCTTCTCCCTTTTCTTTTGACAAACAAACAGGGATCTGAAATGCATTGTGTGTATCCCTAGTTGATTATATTTGATGACAATTTCGAGTACCATTGCCTCCCTACTTGCTTGAGGCCATATAGGGACTTTAGTAACTTACAAACCCTGTTATCACCCATTTTTCCATAGCCCGGAGGCTTTGACATGTAAATTTCTTCATCAAGTTCACCATGTAAGTAGGCATTACTTACATCTAGTTGGTGCAAGATCCAATCCTTTGCAGCTGCCACTGCAATTATTGTTCTAATTGTAGACATTTTAGAGACATGAGCAAAAGTCTCATGGTAGTATATTCCTTCCTTTTGGGTGAACCCCTTTGCCACTAGTCTAGATTTGTATTTATCAATGCTTCCATCTGACTTGAATTTTGTTTTGAAAACCCATTTTCAACCTATCACTGACTTGCCTACTGGTAGCTCAACCAAATCCCAGGTATGGTTAGCCTCAAGGGCTTCAAGTTCAAGCTGCATTGATTTTACCCAAGCTAGATTTTTAATAGCAGTGGTATAACTGGTTGGTTCTTGGTTGACATCAAGGACACTGAGGAAGGTTTTATGCTCGGTAGATAGGTGTTTTGTGTTCAAAAAATTTACAAGAGGATATGGATTAGTCCTACCAACTGGACCTGTTTTGGAAGGAGAAGAGGATGTAGATGGTAAAGAGCTGTAGTGGTAATCTTGTAGCTTTGCAGGCATTCTTATTGTCCTATTGCTTTTCCTAATAGGCATTTCAATAGGTGGTGTATGATGGGTTTCATTTTGTTGGTCATTGTCATCCGGTGATACAAGGTTTTCAAGTTCATGAAAAGTTTCACAAGGTAATGTTTCAAGTGTGGATTCTCTTTGGACTTCATAATCATGCATAATATCTGTCACCTCAGTAGATGATTGTACCAAGGTGTTACTGCCTTGAGTTGGACACACATTGTCCAGCAAAGGGACATTCACTGATGTATTTTCAGTAGTAGGATGTGAAGGAAACATGACATTTTTCATGGTACCAATATCAAAAGAAAAGATGTGTTCAATAAACCTGATATCCCTAGACATAATGATGGATTTGGTTTTTAGGTTGTACACTTTGTATCCTTTTCTTCCATAAGGATACCCAATGAATACTCCTTCATTTGCTTTGCTCTAGGTTCTAATTTGTCCCTGCCTCTTTTCAAAGTGTTGGTATAGCATAGGCACCCAAATACTCTAAGATGGCTTATGTCTGGTTCCTTGTGGTACAAGAGTTTGTATGGACTTTGATTGTCTAGGCAATCTGTTGATAAGATAGGTAGCTGTCAAAAGGTATTCTCCCCAAAAGTTTGATGGTAATTTTGATTGGAATTTAAGACATCTTGCTACCTGAAGTAGATGTCTGTGTTTTCTCTCCACAACTGCATTTTGTTGTGGAGTTTCAACACAAGAACTTTGTTGGATAATGCCATGCTTGGAGAAGAATTCATTCAAGGTGGAGTTGAAAAACTCACTGCCATTATCACTCCTAACCACTTTGACTACTTTTGAGAATTGGGTTCCTGCCATTCTAATGAAACCTACCAAGATATCAGGTACTTGAGATTTCAAAGAGAATAGATATGTCCAACAACTCCTAGTGCAATCATCTACTATGGTAAGAAAATATGTGTTACCATTATAGGTTGGGACCTTATGAGGTCCCCAAACATCACAATGTATAAGTTCAAAAGGAAACTTTGAAATGCTCATACTAGGAGTGAATGGCAATCTACTGTTTTGCAATAAGACAAATATTACAAACAAGCTCATAGTTTATATTTATTTCAGGTAAATTGGACATCAATTTTATCCTGAAATTGGACATATGACCTAATCTATTATGCCACAAGGCATATTTATCAATCAAAACAGAAGCTGAAATTTTCTTCGGTTGAGTTTTTGAATTGCCTGCAAATCTACAAGTTCCCTCCATCATGTACAGCCCATTTATCTCTCTACCAGTCCCCAAAACTTTCCTCGAAGCTAGGTCCTGGATAATAAATGTGTGAGGGTTAAATTCCACACCGCAATTCATTTCCCTAGTCAATCTACTTATGGACATTAGGTTAAAATGGAATGAGGGTACTGCCAGTACTCTATTTAGCTGAAGTGTTTTGTTTAAGTAGACAGTACCAGAATGACTAACAAGAATAGTTTCACCAATATGTAAAGTGATTTTTTCAGTTGGCTTTGGTATGCAATGGTTATCAAGCAAAACGGAGTCATTGGTTATATGGTCGATGGCACCACTATCTAGTATCCAAAACTTGTGTAAATTAAATGCACTTGAACTAGTTTTCATACATGCCATATTCACAATGTGAGAATTTGACCCCTTCTGTCCGAGTAGGTTCATCATGGTGCTCAGCAGATTGATATACTGCTCTGAGGAAATCCCAATATCTTTACTGCTGGTTGAGTCAGTGTCTGCATATTTCACTGAGTTGCTTCCATTGCTATCACCAGAATTGGTTGCTTGTACATTGTACACTTGCTTGTTGATTGGTTCGGTTCCTCTTTGCTTTCCTTTATAGAGCTTGTGCCCAATTGGGTATCCATTGAGCCTATAACAATTCTCCTTCGAATGCCCATTTCTCTGATAGTAATCACATAATAGTTTACTGTTAGGACCTAGGGTCTTGTATTTGGCTTTGTATCCATTTCCATTTGTACTTTGATTCATGCCGCTCAATGCCACACTCTCTATAGTCAAGTTTTGTTTTGCTCCAGATTGTCTTTGTAATTCTTCTTGCTCCAACATAGCATAAGCTTGGTTAATTTCACGTATAGATTTCATGATCAAAATTTGACCTCTTATCCCTACATACACCTCATCCAAGCCCATCAGAAACTGCCGAAGCTTTCTCCTTTTACCATTTTCTCTACCAAACTGACAAATACAGCCATTTGAGCCTGCTTGGAGTGCGTCCATTTCATCCCACAGGGCTTTCAGTTGCGTGTAGTAAACTGCAATTGAGAGACCATTCTGCCTGATATGGTAAATTCGCATCTCAATATCAAATATCCTTGGCTCATTTCCTCTGCCGAATCTTTCTTCAAGATCTTGCCACATTTCAAATGTTGTCTCAACATATATTACACTGGAGCTTAAGCTTGGTGCGATGGATTGGGTTATCCATGACCTAATCATGTCGTTGCAGCGTCTCCACTTATTATACCTATGTGATGCCTCATCTGGCTGAGTTAGGGTTCCATTGATGAACCCAATCTTGTTTTTAGCAGACAGAGACATGACCATTGACGGCTTCCAGGTGAGATAGTTTTCGTGCCCGATTAATTGAACAGAAACTAAACTCATACGTGGGTGGTCATTCCCAGCTAGAAGATACAGATCATCTTCCATTTCTGTTTTCCGTGTGATCGATCTGCTCTTTGTTAAGAACTGGGATTCCCCGATCGCGAATCTACTTGCTTCTCTCGATCAGCGATTCCTCGCCATTTGGGGATATCTCAATATTCTCGATTCAGGGATCTTCTCACTGATCTGATCTACTGGGTAACAGTAGCCTGCTTTGATACCATGTTGAAATCGGCACCAACGTCAATGGCGATCGGCAAGACCTCGACGATCGATCTCAAGCGCGAACGAAGGAGGAAAAGGAGTGGAGGCAAAAGTTAAATTGAAATTGGAAAGTATTATTCATTCGTTATTGACTTTAGTCAACTAAAGAAGTATTTATAGTGATAGGTATTAAGCAGGTAAGTAATAACAAGGATCAAAAACCCGCTTACATCAACCCGTTTAACTAAAATTGTGTAAAAGACAGAAATGAACAAAACATTACAATGTTCAACTTTATTTACTTTGGGTATACCAGTAATATCCTTCACTATTCATCTTCAACCTCGATCAAGCGCCAGTAGCAGAGAAGCTGGAACACTTAGTAAGCTGATATCTCTTCTTTGCTCACTTAGTATTCTCAACATACGTCTCCTCCTCGTCGCTTGAAGATGTCGGCCGACCCTCTTCTGCCGCTTGCCATCAAGAGATGCCGACGACGAAGAGAGCAGCACGAGGCAAGAAGTGAACTGTGGCTTGCAGCCGCCGCTGCCTTCTCATGTGCTAACGCTGTCGAGCACGCCGGCCTTTTAAAACGTCAGCGACCAGTATGTCGGCGTCAGGCGGCGAGTAATAAGATCGAGACGAAGCCGGAGAGAGCTCGGGTGGGTCAAGAAGAGCACAATCTGCTACATGCAGTCCGACCCTCTTCAGTCATCGTTGATCCTGAAACGCCGGCAACGATTGCGCCGGCGTCGAGCTACGATGAAGAGGCTGTAGCTGCGCAACGGCCAGCTGAAAAGATGCTTGCCACGCATCAACAACACCTACATGTCGCATGACGACGGGATGCCGCAGTCGTCACGCATCACTATCCAGCCACCACGCTTGGTCTCCCACTCTGATCACTCAACGTCGTCCATCTTCATGCGCCATCGGTGAATACGCCGACGTCGGACAGGGACAAGAAGAATAATTTAATGTGGAAATTTCATAGACTTAGTGGTGCTACATGCAACATTTCAGTGACTTGCGGCACTGTTTCTTTCCTCCACCGGCCAAAATAATTCAGCCGCATCTTTCCTTATGTCGGCTAACCTCATGCCGAAAATACATGCCCGTCTACACCAATCCACCATCACGTCGACAAGTCGCATGCCAGCAGTGACGGGAAGGATGAAGTACAGAAGGCCACGTACGTGGATGAAAAGAGAAAACATGCGGATGCATGAATGCAGAGAAGGGACACAAAAGCACGGAAACAAAATCCGAAAAAATGACAACGCAATCAAGGCGGAGAAAAACATGCTCTGATACCACGTGAAAGAATTTTGCACATATCATGTAACAAGAAATATTTCACATGTATTCAACATCTATCAAATGGAGCATGTAGTTTGTAGAATAATAAATGCGGAAGCGTAGAATCACTAATTTCCTGCCATTGTATTTGTCGTCGCCAGTAAAACTAGAATCCGCTACGAACCGAGCGTCTCTGCAAGGGTGCTTCCGTGCTCTCATCTTGACTCACTTTAGATGGTGTATGTGACGTATGTCTTGATGAGCCTGGGGACCCTGACAGCCTATTTATAGATTCACCTTGCCATCAAAGGTGTTTAAAGAGATAGACTTGATCGAGTTAAGGGGATAGACACGGTAATGAGTCGAACTAAATAATTATTCATATGATATGAACCACTTCAGGATAAATACATGGGTACGTTGACCACATCACAAGGTGTGTGGGCCCCAAGTCTTACACCGTTAACTCCGTCAACATGGACATAACGTCGTTTATTTTTGGATTAATTAATGAATATATCACGACTTTTACCAAAATTCTCAAATCTATCCCAACTTTTCAATTGTTTCAAATATTGGCTTCAACTCTCAATTCGTTTCAATTGTATCACACTGTTAGATTCGGGTTAAGTTTTCCGTTAAATTGCTGACCTGACGTCAATGACGTATCAACCTAAGTTCAGTCAGTTCTTAATTTAATATAAAAAAATAGGTAAGCTGGCGTGTATTAGTAAGTAATATATTTTGGTTACCTATTAAATTACCATACTTACTAATACACGTCATCTTACTTATTTTTTATATATTAAATTAATGGCTGACTGGACTTAGGTCAACACATCATCGATGTCAGGTCAGCAATTTAACGAAAAACTTAACTCGAGTCTGACGGTGTGATACAATTGAAACGAATCGAGAGTTGAAACCTGCATTTGAAACAAATGAAAAGTCGTGATATATTCATTAATTAACCCTTTATTTTTTCGTGGACGGGGGAGTTAACGGACCCTCATGAATATGATCAAATTTGTGCTATGGAGCAAATATATTGGATCAAATTTGTGCTACAGGGCAAATATATATGACCAAACATGTGCTAGGGGACAAAGATATAGGACTAAAAATTTCGAAATAAAACTTAGAACCAAACATGTCAACGTGTATGAACGACGTTAGTCCACATTGATGGAGAGTTAACGAACCGTCACGAATATGACCAAATTTGTACTACGGAACAAATTATAAGACTGAAAATACCTAAATAATTTTATAGGACTAAAGTCCAAAAAATTAAAAACTTATAGAACCAAATTTGTATTCCTCCCGTACTTTGAACATAATTAGCTCTATATGAGTATACTAAAACCATGTAGTGTGTACTAGAATATATAATAATTATACTATATTTAAGAGACTAGGCCAAATACTTGTATAATTTTATTGAAATATAAACTAAACGGCTAATACAAATCTTATCAATCTCCTCCTATATAAATAAGGGCGAATGTGCAAATTTGCTCCTCTACTTCATTTGGGTGCAATGCTACCCCCTCAACTTACCAAACCAAACTAGAGTAATCTTGCCCTCACGTTAACCCACTGGCGGAGCCAATATATTGGCAGGGGGGCAATTGCCCCCCCCCCCCCCCCCTCCCGACATTGGTACATCTAGCATATTTATATATATATTAGTGTTTTTTTTTATATTTGTTCCCTTTAAAAATATTTTTTTATTATATAATTGCTCTCGTGATATGCGATTTTATATTTTGCCTCTCCTGAAATAATTTCCTGATTTCGCCCCTACGTTAATCCACCATTATAATTGACTCATTTCAGTCGTTTGACCTGAACACATGACATCTCAATCATAAAATATTGACACGTCGCATATTTTATGTGACATAATTAAATAATAAAAATATCTATACTAACTCTTAAACTTATATAAATAGAACTCTAATTGAGCAATATTGCATCCATCGATCTCTTCAATGTCGTCTTAACCACATCTTCTATACAATCTCATATAAGAAGAAGACGTGATTTCATATATGAAGGGCATGGACTATGATGTTTTTGTGGAGACAAATATGAAATTCTCGAATATTGGTCGGGGGAAAACCCAGGTAGGAGATATTATTCATGTCCTTGCCGTGGAGTAATTGTATTTTTTTGGTAAATATTTTCTACAATTTCTTAGGTTGTGTACAAGGATTGTGTAGATATGAGATATTTATGCTTTTTTTTTCCAGTCAAATGAGTGCAATTTTTTGTTGGTATGACACTGATGAGGATATGAAAGAAAGGTAAAAAACTATGCTTCTTGAACTCCGACCACAATGAGAATAAAAAGTTGGGTGAGAAAATTATGAGACTGAATTGTAGGATTATTCACCGGGCTGATACAATACAAGAAATGGTCATGCAAATGGAGCGCGTCTTGAAGGAGAATGAATTTTGGGTTTCAAGTGAAAAAAAGCACGAATGGGGGCAACAAAAGGAAGAAATTGCTGATGATGACACTTTATTTGGTGACTGTTATAGTATTTGTTTGCTGAGGATTTTGTAATTTTTATGGTTAAGGAGATCTTGGATATGTGGGGTAGACATATTTTGGATGGTAACTTTTTTTTGTTTTTTTGTAATCCTACAATTTTTTTTGTGATTTAATAAGCATACATTGATGAGATCAATGAATGCAATATTGCTCAATTAGAGTTCTATTTAATATGACTTTAAGGGTTAATTTAAGTATTTTTTTTATTTAATCATGTCACATAAGGTGTGACGTATCAATATTTTATGATTGAGATGTTATGTGTTCGGGTCAAACGACAGAAACATGTCAATTATAACGGTGGGCTAACATGATGGCAAGATTGCTCCAGTTTGGTAAAAAAAAAAAAATGAAATACGAAGCTTGTATTAATCAAGAGTTTTGAAAAATACAAGATAAGCTATAAGGAGAAGATAATCTAGAAACAAAGAAAAATTAAAAAAGAAAAGAAAAGGTTACAGAGAGGAAAGTCGGAAAAAAAAGCCCCTTCTAGTGCAACTTCGAATAGATGATGAGAGTTGCTTCCGAAGCATCGACCATTCCGTTTGAGCCAAACCTTCCAACGCCACATCATAATGGCCTTGAACCTTAGCTTCTTTTATGCTATTGAGTCTTGACAGCTAGGAGCCCACGGCTCATAAGACAGAGGGAATTCCTCCTCCGATATTAAAGAGAGGAAATGACGCCAGTCGGTTGAGGAATATGAGCACTGAAGGAAGATATGCTTGTGAGACTCTGGAGCTGAGAGACAAAGGACACATCTTGGATCGACCTGCATGCCATGTCTTATAAGGCGATCTCTGGTGTGAAGCCTATTGTGGAAAGCGAATCAATTCATGATTGAGATGTTCCTTGGGCATGAGGATTGCCATATGAATGGAGCTCTGAAGTCGTAAATACCACGAAAATTCAGGATCCTATAAAGAGATTGAGTGGAGAAATCACCCGAGGCGGACCATCTCCAAGAAATCGAATCCTCCCCCGATCGGAATAAGAAGTCCCCAATCATATTGAGAAGAAGAAGGGAATCATTAATAAGGAGAAGTCAGAAAAGTGAATATTCCAACCTGAGGGGTTGCCGGAGGAGTCGACTTCCTTGAGCTCTTTAATGAAAGCGTTGGGAGAGGTGGCGAGAGCGAACAGTTGAGGAAATTTATGACTAAGTGGGATGTCACTGCACCGAATATCATGCCAAAATCGAACCCTAGAGTCATCCCCAACCGATATTTGAGAGGAAACTCGGAAGTCGTCCTTTAGTGCGCAGATACTTGACCAAATGAGGGATAAAGGAAGAAGGTCTACATGACCTGAATCCAAAGAATCAGAGTAGAGCAGAGAAACCAGGGGAACCCAGAATAGATCCTTCCTTTTTCGAATCTTCCAGTTCCAGTTGATAAGACGAGCTCTGTTGTGTAACTCAATGTCAAGAATGCCCAAGCCACCTTCATTGATATTACCAAGCAGCGAGTCCCATGCCATAAGAGACTTGCCCTGACAGCTGGAGTGTCGGGCGCCGCACCAGAAAAAACGACGCCTTCGCATATCCAAGCAATTGAGGACCCATTTTGGAGCATTGAAAATGGATAGCATGTAGAAAGCTTGACTTGTTAAAGTGTTGTTAATCAATGTGAGACGACCAGCTCTAGAAAGGTTAATACCTTGCCAAGCAGCGAGAGTCTTGTCATTTTTAACGATGAGGCTGTGCCAATCGGACTTGAGGAGCTTGCCAATACGGAGAGGGAGGCCCAAATATCTGATAGGAAAGCTGCCTACGGAGCACCCAAGGATCCCGGCCAGAGAGGAGGCCAAAGCGTCATTACCTCCAATGTGAATAACTGATGTCTTGGTTAAATTAATGCAAAGGCCTGAGGCAAGTTCAAAACATTTGAATAATAATTTGATCCGGTTGAAACTTTGCGGGTTCGCTTTAGAAAACATAATAAGATCATCTGCGTATAAAACATGGGTGATACCCTTTGGGAATTGATCTTGAAGCACCCCATTGATGCTTCTCGAGTTGGCAGCCAATCCGATCAATCTGGACAGAACATCGGCTACTAGGTTGAAGAGCAGTGGGGATAGGGGGTTACCCTGTCTCAAACCCCTTTTATGAGCGAAAGGAGCCCCAACAGAACCATTAATGATAATAGAGGATGTAGCTGATCGAAGGATGTGCGAGACCCAAGAAACCCACAAAGACGGAAACCCTCGAGCGACCAGCATATCCTCAATGAAGTCCCAGCCAATCGAGTCAAAACTCTTGTGAAATCGAATTTGATAACGCAAGAATCTTGGTCCATAGAGTTGCAAGCCCTGAGAGTCTCTGAGACAGCCATATAACAGTTGAAAGTGCTTCGGCCTTGCATAAAAGCTCCTTGCGTGTTAGAAATGAGATCGACCATATAAGGTGCCAATCTATTCGCTAGAAGTTTGGAAAAGATCTTGACTATGCTATTTTCTAGGCTAATGGGACGAAAATCAGTAGCTAGAATTGCACTTTCCTTTTTTGGGATCAAAGTAATATAGGTCGAATTAATTCTGGAGAAATCCCCGGGGTGCGAACGTAGATCATTTAGAATGCCCATCATGCTAGGACCTAGCTGGTCCCCAGAATTTCTTGTAGAACTCAAGAATGAGCCCATCTGGACCGGGAGATTTGAAATTCTTGGAATTCTTAATTACTGCCGACACTTCATCAAAAGAGAAAGGGGCGTCCAAATCAGACAGGATAGAGCTGTGGGATGGGATCACAGACTCCCAGTTAATGTGGAGGAGTGGAGAAATAGAGGATCCTAACAGAGATTTGAAGTATGATCTGAATGAATCTGCAATATCAGCTTGGTTCTGAGTGATACCAGAGGCGATCTGTAACGAAGATATCCAGTTAGTCTTCCACCTCAGCGAGGCACATTGTTGGAAATATCGCGAGTTTCTGTCTCCTTCCTTAATCCACCTCTTCTTGGCCCTCTAACGCCAATATGTGTCCTCAGCATGATATAATTTATCAAGGTCACCTTTGGTGGACTTCAGGAGATCATATAACTCAGTGGAGGCGGAGTCTGAGTCTAGGGAGGAGCTAATATCCAAGACTTTGTCCTCGAGAAACTTTCTTTTTCTTTGGCAGTCTTTCCTT